>CM032880.1:16753552-17353552 GCA_019176425.1 Megalops atlanticus
CGTCCCAACCAGGTCTTCCCGGGAGCTTCCTGAGCAGCAGGCCCTGTTGTCATGGAGACCAGCCCTCAGGAGAATCCCTGTAATTACGAGTGGTTTCATTTTGCTCGCCGCAGAAATGGCTGACTATTTGCATGACAAAGGAGCTACGGCCGACGAGTCATTTCATCCCTCAGAGATCGCCTGATTTTCATCTGAATAACGAGCATTTTTGTGGAATGACTGAACACTCTTCATTAGCTTTTCTTAACTGTTGAATTCTTGTTTTTCATTGCATTTCAAGGCACAGATCTTGAATACCAACCAGCCATGCAGATTAACACAAGTGTGCTGTTAAATCCTTACTGTGAGCCCATGTAGGTGAGAAGAGAAATGAACTCTACAGTATTATTAAAAGAGATATCCTTTTTCAGTTATCTTAATTGTGCATTGTCCTAGTTTGCGGCAGGTTCCCTGTCCAGATCCTCACAGAATAACAGCTCATGTGTTAGCTACCTAGTTCTGGAAGAAGGTGGTTGCCTCTGCTGGTGTGCTGTAAGGCACTGATCATTCCTTTGTGTTCTGGATGCCCATGCCATTGAGCGACCCTGAGCATTTCCAGATCTAGGTGGCTGGCAACAGAGTGGAGAAGAGAGCAGAAGATGCAGGAGACTTGGTGTGCTAACAGGGGATGCTTCCTAATCCTGTATCAGGATGCAGGTTATGGTTATGGGTCTAAAATTCACTGCCTCACTTGGTTTGTAGCTACCACAGATTTTTCTCATGATTTTTTTTCAGTGACTGCTGCAGTGGTGATGAAGCGTAGGTGTTGAAAACACGTGATACTGTTATAAAATTCTTCCTCAATGTCAAGGACAGAGTGTCATGGCAGTGTAATTGGATGTCCATCAGCAAGCATTATGTGGAGAAGCCCCTCCCTGTCTCTCTGGGCCTGCTGACTTGCAACCAATTAGAGCAGCAATTGGAAACTGTTTCCTGTTTTCATGGTAACCCAGGAAACAGTCCTTGGGAACGGAGGTAGCAAATCCTTAAGCTTGTTTGGAAAAGGCACAAAAGTGGGAGAGAAAAAAGAAAAGAATGCTGACCACTGAATAATCTGGGTTTTGTTTACCCAGAGATTAAAAGATTTTCCCGCATGGCCCAGGTCTCCTGTTTGCTGATGATAAGGGCTGGGTCTGTACTGCTGTTTTTGTTGTTTACGGTCAGCGCTCCAGAAACTCGACAGCACCCCACTGACTTTGGCTGCTCCTCCTCAGTCAGCAAATTTGTTTTGCTGTCTCTGAGCAGCCCAGACAGTAGCAGAGGCTAATGCACCACAATGTTCCATTCTCTCAAGAGAGTACCTGCTCTCCAGGTTAATCCATCTCAGATCAGGTTGTAGAGACCTGGTTAGGTGGGAGAGACTTTCCGTCACAGTGTTTCATGATGTGGGTTGGAATGCCATTGGATGCTGCAAATGATTGCCTCATGTGATTGGCTCTAATGAAAATGTATAGCAACTGTGCTGTATCACATCAGACAGTTAGTAGGATGTACAATCTCACGCAGTGTGAACAGAAAGTAGATGATTAATACAGACAGTTCTGTCAGGGCATCTCTGGTAACAGTATGAATGAGCTGCAGGGTGTTTTTAGAGAAACATATAGTTATTGTGCTGATAAAACCTTTATATTTCATGCATCATTCATTGACAACTTACATATGCTAGGTAGATGTGTGTCCTATATTCATTCCCAACCTGGAAGTGTCTGTTTGTCTCTGTTAAATATTTTTTTGAACAGTAAATTTGGATGGTCCCAGGCTCCTCTAGCTGTGCTATCTGTGAAATGAACAAATGAAACACATGGAGGTGTAGACGTGGAGGTTCTTGAACTTCAATCTTCGGCCTTCCACTAAGACACTCAATGAGATTTCATTTGATACAGTGTTCTCAACCAAGGAAATGACACAGAGCACATTTCACGTAAACAGCGTGAGTCATAGCGGATACAACCTGAAGGAGAGGACACCAGTTCCGTCACAACAGAAATGAAATCACAAAGAGAGATGGTGATTGAAGTCATGAAATTTGATCACTGTATGCTTAGTCCAAGATGGTGTCAATATATGTATCCTGATAAAACACCTCACAGTTAAACATAGTACCAGGACATAAACAATTTACTGCTGAGAGGACTAAAGGGAAAAAACACACAAAAACCTTGTATGTTAGTGAGGAAACAAGAGTAAAGTTTCCCCTTGGTCCCTTAGTGGGAACCAAAGATAAACTTTGTGAATAAATCTGATGAGTCTGTTTGAGTAGATCAGTAGCAGCTGCAGCATGCTCCTCTCTCTGTGTCCTCTTTCCTCAATCTTTTTGGAAGTTGGTGGCTCAGACCCATCTGTACTTTGAGTCAAACTTGAAAGAAACTCTAAAATCCTACAAAAAATGGCCCTACCAGAGCGATTTCTGTTCTCACTCCCTGCCTTCACCATCCCAGATTTGACTCTCTTCTTATGGCTTTAGTTTTATGGCATAAAGTTTTAAATTTAAAATTTAAAAACAGACACACTTCAAAAATACTTTTGCTGTATAGTACATTGGTCTGAAGTTTATTACTTAACAGAGGCAGATGAAAAGCCACTCGGCAGGGACGAGAGTATGTATTACCTATCTGAAAAATGCAGACAGGTGACACGTCTTCCGTTCAGATATACAGCTGAAATACCTGCTGTGGCAATAACAGGACTGTGTACAATACATAGTATGAACCTCAGCACCATTCTTAACTCTCACCCACTGCAGCGTTACCTTAGGAACAACTTTATATATTACATACATAAATGGGTCAGCATATTGAGCTAATACGGAAATGGATGCACACACAGGGGTCCCTGTGTCTCAGTTTGGCAACACTTTGAAGGATGACCTTAGGACCTGTCAGCGAAGGGTTAATCTTTGCACACTGTCTGAGGGACTGTTTACCTCTGTTTCCCACAGTGGAAATTTACCAGATCTCTCACCAACAACAACAGATTCATGTCCGGCTATCACCCTTAACTTGTGTGCCATTTTGTTTATTTTTGTTATTGTGCATTTCTTTATAAGAAGCCTTTGTCCATAAAACGTGCCTTTCCTATACAATACATTCATACAGCTGTTTATATTAACTGAGGTACTACACAAGGCAACATTAGCAGCGTCTCGCGTGCGATTTAAACTAGTAACTCTTTGAAGCCCAGCTTCTCTAATGATCAACAAGCATTTCTGCTTTTCCAGACCTTTTTCATTTGAACGCGTTAATCTTTCAACTTCGTCCTCGTCCTGCGCCACCCCCCGCAAAACGCTCTCCTCCCTCATCGCCTGACACACATCCCTCTCTCTCCCTCGTCACGGCGTGTGGGTAATCGAATGAACACGGGTAGCCATGGAGATTAAAACCCTGTGGCACGCGCAGACAGATTAACGAACGGCGTCCTTTCGTGCACGGAGTCGTGTTATTGCAGCGGCGCTCGTGACGCGTTACGAGGGGAGAGAGCAAGAGAAGTCGGGTGCACCGAGTGCGCACGCTGTTTGATTCAGAGCTGCGGAGCGGAATCCCCCCGTGGGCGTCTCGGAGCCATATCTGATGCGCAGCCTCACCTATTGTGTGTCTCTCGGTCTGAAAAGGCCGATTGCTGTGCGGAGACCAAATGAGGAAACGCGATAAGCAATTCATTATTGCATTATTGCAATGGTTAAATCGGCAGAATCCTATCGATGTGCATCGGTTCTTTCTTTCATCGCGTTTACTAATTAAGATAATTCCAGATTGTATTATAAGGATTATCAAAAGAGAAACAAGAAAAATATGCAAGGCTGTCTTTTCTTCTCAAATCCTTTCTTAAAAGTTAAATTGGTTTCGCTTTGATCTACATAGTCTAAACTGAGCTCAGTAAGAAGGATATTAATTGTTAACATTGTCAACAATCAGTTGTTAACATAAAACAATTTTGACGTTTTTAATTCTCAGAGAATTTGAATGTTGTCAGTGTTCTGTATTTTGTAATAATTTTAATAATCAGAGTGAATCTCCAATGAGCAATATTGTAGTCTTATCTCTCCCTGCCTAATTATGATCTAAGGATGAGACTACAAATGGGAGAGGGGATGGGCCTCCACTAGATGGCCTGTTGCGATGTGAATTGTAATATTTCTGGAGTAAAAAACAGCACACAGGAAGGTGACGAAACCATCGTCTAATGCATCTAATTCATCTCAGCAATTGTCCAGTTATCATCCAAAGTTAGTATAGCTAATATCCAGAAACATACTTGTCTCTCTCACTGTCTGCCACTTCTGTGCACCAGACCTGTGCTCTTCTTCATTTTAAGCATTATCATAACATTCACAGGACATGGCTCAACCCTCACAAATCTTATAGCAATGGGGTTCCCCAGCATTTCCTCTGCAAATAAGATACAAGGGACCTATATAAACTTGTTCAGTTTGAGTTCCTGTTCGTGTTAAAAGATTATTTTAACTTGGGGGCATGAAATGGGAGAGCCTAAAATTGCTCATAATATTGTCCTTAAACTCAATTTGATTTTTGAAAGAGATTTAAAACTCCTGCCATTTCAGTTAAGGTTCCCCCATCAGCAGCTGATTCCTTGAATCCTAAGTGTTTAAAACCTTGAACTTAATTTAATGTAGTGCCATCACTTTCGTACCCTTTCTCATGAACATTTTGATTGTAGCTTAAAGACGTGAGAATAATACTAAACACCAGTCTCTGATAATTCAAATTATTGTATTACAACCCCTACTGCTTGACTATAATTAAGAGTCCTTAAGTAAAGTGGACAATGATAAATTCCACCACTTTGGATGTGGTCAAGTAAAAAGGGAATCAGCTGCAGATGGGTGATTTAAATGGAACCAGTGAAACACAGATAAGAGCAAAACAGATTCCGGACATTTTACAGTTTGTAGTCAAAGGGTATGTTTTGAGCTTTCTTGATCAAAATCCATCTTCCACTGTTTGTATGGCTCAAAGATAGAACCTATTCTGGGGACAGAACAATGAGTCAAAATGTCAATTTAGTGGAAAGTTGAAATCTGTCAAAAACCGGGAAGAGTAAGAGGAGGAAGAAGGAAATGTTCCTCTGGATTCTTGATCGAGGGCCTGTTTGGCAGCTCCAGTCGCATGTTCGTTCATCTCTCACAGACAAAGACACCAAAGCTGCCACTCCACCACCTCCTTCCCTCCTTTTTCCGCGTGTTTCTTTCCAATCCTCTGCCACCCAAGGAACAGCCTGCTAAACATTGTTTTTTTTTCCGCTCACCATCGTTGTTATTTCAGAGGTACCCCCATGTCTGTCTGCATTGTGACTCACTCTCTCTTTGTGCCACAGGAAAGGTAATTTGCACACCACCTGGGTATTTTTTTCCATGCAGCCCAGCTTGGCAACTTTCCCAGATTTCACCGAAACTGCAGTCCTGAGATAATCACGATAGTGAACTTGTGGCAGGCGTTCACATCAGATTGGCTGCATGGTGCAGTGTTCCAAATCAGAGATGGAAAGGAAGATTTGTCTTACCACACCCGCATTAACATTCCACCATCTAGACATTTAAAATATTTTGGGGGAAGCTGGGTGTTTTGTCCATGATATTCATAAGAATAACATTGTTCAGGTTGAATGCTGGTGCAGCTTTGGCCTGAGGAATTCACCAGTAAGAGGTTTTTGTAAAAGGTGTAAAGCACTTAAGTACATACGCCTCTGCCTGATGTAGTCTGTGCAATTCCACCCACTCCTGTAATGAGAATATTTTATTAAGTGATGTCAAGTTCACTGACGTGGAATAACCACAAATTGTAGCTCTGCTGTAGTCTTTTGGCTGTAGAATTCCATCTGATTCAGTTATTACATGCAGTAATTTAGTTGTATTTCTTCTGCATTTCTGACAACATGCAGAATGCTATTGCATTTCATTTGTATTTAAACTGCATGTCAGGCAGTTTTTCAGGTCAATACCACCTCTTGTGGTTTTTTCCTGCTTTCTTCCTGCGGGTAAAGTGCTTCAAAATGAGATATTTAGGATTTGATAGATCAAGAGGGTCAGACAACTGCTTTATCCTAAACTGAGACCCCCATCCATCCTGAGAGGCTGTACGACCCCCCCTTCTGGACTCCCACCCCGCCCCCTGTTTTATTTCAGAGGTTTAATGAAACCTGCAGTGCATAGACAGGAGCATGACAAATTTATCTCCCTCCTTCAGACCCTCCTGTCCCATTTGGGGTAAATCTCCACCCCAAAGAAACCCCATTTTTCCTCTCTCTCTCTGTTTAGGAACTCCAAAAGAGAAGGGGTCTGGGATTGTCAGAGCCATCTTATTTTCTCCGTGCATTGATCTTTTGTTTGTGTGTATAAATTGGGAAGATAAAAAGGTGGGTACTCAATTAATGAAATGCATTACATTCCGGTGAATGGCACGTGTATATGTGTGCCATGGAGATTTGATGTGGTACATCGCCCCTTTTCGGTACTGATGTCCGGCATGGCAGACTTGGTGCTGTGGAGTGGAACCTCTGGTTCTCTTCTGGGATGTTCCCTGCTGGCTCTTTACATTTACAGCTTGAGTGTGCTGTTCAATATGGCAGTGAGCACTCATAGTGTTTTATAGACCCGCTGTTTTTGTCTTGGTCCTGGCTAGTCATTTAAGGAAAGAGCTAGGCAAACAGTTCATCCCTGGAGATGTGTGTTTGTGTGTGTGAGTGTGTGTGCGTTGTCTGTGTACGCGCACGTGTGTCCTAACGTGTATGCGCATGTGTTTCTTACGTGGTAAGTACTTGAGCTTTGAAGGACACATGTCATACTTGTAAGCCTGTCGTTTTTATGAAAATCCTGAGGGGAGGGGAGTGGGGGTGCTGTGGGAACGGGAGAGGACAGATGCTGCCAGATGTTGGCCCAGCCCATCACCCCCAGGTCTGCAGTAGAGGACTCCTCATTAGCAGGCCGGGGGAGGGTGTGCGTGTGTGTCTCGGGCTGGGGATGTGCACCACGTCGTGATTCATGGCCACGCTGACTCAGAGGAGCTTTGTCAGACACATGTGTATGATGTTAGTATAGCACAACACAGTCTCATACAGCGCAACGCAAACACAGCACAACACAGCCGCGCACACACATGCACACACATACATCCACGCACACACACAGACACACACTGCCCTGTTCCACACTGACACCAGAACCCCATCCTACTGCTGCCACCACTATGCCACCCCAAGATTGACACCACAGCCCCATTCCACTATAATACAACAGAAATATATTACTTCTGCCACCACAGCACTGACTGCCTGCCTCCTTTGTGTTGCTCAGTGTGGTCTGTGAGATACTCTAGAGTGGTGCAGAAGTGTTCCCCAAATCAAATAAAAAAGGAGGAGTGAGTGTGACTGAGTGTTGCAGAGAACAGGGATATGACCAATGAGCCCTGGAGATTAGCACCCCGATGAGAGGACAACTGCCAGAGGGGACTGTTTAGAGGAGGTCAAGTCAAAGAAGAGTCAGTGTGTACATGTGTGTTTATTTATGTGTGTGTAAGTGCTTGTACATGTACATGTGCATGTGTGTGTGTGTTTGCTTGTGTGTGTGTGTGTGTGTGTGTGTGTGTGTGTGTGTGTATGTGTGTGTGCATCTGGGCATGTCTGGGGCCTGCTGCCTTCCTCCGCTATCAGGAGCATTAAGTCTCCAGGGGCTTGTGAGTGTATGGATCAGTAAGTGCAGTAGAGGTATAATGAAAGCATTTAAAAGTAAAAGCAGCTGTGGAATTAATTCACTCCCTGTTTCTCAAATGGATCACTCGGGACCACTGGCGCTCAAAACCGCAGGAACCACTGTACATTCCACATTCTGACCTATGAAATACCACACAAAGTCATGATATCAGGACGTAATGTAGTATTTGTGTTTGTTTGGTGCGTTGTGTTCAGCTTGCCACTCTGCATGATGTCACAGACTCTCCTTCCTGAGTGTCTCCACTTTCATGGCCCCCCTGCTGTTTTGCTGAGTCCTAAGGCTCTAACAATCTGGTGCTCGTAACCAGTGTGTTTCCCTCCACACAGATTTGTGCCTTTTCTCGCAGCCTATGAAAGAAGCTTTCTGCCCAAACAAACAAGAACAAAACCAAAAAACCATACGGCTCAGCTCAGATGGGAAGTTTTAGTCAATGGCAAATCTGTGTCAGTGTTGGTGGGGAAGGTGTGATTATTAGATTATTACAAGTTTACAGTGTAAGGGGTGGCTCTGGCTTCTAAGATGGCATCATCTTTTCCAACAGGGGGTGTTGACTGTGCAGTTTCAAGCTCAGGTAGCGGTTTGCTATCTGCCGTGTTCAGCTGACAGAAAGAGGGAAATGAAAAGGTCACAGATAAAAGATATTGCCCTCATTGCCTGTAACTCATATGTTGTGTGTGTGTTTTTTGAATCAAGAAATAGAAGTCAGCATCCCACCAGCATAAGACAAGAGGCCCTCTGAGTCTGCTTTCATAACCTGTCAGAACTCGTCCAATACAATAAGGGCCCATTGTTTTTTATAGTGCCTTTGGGAAGGGTGTTAACCTTTGACCACTGACTCCTGCTGACCTCTCTCTGTCTCTCTCCTTTGTCCCACCTCCTCACAGACGCTCCCTTTGGCGGGACCCCGCCCGCGTACGGGTACGACGCGGACCGGGCGGAGGAGCAGAGGCGGCACCACGACATGATGCCCTACATCGACGACTCGCCCTGCTCCTCGCCGCGCCTCAGCTCCAAGAGCCGCAGCTGCCGGGACACCCACTCCTCAGGGTCTCTGGAGTCCGCCAAATCTGTGAGTGTGGCCCCAGCAGATCCCCCAGGCCCCCCAGGGTCCCCAGCAGGGCAAGCCTCTCCGTTCCAAGGACGCAGGATAAACATTGATGCAGAATTACTAGATTGGTCCTAAGCCTTGAGAGCGATGACTGAACGTGCCGCATGTCAGAACCACATGGCTAACCACATTGGATAGGCTCTGAGGATGTTGGAATAGCTACTGTGTAGATGCAGAATTATGAGGCTTTGCATGGGATGTTCTACATCTAGTAATTCTACATCTACATTTTTGTGGTTATCCAAAAATCCTCTTACCAACAGGCAAGCGCACGCGAGGACCACATGCCCATGTTGGATAAGTGTAAATCCAGCTTTTGTCCATGCTGAGTGGATGAGCAAAAGCATAGACAGTGAGCCAATTTGGATTAAGTTCTTTGCCCAAAGGCACAACAACAGTGGCTCACCTGGGAATCAGCCCATAACGTTTGTATTAGTAGCCCTGCTTCTTATCCATACACCACACTGCTGCCTGAATGCTGCTGATGCAAAATATTTATGCGGCTACCATTAAGAGCATGCAAGATGTAGCAGAGAGGTTTGTTTTTTAAAGTCGGCAGGTGACACACAATGTTACCGAAGGCTAATGTAACATGGAGGAAAAGTCTCCTTTGGTATCTGAGTGCTGCTTTATGGAGATACTTTAGCTGATCAATGCTCAGGGACCCAGCTGTAAATAACTGTCCCTGTGGGGCCCCTGGGAACAATTCATTTTCTTAAATCCCAGGACTGGCTTTTAACCTTTTGGGCTCAACTCTGACTGGTTTGAGTCTGAGCTGCTTCCTTAAGTTTAGATTCTAGGTGAGACTGCCCCCTCCCTTGCCACCCTCATAGCCCCCCCAACCCACACACACATTCCTGTTCTGTTTACCCTGAGCACACAGTGTAGTGGATTCAGACTAACAGAGGGATTTGCAGAAGGATTTGTTGAGCAAACTTTTCTGTTTGGAGCAGGAGTCCAGACACGAGGGGAAACAAAGAAAAGCAACTGCAGACACATTCAAGATAAAATGAAATTTGCTCAACTTTAACCTGGGATCAGTGTATTATGTATTTATTTAAATATTTATATATCAGTAAAGTTTAAAACTGGTAGGTTGAATTGGTGGGTATTTCTATTCACTGAGGAATGTCTGGGTCATATTCATGACCCAGCCAAAATCTCCCTTGAAAGTTACTGTGAAACTTTGCGATGAGCCTGCTCAAGGAATCACAGAGAGGCCCGTTGATTAGTTTAACAGGCCAGACACTGCCATTTCCCTCAACAGCCCTGCATGATCTCCTGCCTTACAGATTCTTCCAGATCTGTGTGATCCAGAGGAATGGCTTGGTTTGGTTAGTTAATGTGAATTACATTGAAATATGACACTGAAAAACCCATGAGGAAGATAAACCAGCATTGCTGTCCAGATAAGCTTAGAAACAGTCAGATCACACTCTGTCTCTTTCTGTCTCTTCCCCTCTCTCTTTTAACCACTTAACATTGTGAATATTTTATTAATAAAGGATGATGAATAAAAAATTAATGTCTGGAGAGCACTCCCTTAGGAGATCACTATGATCAAGGGTCATGAATAAATCCTTTCAGTTAAAATACAGTCACCACTGACCACTCACCGTTGTACGGTGAAATTCTCTCTCAGAACGTTTGAAAGTTCTTTTGTCTGATGCACTTGTGGGGAAGGTGAAATTGATCCGATGTGGTTTACAGTGTGGCTGGAGTGGGAAGGACACAGCACACTGGCTTACTGTTACCCGCTGCCAGCTCGTATAATAGCTGCCTCGTCCGTGCCATCCCCGTACTGTATGTCAGGGTCATATAACGAATCTCTGTGAGGTATTAACGTAACTAACGAAATGAGTCAGCCAGTGCATTCCAGGTAGGCTGCTGTGCCCTTGAGAAACAGTAATGTACTTAACATTGAATTTGTTTGGGTGAAAATATCCACCTGTATGAATGGATGATGGTGCTTTGAATGAATGAATAGAGATTAATAACCGCAATGATAGGATTAATGACCCTCCAGTGCCCCTCCCCCACACAGATAATAACATTAATAATAGGATGAGCATGTTGTTGAAAAGGCTGTCTCCCTTTCCTAACAGGCGGATCTTGACCAGGAGAAGGGTTTGGAGATGAGGAAATGGGTTCTGTCAGGGATCCTAGCCAGCGAGGAGACCTACCTCAGCCACCTGGAGGCGCTGTTACTGGTGAGGGCCTGCCAACACAATATACGAGGAGTGAGAAACACATTACAACATAAAGTATGAAATGTGTTTTAAAATACATAAGCCATGTAATGATGTACTGTAACCTTGTAGAATTCCATAGTGTAATATTTTCAGTGACTTAATGCGATTGGCATGACTCTCTGTCCTTTGGGATGGGGGTGGGAGGGGCTTTAATGTGAATGGCAGCGTCACTGTCCTTTGGGATGGAGGTGGGCGGGGCTTTAATGTGATTGGCAGCGTCTCTGTCCTTTGGGATGGGGGTGGGAAGGGCTTTAATGTGATTGGCAGTGTCTCTGTCCTTTGGGATGGAGGTGGGAGGGGCTTTAATGTGATTGGCAGCTTCTCTGTCCTTTGGGATGGAGGTGGGAGGGGTGAAGCCCGGATGAGCAGGAGCATCCACAGCCACTGTTCACATGGGTTCCTGCCTTGTGTCACTGGGGGTAGAGTCCCGAACAGGACCCATCTGCCTGCCTGCAGTGTCTAACATCATGTCAAGCTCCTTCTGTAATCCTGCAGTTTGTGTGTGTGTGTGTGTGTGTGTGTCTATGCATGTATGTGTGTATGTGTGTGTGTGCAGAGTAGATCCTCTTTTAACCCCCCTGAAAAAAACAACAGCTAGTGCTATATACACACATAGTGCTGATTAATCTCCCCTCCCTCTTCCTCTCTCTTTCTCTCTCTTACTCCCTCTCATTCTGTCTTCTACCTCCTCCCTCCTTCTGTTATTTACACATTACATTTATATTGGTATTTGAAACATGCATACCATTCACCGAAACTTGTACATATCAAGGAATAATTTACCTAATATCTCACACTACATATGTGACTATATTTGATAAAAGTAAACATTAAAAAAATGAAATCAAATAACTCACAGGAATAGACAGGGTTGTATTCTGAGTGCCAGTGAGATGCTTTATGTGATACTGGCTGTCCCCCAGTCTGTGGCACACTATAGCATACTCAGCTGCCAGTACCAAACACCTCTGTTCCTCTCCATGTAGGGAGGGGATTGTTGGTAGATTCGTGTTATCTATGTGCTGTAGGGCAGGGGACTCTGGGTAGATTTGTGTTATCTGTGTGCCGTGGGGCAAGGGATTATGGGTAGATGTTTGTTATCTGTGTGCTTTAGTGCAGGGGATTGTGGGTAAATGTGTGTTATCTGTGTCTCTCTCAGCCCATGAAGCCCCTGAAGGCAGCAGCCACCACCTCCCAGCCAGTGGTCACACTGCAGCAGATTGAAACCATCTTCTTCAAAGTGCCCGAGCTCTACGAGATCCACAAGGAGTTCTATGACGGCCTCTTACCCAGAGTCCAGCAGTGGAGCTACCATCAGCGTGTGGGAGACCTCTTCCAGAAACTGGTGAGAGATCAGGAGGGGGTGTGGACTTCACCTGCCAATCACACTTCTGAGTGTCCTGCAAGGAACTGGCCCTTGCCCTTACACTGGCACTTGATGATATCTTTGAAATATCATTGGTTGAAAACCCTGTAAGATCACTGCTACCTTCACCCACTCGGCCAGAAGGAGCCAACTGGGACAGAAGGAGCCACACAGTTTGTTTTCAATTTTTAATTCTTTATTTAGATCATTTAATCAGTGATTATATATAATATAGAATAAATAAATAATATAATATAATAATTCTCCTAAATGTGATCATACTGGATGTTCCTTTTGCTCTGGCTACTCAGGCGGCCCTCTTTGAGTCTTGTTTTGGTTTGCTGTCTTTGGACACAACACAAAGGAACACAAAGGAAATTTTCCTCTGAATTCTGAAAGTCTTGCTCCTGAGGTGTGTGGGGGTAGGGGCTTTTAGCTGTCTGTTCTACTGTCATCGCACCAGGACAGGGGAAGGATTTACATTTTTTCCTGCCTGTTTCTTTTCTTATTTTAATAAACTGCTGCATCAAAAGCCACTTTTTTCCCCACTGAAGACAGACATGAGAGGCGGCTTTGTTCTGTGACCAAAGTGATGAGGAAGCCGGTTGCCGGCACATCGGGAAGCTGTTACTCTCAATTCCACCTGACCTGAGCTCCTTTAATGAGCACTGTGGGTGGGGTTAAACGCTCAGCTCCTTGAGGAGAGTCGCTCCCATGAGAGCTGTGTTCAGGGCCTGCACGGCTACACTGCCTGCTGATGAAATTCCTGCTGCAAGACAGCTGTGGAACACTCACGCCACCTGAGATGTGTCTGATAGAGCCGTCTTCCTGTTTCACAACGCCGGGAACGCTCTCCCACTACCTGCCAGCAGCATGGAGAAAATGAAAGAGATTATTATTATATTCTGTATTTTAAAATGGTCTGTATTTTAAACATCAGATATTAGCTGATGAGTTTCATGTGACCATTTACATAAGTGCTTGGTGTTTCTGCACTGGAAAAAATGAGGGAAATTGCCCTCACCCTTCCACATCTGGTCTTTGGCTCATTGCTTCTCAAATGCTTCAGTGCCCAGGTGTTCTTTATCTCCTTTTTTACCCTGACTGTTGGGATCTGCAGGAGAGCCTTAAGCTGAACTCCCTCCTACACCTGCCGCTCCCATGCAGGAAGCGCTGAATCAGGGTGCATGCTGGGATAGTTCAGGTGCAGGGCTGTACACAGTGATTTCCTGTTTTCCCCTTTTTACCCTCACGCGTGGGATCACCAGTCGAGCGAATGCGGTGGTCTCACGAGGTTTACCGCCCCTCCATCACGTTAAAATCTCCTCCAAATCATTTCGCAGTTATTTTTATTTTTTAATTTGAGGGAAGCAATTAGGCTGTTAAAGATGGAGAGTGATGAATAGCTGTGCTGCCCCAGCGGTAGTGCTGCGTTTGGATAGCTAAATTACATTTTTAAACGCCCTCTCAGAGTGCTTGTCACACACTCTAATTGTCCACCAAGAGCTGGAATCTGCTGCCATGGCAACAGTGGTAGGCCAAAAAGCATGGGGTTGGGGGGTAGAGGTTGCATTGCCCCGGGCGTCGACCCGGCCCGGTCTGTGGCGTCTTGGCAGAGCATCTCATTGGAATAGCATTTCCTTGCAATTGCGAGGTCCACTGTGGGTTGACTGCCAGATCATTTAATCAGATTGCTTCATTAGATCAATCATAGCACAAGAAGTAAACCCTAACTTATCTCTCTTGAAATATGTTTGTATTATATTACATATGCCATCCAATATTTTTGAACATTTGTTTCATGTATGTGTAAATATAATATTTGTATAAGAAAGTACATCAGCCGTTACACCACTTTCATATTTATATAATAGGGCATGCACTGCAAAATATATTGTAAAAGTGTAAGTATTTGTGGTTCTTAGACCCAACTTTATATATGACTCTTAAACAGGGTGAAGCAAGCATTAGTTAGTTTTTTAAATTGATTTCATTTTCCCACTTTTTCACCCAATTTTGGTAGACTTATTATTGCTGCCACGATAAACTCTGAACCCACTCGGGAACATGTGATGAGCCACATGCAGTCCACCGATATACATGCCCACCACTGCTATTTTCCACTCTGCAAATCCCACAGCACGTCAGGAGGTAAAAGCCCTCTGAGAAACTCATGGGCAAGTCCCAGGGTGTCGAGAGTAGAGTGACAAGGGGAACCTGACCAACCTGCCATCCTTGATAGAAAAATGCCAATTTGTTCAGTCAGTGTTGGCTCCTGGTGAATGATGGGACATAATATGGCTGATTTGAACCCAGGCCATGGAGCTCAGCCTGTGCTTTAAACAAGCTGTTTTACTGTTTGAGCCGCTAGGAAGCCACTGCTACCCTCACTTTTAATAATAAAAAGAAAACTGGAGCTTCCTAACATGAGCATTCGGACATGAATTGATGACTTGACAGATAGGAATGTTTTTCTTTGGTTTAACTGTTCAAACCCTCTCTACAAGACTAAAGGTATGTTGAACTGTTGTTCCTGTGACAGGCCAGCCAGCTCGGGCTTTACCGGGCCTTTGTGGACAACTACAAGTTTGCCGTGGAGACAGCGGAGAAATGCTGCCAGGCCAACACGCAGTTCGCTGAAATCTCAGAGGTAAAATGCTGGTACTAACAGCAGGGCTGGGGCGAGGGGATGAGCCTTTCTCTCCACCCTGTGGTGTGTATGTGTGTGTCTGTGTGTATAGAGGAGTGTTGGGGCTAGTGTGGGGTGGAGGTTAGGTCTCTTGTCTGTGTCCCTCACCTTTGAACACTCAGTGATATACTCCTTAAACACTCTCTGCGGGATGGTATTCTCACCTGTTTTTCAGTGGAAAAGGCTGTCACACTGAAATAATATTTCTGTGTCATGATCTGTGAGGATGTAGCCAATCAGTGGCCGCCTGAGAACTGTCTTGAAATAATTTGATTTTTTTTTGGGACGCGACTGAGTGGCCCGGAACTCCATGCTGTAAGCGCTTCTCAGTGTGATGCCTTTCTCTGTGAGATTGACATCTCGTGGCACCATCTCAGGCCCTCTCCTGTAAAGCGGAAAGTAGACTAAGGCCTCCCATAAAGCCTTTCACCATCCCCTCCCAGATTTCACAGCTAATTCTGTGCTGTTAGCAGGATCAGGGATCACTGGCCAGGGGTCGTGAAGGGTGGAAGGTGACTTTATCGACCACTCGGGGAAGGTGAAAAAAAAAACGTGCTGCTGAGCATAGAATGGCTTTTAGAGAAACCTCAGGCCTGGCAGAGAGGATACTGGGGGCAGCCACAACTGTGTGATGCATAATTTTTTTTCCTTTTCTCGTGGTCTATTCTCCCCACAACCTGCGGCAATTCTGGCTGAGTGTTGTCATGCCAACAACAATCTCTTGGGAAACCTGGAACTGTGTTGCAATTGTACTGCTGCCCCCACATATTAAACTGGAAAGAGAGAGTATATATACTCCCTAGATAAGCAGTTAGCATATTTTTGGGTCTGTGTCATACTGAGATGAAATTAAAACTCATCTCCAGGCAATCCCCACATGTCCCACGATATCAAAAAAAAATTGAAAAACAGTAGAAAGTGTGGGTTGCCATGTTTTTCCCTGTGACATCTTGTCTGATGACACCCTCTCTGTATCTACAGAACCTGAAGGTCAGGAATAATAAGGACAAAGACCAGATGACCAAGAACTCCCTGGAAAGTAAGTATGGATTTAGTCCTCATAACAAAGCTAATGCAAACAGCTGTACACAGCAGCCACACTCATTCTGATATTTTGTTTTGTGACTGATATGCCCAAAAATAAATCACACCCTCAAAACTACTTGTAAAGTTTGCTTTTACTTTAAATCCCACCAGTGCTGGTTTATTAATTTACTTCTTCATGTTTTCCTTCTAACTCTTTCATTATATGAATGAAAGAACTTTTTTGAATTTTGATTTCATTGATTGATGCTGTTTTGATTGAATGCTGTAGATGCACTGGTACATGGGATTCTAATTTTGATGCTATTGGTTTTATGTTTTAATCACATTATTTCATTATGTACTCTTAAATGCTTCCATCTGAATGTGTATGTGAAAGGTGACATATAAATACAGTTACCATTTATTTATTATCTGTCCTTTCTCTCCAGCCCTCCTGTATAAACCAGTGGACAGAGTGACACGTAGCACCCTGGTTCTGCATGTGAGTGTGCATAATAACAATAACAATAATAATAATAATAATAATAATAATAATAATAATAATATAGCAGTAACAGTGACTGACAGAACATGGTACTCATTATGGGCCACATTAAGCCCCGCTCTCACCAAACAGCAAAACATGGCTTTCACCTGTGCTTGAGTGTGACGGTATGATTTTTCTGTTTCTCTGTGGGGCAGGACCTCTTGAAACACACACCCCCCAGTCACCCCGACCACGCCCTGCTGCAGGATGCCCTCCGAATCTCCCAGAACTTCCTGTCCAGCATCAATGAGGAAATCACGCCCCGGCGGCAGTCCATGACCGTCAAAAAGGGAGAGGTAAACTGCTGTGCTGTGGCGCGGTCATGGGGTCTGCCCTTCATAGCGCAGAACTAACGGGACAGACATAAGTTTGACTCCCTGACAAGGGGCTGTGATTATAACACTCAGGAAGAGACTTTGTACTGCTCCTGTAAAAATGTTATATGACTGTGTATAAGAACTTTATAATGAGGATAACAGCCTATCTCAGTTGGTTGTTTTACACGTATAGATAATATGAGGGATTAGTTTGAGTCATATGGAGTTTGTCAGGCTTTAAGAAACATTACAACAAAATGGATAATAAATACAGCAAGAAATCTGAAACTAGTTCAGTAAGTTAAATATGGAAATTAAAAAGAAATAAATAGAAATGGCCACAAGACTAGTAAGAAGCAGATTAAGATGACAGTATATTTAGTGTGTGCCTGAAAGCATTATTATTAAGTGTCCATCTAAGATGGAGTCAGCGAAGCGAGGAGATATTGAATCTGTCACAGGTCATAGAGGACGCTTTAGCGGGACGTACTGGGCTGAACCTTGCAGAATCTGTCGCAGAGGGATATTGGGCATCGTAAATATTTCAGAGGAGACACAAAGCGCTCGGCTCCAAGGGAGGAGGTTAGAGGAGAGAGAGGGACACACTGTTCCTTTCAGAGGTCTGTGCTTTGCTGCCAGGAACACTTTCAGTGGAGCCCATTACTTTGCTCACCCAGAATGCCTCTCTGCCTTTCTGTCAATCACATGACCCCCAAGCAGAGATATGCTGCACAGGGCTACTGAGGGCACCCCCCACCACGACCATTTAGCACGTCTCTCCCCCCATTTCCTCTCTCAACTCGACCAAAAACTGTTTCACAGTCACCATTTTATTCTGATATCTTTTTTTTTCCTCGCAACAAAGTGCTGCCTCTGCCAGACTTTGTTCCGGAGGAGAGATGGTTCAGATGCACGATACCCAGATCAAAACCGACACATTGAGATTGAACTCCTGCCAAACCACCCCCAAAACACCCCCACCCATTCTGACCCTGACATTCTGTGCTCCTGATTGGTTCCCTCCCCCATTCCCACATGCACTGGTGGGAGTGATCATCGGCTCTCTGAATGTTAACTCATGTTTTCATTTGCATAATGTTCCTCTTTAATAAGCTGCATCCTTCCATCTGCAGGCGCTTGTTTATTATTCATAAGGGGTGGCTCCTCTTGATCTGGAGGCTCCTCCTGATACTGTCTTCATGGTGCAGTCAGGGCACAGTCCTCATGGGCATGGTTTGGGGGACGTATTAGAAAGATCATAAATTATTGTTTACATGAATATGAAAAGAGTTGAGGAAGCTGTTTTAAACCCAGGGCTGTTTTTTACCTCTGGGCTGGGTAAATGTGTGAAAAATTTTAATGAATCAGTATTTATTGATTAAAACTTCATTCTTCTTTATTAATGTTGTTAACCTGAATTAGCTGATTTGCAGGGTTTGTGTTATATATGTCTGCAATAACTAGTGTTAACTGGTGAAATTTGAAATCAAAACAAGATATGCCATGTGGAAAAATAAACTGCATACATTACAAAATGTAACAGTGACTGAATTTGATGTCGTATAGTTTTAGAAATTATTTGACTATATATGTATGAAATTACATGTATTAACATATGAGTAACTATTTTGTAATATGTGTAGTTTTTGTCATATATGTATATATACGTACTCATTACAGTACAATAGAAATAATTGTTATTGATATTATTGTGAAGAGTGATAATTACAGTAATCCTGTTTTTTATTCTTTCTGTGTGTATTCTTTTGGAATGTGGGCATTAGGCTCACACATGTCATTGTAATTCAGGGAGGTTATTCCCTTAGTTCCACAGGGGTGGTGAGGCCGGGCTAACTGCTGACCTTCAGGCTAATGCAATGTTCTAATTGGTGGCAGGCAGTGTTAATTATCACTGACCCCAGGGGCGGTCCTAGAGGACAGCTAATCGTCTCTCTCTCTCTGTGCTTGAGCATTGATTGGGGGAGTTTGTCATGTGAGTCAAGATTCTGTGATTGGAAGTGTGAGGCATGGCATTGTGACATCATCGCAGAGGGGAACAATTGACAGAGATTAACCCCAGCACCATCACTCCTCTGCCAGTTAGCGGGCAGTCAGCGGCATCATTTACTCCCCAAGTGGCCGGCTAGATCCTGAGTCCTTTAAAAGCTCACAGAGATTGGCGTGTCAGTTCTTGAACTACTTCATCTGACGCTGAGGGAACCATTGGAATGTGGTGTCAGTTTGGCTACAGTGTGGGACAGTAAGGTTGCAGGGGGAATGTCCTTGCATCTGACTCATTTACTGTGTACAGTTGGTTATGCCTGACTGAGTTTGAGCACCTTGCTCAAGGACACAATGGCAGGGCCCCACCTGGGAATCATACCTGAAACCCTTTTCTTGACAATATAGTTCCTTAACCACAGCCATCAGCGTAATACACCAATGTACCAGAGTCCTCTTTGACTGGGTCACAGGTCACAGCAGGGTCACTGCAGGGTCATCACCAGAAGAAATGGACGCCCCACCTCCTTAGATGATGTGACAGATTACCTTTGGGAACCCAAGCAGAAGTATGTCTCATAGCTAAAAATAGAAAAGATTGCTTCTTCATAACAACCGCCATTATGCTGACGCACTGAGAGGGAAACAACAGCAGCTGTGTGTCTTGGTCATCCAGTTGATTGAATCACGGTTTGCGGCAGAGCGTCTTTACAGAGGAAACAGAGAAGCAAATCTTTGCCTCTTGCAGAATTGCAACAGTGTTTGCTCCTTCCATGATTGGTGGAATAAAGTGATGTCATAAGCACAAGAATGCTATCTTTAATACATAGCCCCATAGCTAGGTCACATGACCATGTGACCCTGTGTTATTCTGCTGTACTGCTTTTGCACTGTACAGCTGCAGCCAGGCTAGTGCGAGCTGGAGCCGCAGCTGTATGAAGAGTTACGGCACGATTGCTTCAGCTGCAATTGCTGCAGCATACGATGCCACCCTGAATACTGGCATCTGCCCAGATGGAGCCCTCTGTCCAGACTTGCTCTGCAGTCCAAGGGTGAGGTTTTCCAAAAAAAACCGGACTCCATATTAGCTCTGTATATCTGGGGATGGTTGCTGTGGTAAGTGGTGCTGAGTCACCCTTGCTCGTGGAGGGGGTGTCATGCAGCCGGAAAAACACTGAACCCCGGGGGTCACCCTCGTTCAGTGACTTCCACCCGCTTTCCAGAGGCCGCCCGCCTCCCCCGTGTCCAATATCCTGCCTCTGGTGCACGACCCCTCACTACACATCCTGTGTGACCTCCAGCCTAATCCACCCTCTGCACTGCCTTTGTAAAACTCTCTCTCCCTCACACACACACTCACATGCACACACAGACACACGCATTTTTAATGTTTTTTATGCATTTATGCACATGGATTTTTCCATTATTTTACCACACATACATGATTGTAAAAAAGCAGCATTTCAGAGGCAGTGTCTCCTCACTGAAGCACACTGCATTTGCCCATGCATACAGTTCAGCATGTAGAAGGCCTGGTAATTATGCATACAGGTCGATACGTAATTGCTGCACGCTGCCATGCGCCCGCTATGTGGGGCGTTTTTCCAATAGCCCCCCTGTGCATGCAAATCCGCAATTATGAAAGATTACCAGCGTGATACTGCGGCCAGAGGCGGGCTTTGATAAAATGTCAGCCGATTGGCTAAGACAGCTTGTGCGATGACTCAATCCTTTATCTGCTTCCATTGTCTTTTTTTTTTTTTTTTTCAGTGGAATGGCCGGATAGCATAGCAGGTCTTTGAGCTCCACAGAAGCCTGCTGTAGAGTCACTCTGGCAGTGTCCTGTTAGCACTTTGCAGTGGAGTGGACTGCATCTGTTGGAGTGGAGGGCTGTGGTTTTTACTACATGAAACCAAGGTTAATTCACAAATGTTCAATAAAAAAATTTGTTCAGTGCCAGTTGCTTTATTATTTATGATTCTTCCTATCGTGTAGTTTTGTTTTAGCAAGTGTACTCATGCAGGATGAGGTAGAGGTCATTGGCAGTTACTGTACAAGGGCAAACAGAGCGGCCTTAAGAAAGATGTTAGGCAAGCAGTCCATGTGACGGGGGTGACGTGCCAGATTGGAAGGCTTGGACACTCCGCCCGCCGTGGCTGTGTGGATGCATGGGTGTGGCCGGGCGTAGGGTGTGAGAGACGAGCGCTGGGTACCGCGGGGCTGTGCGTAAATGTTGTGCTCACCCACGACGACTGCGTTCAGGATCTCTGAGTGGGTGATGTGGATACACAAGCGTAGTGAAGCGCCTTACTGCAAGATGGCTGTTGCTTCACTCGAGAACCACAAACAGCTAACTGCAGAGTTGCAGCATTGTAAAAAAACAGTGTAAATGAAGGGCAGACTGCTCTAAAACTCTGTGGTTGTGTGGAAGCAGTCGGTAAACTGTATGGGCGTGTGTTTGTGTGTGTGTATATGATGGGGGTGGGGGCAAGGGGGGAGGGGGCTGTGGGTACAGCGTACCGCCACATCTCCAAAAATCTCTGTTGCTCAGAGCACATTCCAGTCACAGCAGTGATACATTTCCAGAAAGAACAGTAATCCGACCTAATCCCAGAACGAGCCTGCCAAATGGGACAAAATGGATTACTAGATCAGAACCCCTCTGGGGCAGGCCCAACAGAACAAGCAGGGTCCTGGTGTATGTGTGTGTGTGTGTGTGTGTGTGTGTGTGTGTGTGTGTGTGTGTGTTTGTCTAAGCCTGTTTGTAATTTGTGTGTATGTGTGTGTGCATATGTGTGTGTATAACAGGGGTGGTTCTTAAAGAGTAACCTTGAGAATATCCTTGACATTCTGCTGTGTCCAGACTGCATTGACACTCACTGAGATTGCCTTGACAGACGCATTGACGGACAACATTCATTATGATGTCACACCCATATTTCAATCATGATGTGAATATGCTGCAGTGAAGGCTAAAGAAGGTTCTGTTGGCGGCATGCCTGGCGAACGTGGTGAAACACTGCAGCATTTTCCTGTATCACTCACTCATATGATCCTCGGTTGTTGGGATCGCTGAGACCCTCTCTCACAGACCTCATCTTGTCAGATTAATATTCTCCTCTGTCTCCAGATGTTGTATAAGGAAGAAATATCTCCTGAATTTCTTTAGGAAATGGGCTCAGCCTTGACACTGAGGAGATTGTGCTTAATGACTGGCAAGGACAGAACATGACTCCTTATGCTGTGCTTTGCTATGGCAGAATGCCAGCAGGGTTCAGAGACAGCGCAGTGCTGTCTGTGCCGTGGGTTTAAGCAGATCCCACCGTGCGCTGATTGGGGGGTCCTGGGAAATGGCAATACGACTCACTCATGCTAACCTTTGCCTCAGCAGTGCAACTATTGCAGCAGATGATGGCTGTGCATTTAGATGTGATGTCAGCCAAGCGCAAGGTTTAACTGGCATGGATTCTCGCTGCATGCTTGACCCCCCCTTAATACAATCGGCAGCAGTAGATGTCTTTTTTGTCTTTCAGCAGATCTGGGTTGTTTAGGTGCTCTTCAGATTGTTTTAGACACTGTTCCTCTTCTGCATGGCAGACTGAATTGGCCACAAATCTCATCATTACAGCCTGTGTCTGCTCAGCGGGCAGGTGCTCTGTTGTGGAGTAAAATGAGATGTTACTGCCCTCCTGTGGCAGTGAGTTGTACGATGTATCACTTAAATAGAGGCATAAGAATAAGAGTACATTGTTAGTAGGCAGAGGTCATCTTAAGTATTTTACACGAGACAGGATGTTTTGTCAGTTTAAATGAGTCATTATTCAACAGCTGCTTTAAGGCTGATTGACTGGATGCTTGGTTTATTGGTTGGTTTGTTAGCTGATTGATTGATTGATTAATTAGCCTCTTGTTGTCCACGTGCAGAACCGGCAGCTCCTGAAGGACAGCTTCATGGTGGAGCTGGTGGAAGGGGCACGCAAGCTGCGGCACATCTTCCTGTTCACAGACCTGCTGCTCTGCGCCAAACTGAAGAAGCAGACCGGAGGGTGAGAGAGGCCGGCTCACATGGAGTCTGCACTCCCGAATGAACAACCCCCCCCCAATATGAATGCTTCTTACTCTCGATCTGTCCGAGTCTCTCTGCATCTTTCTGTCTCTTTCTTTCTATGTCTCTTTCTAAGTCAAGTAAATAATCTTATTCAAGCTGTGCTTTACATTGCATTACATGAATTTAGCGGACAGTCTTATCCGGAGTGACTTCGAGCACAGTAGAACATAAGTGTATCCATTCAGTTAAATATGCAACAGTGTCAGACCAGGCTAACAGCACTCCTCTAAGTTAACCTGTGCAACCTGACTAGGCTACCAGGCTATATATACTACCATACATCAGTTGTTATTGTTAGTATTGGTATTAAAATGCTCATTGAGATTAATCTGCATGCATTTGTACATCTGTGCGTGCGCATGCTCAGCGTTTTTCACTTTGCCCCTGTCCGTCTCTGTGTTGCTGCAGGAAGACTCAGCAGTACGACAGCAAGTGGTACATCCCGCTGTCTGACCTCACCTTTCAGACAGCGGACGAGTCTGAAGCCCCGCCCATCCCACAGGTCCCTGACGAGGAGATCGACGCCATGAAAGCCAAGATCTCTCAAATGAGAGCTGAGATTCAGCGGGAGAAGGTGAGGGCCTCCTCGCCCTGCACCCATACAAAAATACTATACTGAGAAAATAGAGAGAATATTTTAGAGAATATAGTTTTACCTTAATCAATACATTTAAAATATATGAATTATTGCCAATTTGATGTATTGAAACATATTTCTGCTTTGCATTAATATATGTCAAATACACAACATATTTTAAACAAATTTGCAGCATATTCTTGGATTTAACAACAAATTTATCAGTATTTGTCCATGTTTATTACAATTGTCACATTTTCATATGGGTGTCTTCAACTGCAACGAAATATGAGCCTTGAATACCTGGACAGGAATGTCTTTGGAGATGAGACCACTGTGCTATCTCTGTTCCAGCTGTGTTCAGTATTCTCTGGCCGTGTTAAGCAAGGCCAGGCTTTGTTGAGGCTGTTCTGACTGTTCATCTGGTTGTGTTAAGTCTGTCCTAATTGTATTGAGTGTGTTTCATTTGTGTTAAACACACTCTGGCTGTGTTAAATGTGTCCTTGCTGTGTGAAATCTGTCTTGGCTGTATTAAGTATGTTCTCATTATGTTAAGTGTGTTCTGATTGTGTTACTGTGAGTCTATTCCAGATGTGTATTCCAGCATGCTCTGGCTGTCTCCACAGGGCACCAGCAAGGGGCCGAAGGCGATAGAGAGGCTGAAGAAGAAGCTGTCTGAGCAGGAGTCTCTGCTGCTGCTGTCCTCCCCTAACATGCCTCTGCGCGTGCACAACAGGAATGGCAAGGTGAACGGCCTGAGGATGATGATGGTGATGATGATGAGGATGATGATGGTGGTGATGATGATGATGATGATGATGATGTTCATGATAATCATAGTGATGGTGGGTGGTCCATATGCCAGTAACATTGGCCAGTGACCGTTATTTGGTCCTAAATCATCCACCATTGCGGACTGCATTTGGGAGGGCCGAGGAGGGAAGCACAAGCTCCCAGGATCTGAGTATATTTTGAGCAGCGCAGGTTGCACTCAGATGTGCTGGCTGCTGCTGGCTGAGGGCTGTAAACAGTATGATCTGTCTGTGTGTTTCAGAGCTACATGTTCCTGATCTCCTCAGACTACGAGCGGGCGGAATGGAAGGAGATCATTCGCGAACAACAGAAGAAATGTAGGTGTCCAGGGTAATCCCTGACTAAAAATGTCAGAGGGAGGGCCCCTGAGGCAAACCCTAAATGGGCAGAGTATTCATAATACTGATTCAACCAATGAGAGGGTTTTGTTGTGGACAATAAAATATGTCGGTTCAAACTGTTAGGTGCCCATTAAGTTGTCTGTTAAATCTCACTTATCACTGCCTTTGATTCTGTTGCATTCACACAAACACAAACATATACATATAAACAGAACACTTCACCCTCTGTAGGAATTCTACATGTATGTCTGCAACCCTCTGATTGTGTAATAAAATGACTCTGTGATCCTTCCCCAGGTTTCAAAAGCTTCACTCTGACCTCACTGGAGCTGCAGATGCTGACCAACTCATGCGTGAAGCTGCAGACAGTGCACCATATCCCCCTAACTATCAATAAGGAAGGTAAGACTGCAGGAAAATGGAGGGGGAGGAAGATTATAGGTGAGGAAGATGAGGATGGAGAGGGAGAAGAGACGGGGGGTAAGATGCAGGTGAGGAAGTTGAGGATGAAAAGGAGAAAGGAGGGGGAGTTATAGGAAGAGGCCAGACTATCTTATTCATGAGAGCTGAGCCTAGGTTTTCTAGATTTTGTGCAGTGTCAGCACTTATTTGCACGCTTTTGGTGGCGGAAAACAATGAACAGTGACTCAAGGGGCCTGTCACAGTCTCTAGCAGTCTTTGTGTGTTATGGAAAAATAAAGCATGACTGAATGTCTCACACACACACACACACACACACACACACACACACACACACACACACACACACACACACTATGCATTCACATACACACCCACACGCCGATGCAGACACATCAGTATGGGTGTCAGTGATGTGCGTCTGGTCGTTCACCTACTGCAAACAAATGCAATACAATAAACAACTTGCATTAGTTTACAGCTGGTGAGTACAATATTAGAGGTCCTTTGGTGTGTTTGCATGATCCAAGGGGAGCCACTGTGCTTCGTTAACCTGATTTCTCTCCCCTCTGTGCTAAGATGATGAGTCTCCGGGACTCTACGGCTCTCTGAATGTAATCGTCCACTCTGCCTCTGGCCTCAAGCAGAGCTTAAGTGAGTTCATTTCTTGCCTCTTTTTCCCTCAGCAACCTTAACCTTAGTGACAGCAGTGAAGTGTCAAAATCTGCTGTTAATGCCTGTCTTTCCATGAATAAAATAATTTCTCTCACAATGAATAGATGAGGTCTGTGCTTTTCTTTTCTCTTTTTAATCTTCTGTGGGCTGTCAGTGTAACAGTCTTCACCTGCTTTTCTTTTCCTTCCAGATCTGTACTGCGCTTTAGAGGTGGACTCCTTTGGCTACTTTGCCAACAAAGCCAAGACGAGAGTGTACAGGTACACCTCTGAGCCAAACTGGAATGAGGTGAGCTGCCTGGCTGACGTACAATTCAGTGCTGACCCGGGGGGAACATTGCCGTTATTGGAACTTAGCACATTCAGCAAGGCTAACATTAACATTAATATAGAAAATGTTAATCATTAATCACAAAAGTAATTAATTTTTCTCAAAAACTAACATCATTCAACCAGTGTGGAAAACAAAACCCAGGAAAAGCTTTTGGTCGGATAAGCCAAGCATTTATAAACTGGCCTTGTAAAAGTGGTTGACTCTAAATGTGCTTGATATACTCAACAAAACATTCTCCTTGGATCATTCATTTTGAAATGCCAACCATTTTGTGGAAAATATTAAATAAACAATAAATGATATGCATTTAGTTACACAGTAGATGTTAAAGGATTTTATGGTAAACCACTGATGAGATAAGCTTGGATGGTTTGATTTTAAAGTTCCTCCTGGTCAATTACTTGGCAGTGTGCCCCTGGTTTCCCTGTCTGGGAATTGTTGATCTTGAGCAAGTGTCTGTCTGTCCTTCAAATGACCTATGTCCATGTGCCTTCCAGGAGTTTGAGATTGAGCTGGAGGGCTCTCAGTTCTTAAGGCTTATCTGCTATGAGAAAAGCTACAGTCAAACCAAACTCAACAAAGAGGATGGAGAGAGCACTGACAGAATCATGGCGAAAGGACAGATCCAGGTACAGTGGCACAGCATTCAGCCTCAGGCTTAACAGAGTCTCAGCCTTTATGAATAAGGGGGGAATTATCTACATCGGCTGCATCATTGTAATGCATGCATGCATAGCATATGCAGCGGCACTTTTTAAGAACTGTGTGACAGCCGCATAAATAATTCATCACGCGTTGTTACATGCCTGGCAGAGCATATCATAAATAATGACTGGCTAAACTTCGAGCAATTTAAACGATGAACAACATGTGGTGCCCATGCACCAAGCTGAAATGATAAATGATGCAGAAGTCATTTTAATTTGGTGCATGCTCGCCACTCACTTCATAGCTGAAAAGAAGCTGAAGTTTACCAGTCCTTAATTATGACATGCGCTGTCATATGAGTTGTCAGGTATGGGAGTAATGCACTATTAATACATTGTGTGGGTGTAATGCTATACCCATGCTGTACCACCTATGAATGTTATGTATGCATTATGAAGGTGCAGTTAGTCAAGTCTTGGTACAGAACTATACTGTACATGCATTTTATAAGTAAAATATAATATAAATAATGCAAGTAAACATAGCTATTTAGTTATAATAGTCATAGTAGTAATTGGTAATTTAGTTATAATAAATTGTTACAATAATATAGTTAGCATAAAATGAAAAAAATAGGACATGTAACATAGCAAATATGGCTTATACTGCTATCAATTAGTACCACCTTCATGCACTACTTTTTAGTGGGGATTTGTGTACACCCTGCAGCAGCTGTTTGAAACTGCTTGCTTACATTGTCTTCTAACTTGAGTCTTTCTCATGTATATGTAATCTGTGGTTTGCAGTCTGAGGTTCAGTTTGTGGTCTGAGGTTCCCTCTATAGTTTTGTGTTACATACTACATTGGTGAACTGACACACGTTTGGTTTTGTTCTGTTCAGCTGGATCCACAGATGCTGCAGGGCAGGGACTGGCAGAGGACAGTCATCGCTATGAATGGGGTGAGTGAGGGTGGCAGTAAGTTGCGGTGAAAGCCTGTTCATGTGCAGTAGTGCCTCCTATGAAGGCTTCTACATAAGAGCTACATTTAATCAGTCGTATAAAGCAGTTATTCATAACTGCTTTATAAAGACTGCGTAACACCTTCTCAGGCACTTCAATCCCAAAGACTGTTTTCACTTGACATTTCACAAGGTCTAATGTTGGGCAGCAGTGTAGCATAGTGGTTAAGGAGCAAGACTCATAACCAAAAGGTTGCTGGTTCAATTCCCCACTAGGGTACTGCTGCTGTGCCCTTGGGCAAGGTACTTAGCCCACAATTGCCTCAGTAAATATCTAGTTGTATTAAACGGATAACATTGTGTGAAACTGTAACTGATGTAAGTCACTCTGGATAAGAGTGTATAATAAATGCCAATAATAAAAACCAATAATGAGGACCTAGCATATCCTGTGATAGATTTTGGCAGCTAGCATAAGTGTTTACGAATGATTATATCATGTTGAATTTATGACGTATGTTTAGAATTTAAAAACTTAAGTTTAGTTCTTATATAGATGCAGTGTAATACTTGTTGGAAGGAATGCAGGAAAGTGTTGTGTGGTGTTTGTTTATGAAGGTATTATTAACTCTGATGTTGGACCTTTTCATGAGACAATAAGAAAACAATATGTTTAACGACGAGAGCAGGCCATTCATACCAGCTAGGCTTGTCATTGCGTAGGTAATCTAGCATCCAGCACTGTGTCATGATGGTGTTGAATACTGTAAGGATTTCTGTTGTCCTGTGAAGTCTTTTTTTGTTCCCGTGGTATCCACTGGTGTTTCCCTGAAAGACTGATGTTGGTTGTTGGTCTTGTTGTGTTGTCAGATCGAGGTGAAAATCTCAATTAAGTTCACCAGCCGGGAGTTCAGCCTGAAGAGATGGTCGTCACAGAAACAGACAGGGGTGTTCGGGGTGAAAATCTCTGCTGTCACCAAGTGAGTGCAGTGACACATCAGTATCAGTGACAACCACAAACTGCAAGCAACACCTGTCTTTGAGTTATATTAGATCTATGAAGGCCCCAGATGACCTTCTGTGTGCCTGCTGACTGCAGTTTAAGAATGATCCTCTGTCTTTTACAAAAGTTGCAGTAAATGTAAAAAAATAATGGAGATATTGGGAGTGGATCTTAAAATTTGTATTTTAAAATGTTTGTTGAAATGTTTTGTCCCATACTGCAGCCCTTCCCATGCATTCACTGTGCTTGCGACTGCCTGCTGGTCTATAAAATAGCCTTCCATCCTATACAATCATTGTATAATACTTGCATAATGAAATTAATTAAGAAGGCAATTTTTAATGTATCATACAGCATACACATTGTATTATAACAAATACAAAACACATTGCGGTAGTGTGAGGCTTTTTCAGTTTTAATGAATACAGACACATAGCGCAGAGCATACCTCTGCAATCCACAGCCTGTGGAGAACTCGCTACAGGGCTTAGTGTATGTAGAGTTAAGTGGAGAGCTTATGTGAGCAGCACTAGAAACATTGCTGTAGCTCTGAAAGTGTTCATTTCAGTTACTATATAAAATGTAGAAGTGGCTAATTGAGTGTGTGTCACTGGATGCTTGAAACTTCAGCAGAAAGAGTTTGGGCTAGTGGACGCTTAAAGCCACATGCTGTACAGCAGGGATGGACTGCAGCACTCTCCTTCTGGACACTCTTAGCAACTAAATCTATTCATTGAATCACATTGTTTTGTGTGTCTGTTTGTGTGTGTGTGTGTGTGTGTGTGTGTGTGTGTGTGTGTGTGTGTGTGTGTTTCACACCCTCAGGCGGGAGCGCTCAAAGGTGCCCTACATCGTACGGCAGTGTCTGGAGGAGATTGAGAGGCGTGGCATGGAGGAGGTGGGCATCTACCGTGTGTCAGGCGTGGCCACTGACATCCAGACCCTGAAGGCAGCTTTCGATGCCAGTAAGTACAACACCCACACCATTCAGCCCGACCCCATGGGCAGGTTACATCTTTTGAACAGCTCCTTCCATCATTTTGTCTCTGTTTTAAGTAAACATTAAGTTTTCCTTTGCTTTTTTCCCTGTCACATTTGGTACATTTTCTGGTTTTGCCAGTGAAACCTCAAACAACATCTGTGTGTGTGTGTGATTATGTGTATGTCTGTGTGTATCGGAGGGAAATGTGCTGGTTGCCATGGTTACTCTTCCCACCCCACAGATAATAAAGACGTGTCGGTGTTGATGAGTGAGATGGACGTGAACGCCATTGCTGGAACGCTGAAGCTGTACTTCCGGGAGCTTCCGGAACCTCTCTTCACCGATGAGCTCTACTCCAACTTCGCAGGAGGCATCGGTCAGTCACAACCTTCGACCTTCACACACAGCTGCACTGCACCTTTGTGTGTGACCCTGTGGTCGTCATGAGACACATGCAGACGCACATAATATTTACACATACTGGAATACCTGTGAGACCACACATCATAATGTCACCAGACATTAAATACAGTGCTCATGTAGTGGACAAGGAACATTTAATAGGCCTGGACGTTTTGGTCACCACCTCTGGAGCTTGTACCTGCAGGTATAGCGCGGCTCTCTCGCATTCTGAGTCTGTCTTTGCCCCGCCTTCTCCAGCCCTGTCGGACAGCGTGGCGAAGGAGAGCTGCATGCTGAACCTGCTGCTATCACTACCGGAACCCAACCTGCTCACCTTTCTGTTCCTGCTGGACCACCTGAAGAGGTACAGAACCGAACCATCACCATTTAGTATAAACTATCAGCTGCCACAATCATGGTGCTAAGGATGTGCAAACATAAGGGTTTACCTATTTATTTTGTCAGTTATTTATTTGCTTTTGTGACTGATGTGCTTATCCAAAGTAACTAACAAGGCTGTCGTGGCACAATACATTAAATGCATGTCACAGGAAGAGCCACAATGACATGAACACAGGTGTAGCCAGAAACACAGTTACTTAAGCATATTGATTTTTGATGCTTGATGCTGGCAGTCTTCTACACCATGACAGAAGGGTTATATGGAGACCAGTGTGTAAATGCACAGATGTCTTTCTATGCAACATTTCCATGGTGACAATGTCCCTTGTTTCTCTTCCACCTCCAAAATTGATGCCTGCTGCCTCCCTCTCAACCAGAGTGGCTGAGAAGGAGAGTATAAATAAGATGTCCCTCCACAACCTGGCCACTGTCTTTGGCCCCACCCTGCTCCGCCCCTCTGAGAAAGACAGCAAAATCCCAACCAACCCCACGCAGCCCATCACGATGGGTGACAGCTGGTCACTGGAGGTCATGTCACAGGTACTGGTGCTGAGCTTTTTTCTTTGTCATGAGTTGGTGTGCTTGTCTGGATTCACTACAGTAAACTTAGAAGCATGGGATTGATACTGAAAATTATCTGTCACCATATTTTTATGGGAAAACACTGTCATGCATGAACTTATCACAATGGTTAGCAGGTCACATTATAAACAGCATTTTACTCCTTACATTTGTTTTATGTATGTTATGCTGTCCATGCTTATTACCAAAAAACTTTTGTAATGTGTGTATGTTCACTCTGAAGGCCTGCAGACTTATTGTCCAGATTGTGAGACTCCTTCTGTCTGTTTCTCACTCCATCCGTCTCCCTGTCTGTCTGTCCATCTGTACCTCCAGGTCCAGGTTTTACTGTATTTCCTTCAGCTGGAGACGATCCCCACGCCAGACAGTAAGCGACAGAGCATCCTCTTCTCCACAGAGGTTTAGATCAACTCTGACCTCATTCAGTCAAGGACACTGTAGAAAGAAGGAGTGAGACTGGAGTAAACATGGAACAGTTGCTGAGGGGCCCCCTGCTGGACAGCAGCTGCAGAAACAATGCTACGGCCCTGATGTGTGTTCACAGCAGGGCCACCAGAGGCCGCCAGTAACACGCTGAAGAAAAACAAAGTGAAACCAACATCCCTCAATCCCATTACAGTACTGTTAAATCGTTTCATAAATCATCTGTTTATGTCTTCTCTCATGCAGGGGTGTTAAATCTAAAAACTTAATTCTAAAATCTTTTTTCTCTTGGCTTTCCTTTGCGGCATCCACAACTTGTGTACAGCGTACCATAGGCAGCTGGTATGTCAATTAACATGCACTTTTCACAGGAATATGATTTAAAGCTGGAAAGAGACACAAGTAGGGGAATGGCCACTGCTGTCTGGACCAGACTTACACATGGACCTGGGGGAAGAGTGTTGGCTGAAAGCATTCCAAAGTCATATTCCATACTATTTACTTCCTCTCTAACAAAAGAGGCACACGTGTATTCATTCTTTTCTTTTCTGTTGCTTAATCCTATAGTTTAAGGTGAAAGGATGGTTCTCCTGTTAGCTATGTCTGACTATTTTTCAGCCACTACGCATCAGATGGCACTCTTCTCCTCGTGGGACTTCTTTAAGGCATTGACATCTTCCTGATCTGTAATGGCTTATACTGATTGGTCATTACAACGAGAGCTATGTTAATGTTGGAGATACAAAGTTCTAACTGTCACGGTAGCTGGCATGGGTTTTGCCAAGGAAAATTTATTTCAGTATTAATAATCAGTAATAAGTTATGGATTAATTTCTTTTGGGACAATCATGATACATTGAAAAGCAGACAGAAGTCTTGCTCATGTGAAGTTTAAACAAAATTTAATCAATCGCTGAAGATAACATGTGCTGCACTTTCAATGTTGTCTGAAAAGCCAGGTTGAAATGTGAGGGTATGTACTTCAATTCAAACAGTCTTTTGAAGAAAATAAAGAACAGTCTTCAGACAGGGCAGGAATGACTGTAAACGAGTGCATGGAGGCACCTTATAATTTCAGGGAGAGAGAAATAACATTGGTAACATTTACAGTCTGCTCAAGTTTCTAATTTGTAACAGGGGGTCTAAAGCAAAAAAGGAATTATTTACAATCTGCAAAGCTTGTGGCAATGAAAGGACCACAGACAGAGGAGCTTTACTGAAAATATTGAGAGAAAGAACCATAATGTGTCATGGTCAGATAAACAACAGAGAAGAAGAATGCTACAGGTTGTTAACTTCAAAGCGCCAATGACTTCATGTCCTTGGCGAGGGCAGTGAGATGTGACAAGTCTGAGTCATGTTTACAGGTTTTTTCCATCCAGGAAGCATTTTAATAACAAACATACAGCAGTCGTCAATCACATCATTGCTGTTGTTTAGAAAACACTCATCAGAAGTTATATCCAGTTTCCTGTTACCTCTCATATCTTCTGCATATCATATAGTATCTCATATGTTCCCTATTACATGTCGTAGGATATCCTGCCTACATCTTTTTTTTCCACTGGGGAAAGAGTGACACACATACATATACACATTGTTTTTAATGTGTTTTTTTCATTGAACAAAAATAACAGCTATTTTACATGCGTCCATTGTTTGGCATTTTCTTCTATAGCTGGTACAGAGAGTGGAATGCCCTGCTCAAGCAACAAGCAACAGAAAAAAATCAACAAGATACATATCCTGATTGCAGTCGGGCCTTTTAATCATATGCATGTTCTTGAAGCAGTTCAGCTGTGGTTATTATTATTGTTATTTTTGGCTCAGTGATTAGGACAACACTCTAATTCTGACAGACAGAGACAGACAAAGAGAAAGAGAAAGAGGGAGAAAAGGAGTTTTCTCTCCCTGCTGTTACCTGTAGTTTTAGCTCAGAAGATTTGACAAAAAAAACACACCTGCACGATGCTAATGGCCTTCAAAATGGAGTAAAGATCCTTAATCCCACCATGTAATGTAGGGTCTCCCCATGATGTCTATGTGCTTTTCATCCTCTCACAATGTTCTTCTAGAAGATTCTCTGATCCTCAGCTGATGTGTCAACATCACTTGCTGTTCTCTGCTCAAAATAGACTCCTACATTTGAGTGATGAAAAGAGAAGTGACATTGATTAAACAACACATGAGTTTATTGAATGATTTATGTGGAAAAGAAATACATCAAGAAAGGAAATCTTGGACATCTGTTTAACATGCAGGCATGTTGAGTGAGTTTTTTCCCTGTGTTTACATCTTTATTATTATTGATATTATTATTAATAATGATACATAACCCACAGGTTTTCCTTGTGTGGTTGCACCTAAAGCCAACTTTTTGGGTAGGAAGTAAAAATGGCGTAATTCTTAGTAATATTTTAAAAATCAGAGAGAAACTGGCAGAGTCTGTTTGAATGTGGGCAGTGGTTAAATAACAGTACAGACCTTTGGAATTTCTGTAGTCTGGTAACCCTGACAAAAGTTATCTTTAGTATATTGAAATTTAAAATGAACATAACCAGACAAATGCTTTGTATACATATCAGAAATAACTCACATACTACAAATGTACTGACTATTGCTATTATTTATATGTAATTTCATGCACATGAAGTTACATATGTCATTGAAGTAACTTGATCTGTTTCATATAGAATCAGTTGTAGCCATGTGGTACATACAGAGCGTGGATGCAGTGGAAACCATAACTCAATTAGGAAGTCAGACGCTTCAGAAATATTCTGATGTTCTTTTTGGTTGTTGTTCTTATTACTTTTGCATGTGCTCCAGTGTTATTCCATAGATCCTAAGGTCTAGGCTACAATTCCTGCACAGAGAGGGAGGTCTGTGAGCAACAGTGCCAACTCTGAGTCTGTCCATGTCTGTGGCATGCTTATTGACTCTTGCTTACAGTGTAAAGCCACAACCGCTTGTGCCACTATGGAATAAATAGTTCACCATTCCTCTGAGACCATACTGTAGGTTTTTGCCACAGGACGCTGCATGCAGCCCATACAGAATTGACAGGACTCCAGTAACCCAGCAGGCTAAGGCATTTCATTTCAACAGAGCCTCTTCGCCTTCTCATACCTTAGACCTGCTAGTTATTGAACTGCATGTAAATTCCAAAATGCACCAGCCTCTCACAGCTTAATTTTACATTCCTATTCTGCCTACGTTACACAGAAGAAACAGTCAGGTCATTTTCCTGAGTCTGTACTGTACTGCTGTCATGACTGGGGTTTGAGAAGAGGTCATACTTTATTTTAAGAGACTGTTTAGATGATTTGTAAAACATGTAATGAATATGTTACTGCTACTCAGTATGACTTAATTTTCATGAACAGTTAATAAGTATAAATAAAAAGTAAGTTCAAAATGAACCCAGGTTACACTTTCCATTTTATTTCTTGGTATATCCTTTTGGTAAGCAAGTAGCTACTCTTTGTAAAGGCTGTATATATTCATGTTAAATCCTGACATTCTAAAACATTTGACAGTTAAATTGGAAGTTTATGACTACTTTATACACTGATTGGCATTTGTTTACTTTAAAAACAGTTCATACATAATATATAGTAATGTATTTATCAGTGGTCATCTAACATTATAAAATGGCTCTTAAAGTAAAGTTTGACCCAATAAGATATATAATAAGAAGTAAGGTGATGTTTTCTTTTTTATGTGAAATGCTGTCCTAAACCCAAAGAAAGGTAGCCGAGGACAGAGTCTTGGATTTACTATCAGTTGAGATAATAGTGAATGTTTAAGTGTAGAAAGTCTTAATAATGATGACATTCATAAATAACATGGTGACAGATAGGAGAGCTTTTATACTGATTGGCTGCATTATCTAAATGTGTCAGCATGGTTTGTCTGCATTCTCGTACCATGAAACCAGCTAAAGGTAATGTCTTACTTTATGTTCTAGCTCTGCTATGTTAAGACTTAGACTGTCTGTTTAATGACATTTTTCCTGGTTCCATATTTGTGTTCTCATCCTGTAGCTGTATAAAGGGATACTGTACACAGAAGACAAAACTGAAGAAGATATTTGGAAGGCTTTTGTTGCCTCCGATTGTACACATGCTGTTAAATAAAACTCCTGTATGTATGTAAGGTTTCCTAAGGCTTCTTTCATTCCATCTGATGTCATGACCTGATCAACTCTCTGAACATGTCAGTCCAATAAAGACTTAATTCTCTTAAATGACAGAAGGTTATCATTATAAGAAGTTATAATGGTTATTATTATGAGGAACAGGTCTTGGAGCTCAGAGTGCCAACTTGATTCCTTGGTTGGCCCTGCCGTACGAATAGGGCCTATGTACAGTGTACATGGATTGCCTCAGTAAATATCCAGCTGTGCAAATGAATAAAGTTAAAAACTGTAAGGTATGAAAGCTACTCTGGAGAGCATCTTCCAAGCCACTGTAATCATTTATTGTTACTTTTTATGTGTTAAATGTTTATAAACGTTAATTTTTGCTGTACTTCTTAATCACAGGATGTCACATGATTGCATTTTGAAAAGCAAAATATATTTAGTCATTTCACAGAAAATGATAAAATAGACAGGTCTTAGTTAAGCCAAATTTTGGTTAAATTCAAATGTAAGTAATTAACTAATACAGGGTGTTCTGGACAACACATTTAAACCTGAAAATTGAATAGAATAAAGACAACATTAATGTAGTCATTTAAGATCAATCGTTCTGTCTCTACTTCTGATTTTACCTGTTATTACGGGTAACTGTAGGTTTGATAAATGCATACATAAATGAAACGCGGCAACAAATGGATAAGCAACAGTATATTGATTGCAATCACTCAGTGTATACTCAGAGAAAAGGAACCAGAACAAGAGGGGTAAAATCAAAGATGTTCGGACGGTTTTCTGGAAAATTCAATGTCTACCTCAAACGGAAGGCTAAAACAAATGCATTCATTCAGTCGATATCCCACAGTTCCAAGCGATCTTGTCGAGGCGAAAGGGAGGGGACACTCTAGCATTAGGAAATGCTCTGCGCTCCAGCCTTGTCAGAGAAGCTCCGGAGCAGAGTAGTCAATGCCGGAGCTGGTGGAATACAGCGCGTTCTCGGTATAAAACCTTTTAAAAGTGGTGGAGGAGACCGTCTTCACAGAGCAAAAGAGAGAGGCCGAGGTAAGACTGTATCGCTAGACGCTTCGAAGCGTCTGTACGGATCTGATTTTTAGCTTTAAGTTAGTCTTGGAACACTGCCTGTAGTGGATGCGTGTTAGCTGGTTATGATGTGCGATAGTAAGCGATTTAAAAATCATTCGTAGAGTCACCAGGTTATCTTTACATCCATCTGAAGTCAACTATTTTGGCTAACTGCAAGTGAGCCTCTGCCGACCTTTGGTTATCCTTCGGTTAAGTTGACTGCTAGTTCTTTAGCTACATAGCCAGACTACCTAGTCAGCTATACTGTCTTCCTCCGGGATAAACTGGCAAGCTACCATTCTCTGTATTTTGCCATTTGGTTCTGACTCGTAATGAACAAGGGATGCCAAACCCTGATGAAAATATGTGGCATTTGAATACCGATCCGAATCATTAGCCAGAGTAACGCCGTAATTAAAGAACTGCAGTACAAAATACTTCCCAGCACTACCCGTAGCGTAATTGCACTGTCTGGAAATTCAAACGCTAGCTGGCAATTTGTGTGGATACATAAGGACGTAGACTCAGGTACAGTATCAGCTAGCTAGCAAGAGAATCACGGCTGTGTATAGCGCTAGCTGACAAGACATTCCATGCAAAGGTGAAATCATAATTTGTCTGAGTAATCGACGAGAATAAGTTATGATGTAGGTGACCACTGCATCACCTCAGTGAATTTAGTTTCAGGCATCATCACTCTTGGCCCACAGTGAGATGTTTCCACAAATCTGTGTAATTCTCGGGGGGAACGGCAAGATTGTCAGGAGGGCGTGGTTGTATCATAACTGAGTCATCACTTGACCTTTGAACCTTGTACAAACTTCTTCTCCCTTGCTCCGTTTTCTACAGGTTTATGGTCTTTTAATCCATGCCGAAGTTAGCAACAGCGTTCACGAGGCCAGGACACGTAAATGATAGGATTGGGTTTGGTGATTAAGCAGGTTTTTGTTCTTGTGATCATTATGTGAACTGCAAGCATCTTGGAGCTTGTGGGGGGAAAAACAAATTTTAATGGAAATGGCTATAAATGCATGCTGGAAAAAAAATAGTGCCGCTTTACCATGATTGTGTAGGGTCTGTAGTCGTTGTGTCGTGGCGTGAGGGAATGACACAGTTGTATCGACTGTGGGGCATTTGACAGCACAATGGAGGCCTTCAGGCAAGCTTGGATCGTGGCTCCAGCATTGTTGATTCTAGCATCCTGCAGCACATTCCAGTCGAGGAGCGTTCCCAAACATCCCAGCTATCTGTGCTGCAGGGCCACTGTGCGGGGAGACTCAGGGCATCCCCTTTGTTCTGGGTTTGTTTTGTTTGCTGTCCAGAGAAGGTGGGCTCGCGGGGACAGAGAGATAGATGCAGTGGTCGTGAGTTTCAAAAAAAGAAGAAAACGGACGCAAGGGCAGTATGAGTTTTAGATGTAGGCCTGCAGGTGCATGCGCTTGTTTAGTTGCTCAGTGGATGTCTGTTTGTAGGCTCACTCACACAGTTTACAGGTGGCATGTTATCCACTCTCATGTGTACAAAATTAAAATTCAGAGCTCAAGGGTACCACGGTCGTGTCCCCTGCTGGGATTCAAACTCACAACTTTCTGGTTGTGCTTTACGCCCTGCCGTGTAACCTCACATGTTGACTGTGATCAGCAATGGAGGTTGTGCTCCTTTCTCCCTTTCATGTTCATCTCCTCACAGTCTGAGCCTCGACACCAACAGATACCATGCCATTCCCCATTTGGCTGACTGTTCCCACAGCAGCACCAAGGACCAATCCCAACAGGAGTGGTCGGGATTAGGGTTACAGTGTGCAGTGTCTGATTGGAAAAGTGTTTTCCAGAGGACAACTCTCAAATCTGGGACACTGAAGTGAAGATTTAGACATGTAGCCGAGGTTGTGTTGTACTACTTGAGTGGTATCATGGTGTATAGTGCAGTGCCTGTACTCTTCAGTAATGCACAGATGTAGTGCACTGGCAGAACAGAGCTCTCCCTTTTTCTAAGAAAGACCTGTAACTTTGTTTGAGGGACACCCAAACAAACAGGCTTTCTGAATGCAAAGCATTTTCACAGCTGCACCCAAGACAACAGAGACAACATCTGGTATTTCTAACAGTTTGTGAAAGGAAATTCCAGACTTTCTGAGTACATGTCTTTGTGCGTGTGCGTGTGTGTGTGTGCGTGTGTGTGTGTGTGTGTGTGTGTGTGTGTGTGTGTGTGTGTGTGCGCGTGCGCGTGTGCGTGTGTGTGCGCATGTGTGCGTGCGCATGTGTGTGGGTTTGTGTGTGTATGCGTGCATGTCTGGGTGTGTGTGTTTATTCCTGTTCAGAAAGGAGGAGGTGGGTCTTTGATGTTCTGTTATTGAGCAGTAATCTGCTGACACTCAGATGTGAGGAGCTCTTTGGCAGTACCCAGGCAGGTGTTATTGTGTGGCTCTGCTAGCACCTGGCTGTGCTTTCAGAATGGGAGGGTGGAGGGGGTGGTCAGCTGTGGATGAAAAAGCAGACTCTTGCTCTCTTCTTGGTCTCCTGGATGGACACACGCTCACGCATGCACACACATGCACACACACAAAAACCTGTCCATGCTGAGTTACTCTTTGCTTGCATCGCAGGTATTGACAACAGTTTTGAAATGTTGAAATGCTGACATATTTAACATTCTATTTTTCAGATATTACACTGAGAATACAGTATGGACAAATAGTATGATTTTAGGAGAGCATGAGCCCCCACATTAACATAAATTATACTGTATATAGATTAATGCAGATAATATTAAGAAAATATTGGGTAGGCAATCACAGATACTATAGATACTATTGGCGTGTTTGTAACTCCCTTAACAAACCCCCCAGTGCTGGTCACAAACAAAGAGCAGGTTAGTGATGCGGAAACAAGGGGCGTGAGGCCTGGCAGGGAATAATGGCTGGAGTTCAAGGCTTCAGCGCTTAATTATCTCAGCCTATTCTGAAAGTAGTGGAAAAAGGAAGCTGAAATTATTGTTGTTGCCCGTTCTAGCCAGATAGGTCAGGTTTTCGAGGCAAAGCAAAGCTCCAGATTCAGTCCAACTCAAATAAATAAAACAAAACGTGGAAACATTTGAATGAAACTAGCCCAATGGGGGTGAAGCACTGGAAACGTGTCACTCTGAACTCCTCAGCAGCATGTGCTTGTAAGCAGTCATCCCATTCTGTAGCCTAATCCTGCCTGATGCAGGAAGCTAAATGGGGCTAATCTTGGCTAGTACTTGGATGGCAGACCTACCGGGGAACTGAGGCTGCTGGAAGTGGTGTTGGCGGGCCAAATGAGGCAAGTCCTTTCCCTGGAACAAATTGTGAGGCCAATGTGCCAGGGCAGTGACAGGGACACAGTGCTGTAGGAGACTCCATGTTTAGGATGAGATGTTGAATTGAGTCTGGTAGTCATAAAAGACCACATTGGGGTGAGTAAGGGTAACCTCAGTGTCCTGGTAAAAGTCCTGATTCTTCCCTCTGGGGTCCGTCTGGCCACCTAATCTCTCCCGTAAAATGAATTATCTGCACAGTCCCTTGCATTTCCTGCTTACCTTGTTTCCCCATATTGTCACCGTAGAAGAGAAATTAATTAAAGGATAACAGATAAATAAATATTTTTATAGTTCCCAGGGCAACGGTGCTGTTTATATGGCCCACATGCATTTCTGGGCCTCCTGCTCCATGTCTCCCTGTCTTTGCTGAGCCAGGCGTTCCTGTCACTGTGTATTTTCTCTTTCTCTCGCCATCTCAGGAGAGTTTCCACCCCCTGTCTGGGAATTCCCAGCGCTAATTATCTGGGATGAGTATTTTTTAATTTCCTGCTCTTGAGTGACTGGATGAGTGTAGGCAGAGGGCATTCGACAGAATAGCTCTATGTGAACAGAACTCCTCCAGAGACCAGATGATTTGCAATGTCAATAAACATTAAAGTTCAGTATACGTAAATATGGTGAAGAAACAAACACACACGTAGAAAGGCAATCAAACTCGCACAAAAACACATACTCACCAACAGACTCTTGCACTTCTGTGCACACTGGCAATGACACATGCTGTACTGATACAGACTCACAAAGAACACTCTATGTGGGTGTTATAGAAATTGCTGAGTCACAACTATGTTGAGTCACAACTACAAAGTTTTGTGGTAACTGAGTTGTGACCAGGCTGCTGTTTCATTCAGGGGAGAGAAATAACAGTAAATGACCTTGTGGACATCTAGGGCTGGTCAGTAGCCGTGAAACTGCTGCCAAACTGTTCTGCACTGCCCTCTGACCTCTTGTGTACAGAACTGGACTTCTCTAGGAGGCAAACCATATCTTGTTGCGTGTAATTCCAGCAAACCCTTTTATTCTGCTGCTGATACAACTTGGCTCCTGTTCAGTTGCACGAACTTCAAAGAGAGGAGGAGGAGTTGGAAGCTACAGGAAAACAAAGATCACAAAGGGGCAAGAGACAGAGGAGAGCCTGATGGTATATGAGCTGAGATAACGTAAAAACTCTAGTTATCAAACTTGGACCAGAAATCTGAGAAGCCTCAGCACAATGTAATTTATTTTATGTATATCCAACAATCTCCCAAGTTATTTATTTTCTATAAATGATGCATCCTTCAATACTAACCCAATTTAAAAGAAGTTTTCTTTGAAACAGGAGAATGGAAAGTGTTTATCCATTGCCTCAGACATAGATTGGGTTTGGAGTCACTGTCACCTTTTCTTTGACCATTCACTTAAGGTTTCAGGAGGCTCTGCTCAAGAGGAACTAGGAACTAGTTTTAGGAGGTTCTTCTCATTTTAAAAGGAACCCAGACATTCAAGGGACAATTCAGTTAAAATCATTTTAACTTAAAATGGCTACAGCCATAAAGGTTTGACTGACAAATTCTAGATTCATGTGATGCTGGAATGTAACTAACAAATTTTGCCAAGTACCATGGCCTTCATTTTGTTTTTGTATATTAAGAACAAAATTCAGTGTGCTATATTTTAAAGCCAAACTGCGATTTACTTTGATTGAATTGTAACCCCATCCGTAATCACAACGAAGTTTGTAAGTCTGTAAACAGAACGGTCATACTCAGACAGGGAGCAGCCAGGCACCGTTATCTGCTGTCGGTCTCCGGCGGGGCTGTCGATCCTTTTAAGGTCACTTACACAGCCGCGTACCGGACGGCCGACTCCAGCATCCAGCCTCTCCAATTGGATCGCTTTGTGTGCTTTCAAACCCGCGAAGAGTGACGGTTATTTCACCGATTATGTATGTGTGCGAGCATTGCCGCTGTATAAATGCTGCCGTCGATCGCGCCGCCGTTATATTCTGTCACAATAATCTTAAAACGAATTGAAGCGACTGCGCCAGGAAAACCATGTGTTCTCCGAGCAAAGCAACAGCAAACGGAATCCGGTAAGCGCAGGGGGGAATTTTGATTTGGTCTGACAAACTGCAGTTGTGACTCAATCTGACTGGTATTTTACATGCAAGGTTTTATTATAGTACTGAATTATTCTCATGCACGTATTATTTTTGCGCCTGGTTGTCCGGATTAGAGTATGGGCGATAGAGTGAACACAGATTCGACTCACCAAAAGGAAAGTAAAATATTAGTTACTCTTTCAATTACCCCTTTCAATTTTGTGTGTAAACTATTACATGTGTACGTAGCAACGCCATTTATTGCATGATTTATTATTACTGGTATCATATTATTGCTATTAACATATTGTTGCTGTTCATCAAAACTTATTATTCCTTAGAAAATATGTATTATTTGGACACTTTTGTGATTTTGTGTGTACTGTTTTAGTTTGGCAGTCAGTACAGGAGTGTAGCAGTGTGGCAGTTTTGATTTCAGAGGATCTGATTACAGCATGGAGAAGACAGTTTTAAGCTTTGTTTAGCAGGCACCTGTGGAGTACTTAAAACCCTGACTCCGATCTGTTCTGTTCTGTATGTCTTCAGTGTCTCACAGAGATATTTCTGGTGTTGGATATGTTGTAATTAGCTGCACTAATCAACCCTTATGATTTATGTAGTCAATTAAATAAAAGGTCTGTGTTAAACCACAAAACAATTAACAGTATGAAATAACAGGACGTTAAGTCTGGGCATCACTGTGTTTTAAAAGCATGTGTGAATAGTATGAGTGATTCTGTCTGGTGCATGGGAGGCTTATTTGAATAAATTTTTTTTACACATTTTAAAAATTAAAATTTGACTATTTGACCTCCCAAAAACAAGGTGGAGATTACAAATTGTGTACTGAATTGAAATTTTGCTCTCTTCTGCCATCTAGTGGAATCAATTATACCTGTGGCTGGCCTCAGAGAAGGGATACACTAATTATGAAGTACTTGAATGTAATTTAAATCTAGAACCAACTGAGGTTCAGCTTGAGCTGAATTATACCTGGTTACTGCCGACATTATAGTAGAAAGTCACAATGCAGGTTTTTATGGTGGCTGATGAATGCACAGCATGATGTATGCTGGGAAGCACCCCCCTAATGTGTTTTCATTGTGGTTCTCTTGCCTCCTCAGATTGCGCTGTAAATGTATCAGGAACCGAGATCCCGGAATGAAGAAAGCGAACCGTCCCGGGGTCTCCGCCCCAAGGGCCGCAGGGGTGAGTAAGGCCCAGACTGGGGAGCGGGTAAAGAGTGACATCACCACCATGGGCACTGCGACCAAGACTGCCACCAGGAGCTCCGTCACTGCACCTCTTTCGAAGGTAACCATCAATACCTGTCTGATATCTTCCCTTTCCTTCTGTCTTTTTCTCTTTCTGTCTCATTATCTATCACTCTCTATATATAATCTGTAATATTTCTCCTCTCTAGCTGCGAAATTAGTTATGGAGATCGCTGCCATGACTCTCGGTTTTGTTTATTGTCTCAGGTGAAGAGCAGTGATGATCTGACCACTGTGGCTGCAGGCGGGGTACCCATCAGCAACAGCACTGGTGCCAAAACGACCAAAAAGAGTAGCTCCGCTCTCCCCACCTCCAGCACCACCACCTGCACCTCCAGCCTGGAGGGGAAAGCCAGGGCAGGGCTCCTGCATGGTGGGTGGAGCCACAGCGCACTGTCTGTCTCTCATTTTGCTTGAACTAACAAAACGACTTTGTTCTCCATTGCAATACATTATTATTGGGTCAAAACCAGGTAGTCAATGAAGGCTGGTTTATGAGGGCTGTATCCCTTTGGAACGCTCTCTAATAAGCTGGTATCACAAAGACAATTCTGACAGCCCTACAGGGATGTGCTTTCATAAAGCAGTGTTTTCTCTAGGTAATCGTTTAAATATTTAAAATGTCAGTGCAAAATTGGGTTTCTTTTCTGACTTTCTTGTTTCTTGTTTCTTGTTGGGTTCTTGTTTCTCTTGACAAGGCTCCTCATCCAAACGGGGTACGTCGTCTGTCCCCAAGGATCGCCCGCGAGAGCGTTCCCGAGCTGCTGCGAGCAGCAAGCTCTCGAATGCAGCGGGCCCCGGCGACGCCACCCAGGCCAGGCGCACACGCAGCCGGGCTCTGGCCGAGTCCGAGGCCCGCATGAGCAAGTCCAAGTCGGACGGGCAGATCAGCGACCGCGCCGAGCTGGAGTCCAAGGTGACTGACCTGGTGGGCGTGGCCAAGAGCAAGGAGGCGGAGATCCAGCGCCTGAGGGGCGCCCTGCGGGACGTGAGGGCGCGGCTGGGCCTGGGTGATGAGGAGGACTCCCCCGAGAGAGGGAAGGCTCCACCCCAATCAGCGCCGCGGACGTGGGCTCCACCTTGCTCCTGCTGCAGGGCCAGAACCAGGGGATCCGTGGGGAGCTGGACCTGCTGAAGAGAGAGAACCGCATGCTGAAGGACCGGCTCAACGCGCTGGGCTTCTCCCTGGAGCAGCGAGCGGACGGGCCTGAGAGGGCCTCCGGCGGCCTGTCGCCCAGCCCCGAGCCGGGTGCTGACGACCTGCTGCAGGGCCCGCCCCGCCACAGCGGCTCCACCGACAACCTGGACAGCGAGTCCAGCGAGGTGTACCCGCCCGTCACCTCCAGCGACGACGCCCTGGACGCGCCCTCCGGCTCCTCCTCGGGCTCGGAGTCGGAGGGCGCCCCGCCGGGCCGCCGGCACCGCCGCCGCGCGGACAGCAGCGGCAACGTCAGCGAGGTGTCGGTGGCCTGTCTGACCGAGCGCATCCACCAGATGGAGGAGAACCAGCACAGCACGGCCGAGGAGCTGCAGGCCACGCTGCAGGAGCTGGCCGACCTGCAGCAGATCGCCCAGGAGCTGAACGCGGAGAGCGAGCGCCTGGGCGAGGAGAGGGCCGTGCTGGTGGACTCCCTCTGCCAGCAGGGCGACCGGCTGGAGCTGTACGGCCGGCAGGCGGAGTACTTCCGCTCGCTGCTGGACGAGCACCGCGTGGCCTACGCCGTGGACGAGGACGTGAAGAGCGGCCGCTACCTGGAGCTGGAGCAGCGCTACGCCGAGCTGGCGGAGGGCGCCCGCTTCGATCGCGAGCAGCTGCTGGGCGTGCAGCAGCACCTGAGCCACGCCCTGAAGATGGCGGAGCAGGACAACGCCGAGGCGCAGGAGATGATCGGGGCGCTGAAGCAGCGCAACCTGCTGGCGGAGCGGGCGGCCGAGGCGGAGCGGCGGGACCGGGCCGAGCTGGCCGCCGCGCTGGAGGAGTGCCGGGCGGCGGCGGCCGGCGAGCGGGCGGAGCTCAGCCGCTGCAGGGCGCAGCTGGAGCAGGAGAGGCAGAGGGTGGCGGAGCTGTACTCCATGCACAGCGCCGGGGACAGGACCGACATACGCCACCTGCTGGACAGCCTGCGGCAGGACAAGGAGGACGCGGAGAGCAAGGCCATGCAGCTGGCGGAGGAGCTGGAGCACACCCGCAATGAGACAGCCCGACTGCAGGACACCCTGCAAAAGGTGACCCCCAACACACACACACACACACACACACACACACACACACACATTTCTGACATGGCCTTGTTATGTTTAGCCTTGTGTTACTTGCTGGTTGTTTTACATGTAGTATCGCAATGTGTCGGATTCTGTGATCTAGTGACTGTGATGTATGGTAGTGTGTGTACTTGGCTTCCCTTAGTTTTCTAGGCTGTCTAGAATGTAATGACTGTAATGTGTTGCACAAGTTAATTTGTGGTAAGGCTTGAAAGGTGTTGTGGTCCCACTTACTGGTCTAGGAGTGTTGTCAGCCTGGTCTGACCCTGTTGCTCTCTTAACTTGTTCTTATGTGCTACAAGTCGCTCTGTATAAGAGCATCTGCTAAATGAATGTAATGTAACGTTTAGTGTAATGCTGACTGTAAAACTGCTTTATGGCAGCAGGCCTGATCAGTACATTACAGTGGTGTCAATGTTTGTCCATAGATGGAGCTGGAGTTCCGGGGTTTCCGGGAGGAGGTGCAGCAGCAGCTTGCTGACCAGCAGCGGGCTCTGGAGCGCCAGAGGGTGGAGCTGCAGGAGAAGGAGGTGGAGATCGTGGAGATGAAGGACACCATCTTCGAGCTGGAGGATGAGGTGGAGCAGCACCGCACCGTCAAGCTCCATGACAACCTCATCATCTCTGACCTGGAGAGTGAGTGGAAGGGGTTGTTAAAAAGGGGTGTGACACAGGAGAGGGCAGGGAAACGGGGGGAGGTTGACAGATCAGACCATTTCCTTTGCGCGATTTCAGTTTGTGGATAAGCAAAGCTGTGGTTGTGGTGAAAGAGAAGAAGCTCTCATGAGCACAAGGGGGCACTGTGGTTTTATCTTCAGCCTGCAGATTTAGCCAAAGGCCCACATGCAGTCTGCCTATAATAGTCTTGAAATAATGAAGAGTTATTCTGCATGTTCATTTTTTTTGTCACGCAAAACTAGTCCTGTGGCTGAAATGAAAGCAAATATTACACATTTTTCAAATATATGGTAATGTTTTTAATGTGTCTTAATGTAATGTTTGTTCCACAATACATAACAAATATACAAAAAACACAAAATTGATGTTATTTGAAGTGATATACAGAAATAAGGACTAAGTGCATGGCAGTCAGATAGAATCTAGCCCAGAGTGTGTTTATGGCTTTGTCTGAATACGGTATGAGACACACTGATCTCAGTTTTGTTGCTTAGGGAATGGAATGGTTCTGTTTGCCCTGTGTTGGTCATGTGTGCTGTGTTTCTGTCCCTGTTTCAGACTCCGTTAAAAAGCTGCAGGACCAAAAGTATGACATGGAACGGGAGATTAAGATTCTGAACCGCAAGCTTCGGGTAACTGGGGACAAGGGCAAGGGGCTAGGGCTGAGAATTTGATCACTGTGACCCTCAAACAGGCATTACCTTGACTACAGAGGCAGGGTGCCATGGAAACCGCCGCTTGTTCCCCTGGTGCAGGGTGACATACCGTATATTGACATAAATAATATGAAGGTTTTCATGGTAATGTAAAATACAAAGGATTGGAAGATCTTTGTGATTTGAAGTACGTACATTTTTTCTACTTTTTCCTTGGTAATACAGCACACGTCTGGTATTCTCCATAAAGCACCTGTAAATGAAATTGAACTGAAGCACCCAAGCGTTACAGGTTAGGTAGCTGAAGATGCCTCCAGATGCAATAAACATTTTTGATTTGGTGCAGACTGTTTTGTGTGTGTGGTGTATGTGTGTGTGTATATGTGTGCGCGCCCGACTGGGTATATGGCATGTGTGCATGTGTGCGTACACTTGTATTTGTGTGTGTGTGCTTGTGTTTGTGTGTATATGGCTATGTATGTGCTTGCCTGTCTGTGTGCTCATGTGCCTGTTTGTGTGTGTGTTCAGGAGGAGTCGGCGGAGTGGCGGCAGTTCCAGGCCGACCTGCAGACCGCCGTGGTCATCGCTAATGACATTAAGTCAGAGGCTCAGGAGGAAATAGGAGACCTGCGGCGCCGCCTACAGGAGGTTCAGGAGAAGAACCAGCGACTCAGCTCTGAGCTGGAGGAGCTCAAGAACCGCAAGTAAGAGAGAGTGTGTGACTGTTGAGCACTGAGCTCTGTGTGTGTTCATAGACAGGAAAGGTAGAGAGCCTGTGTGTGTCACTGTTTTTGCATGTGGTTGTATTCACGTGTTATGTATTTGTAGGCAGGAAGAGGAGAGGGGCCGTGTATATAACTACATGAACGCGGTGGAGAGGGACCTGGCCGCTCTGAGACAGGGAATGGGACTCAGCCGCCGATCCTCCACATCCTCCGAACCCTCGCCCACCGTCAAGACTCTCATCAAGTCCTTCGACAGCGCCTCTCAGGGTGATTCAACCCTACACAATTACACTTTTTACACCTCATTATCCCAGATAAATCAGAGCTCCATATATGTGTTACAAAATTCCTGAGAGGTCACTGTAAGCAGTAGGCCGTAATGATGAGCACTTACATGTGGATCAATAACAGATAATTAGAAAAGTCACACCCCATACAGGTCCACTCCCAAGTGCAACTACAGCAGCTGTTGCAGCTGCTGCAGCCGTTGCCACGGCGATGCCCCGGACACCCCTGAGCCCCAGCCCACTGAAGACTCCACCCGCTGCAGCCGTCTCACCTATGCAGGTAAGTGGACCTGTGTAACATGCCAGAACTCTGTGTTTGATCCTGAGAGGCAGGTGGGGATCACAGTGATTGATATCAACCACTCAAACAGGTTGGGAGGCAAGCTGCAAGTATTTCCACTGGACTGGATTGGCTCCAGGTCATTTAAACCTTAGGTGTTTCCACTGAACCACTTAAGCTGTAGTCAGCTATACCTGAGGCTCAGAGCCCAGGAGAGCAGAAGTCAGATGCTTGATGATGAATAAACATTTATTTTGTGTTCTGAATGTCCGATCCACACATTATCAGAATCATTCAAAACAATCATTTTGCTGTAGTCTCTCCAAAGCAGGGATACCACAGATCTGGTGACTGGTCTCAATCCTTCATTTATAAACAGAATCAGCATAAGCTAGTATGTGCAGTACCATAGATGTTTACTGCTACGGTCATGGCCTTGTATTTGGAATGCCTCGGCCACATCAAAAGGCTGCGAGTCGTAGCAGGCAGTGCCTACGAGATGCACGAGCCCATTAGAGATGAGGATTGTAGTTATGGAACAGGTGACACACCAGCCTTCTGAAGGTCACACTGCTTCACGACAAGCTCAGACTTGATGAGTCGCCCACGCTTGAGAAAGACACCTAAGTTATTGGCAACACAAAATGTGCAGCCTGGGCAGCTCTACTTGAATGTGCATGCTTGCCTGGAGTGTGTGTTCTGGAGTGAGCTCTGAGGAGTTTGTTTTGTGGAATGGGCCATGATCACAGTCATGTTTGTCACATTTATCTGTATAAATGATTTTTTTGTGTCCCATTTCAGAGACACACCCTCAGTGGGAGCACGCCCAAAGCTCTTTCCTCACTGGTGGACAAAAGGCCAAGCTATGCTGAGATCAGCGTGCCAGGTGAGTGACCGAGCCAGCAGACCTTTGACCCCTGACCTTATGCCACCTCCTAACAAGCTTTCTCATTGCTGAAAATGCATTGAGGTCTTCAGTTCATTCTGTCCTCTGTATTGCTCTGCCTTCAGTGCTGCGGTGCGCTGATAGGGAATTTTTTTCAGCGCTTCTCAGGAACCGTGATGTTCCTTGCTCAGTGTTTGTTGTTCACTCTGAAGACCACTGCAAAAAAATAAATAAATAAAAATAATAATCCAAAAAACATGCAAAAAATCCAAAAAGTAGAGGGCAGCTGTGTAAGCAAGCAGATATTTATTAATGTTTGTTTGTATTTGCTAAGCCTAAATAGACAAGGCACCATTACTTACTAATGAAATCACACATTCAGTAGCAGTGGGGCATGTCACATGGGTTTGTGTTGTACTGAGGGTCGTGTCTAACGAGTCTGTGTTCTCTATCCCTTAGCAGAGCACCTCCTCCGCCCATCACCTGGACCTCGCCCTGGCTCTGCCCTTCAGAGAGTTCCCAACATGGACTCCTCTAAGGCCATCCCAGGTGTGTGTGTGTGTGTGTGTGTGTGTGTGTGTTTGTGCACGGACATGTAAGTGCATGTAAGCGTTGCCCATTCTGCCCCATTTATAAACAAAATGTTTGCCATTCCAGTGAATCAGTCCTGCCTTTAGTTAAGGTGTCACTGAACAGACACACCTGTACACTTTATGCACAAGATTCAGATCTGTGTATCAGAATATGTAAAAACTAAGTGCACTGCCAAGGCTTCGGGGTGTGGGGGTTAAGTGTGTGGGTGTGTAGTACACGTGGTTTTTAGGGAAAAGAAAAAAAAAATTTTTTTTGGCAAATAAGTTAGCTCTGGTATGTGAAGGATAGGTTCTTGTTAAACTGTCTTAGAGATTGTTATCCAGTGAACAGAGTAAACACTTTGTCTGAGGATGGGGGGGTTGCTGAGGATGGAAGGGAAGATATTGCATTGCTGTAAATATTTATTTTCCCAACACTACACCGTAACTCAGAGTGACCTCAAGTCCCCCAGCTGCTCCCATATCCACTTGTTTCTGGCTTGTGTTGCGTTGGTTTAAGCGTGTCTAAGCGAGGGCATCGTGCGCCGGAGTGGGAGGAGGTGAAGAGGGACGTGTCTGTGCCTGAGAGCAGCCCCGCCCTCTCCCTCATGTCCACACCCTCAGCCTCGCCCACCGCTTCCGTCACGCCCACCACACGCGGACGCCTCCGGTAAGAAAGGCTCCCCCCCCGTCTCTTTCTCTCTCCTGCTTCCTTTCTCTCTAAATTCTAATTCAGATTAGCTTTAATAGCATGATCACACAAGTGTATATCTCCATCTCTTCTCTCTTTCTCTCTCCCCCTCTCTCTTCCTGTCCCCCCATTTCTCTATTGCTCCCTCTCTGGTAAGAATAACTTCATTCCCCATGGAAATGAAAGGCTAAATGGACTCTGTGTGGCAGGAGTCATTCAGTGTTGCCAAAAAATTCTAGGATATGAGTCACAAGCATATGGGACTAACCCTTCCTTTTTCAGAATAAAAGAGGACTGGATAAACAGGAATAAAAGAAAAATCAACCTCTTTCTTTCTCTCTCTCTTTCATCTTCTTCCCTAATCAATCTCTTCTCTCCTCTTTCATTTCTTCTCTCTCTTTCTTTCTCCCTTTCTTGTGGGGTTATAGTAGTTCTGTTAGACTGCAGGAATGCTTCATGTTGCCTTCATTTTCATCTTGTAATGAAGAGATTATAGACTGTTATTAGATGTAAAGTATGTTTTATCCATTTTTCCCTCCTTTTGGGAATCCAATATGGTGAGGTAACCTGTTCTGCCTGCTGAATCGCCGTGATGCTAACAGTGCTGAGTGTTAATGCAGATGCAGGTGTGGTTGATTTGAGCCTCTGAAATATGCTGGACTGATCTGGCTCTTTAAATCTGGCCGGCTAATCACCCCCCAGATTAATTAATCACTGTCATTAAATATGCGTGACAGTTTCGGACTTATCAGGTAAACTACGTAAGCCCATTCAGTGTCTCTGTGTGAAAGCTACGAATCTGTGTCGACTTTCATGTGGACGGACTGCACACTTTCTTCTTCCCTCTGCCATATTAAATCTGCTCGAGGTGAAATTGAATTTTGGCTTCTGAAAGATAAACAGGAAGCACTGGTGTTTCAATCTCGTGGAAAAATGGTGCTCTCTGGTTGATTTAACAGGTTTAACCTCCCATCTCTCAGCAGGTGCTGAGCTGACAGTAAAAGTATGTGGCACCAAGGACGGAAACAAAAAGAAAGATGGCCTTTTGAACATGGAAGATTTAAAAGGCTTAGCTCTCTTGCGGAGAACTCAGCTGTTTGTCCTGGGGGTTGAGTCTTTAGCGCATGGTGTGGCACCTTAGTCAATCCAGTAACTGAAGTGAGGTGTGGTAAAACATGAACTATGCCAGAACTGTATAAGTGAATCTTGTTGACATGCTGTTAACATATGGCAGCGGTGTAGTGGTTAGAGAAGGGCTTGTAACCCAAAGGCTGCAGGATAGATTACATTGCAACCTCTGCAAATATCCAGCTGTATAAATGGATAACATGTAAATATGATCACATATGTAAATTGCTCTGGTTAAGCTCTGTATAATAGTGCCTGTTATGCAAGTGTAATGTAATGCTAAACCCCTTCATGCTGTTTACTATCATTTCTTTAGGACCTAATCCACTCTAAGTAATGAAGCTATTAAGGGATTAATTTAATTAATGAAATCCTATGCTTTATTGTATGGGCTAAACATGGTACCATTTTTAAAAACGTTGTGTAATAACATGGTTATCTTCATTTGCGCTGTTTGATGAGTAGTACACCGCTGTGGTTTTTACTGAACACTCTCTAGCTGTGCCACAAGAGGGCACTAGACTAGTTTTCAGATTTTGCTCCATGTCAGAGAAATGATGGAGTGTATTGCTCTGCATAATATGTAAACAGCATCCACCAGGCTAAAGTAATGCGTCTGTCCTATTCTGCGTGGGGTTATTTGTGTAATGAAACGTATAAATATTCTGTTCAGAAATATGGAAATATTTACCCAAACATGAGTGTATATTGGACTTGTCTCTGTACCCAGTAGCTGCCTGCATGGCCTGTGCTGGACATGCTCTGGTGCACTGCTCCAAAATCTGATTACCAGGAGTTGAAACCCGCTCGTTACTGAATTCCATCTGTTGTCTGCTTGCCTTATTCCGACGGTCTGCTCACGCAGTCATCAGCGTTATGGATTGAGTCTCACACTGCAAAGGGATTTGTCTTTCATTTTTATGCTTTTTTCCCTCCTTCATGCAGCCCTTTTTAGGAATCACCAGATAGATAGGTTATGCTTGTCCCACCATGGCAACCACCGTACTCATGCAGGAAAGCTGTAAATGCAATCCTCCAATAGACTCACACGCCAACTGGGCCTGTTTCTATTACTGCAAGTTGCTCAGCGCACTGCAGGGAGCTCAGTATGCGTTGAGAGCAAACGCCTTAACCACTGAGCTTCTTGGTAGCCCCTGGTTCGAGTCAGTTTTACCAAGCACTATATCCTCACAGTCCTAATGTCGTATTTTTGTTCATTTCAGCCACCATTGATTTCATGATGGTCTGCTGTCATTTTGAAGGAGAGAAATTCAGTGGCATTATGAAGAGTTAAGTGAAAAGTGTATCGCAGCCAGATTGAACGGTGGCCAGGGTCATAATTCGAGAATTGATAGTCAAACGAGTGCCTTTCCTCCTACTGTGGAACACTGATGTTTATTTTTTCATTCTTCTTGCATTGCACAGCGAGGAACGCAAAGACCCGCTGTCAGCGCTGGCACGGGAGTACGGAGGATCCAAGAGGAACGCGCTGCTCAAGTGGTGCCAGAAGAAGACAGAAGGGTACCAGGTAAGAGAACAGCCAGCAAATTAGAGCCTTCACCTGGAGATCTGGCACCTTTCTCTCTGATGGGTGGGTGAGGGGTCTCCTGCTGGGAGGCCTGGGGTCCTGTTCATTGCCCCCATTGTGACAGCATGCAGCACATTAGTGTCAGTCTGCCAGCTGGAAACCTCCCAGGATTACTGAATACCAAGGTTTCCGCAGCTGTGAAAGTCCCTGAAATCATCTTCATTCTGGGAAGTCATGGAAAAGTCTTGGAAAATGGCCAAGGATTCTTCTGTTCTTTAAAAGTCATGGAAAAATTGTCTAAAATAAATTAAACAGATGTAATATAATGTAAATAAAATTTAAAATACATAAATATTAATAATTCCTAACATTTTTCCTTTTTCTCGCTAGCTTCATGTCATGTACTGTTAAGTCTAGTAATGTGATTGGACTCATAATCGTAAATTTACTTGTTGTATCCTATGTGTGCCTCACTACCACCACTAACTGGTTTTTAGTACCAAGGGCATCCGTGTCTGCACATACGCATGTTTGGCTATCTGTCTCTCTCTGTAGAGATGTGACAGAGCTGGCCGATGCTCTGCACATAAAATAGCAGAAGGAGTAAAAAAACTTATCAAAACAATAATTTATTTTAAAAAAACTACTTACAAACAAGAGAACCAGTGTGCAACCTCCAACACACAAGATGGCTTCCAGCAATCTGAACCCCTCTGTGTGGCCTCACACCTGTATTTAATCACCCTAGAGCAGGTGTGACCAATTAACTGGTTCTCAAAGACAAGACCTGACAATTAACAAAACAATTAAACAATTAATTGAAGACAAACATGTAACCTGTTGTAGTTGTAGTTGATTGAATAATGCGCTTATTTTACAAGATGAAATGGAGACAATGAGAATCCTCAATTGAACAATTAAACAATTAACATAGAACATTTAGTCTGTTGGGGTGAGGTAAAGGGCTACTCCTTCACAAGAGACAAGAAAGCATTCCCCCCAACTCCATTCAAACATCACTAAAAGCCAAGGAGAGCATGAGTTTGAGTAGTGAGTAGTAGTAGTAGTAGTATGCAATAAACAGCAAGGTGATGTACGAGTGAAAGAACAAGTTTGAGCATCTAGGACTGAGTTTCATTACGACATGGTAACCATGATGTTCATGTTGGAAGGGGGTGGAGCCAGTCTGCAGCAGCAGGAAGCTAGCTCTCCTCACTCTCCCCCCTCTTTCCTCTGTTGCAGAACATTGACATCACCAACTTCAGCAGCAGCTGGAACGACGGCCTGGCTTTCTGTGCTGTCCTGCACACCTACCTGCCCGCCCACATTCCCTACCTGGAACTCAGCAACCAGGACAAGGCAAGTGACACAACAACCCCCCGACTGGTGCATTGGGCCAGGGAGTATAATTCTGCTGGTGAATATGGTTAGGGGTGTGGAATTCTGTTGAGGGGTGGAGTTAGGGTGTGGCATTCTTTTGGTGAATAGTGTAAGGGTGTGGAATTCTATTGGGGGTGGAGTTAGGGAGTAGCATTCTTTTGGTGGATACCCTAAGGGTGTTGAATACTGTTGGGGGTTGGAGATAGGGAGTGGCATTCTTTTGGTGAATACCCTAAGGGTGTGGAATTGTATATGCTAAAATAGGATGTTATAACAGAGTGCAGATGCTGGTGTTCTGTCACCACTTATGTGAACAGAGAAGCTGGCTCTCTTACTCTGAACCCTGCTCTTAAATACTGGACTACAGCGTCTCAGTTTTCTCAGATCCTAAAACATGCACCCCGCACTGAGCAGTCTGACGCAGTTTATGGGGAAACTGAACCATTTTCCTGACGTGCCTGCCAGCTGAATCCGCAGGTGTCCCTCCTCCACACTGCACTTCTCTTTTCTATAAAAAACGGCTTACGTGAAGTGTTGACGTTTGCATTTCTTCTTTTTCAGAAACGGAACTTCACTCTGGCCTTCCAGGCGGCAGAGAGTGTCGGCATCAAATCCACATTGGTGAGACTGAGTGCTGACAGGCCTGCGTTTGATAATGTTGGATCTTGGAAAGGGTAATATGGGCTGTGACATTAGCCGACAACGACTGGAAGTCTGCAGCGGTGGAGCATTCTTCAGGGCAGGGTGGATTTATGTCCCCTTGTCGCACCACTCAGCAGCACCCTCTTGTGACATGTCAGGCACCTGTATGATTTGCTTAGGTGATGTCAGTGTGCACTGTGTGACTTCTTGTGTGAAAAATAACCGTTGGCCACCAGTGGGCGCATCAGAGAATTGCACTCGTCTCATTTAAGCGTGAGTGCAGAGAATACTGTGGCGAGACGCACCTCATGTACAACGGCCGAGTTGTGCAAGTCATTGAAAAAGGGGCGAAAGGAAATCATTTATTATTTTTCAAAAAGTAAGCAGAAAGTCGTATCTCCCTCTACCCAAAGTCAGGGCTCACAACAAAGCAGTAGACAACCAAACACCATCAGATGTGCTTTCAGTTCTGACTGTCGCCCTCTTCATGTGGTTAATATCAAAGGAAAGAGTTTTTGTGGGCTTGTGGCGGTGGGCTGTTCATCTCAGAGAGATATGCCTGCTTCAGTTGGTTCCAAGCCACCAAGACGGCTTATCGTCATCATTCAGGTGCTGCTTAAGACCGGAAAGGCAGGCCCAGACGGGCTTAGACTGTCCACTGTTCCTTTAAACCTTACCCTCAAATATGCACACTTTGCTCTTATACAGAGGCTATCCATTGCCAACAGTGCGCACTGCAAAAGTCAGTGCTGAAATGGATTTGCACACCAGCTAACAAGAATGAATATTAAAAGATAAAATTCCTAATTTAATATACTGAACAATCAGAATTTGTATTGTATGTATTCATTTTGTACACACATGAAACTGGCGTTCAGATACTCCGTCAATGGCGCTGGAGGAAAAAATATTCTCTGAGACAGTTTACTGTTAAAATACTTTGTGTCTGCATAGACACGCGTACATACACGCAAGCACTCATGTTGGCTCACTTGTGCAGGTTAGGTCTCGCTTTTTTGCAGGAAGTGCACACGTAGCCCGCAGAGAGAGGATGTGAAATGGTCTGGTTTCTCAGCTTCCTCCGCTCCTTAAAAGCGGCTCCACCTGACCTTTGAAGTTAAAATAACTACAGAGCATTGCAGCGTTTCAGACAGTATGTCTGGGGCGATCACAGCCGGTAGTTACTTTTCTGTGCTTTTTCCCCTTTATGCAACCTTATTTTATAATCGTCGCTTTCATAGTTACATCATTGCGGCAAACTCTGCGTTTGCATAGGATCGCTGACAGGAGAAAAATGCAGTCCTCCCAAACCTCCATGCACAGCCAATGGCTATTTTTCACACCACGAGTCACACAGCACAGTACAGTGGAGTGGGCGCTCATTGGAGGGTAGGTGGTCCCACACAGATGTCATCCAAGCAAGTCGAAGGTGCCTGATAAATCACAGGGTGCCTGAGAGTGCCGAGATGAGGAAACCCATCCTGATCCACCCACTCCTATATGGCAGAACAAAGCCAAATTATTCTGCTGCTATGGGCTCCCTGTCATTGCCAGCAGGTGACACAGCTGGTTTCAAACCTGGGCAGTGGGGCTCAAAGGAAAGACCTTGCTGACTGAGCCCCCTGGGGACTGCCCAGCTGTTTCTAACCTGGCAGGAGGTTATAGGACGGTACAGCCTGTCAGTGAGAGACCATGATCAGCAAGACAGCCTCACAGGTTGGAAGTGGTGTCATGATCTGTCCCGGTGTTTGCTTTTACACAATGGCACCTCCTTTAGCTCGATACCCCTCTTAAATGAATGGAACAAGGGGACTGAGTGGAGTCTTGGAGAAAGTGACTGTTTTTGTTACTGAAATACATTTAATTGTAACGATAAACAGTGAACTTTAAAGCATGAGGCATATGTTAATAATAATGAGAAGAATGTTTTGTTATTTTAATTACACAGTTATTGAATCACACAATGGTCATTTCAGGTTTTTTTCAGTTAATGACCTATAAAAAACACAGAACTTCTCCACTGGCCTCCTCTTCCTTTTCCTCTCCCTCACTCTCCCTCCATCTCTGTCTCCTTCTCTCTCCATCCCATTCACTCTGTCCTTATCCTCCTTCTCTCTCTCTCTCTCTCTCTCTCTCTCGCTTTCCCTCTCTCTGTCTCTCTCTCAGGACATCAGTGAGATGGTACGGACGGAGAGGCCAGACTGGCAGAGTGTGATGACCTATGTCACCTCCATCTACAAATATTTTGAGACCTGACCCCTCACCCCTCCTGCAGAAACTCTGCTGCTTTTGGGTTACACCATATTCCTTTCCATCAACCCTGAACTGTCAGCCAATAAGCACACTCCGCCAAGATACCTCAACCAATGGGAAGGGGTAAAGGAGACTCTTGGCTTTCACATCGTCTGAAGCTGAAATTGTGAACTTCCAGTGCATGGCCTTCTCTCTCTTCTGCAACCAACATGAAAAAGCAAGAGAGTCCAAGCAGACAGCTGTGTGACTGAGTGGTCACTGAACTTCTTAAATGTTTATTTGTCTTATGCTGCCTCATCTCAGCAGAGCCATGCTCCGTGCGTCAAAGCATCTTTCCCTGGCCATCTTTCTCTCCTCTTAGCTGCCAGGCTCCGTGGCCCTTGCATGGGGGGAAATGGATCACCGTTTCTGTTTCCGGTTTGTACGCGCATCCCTGCTTCAGTGCCTTTTCCCCTGTACTAGTTGAGCAACATCGTCGGCTGTGCTGCCCCATCCTAGCAGGAGGCCGAAAAACCCTCAGCTAAGCTGCACTTCATGTCAGTTTTCATCCCAGTAAGGTCTGCTGGCATCACGTAGGTGACACATAACATGGCCTTAAGAGAAACACTATCAGAAGGTCACATCCCAGGTGGCTACTGAGACAGCACACCTGGGACCTCTTGCCTTTTGAAAAGTCCTGTATTTGTCATAATTACAGATTGAGATGCCTTGTGGATGTGGTATCTGGCACAATACTGAACTGGTAGGTTACAAGAAGTACTGTAAGTATGGCACTATGCCTTCCCTGGTCCATATTGCTTGATGCTGTGATATCACTGAGATGGAGTTGTGTTTTGACCCTACGATACACTGGTGTCCCGTCCAGGGGCTCGACCTGTTCATGAGACTGCTTCATACCACAGCCATTGAACTCCAGCCTTGGCCCCAAGTGGTGCAGTTGGCAAAGCATTTGCCTTGAACGCAACCTGAGCCCTGTGGCCTACAATTAATACCAGCAGTGTCGTTTGTTGGCAATGACCAGGATGCCACAGAGGTGGAGTGGAGTGTGTTGGCTTTGCTCCACTAGGGATAGCGTTGGGTAGGTCAGCCAGGGTTACCTCATCTCACTGTACTCAGGCACGCTGCGATTCTTCAGGACCACCACAAGGGCTGTAATGCAGTGTGCAAATCCAGCTTGCTCCTAAGTGTTTAGCTTTTCAGCTAATAAACCCTATTAAGCCTCGTTTGAGATGCTTTGACTTTTTTATACCGTTTCCAGCAGCAGAACTGCTTTGGAAGCGTAGTTTGCCACAAGTTAAAAGAAAATGGAAAATGATCATTTGTTTCTTGTTTGTACAGGGAGAGTTTATTTTTATAGCCATGTGAAAAACTTGTCACCTTGCTCTTTTGTCTTAAATGCATAGACAAAGTTGCTTAGGCGGTGGTATGCATGTTTTGATAAGCTTAACACAGTGCTTCATTGACACTCTAGAGTTAAACTCTGGAAGCGTGATGGTTGGCCAGCATATTCAGCTTCAGCTTTAGAGGTTCAGTAGGATTGCAGTGACTGCAATCATCTGTGATGATTGGGAGTCAATGGGAGCTGGGATCTAGGTCACAGGAAAAGAGGCTGGATTCCCTTGTAATAGTTTATCATTTATCACATAAGTTTGGGCATTACCTGGTCAAAGCACAAATCCTTTCGATGTTTTTTAGTTGCTTTCTTTTTTGTGAAATTATCTATTTCAGAGCACAAAATGAAAAAGCACAGTAAATATTATGGTGATAAAATCTATATCAAACAGCCCAGCTTTGATACCAGTTCTAAGATTCCACCATAAAGGTTTAAAATGTTAATTACCCTTACAGATGATCGCTTTATTTCAGCTTGCCATTTCAAAGAGATGTTTGAAATGGCAAGCTGATATGTTTCTGCAGGGGGAACTACAAGCGCACAAATGTTAAACAACCTGAAACTGCACTGCATTGTGTAAAAATCACATTGTTTTAAAGAAATCCCCTTTTGTGGAGTTTATTTACATGATCTCAGAGAAACATTATGCTTCTCTCCCCAGGCTTGTAACTCAGTTATATTGAGGAAATAACTAAAACATTCATTTGGATGCTTTGAAGTTTTGATGCTTCATTTCTATTATTTTTGTGAACCACAACAGGATATGAGCTTGGAGTGTTTAGGAAGAACTCCTTCCGTGCAGAAATGGTTGGTAATTAAGGAGTAACTGTATGATCATGCATGATGGTGTGATTTTTTAAAAATTTTGTTATGATGCAAATTATTTCAGACACCCAGCTTACTGTTAGCACCTTCCCCTGGGGTTATTGTCAGATAATGTTCTTTTTCATGAGAACTTAATTGAGTTTAACATTGATTTTATGGATATGTTTAAATTAATATATTACATTTACAGCATTTGTAATTTTTGAGTGAGAGAGAGAGTCCAAATGTAACATTACACTCATCACATATTCTTCATCAGATTACCTTGGCTTTGGCTGCAAACCTATCCAGCCATTATTGTTTTACTTGAAAAAAAGAAATGTAGTATCATGTAAAATTACAGAGAGGTGGTACAGCCATGGAAACAGCTAGAGTTTGTTTCCATTTTAGATGAATTTGACTGACATCTCCTAGTGAAGATGCTTTCCATTAAAACCACATGGATGTCTGCATGGGGGCAGACAGAGAGAGAGGAGGCTTGAGGTTCCCACCTGGTATTACAACACCAAAAAGAGGGAATCGTTCAGTTGGGGTGGGATTGGTTGAAATACTCGCAAAAGTAACATTTTCATTTCAATGATGTTGATTTGCCTTTCTTTCAAATGAGGAATAGGAGGTGTTATTGCAAACACTAAGTGATTTGGTAGTTTCCCTCCTCCGCCACCCTGGTGCATTGCTGTCATTGATGAAGGTTTGTTCTGGGGCTCAGATTTTGATGTTTGATCTGGATGCTGAGGTTGCCAATGGACAGGGATGGTCTCCCTTCTCTTTACACCAAAAAGCACACTCTCAGCTAGTTGGCTGAAAAGAGTCACATGAGGAGTATAGCACGCTTGTGTAAGTGAGTTGTGAGGTTCTTTTGTTTCAAAGTAAGTCAAATGCATTCCGTCACACATTAAAATAACACCTTAAGGTTAGCCCTGGGCTCCTGGGGAACCATGTGGCCCAGAGAATGCTTTTATTTCACTGAATCTCCAGAGCACTTGGTTCTGATTGTGGAAACAAGTGACAGGAGAGACCAGTAAAGCACATTTCCTGCTGCGCTGTTGCTGACTTTGACTTACACCATCTTCCAGATTAGAAAGTGTGCTTTTTTTGCCCCAAAACTGACATCACATACTCTGTGTATGTCTGTGTGTGTGTATTTCTGTCTGTCTCTCTGTCTGTCTGTGTCTATATGTGAATGTGTGTGAAATTCGCTGAGTGATTTTACATCTAGCATTATATACAGTTAATCACCTGGACAGGCTCAGGTTACCCTCAGACATTGCAAAAGTGGCAAGTTTGTGAAGCCATGCTGAAGTGCCTCTGCTCTGCATTAGGGATGTAACCAAATTGTCGATTAATCGACTGAGTCACAAATGCACATGTTGACAGTGAAATCTAATCATTGACAAACTTTTTTCACCAGACATTTCAAAATAAAAGAGGACTGTTAATTCTTGCTGAGTGATATTGGATGATATTCTAGTTGGGGTGAGGCTTTCTCTTTCCCGTTCCAAGGCCTTCAGTTTGAGGAGATGGCTGCTTTGTGCAGGAGTAGGCTAACATGTTTTACATGCAACTGTGTGTGATTGCATAGAAAGGAGTGCTTTAACACAAAAATAACTTTGATTCAAAGAAGTTATTCAGTCCTATGTAATAATGATTATATAACATTTAATTACATCATTATATTGTTTCTGTGGTAGATTTTTATCATGATGTACCTTTTGAAGTCAGTTTAAACCAGTCAATACATTCAAAGGGGAAGAATGCAGTGTCACTATTCACAGGAAGAATAGTGCCTTTCAACTGAACGTTATGCAAGTAGTCAAAATTCTTTTTCATAAACTCTAGCTTGCTAAATAGAGATACTGGGGAAGTGTAAAGCATCTAGCTAGCAGTGTAAATATAAATGACTTCACGTTTAAGCAACAAGGGCTAATTAAAAAGCTGGCAGCAGGAATGTTAAATTAGCTTGAGCAGCTGGAGATTACTATGAAGAAATATGATGCATTTCACAGAACATTCTCCAGAATCCAAATCCCATTCAACAAGTCTGCTACGAGTGCAAATAGTATTTAATTTCCCTTTTTAGCCAAACAGACTGCTTTCAAATGACTGATGTTCTCACTGATTTCATTTGCACTTTGTTTTGCTCTGCATAAATCTCACCACAAAGGAAGAAGCTGATTGTTTTTAGTTTGTTGGTGTGTTGGCATAGTCTACAAAAAATCCATTGTTACATTACAAAAAGGCTAGAAACTCAGTGGCTGAACACAGGAACTTCTGGTTGATTTCTCTGGAAGTGGCCCAAAGGATATGCATTCATTATTGCTTTTCCAATGGCATCTTATTTAAGTTGTATAACCTGCTGGAGGAAATGGTTAGCTAAGTGTGATGGCTACCGCTGCAGCTGTTGATTCAGTCAATTCAGCCAAAAGGGCCAGACCACCACAGTCTTTGTTCACTTTTGTGCTTTCATATTGCATATTAACTTACATTGTAATCACACTGCACATATTTTCTGTCTTAAATCTTTGTCACAAACAACATGCCTGATGATTTGCTGGGACGTTCCTTACCCGCTTCTTTCCCTGGTAGTGAAAACCCCATGGCTATTTGGTGGTCCTTATAGAGATGTTTCTGATATTTCATTGCTAATTTGTGTTGCTGTGTTTTGCGCCGTGCGCAAGGAGGCCATGTGCATTTGTTCCCCTGCAGAGTTTCACTGGCATGTAAATAATATTAAAACTGTAAACAGTACAGTATTAACAGACATTGAGGTGGATAGCATCTTGATGTCATAACACTTCAATATGAAATGATATTAAGTGCGTCACAGTGCAAAGAACCTAATTAAGAAAGCTCAAATAAGTAACACATACTGACGAGGGACGTGGATGACTGTACTGTCTGAGGTGTAGATTTTATGTATATTACTATAATGCATTTATAAGACAGTGGGAAGCTATCATTTTCAAGGTAGCAAAAAGATTTTTTATTTGCTCATGGTGGTATTAAATTCACAATTTCTGTCATTGTCATGATATTCATTCTGATGCTAATTACAAAGGACAAGTAATTTATTCAGCCTTGTATTTAATTTTCTTTGCTTTTAATAAAGTTTTTCGCTGGATGATGCTATGTGTGATGGCCTCTTATTTGTGCTGGTTTGCACAATTAAGTTTTAAAAAGCCAATACACTGAAGAGAATCACTGCTAAGAATCTGAGTCACTCAGGAAATGCTTTGATAAGATCACTGGTTAAACGTGGCCTCAGCCTTGTCTTGATAAATCTGATGACTGAAAAAGTAACTGCCAATGTATCTGCAATTTATCACAAGGGATAAGCTATACTGAACATGGAAAGAAAACAATACAAAAATATATCTACTTGTCTACCATGGACTGAGAGGATACTTATTTTAAGCATATTAACAAATTACAATGAATATAGAAATTAATGAATTGGAAAACAATGCTTGATCATAGGACCAAAACACTGATACAAACTAACATTATATAAGAAGCTCATATAGCACAGGAATTTGTGCTAATAAACAATTTGCTGAAGTCTCATGGGGGGAGAAGTCTTGTGATTTCCTGTGTTAGCACTGCTACTTATAATTTTACTGCGTTCCTTTCTGTCAAATGCATTCCCAACCTTGAAAGTACAAGTAAATTATCATTTGGTTTAAATTTAAACCCAGCTTTAAAAAATTATAATTGTTTTCAGAAGCATGTCAAATGTGTTTTCGCTGCAATAAGAGACGTCTAGCTTAAATACTCAGACCCGCTTACAGCTGTCTGAAATCAGACCCACAGTGCCTTTGTGCAGAGTGGGTGGAGACAGTGTTCCGCACTATAAATAGGACTACATTTTCTGAGAAACAGCAGCGCAGCTTCATAGGAAATCAATGCCACCCGCCATTGGGTACCTATATGTACACAGGGAGAGGCATGTGTGACTAGTGGCATCTAACTCAAGTACAGAGTTGCAATTCTGAGATATTGTGCATCACTGAGCAGAAATCACTCAACCACATTCTCAAAAACAACATCAGTCCCCAAAAGAGTGAGTCTCATGGGGCACACCCTCTTGTGCAAGTACTTTATTGAATGTTATGATTTCACATGAAGAGCCTGCTGTTGACATTTAATTTTTTCCCTCTTAATTAAATAACTGTTGGTTCAGACTGGGCAGCAATTTTGTGCTAGAACCAGGCTGGCTCATTTTACCCCTTTCCCACTATAGAGCTGAAACCAGGCTGGCTCATTACACTCCTCTACCTCTGTCGAGCTGGACGCAGGCTGGCACCAGTTCTTATACATCTGTGTGTCATATTTACAAGTACTGCTGTTCATATGCTCTTACTGTATGTGCTGATATACCTTTTCTTTGTAAGTAAATTAATGAATGCTAACGTTCCTCTATAATGAATGTAGATAATACTCTGTAATGTTTTAGTGACAGTACAAAAGCATAACAAAACAAAATCTAGCTGCTGTACTTAAGAGGGTTTCAGGATGTTAGATGTAACATCTAACTCCACTGCAAGAGCATCTTATGCAAATAGGCAATAGAATGTGCTGAACATGTCACTAAACAGACGTAACAGACGTTATTGATTACCTGTACGTCTACAATGGTGTAACTCTGCTTGTTATAATACTCTTTCGGTTATATAAATATAGATTAACTTAGATTCCTCCACCCAGATACGGATTTTTATTTAATCAGATCTCGTGTATCAATGTACTAACGTGCTGGTTCTTCACACAGATATAAGCAATGCAAAATTAGAAACAAGTGATTAGCGCATTTTTATACATGTACACAGGTGGATATTTCGCGATTTTAAATGACGATTAATTTACAAGGTTTGTTGGTGTTTTAGTGAAACATCAGTTTGGAGCCACGCGTCGCACATTCAATTAGCCAGAGACAGGAGTTACCAGGCCGACAGCGGAGTGGTCGGTGCGGAAGCGCACAGATACTACATGTCTGTGATCGGGGGCAAAAGATGGAAGAGCGCGGACATGACAGGTTTTGACAGAGGAGTATTTCGAAACAATAGAAAGTTCTATGCATACTAATCTCCTCAGTCTAATAATAGTAACTGTTTGGTTTGGCAACGATTCAAGTCTCATCGGTGGATTACGGGCCATTCAGTGGCACTGCCGTCCAGAATAGCACTGTCCCATCTCTCCAACACCTTAGTCTGAGAAGACTGCAACTAACTAATACATGATGTTAGCTAGTTGATACAGAGTCCTTGAAATTGTTCCTCCTATTTAGCGGTTACTCAATTTTGGCGGTGGATGTAGAAAACACAGAAATGAGAACCCATGTGAAATGTTCTCATATAAACAGGAAAAATGGTTTATTTCACAACGCGTCTACTTCACAACCATTAAACAAGCAAAAGGTTAAAGCTTTTTTTACTGATAGCAAGCTTTTAGCATTGATACATAGCTCTTATTACTTACTGAACTACACGGTACTATGTGAAACGCATCTTAACTCTTCAAGGAGGCCCAGCCCTGGAGTCATCTGTTTGTTAATGTTTCCTCTCTAAAAGCAATTGTAAACTTGTCTCTCCATGTCTTCTACAAGTATTTTTACAAGTATAAATCCATAATAAGTCACAAAAATTCCACAGCTGGTTTTTGAGGAAAACTGCTTTATTGATACTAACACAAGTTTCCAGTTGCTAAGCAAGGCCTGTATTAATTTTCAATGTAATTCCTTAGGAACCTTCGTTCATTATCAAGTTCCTGTCAGGATTTAAATTACTACATACAGATCTGTCACTGGAGACAACAGAACTTCACTGGACTGTAACAACATATTTCACATGTAATTAGCCAATTTGACATTCTATACTACAAAAAATGCACAGTATGTGAATGATATTACTGTTATAGTATTACACTATAATTATAAATCCATCATGGTAATCAAACATGATTTCTGACTTTTTCATATTAGCAGAGGCTACATTAGCTTTAGCAGTAATGGTATATTCATTTTGAAGAAAGCTACACAGGTTTCTATATATTCGATAATCCATAAATAGAATGTGTGATTGTTACTTCATATTGCTTCTAATAAATATTTTGATATTTAAAAGTACATTGGCATTATATACATAATATACACCACATATATGTATTGCTTTATCCATGGTTGCATTTATATGTTATAATTATTAATTTCGCAAATCCTCTTATCAAGAGCAACTTACAAGAAGTGCATTCAATAGGGTTAAGCACACAGCCATACAGAAACTGAGTCATTAGTGCCATACTTGCAACATAGCACCATTGTGTTAAACTTCCACAATAAGTGATGTCATAATGGGTGCAAACATACTACAGCCACTTTCAGCCACCAAGTTGTACCGCTACTAGTTTCTGTTGCCACAAAGTTTTACCTCCAAGATTTTCTGCAGCAAAGGCCTGTACTGTTTTGCTGTAATGAGTGTGTATACAATCAAATTTTATTACAAGCTTTGACTGCAGTAACAGGAGTGAAAGGGGTCAGAATTTGTGGACCCAAGGTGTGGCAAAATGCAGTAGGCCTACTGATATATGAAAGAAATGGTGTTACAGTTATTGGATGATGATATTCTGTATCTGAATGAGTTAGAATGTTCTAAAACGAATGACGCAGTTCGTGTATCTGAAGACGATGAATGTAGGATAATGACTCTAATCACTATAATATAATGCAGGAAAAAACAGTTGTTATGTTAATAATTTTATCATTATATTGATGTTTTTATGTTCTTCTGGTTACCACAGCCACCTTGTTCTTGTTCAGATTTGATCAACAAGATGATTTCATACATTACAAAATGCCTCTCTGCCTTCATTTGCTTTTAACTGAATACATATATAAATAATGGACAGAAACGGCATTTTAAAACAAAAACTCACCTGTGTGTATGGGCTTTTTAGGATGCTCTAAAAGTGTCGTTTTTTGGAGCAGCATCCAAGAGTTCATATTGCCTATTGCCTATTTAATACTCTGCCTGGTAATTCTATACCCATTGTTCAGTTATAATGAACCTTATAATAGTAATTCGATACCCATTGTTCATTTATAATGAATCTTGTAATAGTAAATAGGATGCGGTAATATATTTACCTGTTTGCATAATGGTAGTGACAGTCCTTTAAAATAAATGTATCTCCCAGTGGCTAAAACCGACATCTCTGTAATTAAACTGTCTAGATTCTTAGTATATTTGCGTTCACCCAGGACAATTTAGTATACTGTGAATGTTTACTCCGCTGCGCAAGTGCGCGCCTTACGATCATGTAGTCTCCGTTAAAGTCTGCACCCTGTTTGATTGGCCATGCAGGTTCCGCGATCTTCGGTCCTTCAACCGTTTTAGGCTCGAGAATCGGAAACCGTGGGAAGATTTCTGCGTGCGCATGGCTGGGCGGCAGGCAAGAAAGCACATCAGTTCTGTAACATTACTCTGTGCCTACTTCAGCATCTGGAAAGGAAATTCGTCTTTTATTTATTATTTTCTGCAAAATACTGAAATGGACTTCAACTGTGCAGCTACATCGTAGCTAGAGAAACAACTGCGATATTATTTGTGTTTTTATCTGAAAGGGGACTAATATGTATGTTAATGAACCTGCATGAAAGATTCGAGCAACTTCACTGAGGCGACAAATACCGTTGCTTTTAGGTAAGAAGAGAACCTGAGAAGTTTATCTAGAAACCCATCTACGCAAGTACCACTTGCTTGTGGTTTTGGTGTCATTACCTAGTAGAGCCGATTTGCCTTGATGATTTATCGCAGCATTTGGAACCTACTTCGAACCAGGTATGTTGCTTTCATTGCGATGTCATTGATCTTTTCTTAAATATGACAGTTGACCTCCCGGAAGTTATGATATTTTGCCTATTGATCATAATTTGGGGGAGCACGTTCAAGACCGGTGAGACAACATGGGTTATGTCTTATGAAGTCCAGCGGTCAGTGAGTTGATAATTTAAGGTTTTCTTTTCCAAAACGAATTAAGTGCATCCAACAGAAAACTCGTTCATTCAGCGCGACTTCCATTTCGTTCTTACCTTAGCGAGCTTGAAGATGGAGGGAAAAATCTCTTCAATCTTGATTCAGTCTCACATTTTTCATCAATGTGATTGTCCACGTGCATGAGTTACAGTTACAGTTACAATTATGTTGCGCTGGCATCTGCATGATTTGATTACGTTTGAAGTTTTATCGCATCTTTATCGCACGAAAATCCAAAAGTACGATCCCAGTTTGCGATGCATTGCTAGATTTTGCGCACGCTTACATCGACCTTAAATGGTCCACATTTTCTAGGGATTGCAGGACTTTCTGCTTTAAAGCATCATTTAGAAGCTTGAGTGCCAATAATATGCATGCAAAAAAACACAATGATTTGCCAACCGTCCTAAATACATGGAATGAACGCACAAAAATGTTTTTGGTTTGGCAGAAATAGATTACTTAGAAGTCCCAATTTTATTCTCATGATGTTGGAAAACAACTGTCGCCTCCAAAATGTTCCACGACTGATAAAACATGACAACCGACGAATTGTTGGATTATCAGTATACAGTACTTCCTGTTAGGCAGACGCGAGTAGTCTCGGTGTTTCAGCTGTGTTTCTAAAACACGTGTTGGCGTGTCCTCCTGTCATTCTATATTTACACAAAAACGTTACAAAAAAATTACAAGTGAGTGTTTACCACTTATCCTCTGTAAGTCACTAGCGGCACTTGCAAAGTTAGATCTTCCATTAAAACTACTGGCGTCAAAATCAAGCCAATTTTGCCAACGTCTCCTTACACAAACTAGACTAGCACTACTCCAAGGCAAACTTACCCAATGTATCCTAAATACATTCATGCAACTTGGTCCTGTGTTTTAAAGAGGCGTGTAGTGTAGTTTAGAAAGGTTTTGTGGCATAGAGAGGTTATATTGTAGTTATATATTAGCAGTATTATTAACCTTTAGTTATGACCATAGTTAACTAGCTAGCTAGCTTTCGTGCACAACCAAGGTGTCGTTTATTTTCGTCTATCATAAAGGGTAGAAAGTGCCTCGCAATTGGATACAATTGAATAGATGTGGAGTGAATATGAGGATAGACCAATGGTGAGATACCTACACTGGGATTCTGCAACATTTTGATGATGCAGGAAAATGTAGATGGAGTAGAGGAAGGAGAAGATAAGGAAGAAAGAGAAACTGGTCCAGGTTTAGCATGTATTGTGTATATGACGCTGTACTTGTACTTGACATGTGAAAGTATTGATTACATTATGATCAGTCAAGCAGTAACGGCTGTCTTTTTTTGCAAGGACATTAAGAAACCATCGGCCAACATCAACAAGTGTGCCCAATGTCTGATAACCATCCAAATCCACTTGCTGTTTGTCTGACTGTGGAGTGTCTGTGGTAGCATGCTGGTAGTATAGAACTTTTACAGGATGTGCAACATGGCTTTCGTATCTCAAGGGCACACACATTGATAACCATGGCATGTGAAATTCCGCTGGCACATTGGCATGGCCACAAAAGCCCTCCCCACCCCAACTGTTATCCTGTGAGCATCCTTCTCAGGAAAACCACAGAGCACTTTGGAAAGGGAAGGGGTGGGTGAGTGCATGGGAAAGCTGCGGGTTTTAAATGTTTACTGGCAGTGGACAAAAAAGAAAAAACCATGTGTCTTGTGGTTGATATTCAAAATTCAGTTACAGTGAGCATCAGGCAATTTTACAATGTGTTATTTTATAAGTGAATGACAATGAAAAGACAATATAGTATTTTATTAATTCAAAAAGGAAATTGTGTAAAGATAGAAAGATGCACACATGCAGTTGTAAATAAGAGAATAAATATAGTAAAGAGTGAGGGTCTTTCTTATTGAGAAGCAGCTGCCATCTCCTAAAACTTATGGTGTTTTCTTCACCACACGTGTCGTTTGTCACTGCATGACTTTCTCTGTAAACATGCATTTTGAGTGACAAGCCTCAGCCCACAGACACAGGAATTGCTGATCTGTTTGGTAGAAGATCTCTGTGGTAGATATGAAGATGTATTGGTTCAGTGTTTGTGATTTTGTGCTTTAGTATGTCAATAGTGTGGTAACAGCACCCCACATGAGTAGCACTTTATATGACAGTGTTTGTACCGGCTTATTTACCCCATAGTTGTGTGCAAAACCATCAACTTTCAATGTAATTATATTCATACGTGTACATAGTATTTACACATTGTAATTAGGATAATGTACCTGTAAAGTATGTGTGACCATTTTTTGTCTAGTCTCTGTATCTCTATTTTGAGAACTAGATGAAATGATGTAAGTACATTTTTGCTGATTTATTTTACCCTGAAAAGCTCTACAGCTGGGCCATTTTACCCTGTTGTTAAGGTATTCCTTTGTGATAACACCTCTCTCTCCCTCTCTTTCTGCAGGGTTGTGATCTTAATGTGATTCTCCAGGCTTCCTGTTGGCCCTGTGTTCTGAGGGAAGGAAGGGAGAGACTTAGTGGAGGAGGGTGTATCTGGCGTGTTCGCGTGTGGAGAAGGGGCACCTTATCAGAAAAGACTCCTCCCCCTCTGCACCCGTGCTTAAACCGGCAGACAGGACAGGCGGGCTGGGTGGAGCAAGCCAATTAGCGGACTCTCTTTTTCGCTTTACTTTGAGGTGCCCCCCTCCGCATGACTGCGGGTGAGCGTGGGCAGACCCACAGTGATGTGCACGGGGGCATGGGTGGCCCCCGCGGAGTGACCGCGGCGCCCCCCTCACCATGCTGAGTAATGCGTCGCTGGGGGCGGTGGGGCCGGGGGCGTCGGCGGCGTACGTGGTGCTGGAGCTGGTGATCGCGGCGCTGGCCGTGCTGGGTAACGTGCTGGTCTGCTGGGCCGTGTGCCTCAACAGCAACCTGCAGAGCATCACCAACCTGTTCGTGGTGTCGCTGGCGGTGGCCGACGTCGCCGTGGGGCTGCTGGCGGTCCCCTTCGCCATCGCCATCAGCACGGGCTTCTACGCAAACTTCTACGGCTGCCTCTTCATCGCCTGCTTCGTCCTGGTGCTCACCCAGAGCTCCATCTTCAGCCTCCTGGCCATCGCCATCGACCGCTACATCGCCATCAAGCTCCCGCTGCGGTGAGCTGTGGAGGGCATGGCTGGGTGGGGGGGGTGAAACCGGATGGGGGGGGGGCTTCTGGGAGGTACTAGGGGGTAGATGGCGTAGGTAACTCTGAACTTTTACTGTAACTTTTACCGTAATGACAAAATAATAATAGCAATTAGTATAATCATTACTACTGCTCCTACAACTGCAGCTATTATTGCTGCTACATATGGTGACACTACTAAGAAAAATAATAACATTAGCAATGATAATCATAAACATCATTAAACATAATTCCTTCTCTGGAGCAATATACAGCATCTGACATGAATGTATTGATGCATGAACACAAAAACAAATAAAAGCATAACTCGTCAACAGATATATATATATATATATATATATATATATATATATATATATATATATATATATATATATATGCACATATTTGTATTGACAGCGCATTAGTCCGTCTCCCCTGCAATATACTTCCACATTCAGCCTGTTGGAGTCCTTCATGGTAGCATAAACATCAGCGCCCCCTGCTGGTGCAGGAAGCACTTGGGTTCATTTTCGCTTGAAAGTTGAAATGTGATGTTACATTTAGGGAAGGGCTCTGGGTGTCCTGAAGTAACTGGCTAGTGACATACAAAGGAGCATACATCTGACTACAGAGTACATGACCTGCAAATTTCATAGTGGCTAAATTTCTATAACTAATTCTGTAAGGCTAGAAAGACAAAGTAGATTATCTCTTTCAGTGTGATTCAGCTGCAAATTCAGGTGAAAAGTCAGATGTAGTTCTTAAGAACTAAGTTAGCAAGCTGCCAGCAGTAAGATTTCAGCACAACAAATCAGAGGCCCATAGAATCAGTTGTTGTATAGCATTTTTACTGGTCTTCAGTCACCTTTGATGATTTAGCATGACATGGCTGAGATTAAACCCAGGCCACTGAGCCACTCGAGAGACCCTATATGATTAAATGCATCTTATTTATTTTATCATACTTATTATGTGGAAAACCACTTTGAATGTCACGCAGATAGATGTACAGTGGATCTAGAAAGTCAAAACACCCTCGCAAAATTTTTGTTTTTTTATTGCCTTGAGGCCTGAAATGAAAACCCATTATAAATTAAATGAAATGAAAATCCACACCATCAGATTTTTTTCCACTTTCATTTTGACATGGTAACCCTCAACATCAAAGTAAAAAGAACACATTTCTGAATATTAATTTAAAATAGAAAAGCAAAAACACTTTGGTTGCATAAGTGTACACACCCTTTGTAATAGGAGTTGTAATTGTGCTCAGGTCTAACCATTCACCATCCAAATCATGCCCAAGGCTAATTGACATCACCTCTGACCAATTGAAGTAATTCTGATTATTTCAGGATAAAGTCATCTGCTCCTGTAGGTTTTCTCAGTGGGTTTCCTGGTTTTATTGCTGCATGGCAGTTTAAGGAAACAGCTATGGGCAACAAGGAGCTATCAGAACATCTCTGGGATCAAATTGTTGGAATGTACAGATCAGTAGAGGGTTATAAAAAGGTATCAAAGGCCTTCAATATATCGTAGAACACAATAAAAACCATAATCAAGAAATGGATTAAATCTGGCACCACCAGAACCTTGCCCAGATCAGGCCATCCCTCCAAGATGGATGACCATGTAAGGAGGAAACCCATCAGGGAGGCCACCAAGAGGCCAACACCAACATTAAAAGACTTCATAGCAAGGACTGACCACCATATGTTATTTTCTTGCAACAATTTCATGACTTCTCCACAATTCTGAACTGTGGGATAGGGTGGCAAGACAGAAGCCACCTCTCACAAAGAAGAGCATTCAGTCTCGTCTATATTATACAGAAAGACACTCTGGATTTTCTGTTGGAAAGGGGTCTTGTGGTCTGACAAAAATAAGGTAGAACCTTTGGGCCTTAATTCCAAACAATACGTTTGGCACAAAGCCAACACAGCCCATCAGCCTAAGAACACCATCCCTACTGTCAAGCACTGTCTTGGCAGCACAATGCTATGGGGCTGTTTCTCTTCAGCAGGGTCAGGTCGGACTGGTAGGACAGAGTGGAAAATGAATAGTGCAAAAATACCAAAAAATTTTAGAGAAAAATTTGCTGCCCTCTGCAAAAAAGCTGCAGATTGGGAAGAATTTCACCTTTCAGCACACCAATAACCCAAAGCACACAACGAATTCGACAGTGGAATGGCTGAAAAAAGGAAGATTAATAACCTGGAATGGCCCAGTCGGGGTTCTGACCTCAGCCCCATTGAAAATCTTTGGGCTGACCTTAAGAGGCCTGTTCATAAGTGGTCCCCTCGCAATTAAAGTTAACTCCAAACAGACTCACTGCAGTTATGAAAGCAAAACCTTTTTTGAATAACTGAGGCATTTGATTTTCAGTTAGATAAAGCTGTAAGCTTTATATACACATTGTAGCTATAAATTCTGACTTCGCTTGCCTTGATTTCAGGCTTTAAGATGCCAAAAACTAATTTTGAAAGGGTCTGTAAACTTTCTAGAGCCACTGTATATCAGATAGGATATAGATCTGACTGGATTTCAAGGAACAAGTATAATTTGTAACATTTTGTGTCAATAACATTATTATTATTGTTGTTATTATTATCATTATGATTGATATTATTATTGGTTATGTGGCACAACATTATCTAGTGTATTCGTAAATTACAGAACATTTGTAAGTACAACAGCAAAGCCATTAACAGAGCAGTAATAACAACAATATTACAGAGAACTGAGTTCAGGACATGTGACGCTGACATGAAACAGGAACTGACATAGTCATCCAAAAATCCCTGGACTCACTGGCATCAGGCCATGTTGCAAGTGACAGATGCAGGCAGGGGTTGGTGCATGTCTGCCATGTATCCTGGAGGCTTTAGATGTTTACCAATGGTTGACCTTTGAACTTTAACCTCTAGAGAATGTGATAGAGACTGGCCAAATCTGTCTGCCCTTCTTCCAAAGTGAACAGAGCACTTGCTGAAAATAAATCCTACAGACATTCTCTCCACTCTGGTGTTTTTTGTTTTGGGAATGGAGTTAATTGACTGCTAACGGATGAATCTTGGAGTTTCTGTGTTGTCGTTACTTTCTGTTTTCTCAGTACTGTCTATAAGGGCAGTGCTTTGCAGATCCTGGTTTTCTTTGTCTGGTGTTGCATAGTCCTTTGAAAACTGATCTTGTAACCTGAATGTTGTAATTTTGAAGCCCAGGTAGGAGCAATAAACAAAATATTATGCACACACAATACAATATTTATATTTTAGTGCAGAATTTTCACGTTTCAGTTCACCTGGCAATGTGTGTGCGTTGATTACATAGGCATAGAATTAAAAGATTAACCATTATGTTCAAATATACTGAGTACGTCTGTGAATGATTTGCAGCGTTGTATTGCCATTGGTTATTTTCAGTTCTTTATCTGGGCATGCATACATTGTGCAATATGTTGTTATTGAAAATATCGAAGCCTCTTTACACATGTTTTTATACATATGGTCGTAGCTACATCAAATATCAAAGGCACAAGAGCGGAAGGGTGAGGAACATTTCAGAATATTTTCACCACACTGGTGGGAAGTGCTGTCCGCTACAGCTGGCTGGTACTGTACAGTCCTGAGACAATGAGGCAATTCCCTGGGGCTGAACAGGCTGCCGGTGATTTCTCTAAGCTCTCTGATTGCATTTGCACATTGCTTTTATTCTTTGGAAAATCTCGGCTCTGTGGAATCTCCTTGAGTTTGGAATCAGGAAGTTTAAGTTCTTTTCTAACACCCGGAATATCATCATATACCTCTCTCGAGTCACATGTACCCGTAAAAAATGTGAGAGGTGAATTCCTCCATCTGTTTTTTCCTGTAGGTACAACAGCCTGGTGACCGGTCAACGCGCCAAAGGGATCATCGCCGTCTGCTGGACGCTGTCGGTACTGATTGGTCTGACACCCATGCTGGGCTGGAACAAATGCACCATGTCCGCAGAAAGCACCAACAGCTCTTGCCTGCCAGGCACCACCCAGTGCCTGTTCGAGGAGGTGGTCACCATGGAGTACATGGTCTACTTCAACTTCTTCGCCTGCGTACTGGCGCCCCTGCTGGCCATGCTGGGGATCTACGTGCGAATCTTCATGGCGGCTCGGCGGCAGCTGAGGCTGATGGAGCTGAAGGTGGGGCAGGGGGAGGGGCAGCGCTCTACCCTGCAGCGGGAGGTTCACGCGGCCGTCTCCCTGGCCATCATCGTGGGGCTGTTCGCCGTGTGCTGGCTGCCGCTGCACATCATCAACTGCTTCACCCTCTTCTGCCCGCGCTGCGCCCGACCGCCAGGTGCCGTCATGTACCTCGCCATCGTCCTCTCTCACGCCAACTCTGTCGTCAACCCGTTCATCTACGCCTACCGCATCCGAGAGTTCCGCCACACCTTCCGGCGGATCCTCGGGCGCCGGAACCCGCGTGGGGGCGGGGTCAGCGGAGACGCCACCCACACATTCACGCGAGTCAGCACGGCCGATTCCAGCAGGGAGGAGGCCAATGGGGTCATGTTAGACTTGCACACTGAGTGCAGCAGCGTTGACCGCTGTGACGGTGGCAGCGCAGTCGAGGAGACTTTGCTGACTTCTAGCCTCGGGAAGCCTGATTCTGTTGACCCTCCCCTGGGTCAGCTTTTGACCATTCCTATGTCTCCGCCTCCCAGGTGACAGTGTCACTTGACACCCTGTTAAGAACACCTACACCAGTGCCTTCAAGTCTGACATCAAACGGTTGAAGCACTGTACAACGTGCAGGTTGTGAGCAACTGCTCAGAAAGATAACTGTAGGTGTTATTCATCCTGAATGCACGACCTGCTGCTGCACCAGCACTTAGGAAGGAGGGAGGGACTAAAACCACGTCAAACTGACAGCTGCGATTTGATTGGCTCCCACAGGACTGATGGGGACCGGTGTGCTTGGGGACCGATGTTCATTTTCAACATCTGCTCAGGACTCCCCTGAATGGTGGTGAATTAGGGCAATGAAAGATAGGACTGAATCCTGCAAGTCAAAGCCATGCAATTACTTCTCGCTTCTGAGATCCTCTTAGATGATTCTCCATCTCTTGAGACAGGGCATGCAAAGGTATTGGGTGGGTTCCTTTTTAAATACTGTCCAGTTCTAAGGATACCCCAACTCTGCCCCCATTACAACACTTAGCTGATGATGCTTAATCATTCCCCCAGATCCAGATTGGGTCCTTGCATGGTGCACATTCTCACCCCAGAGGGGCTTCACATGCCGCTCCAAAGTTGTCAAGGCACAATCACAAGACCAGTCATTACTGTAGGCTTTGTTACTTTAATTATTGTCACTATTTCAATATATGCTATTGATGTCATGGATGTCAGGAATGCTTCATTGTCTGTAAAAAAATCCAAATATGTTTGTCAGAAATCACAGATGAAAATAAGCTTCACGAAGATGAAGATAAGCTATATAAAAATGTAAATGTTAATGTATGTATCCTTTAATAGAACAAAATTCATTCCAGTAATACTTTCCAGTAATATTTTCATTGTCTTACATTACACTTTATCAGTGAATGAGAAGACTGCTCTCAAACTCCAAGTGTGTTCTAAAATAATGTTTCATAATGAAGCTTAAACGATTCATTCCCCCCTTCTGTAAGCCTCATTGGCCTGGCAATTTTTAAAATTTCAGCAGAAGATGTACCAAGGGAAGTAGCAGCCATGGCTTTTATCAAAAAGAAATGCCAATGTACACTGCTCTGAGAGAAACCATTACATAGTCCAACATCCATGGGGCAAATTGTACATCAGAGTCAAAAATAAAGTCACTGTCCTTGTGGTTGTCACTCGTATGGTGGGTCCTGAAGCAAAGACATACACTCTGTAACATTTCAGCATATTTGCCTTGCCTTCTGAAACCCAGTCCATATGTACATTGTGATCATCATTTGTTCTGAAAAAAAAATTAAATTCCTCTTGACTGGAACTTGTCTGAATTGAGCTAAGATAGCTTGTAAGTAGAAATTCTTATAGCAGTATTATCAAATGCTAATTGGTAATTGATGCCAATGGATTACTGAGCTAACCACTCTTGGAATCAAAGGGTCATTTGTGTGATAACACATTCTTCTGCTGCTCCCCCATTTCTCGCAAGTTAGCCTATGGAGACTGTTTGGGCACAAAATCCAAAACAACCCCAAGGAGGAGTCACAGAGGAGGAAGTGACTGTAGAGGTTATTCTGCTGTTTGGGGTCAGTGGGTGAGAGTACACACCACACTGAAATGATTCATCACTACATCAAAAAATGAATAAAAATGGAGCAAAAGCATTGTCTTGAGAGCAATTTCTTTGTGTGCATGAGTGCATGCATGTGTGAGTGCGTGTAGGGGAGGGCTGACACTTCAGAACAGTGGCATAATCATGATGAGCACATCTGATCACATCCTTGGATTAATTTGAAAACCCTGCTGTCATCACCTACTTAACAGGCCAAGTACCTCAAGCCAACTAGTGGAAACTCAACAGGTTACCAGCCAGGACAAATCAGCATTTTGGCGTTACTCAAAACGGACACATTACATCTATCCACACTGTCTTGAGAGGTCCTCCCTTAGTAGAGTAGAGACATGAGGACTGTTTTTTGGCTTGTGGTATCACCTTTTCGTGATTGTCCATGATATATTCTTTTTTAATGGTAGCCAAAGACACATTTATCCCTGGTTTTCACACATCCTTAAATCTCTTGGCAAGCACTGCACTTTGTGGATCTGTTCAAATATGTTTATTTTTGCATCATGTTGTATAAGGCAGGGGTTTCACTTGGGGGTTTCAGTAAGACCCATAAGCTGCCCTTCCTTATCATTGTCCAAATGCTTCCAAAAGCTTAAGACCACCAACTGCCACCATCTGTAGCAGACTCTCATATTCTTTCATACTACTGAGCTCTGCTATGTGCACACTGCTGTACCAGGACACAGCAATGAGCCTGACAGGCCTTAAGTGCTTAATCTCTTAAATACTATACTATTTATTAAGCTCTTTAGAGGAGGCTCCCGGGAGACTTGATTGAATATTTTTTAAATATTAAAGGCATCAGTACAGTCAACCATGAAATATATTTCCAGCTGGAAACCATCAATGAAACCAGGGTCTACAGCAGAAAATTAGTTCAAAATTTCACACTGATGTATGCATGTGTATTTGCTACTATTATTACTGTCACTATTTTATTATTCCAGCCATTACAATCATATACCATGAAAATATTGACTTACTCAAATATGAAAGCATTATATACATTGGAAGTAAAGAAGATGATATTAACAGAGAGGGTAGAGTCTAAACAGGTGCTTTTTTACTTAACAGTGTTGTGCTTTTGTCCATTTTTGGGGTCTTTCCATGCTTTTGTAAGATTTGCAGCGCTCATGAAATGTGTGCAAATAAAAACTCACCCTGTCCTGCCATTTCACATCCATCAAGAACTCTTGTGTAATATTTTAAGCTGTGAATGAGGGGAAACCGTGTTCCCGTATGGACCGAGTACTCACAGGGGAATGGAGGGAGGTGACACATGAGGAAGAACAAATTCAATATGACATCACAGGAATGTAAAAAACATTCCAAATAACACACCCTGCCAAATTTCAGCTTCTCTTGGTGCAGTGTAACTGCTAAAATAGTGACAAAAAGTACTTTATTTTCTTTATTTCACTCCACTAAACAGGCCTTTAGCCATTTCTCAGCAGGAAACTTCACAGTCCAGCAGGCTGTGCAACATTCAAAAATAAAGGCTGTTGTGCGCAGACATATTTATCACTATTTCTTTTAATGAAAAATGTCTTAAATGATCCATTTTATTACAAGGTGACTATACACTGGGCTTTGATGGATTTGGTTGGATTTTTTTCCGCACAGAGTAAATCAGAGGCCTGCAATGTCAGCAGAAGGGCAGAGGAGACTCAATGGATCAGGGGTCGGTGGCAGGTTTATTTTCTGAGAGCGGATGTTTCCAGAGCTTTATTTAAAGCCGATGTTTCCAGAGTAAAGACACAAAGCCAGGAGCTTTGCGGGAAAGGACACCAGAACTCACCTGACCTTGTCAAGATTTATTAAATATCTTCACAACAGTATCATTTTGCATTACATTCCACAATATGTACATAGAATGGGTGTGTACATGTGTCAGTAATGGATGCAATCTCTCACATTTTCGCATGCATGAAAACATATTCCTAAAATGCTCAACTCAAAATTTTGGCAAGCATATTCTTTAGCTCATGTTTCCCAATGATGCTCCACAGAAACAATACAGAAAAGCTGGACCCCACCCGAGACAGTTTCATATGACAGCTTCTTCATATTTGTACCATTCTCTGTCATGTATCAATACTGCATAGTTATCACATCATTATTTCAGAATGAGACCACATGCTGTTAACCTCCCTGTCAACTTTAATCAGTCAGTCCAACTCATTATCATACTCAGTCTGTCCCATTCCTCCACAAGAAGGAGAAGCTAACGGGCAACTCCTGAACTGAAGCTATCCAGTCTAACTCAACTCTTCCCACTGCATTCCAAAAAATGCATCCCCTTGCTTTATGCCACACACTGACTCAAAATGCACCACACTTACAAAGGACGTCCATACAAGAGTTTTACCTAACACAAGGGTATGGTTTTGCACATTACCCTGCTGCTGCCCTTGCTATACCACACCTACCACACTTTTTAAAGGCAATGGTTTAGCTGGTATGTCTTTCTGGTGGCACTGAAGCGTGGTTATATGGTACAAAGTAGAGTGAATGTCTATTTTCAAAGTAAAGCAAGGGTTGGCTTCAAAAATAACAAACATTTTATGGCAGGGACCTCATTGAAAAACAATGCATATCAGCAGAAGAGACAGGAGTTATCACTTGACTACTGTCAGACTATATGTGATCACTCTCTGAGAAAACTGCTAGCACAGGCTGAAGGTCCCAGCTGAGTGAGGAGACTTGAATTAGATGCATATTGAATATAGCGGTTAGCTGAATCCACACGAGAGCTAAATTAATGAATCAGCGGACAAATATGAAGCCAGACCTTAACAAACAAGAGTGAGCAATCTTGAATGCTGAGAATATTTCACTAATCCCCGACTGTTTATAAATAGCGCATGAAATATGACCAGATAATATTGACAGGCTCCTAGAATCACGCAACAAACAGACAGCTTGTGTAAGACCATGTACTTCACTGGAAGTGCATGAAAGGAACTATGATTTAAAGAGGAGGTTTCTTGGAAAATGCACACTGAAAATGGCTCTTCTTCTGCCCTTGTAATGGATGCTTTTACTGTGGTATTTTGCTACTTGTCCATCCCCCCTGCTGCCTTTTTACGATCAGCCAATGTAATGTCATTCAGCGAGTGGTGGCATTTAGGGTGTGAACATTCAGTGGCAAGGTTCTAGACTCCGACATCCCCCAAACCCCAAAAATAAGATAATTTAACACACAATAGCACACAAGACAAAACAGAAAAAAATCATGTAATACAACTGCATGAGTTTTCACACAAACATTACTAGTTCATTACTAGTTGTAAAAAAGCATCAGCCCATGATTATACTGTTATAAAATGTAGACTAGGTATCAAATATGTGTAAGTGGCAAAAATGTGTATGTTTTATAATACATACCATATATAACCATAAAATTAAAAAAATAATTGTGTTCTTTATGAGGTGGATTCTCTCTATATTAATATCAAATATCACGGAAAACAAGATGATCTCTTTGATGTGTGTGTCTTCATCTCATATCTTAAACAAGGTGTTCCAGTAATTTATGAGGATGATGCCAATGCCTGTTGATTTCCCTGCCACGCCCCTAGTGCAGTCTGTGCAGAAACTACATGTACATTGCACACTTGCTGAAAGATGCAAATAAATGATAAATTGCAAGTGTGAATATGCTACAGTGGTTTTAATTAGTATGACATAAAACATTCAAGCCCTTCTGACTGTCTCTGAAACCCATTTAACAATGTTTGTTTTCTTATTCTCTGTAATAATGTGACCCTCCTTATATTGAAATGAATGATTTCAACCAGTGTGGTAGGAGACTTAAACATAAATCGCATGAAATGTTGGTTAAAGTTTGAATAAAAACAGATCAGTAAGGTTGGTAGTATCTCATCCTACAGGCCCACATTTCTTTAACAACTTTTTTATTCATGACTGAAAAAAAACACACGGAAATAGAATGTAACTGTGTATGATATTGAAACTCTTGTTCCAGCATTTGAAGTCCATATGTGGAATGACAGGCCCTCCAGCATTGCCATATATCAGTATTTTTACAGGTTGGGCCTGGGCATGGCATTTCCCCCAATCATGTGCAGATCAGCAGACTGCTTTAGCTGCAAAGAAGTTTCTGTTATTATTTATTGATGTATTCATTTACCAGACACCCTTGTCCGGGAGGCCCCCTGTGCTTGGCTAACCATTTTTGCAGTGATCTCTTCTTAAACATCTAGATGTTTTAACCAGGCAGCTCTGGGGTGTGCATGTTGCTTACAGGGACCTAACAATCAACAAATTTTCTCATAGGAACTTTCTACATGATTAGGTAACACTGACTGTCCACTTGGAGTTCCCTGGCCAAAATGTGCAAAGTGATACCTACAATTAGTGCTTTGTTGTCTGTTTCTAAAAATGATGAATAACCTCAGATCTCTTCTTTCTCCATGTTATGCAATATTTTAATCCTCTCACATGGACACTGTCCTATGATGAAGGGGCTCAGTGCATTTCCAAACATACTATGGATATTAAAGCTGTTGCATTATATGTCAGAATTTCTAGAAACCTTTGCCATGTGATTATCACATCATCAATCGGAACCTTTTGTCCTGTTCAGTCATACGGTACACAGCACGTAATCCAAAGACAGAGAGGATGTCTATTCACAGAGAAGATACCTTGTCTCCCTGGTATGAAAGACCTTCCCTGTTCACAGTTATGAAATATCATCTCGCCATAACTCTCAGCTATTGTCTCTTCAGCACATGGCCAGTGGCAAAAATAAATGTGCTCTGTCTGATTACTACCCACATCTGTCACTGTGACAACCACAAGCCAGAAGGGAGATGGGCTACTGACATGCGCCCCTCTCCCATGTAATAAATCTGTCAGTGCTAAAATGACAAACAGTCTGCCTCTCAGTTCTACTTTAATCACTTTTTTGTCCAGGACTGTGACTGTGACTGTTTGCACTCAGCTTGATATTATAGTGGCAATGCTGCGGTACTGTGTTGGAAATCTGCTTTGCACACCATCAGGAGGTGAGAATAGTCCAAAATCGATTCATGGTCATTTAATGTTTCATTTTAAATGTGTGCGCCAAACGTATCACATTCAAAATTATGAGCCAAAATCCATTATTTCCAATTCTCTCTCTCACTCTCTCTCTCTCTGTCTCTCTCTCTCCTTCCCCTTCTCTCTCTCCCATACATACACATACACATATATTTAATACTTAATTAACTGAGGAAGTGGATTGCGCTCCTCACAACAGCTTAAATCCTATTTTCCTCTGCAAGCTCCCTCAGATCTGCGGCAAGCGTGTGCACAGTAAATATCAGAGACCGCATACCCTGACATCTTTACGGCTGTGGGAAGTTCAGCCTCACTATAAATCTCGACCTAGTTTAGGCAATGATGTGCAAATCAATATAAACACAGGCGATAGGCTGGGGAGAAGCGCTATCATGGTGACAAGCAGAGCAACTGGGAGGAGAAGGGCAGCCATGATGATTGATGACATAGGCGTTCTGTTTCTGGCAGTTTTCTTCACTCATCCACCTATCTCAGATTGATTTATTAGGTCTGCATCCTGCAGCATTCTCTTGCCCTTGTTGGAAATAAAAAGGTAGGTGTCAAAATATTGTAAATGAAACTTAAAATATAACTTAAAATGCATAAAATAAGCATTGAATTGACATCAGAATGTTGAGTGTTCATGTATCATTGTCTATCCATCACAAAGGCCTTGAAATAAAGACTGGGCAGATTCGTTGTGCTAAGAAGACCTTTGTTAAGAATGAAGAAAAAGACTAAAAGGCTAAAAATATGCTTCCTAATATATTATACTAGTAAACACAAAGTGTCCAAGATGTTTGCACAGTGGTGCATAAATATTCATTATTGCAATGTTGTGCACAGCCTGTGTGGTATCTTTTATAATGTACTTCATTTTAATAGTGGTTCTACAAAATGAACAATTACACATATATTTGTGGCAATAACATATATTCTATCATGGGGTTTCTCTATTACATAGCATATTTAGACAGATTAAAATACACCATACTCCTTGTATTTTAATCTTTATATTATAACATACATTGAGGTCCTGCAGGGGCAAATACTTTCTCTGTGCACCTGTTGACTCTTTTATGTGGGAAAGATGGGTGTAGTGTTTGCACTGTGGTGAAAAACAAATCTGTAACATTACATTTTATCCAGATTAAGTATTATATCTTACACTTCTTTTTCCATGTTTTCCATTTATTCAGTCACTTTACTAACTCAATTCAACGTAAGTACCTTGCTTAAGTGTGCAGCAGCAATGTCCCATCTGGGCATCAAACTGGCAGCCTGTTGGTTACCTGCTCTTTACCACTATACCACATTAGCATGCATAGAATCCGCAATCAAACCCCAGGCTCAAGTACTGAAGAACAGACGTGTATTTTATTCACAGAATATGATTTTTAAAAATGTGATTCTGGCATGCCTCACAATAAAGGATGAAATACTTAATATATTAGTGGTTTTTAAACTTCAACAAATGTTTTTTTTTTTTATCTTTTAAGGCCTTGGTACAATTTTAAAAGATTCACTTTTAATGAGCAGATGTATTGTAGAGCTAAATATATTCAAGAACTCTCATTAATTTCATTCAAATTGAATTTTGCCAAATTAACTATAATTATTATTTATTTATTATTATTTAACTTTTTTTTCATTTTTTCATTCCACACTTTTTATTATCAGTGAATAATTTATCGGAGTCATTCCACATATTTCAAACAATACCATGGGAGAAAAATGGAGCAGTTCTTTGTATTTTCACTTGGTAATTTTACTTTTTATCTAAAAAGTGACACAAAGAGTGACACATTTTACTGTGGGTACTCGGGGCGGTATGGTTTCTCCAGACTGCATTACTGTTCGGCACTGCCCTCTACTGGAACAATTTCCCAATATCACCACCGTTGCCGCCACACACCAATCCAGATGTTATTGCTTTGCTGTGAGTAACCAACTATAATTAACATTGTGTGCATCTAATACAGCTTTTAATTCTGAAATCTTAATTCCACAGTCTACCAAAAGATGAGGCAGGCTTGGTTTTAAAATTAGTCTTTGGTTGTCATGAGTGGACCGTGGATGTTATGTTTGTTCTGTAATGCATTTAAGAATGAATACGACTGGAAAAATGCAAACACTTCGAAGGTGCTAGTTCGGAGAGTTTCCAAACGGTTAGATTTGTGCTGTTCTTGAAGAACTACAATTCCGATGTACAACCACGCGCTTGAAAAGCGGAAGCAGTTCCCTTCAGTAATAGCTTCCTGGCACACAAAGTGCATTGTGGGTGGCGGAAAACGTACGAAATACTGAAAAGTTAGCACACGTTCCAAGACAAACGCCGGGAAGGTAGGAAGCAATTAACAAACCCCACTATCACTGATATAAAGGTAGCTAGGCTTATACATTCATGAAAGACAGCAGCTTGCGATCGTGCTTTATTAGCTTCTGCGTTTATTAACTTGCTACTCTCTGTGCATGTGAATAACTAAGTAGTGACCAGTTTCAATGAGAGACTAGTTAAGTTATGTTTGCTATGTTTTCTTCTTCTTGGACGGTGATGGTTTAAAATAAATAGTAACATGCATTTGTAGCTGTAGCGATTTGACGAAATAGTTCACAGCTGTTTGTTTGGCTTAACTTGTATATACATTTATTTTTCGTGTGTGATAGCAATCTAACCTGTTAGCTAGCTAGCGGTCTTGTTTGTATTGACGGAGCTAATATGGCTGTGACGTTGCCAGCCCGCAGCTGTATTGGCTTCACCAAACCAAACTAACCAAACTTTGTTCCAGTTTTTACTTGTGAAGCGCCTGGTTAGCTGACTGAGTTAGCTAGTTGTGAGGTAGCCACCGGCTGCCGATCAGATGATCTAGCTTATTATAGAGGTTAATTGTATTATGTTAAACAATGTTGTTAAAGCCAAACTGTTGGACTAAGTAGCGATGTATCTCGTTGCTGTACAGCAGGTAGCCAGATGTCAAGCGAAACCTTCTGTGAATCTTAATCAAATTCGTGTCTATTTAGGTAATCTGTTATGTTGATCTAACTAATGTAGCTAGCTAATATTTTTACTTCAGGAATCCAGTGAAGATGTCTATCGGAGTACCAATCAAAGTCTTGCACGAAGCGGAGGGACACATTGTCACCTGCGAAACGAACACTGGTGAAGTGTACCGTGGGAAGCTCATAGAGGCGGAGGACAACATGAACTGCCAGGTAAGGTCCGACCCCAGCACCAGACCGCTGAGAACCCCTTTCTAAATGCAATGAAAATATGAATGCCAATTATGTGTGATTATTGTGTATGAGAATTTTATTAAATACCTCATTAGCAGTCGTTTCTCTTATCTGATTTCTCCGTTTAAATTTGGTAATGTTCCAGTAACTTTGTAATTCGTATTACAAGATTGCAGATTGCAATGCTAATAAGAAGCATTATATGAAAAATAATGGCAAGTGACTCACAAATAATTTATGCAAAAGCACATTTCTGGTAAAATTATGAAGGGTTGCAAATAGTGCTGGGCGGTATGACCAAAAATTTGTATCACGGTATTTTTTAAGATTCTGGCGGTTTCACGGTATTTCACGTTTTTTTTTTTGTGTTTTTTTTTTTTTTTTTTTTTCATGACTGGGCCTTTATATAGGTTTGTGGCTTATTCTACTGTCAGATGTACATAGAATATAAAACATTTTAATTTCATCATGTATATAATGAAGGTTTTGATTACTGTAGGGTTTGCTTGGCCCCACAAAATGACACTATATGAAGGAATCAGAACTTAAAAAATAGATATGCCAACAACTTTAACATTGCTTCCTTTTCAAAACAAAATATTTTAAGCTAGTTCTATAAACTATAACTGAAGACATAGCTCCTCTCTTGGGCACAAGTTCTTCTGGTGTATCTCCGGTCTCTCTTTTTTCATCCTCCATCTCTGTTTTCTGTCCAATCTACCGTAGCGACGGAGCCTCTCCCAGCTGTTAAGACTGTTATGCTACCTGGCTAGCTAGCAAGCTGTACCCAGTATGCCGTTCGGCGGTGTAATTTTGTAAACGTAAAATTATTAGTGTTACGCAGTGGCGGCTGGTGAGCTGGAAGCAGGGGGAGCGGAAACACTACCTTTAAATCTATCATTACTTTCAACCTTTATCTTCCTTGATTAATAATAAAACAAATAATTCACAGAATAATCTATACCAGTCGCGTAAGTAGAATAAATGACTATGCTCGCGAAACACCGCAGATTGTCTGAAATGTGTGTGCTGTTGCGAAAGCTACAACATGAGATTGTTAAATTAACAAGGATGGCATTTGAATAATTAAGTGGCAAGTAATCCCAAAGCTTTCTCTTAAATGTTTCACATTATAGCTTTCCTGTCTTACAAAATTCAAATTACAAAACGAAGCTAAATTTAGTTAAATCGGTTTAAATTACTGAGAATAAACTTTTAGGTTAGGTTGAGCCCAATGAACAATAATGTTTAGAACACGGACCTCACAAAAGCTGTGATGTGTCATGAGCATTTAACGTAATTTAAATCAATAAATGCCATCCTTGTTAAACAGTCTCACGTTGTAGCTTCTGTAAGCACACAAACACAAATTTCATGAATGCATGTTGCACAGCAGTTTTCAATGACACACGTTCTTATGTATCCTTTACACTGACAGTCATGTCACCATTAGTTCAAACAGAGCTTAGTTGCATAAGCTTACCAACAACGCGCTCATCTAACCTAAGTAAAATATTGCATTGTCACCGCTGTTTTTTGAAATTAACGTTAAATAAAACGAGACACGTTTTCAATGTTAGCTGTGTGCCGTTATCAAGGCAAGCAAGATAGCTAGCTAGCTGGCTGTCTACCTAGCGGGTTAAAGGGAACTTCAACTTCAGGACCGCTGATGGCACATTAAACGCGATGATATAAAACTACGTGACGTATGTTCAGAAGAATATAATCGTTTGTAAAGTCCATGCACATTAACTAATTAAGGAGATAGTCTCAGCTGTAGACAGAACATGAGAATCGTAGCCAAATATACTTTAATTCTCGAGCACAACCGCCCCGGCCCCGGTCCTAGCGCATAAGTCCAGGGCTGAATTTCTTTCCCGGTACACCCCTGTGTGTCACAGATTGTTGTGTGCCATGGTGTTTTGCCCTGTTAAAGAGAGTAAGTTGTGGGTAATTAATTGTTGTGTTGTAAAGTTATAACCGTTAGTAAGAAGGGTACGCACAGTTAATAGGGGTCCCCTCTCAATACACTCTGCACAGCGCACAATATTATATAATTTGCTGCCTACTGAAGCGTTACAGCTGTTGTTTCAGCTATGCTACGGTATGGCGGTATATGAAAAATTCATACCGTACGGGAAATTGAAACCGGTATACCGGATGAACCGTATACCGCCCAGCACTAGTTGCAAAGCTAACAACACCACATTAGATTCAAATCTGATAAAGAATGATGGAGGCGACGTTTATTGAAACTAACGCTCCTTTCTGAAACGGGTTCAGGACAATTATCTGTTTAAAGCAAGGTTTTTATCCTAGTCTCTTCTAAAGCTCACATGACTATACAGGCTATTACACACAGGATTTTCAGTTTTTACTGTATGCGTGTATCTGAAGTAATACCCTTTTTAACTGTCCTGCCAGATGTCGAACATCACAGTGACATACCGCGATGGTCGAGTGGCACAGCTGGAGCAGGTATACATCCGGGGCAGTAAAATCCGCTTCCTGATTCTGCCGGACATGCTGAAGAATGCACCCATGCTGAAGAGTATGAAGAACAAGAACCAGGGCTCTGGGGCAGGAAGGGGCAAGGCAGCCATCCTGAAAGCCCAAGGTGTGTACCTATGCCCACTTATTCATTTCCTAGTTATGTTTTCAAGAACAAAACACAAGTGGGGGAGGAGGCCTGAAATTGACCAGGAATTAAGTAATGCGCAGCTGATTCATCACAACCAGTTGCTTGTAACAAAGTGTTTACCTCCCCTGACCAGGTAGCTTTAACTTGGTACTGTATGCTGCTTCAGTGATGGGCACTTCAGTGATTAGCAGGGACAGATTGCTCATACAGAGAGATCTGTGCTAGTTAGTAGTGTAAGTCATGTTGGGACCCAGGGGAATTCTCTGGAAGATGGTCCAAGTTCAGATAAAAAATAAGTTTAAGCTTTTGGGGGAAAGGCTTAAGTGCTAGAAAGTGAACTTCAGGGAAAGTTTTCAGTTGAAAGTATCATGCACCCAGCAAGAAGAATGCACTTATATTGGATACATAAATGGTATGTACAGACACCAGTAACTGTCCCAGGGTTTTTTGGTTGGGAATAAGCTGTTTTGTTAAATGACTTCAGCTACTCAAATTGGATGACTTGTCTAGTTGTATTATGTGAATTGTAATTGCAAAAATATAAAATGCATTGTTGAGAAGCCATTCACTTTTACCAGGAGTGATTCACCAGCATGATCAAGAACAGAGTTCAGTCCTTACCTTTCAAAGTAAAGGTGAAACTACAAAGCAAAAGAATTGAATTCTGTCCAGAATTGTGCTCTGGGGACCCCTACTGCATTGTGCGCCTAACTGGCCACAGGGGGGCGCCTGGCTTCAGTTCCCATTGATCTACAGGCACATGACAGACTGATCTTTTATCATTTCAGTGTTAATGAATGTGGGTGAAAGGCCTCCTGCATACTGACACTGCAGATTACTTCTTCTTTATTTAGTTTACACACAGCCGCTTAACATTCTCCCCAAATCCTTAGCCAAATTGCTTGTGTGCCAATCAGTGCTGCATAAAGTGAGAGTAACTTTGACTAAAAGGCTGCAGGGAATTTTCTTTTTCCTTTTACGTGTCGTCTCCAAAGCCATATGAGTATGGATGCTTGTTTCATTTGCAGTCATTTCAGTGTAATGCAGTACATAACACTTACATGTGTTCATAAGAGAGACATGAATGCATTTGAGGTCCTTGTTTAGGTCAGGGCTTTGGAATTTGCAGTAAACTTGTGAGGAAATACAGGTATGAATACTATACATGCGCAAAGTATGTATGTAATGCAATGAAATTGATTTTGATTTATGTTTCATCACTGATGAAGATGTAGCGTTACAGTTAGTGTTACAGTTAGTTAGTGTTACAGTTTCTAACCCTGTCCCCCCTCCCCCACAGTGGCAGCAAGAGGACGGGGTCGTGGTGGAATTGGCCGAGGAAATATCTTCCAGAAACGGCGATAGTCATCTTCATCCTCAATTGCTCATCTTTTGCTTTTGTTTTGTACAGTTTTCTTTTTAAACTTATTTTCATAAGAAGAGTGCAGTTGGAGTACAGGTCACAGGCCTTGGTGTAACTTGACTAAACAGCCAGTTATTTGTTTGCTTTTGTAATGGATATTTGTGCTTGCATCTCATTTGAAATAAACTTTTTTCCCCCTCCCATCTGGCATTAGTTTTCTCTGGAAGCATTTTATTGCCACAGCCCTGAAGATCACAACAGGAGAAATGGGGTCACTTCCTGCTAGCTGTAGTATGGCCAAATGCCCAGAATGGATTTCTGTACTCTTGTTTCATTTATGCTGAAAAGTACATTCTCAGTGCTAAAGCTGTATTATTGATGCTGGTTAATGAGGAAAAAGACGCCAAACTGTCAATCCATTAAAAACAAAGGATGAATTTCACACTGTCTAAAGTGCATTCTGTATGTTTTAAGAGTCGCAAACTAACTGGAGTGCAACTGTGATTTCTTCATAGCGGAAACTGGAGGAAGGAAGGGAAGTGTAAGGCTTGCTGGGCCTCAGGATGGGTGGGGATGTCTTGTGCCATCAATAACCGATTTAATCCAATCAGTGTTTTTTGTGGAGCACAGGGTCATTTAATTGGTTCCTAACTCAGTGATAACACACGGCAGCCCCTTGCACTGGTGTTCATGAAGCCATCACTGGTAGGTAGGGTGCTTGTGTTCAGTTTCATCATGTAGGCTTAAACTGTAAGAAATGTTGTATGCACCAGGATAAAAATGCTGAACAAGATCTGTCCATACAGATGCAGCTGACCTTTTGTTCTTTTTACACTGGTAATCCATCCTTATCACAGTTAGAATTAGCAACCCCCTGTATCACACACTATAGATTACTCCTGTCTACCTAGTGAGCAGTGCGGTTTTAGTGTGTGCTACATGACTGCATACATGCCTGCAGTGTAACATTAAATATGAAAAATGTAGCACTGGGGCAGGTGCGTAGTGCCCTTCATAGTCCTAGGCAGAGGGATTTTGTTTTCACGAGGACTTGACAACATGAAAACTTTGCCTTATTCATTTATGACCAAGCAACAGGAAAGCACTAAAAACACAGCATCCTCAAAGTTATGGTAAAACCAGGAATGTTTCAGGCCAAGTAGTTTTAGCTGTTTACCTGTGACATGTAACACAGTGTGTTCTTCACCCAACAGCTTGTAATTTCTAGAACCAACATGCTTCAAAAACCCACTGACTTTATTATGCATGTGAAATCTATAGCTCAATAATTTGAGGAAATTTTTCAGCTTCAGGGAAAAACAAAATGTTCAAACAGGATTCAGAGGTTTTAAGGTTTTAGTGCAGGTGGAGTATGGCTGCGAAGGCTCAGGTGGGGAGAGAGGGTGGACCAAGGTTGGAGTTCAGATTGAACTGTCCAGCACAGATCTCTTTCTTCCTTCCTTCCCACCTTGTCCGTTGTCCTCCGCTGTGTTGACACCTCTATGAAGTGTGAGTATCGCTGGGGTCTTTACTCTTGAGAAAGCTTAAACAAAAATCATTCTGATTAAGTTTCTCTAAGGTCTTCAAACATTATAGTTCATTGCAAGAAACCACAGCAGAGTGTGGCTTCAAGAATCCCAGAATGGGTGGAGCTACAGTATGTCAACAGTGACTTGCTGATTTGAGCTACTAATCAATGTTTTTTATGTGGAAGGGGAAGTCTTTTCATACAAGCCAGTGATTGACAGTGTATGATACTTCTACCCATTATGGGGTTCATTAAGCCTCACTCTCCCATCAGTCCTTAGCACCAATTAAGCCATATCTGAAAGCAGAAACATGTCAAAGGAGGATGTGCAAGGTGGCAGATATGTTCGTTCATGTGTCCTGGTGGGTAACACTAAAATTCCAAGAGCACTGATTATGAAAATATCAAACAAACATGCAGAATAAATATGCGGAAATATTCTTATATACAGTAACATATTTCAAAAAATGTCTATTTTAATACAAATATATACCTGTCACCTTACAAGTTTAATTTTGTAATTATGCATAGGCCTCTCTTATAGAGTATACAAAATTACAAAAGCTATGTACAATGTAATAATTTAATTTTTGTGTATGGCAGTAAGAATAATTGCAATGTTTTAATAGATTCAATAGATATTTTTGAAATGTATACTAGTTGTTAAATTCATATTTTTAGATATTATGATAAAGAAAATGCTACTCACCAGCTTAAATTCATCCACATATGAGAATTTCTCTACTTTGTACTGGTTTCTCTTCGTCATGAAGGTGAGGACAATCCAATCACAGACAACAGTCACCTATAATGAAACAGACCAGACCAGTCATTGACGGCGGTCACCTATAGAGAAGTACAACAGACCAATCACAGGTGATGGTCAGTCTCAGAAAAAAAAGAACAGACCAGTCACAGATAAGGGTCACCTACATTATCAAATCACAGATGCCCTCACAGAAAAAGAACTTGACATTATTAAGCACAGATGAGAATGACTACAAAGATGAAAACCCCAATTCCCAATTATAGATGAGGGTTACCTGCAGAGAGGCAGAATTAATTTGTCACAGATGAGGACTGTGAGAAAAGACAGAGCTTGCCATCACCAAGCTGTTTCACAACCATAACAAACATTAATACAAATGACAGAAAGACTTCTGTCACCAAATAGGACCTCAGACCTAAATGAAAGGAGTAACTCAGCTTCAGTATGGAAATTAAACGCATAATAAAATCAACATTGTGCATTATGTATTTTATTTAGAATGGACACCCACAAATATTAATGGTAAAACCAAATTTCACATAAATCAACCATTTGTAGTTCTACTAGCACATCATATTTGTGTTTATTGAATACTTCTCTTTTATGGGTGCATCCACTTGGCGCCTTATCTGAGTCATTGAGCTTCCCAGTCAGTATCACGGTTAAATTGTGCTATTTGGTATATATATATATATATATATATATATATATATATATATATATATATATATATATGTGTGTGTGTGTGTGTGTGTGTGTGTGTGTGTGTGTATTAATTAATTTCTGTGAAAATCATGGCTTAAGATGAAAATATACAGAAAGGTTCGGTGGAAGCGTGTCCGAGCATTACTCACCAGTCCGAGCAGAGCGAGCCCGGCACCGATGTTCAGCAGCATTGGTACAATGCTGAATTTCCCCGCCTTCAGCAGTAAGACAGTACACAGACAATGCAGTCATGATACAGACAAAATGCAGTTACAATAATGTCACTACAGGCACAATGCAGTCGTGCATTGTGCCTATATCAGTCTATAATTTAGTCATGCCTGTAAATCAGTCATGCGTGGAGAAAGACTAATAACTTGTACCATTAGGTCTGGCAATTTCCCTTCGTTCACCTGATGTTTGTGTGGAAGACCCACCTTGCCAAAGACCATTACATCGAAGCGGATCCCGAACCCTTTAATCAATGTCCTCGTCTCCACATCATCGCCAGATTTGTAATATTTTGCAAACCTGTAAAACAGATTAGAATGACTATTAGATTCTGATTCTGAGACTATTAGATTATGATTAGCACAGCCATTCAGGTTTTCAGGTGTGAAGTGCCTTGATGTACAAGTACACCCACTGGGCAAAAGTCTACTGTAGGGCCACTATTCACAATATATTGTTTTATGCTTAGTGCCAAGCAGAGAGGTGGTGGGTACCAATTTTGAATGATACCATTTTGAATGACAACTGGGCAGCAACTTGAATCCACAACCTTCTACACTCCAGTGCAAATCTCTAACTGAACTGATGAGGTTAAATACTGAAATGCTGACTGATACAACAGCATTGGCCCACATGGTCATCAAACCTGCAACCTCTTGGGCAGTAGACTGGTTCTGTAAACACTGCAGTGCCCCGCCACCGTGGCAGTGCCAGTCTTTGTTTCCTTACCTGAAGTTGTATCCTGGGGCGACAGTGTTTTCAGGGTCTTTGTTATCCAGCCTGCGGAAGGTGTACTTGGGCACACACCAGCTCGTAGGCATGTCCAAGTCACAGTCCCAGCGAATCTGAATACCCATCACCCCCCCCTACAGAGAGAGAAACTCTCAGTGTTTGTCCCATAAATTTGAACCCCAATCACTTCCTCTCCATATAAGAGAGAACTCTCAATGCCAATACAATGAATCTGAGTCTCCCCTGCCTCACCCTACAGACAGTAGAACTCTCAGCATTAAAATTCCACTGTTAAGGCTGCTATAAACCCTGTGAAAGTATAACACCTAGCATTTTTCTTTAATCTGCAAAGTTCATGGTGTGGTGTCACTTGTGTTCAGGAGTGTATCCTCCCACCGCCTGTGTGGGAAAACAGGATTAAATTCTTGAAGATCCAGTTTACCACAGTATCCAAGAACACATTATGTCATAATAACCATGCCTGCTAATATTCTGGCTAACATTATATTCCACCAGATATTGATGTTTGGTCAAGCCAAAATTAGGGTAACATGCTTACGGACCCTGCCAGCAGAGAGGGAATATGCAGAGGAGGAAAGGAAACTAACATGCACTGCCATGGTTTGGAAGTCCTCCTTGGCCCCCTCCACGATGTCTTTGAGCTTGAAAATAGGGCAGTCTGGGTCTGTGGTGGCATTATAGATGCACTGTGTCAGGTAGGTCTTGTTAATGTGGGGTAGAATGTTCCTCCTGCAGGGGAGAAAGAGACATGACTGAACATGACTAAATGCACTGAGGCAGGAAGAATCACCTCCCTCCATATATTGTACTGTATTTACTTACCTCGAGGTTGCACTTTTTTGACAGTTTTGACAGATTTTGGGGGACACTTGCTTTCAGTGCCAACCGGAATCAAGGTATTTTAATTCCTTTTTTTTTATATTGTTTTAGATTATGTTCTAAACAATAATTAAGACTGAAATTAACTAGTTTAAATGACATTTAAATTAATTTTGATTCCAGGGATTATTTTTTGTGAAGTCTGTCTATCTTGCATTGCTGAATGTTTGTCTACCATATACTGCCCCCATGCATTGCAGATTGCTGTTTTCCTTCCCTTCCTGTGTTCATCATATCCAAATGCCTACAGCCTTTTACAACATGCACTGTTGGTGAGGCTAAATGCCACAGAATGACTAAAGAACTTCACAACTATTATTAGGCAACATTTTTATAAGTAATAGCATCTGCAGAGGAAAAGCGGAATCACACACCAGAAAGGGATTTACAGTTTTATAAATGTGTGCCCTTCAGAAATGCTATCCAGTAAGAGTTTCCATATTCATCCAACCAAAATCGAAATTCACTTATCAAAATATTGCATAACAGTTAAACTGGTTTTAAAGATTTAGTAGTTTTTTTAATCACAGGAAGGCACAAATACATGCAAGAGGACTCACTTGTTGAAGTTAAATTTAGGGTATCGAATGTTGTTTTTGATTAGCACAGTGAAATTTTCTGCATCCGCCAACATGGGAGGCCTGTGAATGAGAATGAAAAAGAGGCGCGTATATGTAAACATGCTTTTTAATGAATTCCCAAATCACTGGCTACAGTGGGTGTGTCAGTCACATTTCCTGGTAAGTTAGTGTTCATGTTGGTTTTTGTTGCACCTTAAAGTGAGAAAGTTTAGGCCATTTACTTAGTTTGGCATTTCCTAATAAAATGATACATCAAAGGTTAACACTGTACATGTGCTCCATGTTCTGTTCTACTGCTATGCACTTTGAAAGATGCATCAGTGTACATATTTACATTAAATACATTAAATAAATTGGACCAATCAGAGGTAGCATTTTGAACAAACTGAAACAACACGCAAACAACTGAAATCAATCACGCCCCTAGACTGCCATTGAATTTATTCCCTTTGTGCACTGATTTACTTGTGTATTTATGCAGATATGATCAAATGCCAGCCTGTGCCTCAATATAACTACTACCTAATAAGTATTCTTGTGGAACTGTGTTATGTGACATACTCACTCTGGTGGTTCTCGGTCAATTTCCAGAGGGCACCAGGCCAGAACCTCACATGTCTTGATCGTATCAGAATATTTCACACACTTCCCTGTGCGCACACCTGAGGAAAATGGGCATGCTTCCAACGAGGCCATAACTAACATCAGTGGCTATAACCCCAGGGGGTCAAGGCTTTGAACCAGGGGCATAGCCTCAGGTGGGATATCAGTGCAGCATGCTAAATTCACTGTTTTCAGCCAACATATCAAATGCAAAAAGATACAGGATCTATTTGCATGCACATATTTGGGGGGAAAAAAAACTGGCCCATCCACTTTTAGCTAGGCCCATTCGCAAAATGATTTCTGACAATATCACTGGCTTGAACTCCACAGAGACATTCAGCAAAGCACTTTAACAAAACTGCTGCAGTAAAATATATAAACTCATCTCCTTAAACAGGTTTTCCTGACTCAAATTAAATGCTGAACTAAGACATCTCGTGAATTAATAAAATTAGAAATGATCTGAAATTTGCATAAAGCAGAAAGTACAAACCAAAACTTTCACTCGTAATCAAAAGTTGTGAGTGATGGTATAGTTTCTGTGGTAATATATAATTTTATATACATATACATATATACATTATTACTGACAAATGACACAGCTGGTTTCGAGCCCAGGTTGTAGAGCTTAGCCTGCACTTTTAAACCAAACTTCCAATCATAAGGCTGCAGGAGAGCCATTTCTATAAAGGCCTGATGGGCACATAAATATCTTCTCAGTGAGTCTTGCTGTCGGGAGCCTACCGTTTCCGCGCATGTCTTTAAAGCCCTTGGTGCAGTCACTGTCTGAGGTGCACAGAGAGGATGGACTGGGGACCTGGCCAAAACAGGCAGCAGCAGGGTCAGCTCTAGCTTCTCTGACAAACACAAACCTACGGAAGATGTATGGTTGGACAATACCATGTCTTTGACAATTGGCCTCATAAGGGCCTTCTAATTGGTGTCCAACATCCCACCAAACACTTTCCCTGGGTTTAATTTTCAAATGGTTATTACTTTCTTCCAATGAGATCATGAATAATGTTGAGCACTTATTTTTTAAAACATGTCTGATGACAACACATCTTTTTTCAGACAATGAAAATAGTATTGCTTAATATAAATGTCAAACATACTACGAAATAAAAAATCAAAGTCACACCACATCAATATCCAATCCTACCAGTACCGCTTTGAAACGAAACCTCTGAGTCAAAGTATACTACACTCATTGCTGTAATCCTTTGTCCCAGATTCTCTTAGATGTAACCACTTCCCTTCACTGTTATCTTCCTCTAAACACAAATGACAACCATGTGCATCCCCAACCCAGTTTCAAATTCAGTGATGAGTTCATTTCTTGATAAATTGAATTTTGGCAGTAAATTGAATCAGAGGGCCCTGTAGGCTGTTCATGGTCCTGTGAGATTTAAATCCTTTGCATTTTGACATTTATTACAGCAGCAGAGAGTAAATAGGACATGCCTCAGGTTATCCTACCTCTGGACACCGCGTCTGTGTTTGGTTTGGCGTGATGATCAGGTTTGTCAACACAAAAAATGAACTGTCCTCCTTTAAAAACAAAAAGGTGACAGTGAAACAATGAAAAAAGAAATGGGGCTATTTTTCCTGACTTAAGACTGAAATGTAATGTCACAATCATCACTACTATGAAAAATGATAAAGCTTTATCAACATTTCTACTCCTTGACAGGAACACTTTCTCTAATGGTGCGCAGGGATTGCATTTCTATTGCTCAGAATAGCACCTGTCAATGACCTGACATGGACTGCTATTTTTCCATGAGTGGGTTCATTGGAGCACACTCACTGTACTTTAGTATTGTTCAGCTAGTGACACACATGATGGCAACTGCTACCACTACAATTAGAAAATGAGTTTGACTCAGCCCCACACACAACAGTGATGCAGAGTTATGGTTACCAAGCTGCTCTCTTGTTCCTTCTCCATTTTGGTGCCCATATAACCCAGCCGTATGCTGGTTCAACTTGCGGTGCATGTGGGACACAGTACTATAGACCAAACTGAGGTGACACCCATGGCGACACCCTGGACAGTAATGATGGGAGAGGGATGCTTCACAATTCCTATAATAGCTGGAGCCATCATTTGAGGTCAGCCACTGCCGTGTTATGATCAAGTTCCAAAGATCTTGATGTTGGTGTAGCACATCGGTTTCTTCAAATCACTGAGTCATAGGTAGCTCGACTGCTCCACCCTCTTTCAGGTTCATGAAGCCTCGCTCTACCATCACTACTGGACAACAGGTAGTGAAGCCCGGAACAACATGAAATAGACTCTATGACAACGGGAGGTGGAACTTGCAAAACTGGAAGTGGAGCCCTGGACAGCAGGAAGTGGAGACTGGAACGGGGGGTACTGGACTATCTTGTACCTGCTCTTGATAGTTGGGTGGTACCTGAGGTGGGATGACATAATCCGCAACATCCCAGATGCGTAGGCCCAGGTCAGAGGAATTGGTCAAAGCGATGCCCTTCACCTTGGTGGTAACAGAGCTGAGGACAGAGTCAGTGTCCTGGTAACCCCTCTTCAGCACATAGACATACCTGGACAGGTGAGAAGGGACACCAGACTAAAATTCCAAAACTCCTTCTTTGCTCCCTACTACTCTCACCAGCACTGACCCCTGATCAGAGCTGACTGACGGAGTGCTGTGCATAACCGAAGGACTCGATGTGTTCAGCACTGATCATAGATCAGCATTGGCTGGAGAGTGAGGGAGCGATTTGAAATGCAGTCTCAGACAGCAGGGATAGAATGTGAGTATCAGGTCTTAATTCTGATCATGGTTTCCCGGTGACTAATTTGTGGTCTTGGGCTAAGATGATAGTAAAAGGAGGTCGAGCAGATAATCAGCCAAAAGGGATGGAAACATCCAAACACACCCCTTCATTCAAAAGCCTTCATCTCACCCTGGAGGATTCAGATTGGTCTTGGTCTTAATCTCAGACAAGGAAAAGTATCTTGGGTCTTGTTCAAAGGTCAAATACTGTCATATAAAGTCATTAAATAGCCAACACCCTGCATCTGGGACAGTTACAGGGCAAACTACTTTAAGAGTGTAAATGCAAGGACAGTTTAACTGCCTACTTATACTGCCATGTCCACACATCTCTGTATAGATTTATTGAATTACTTCATTATTATTTCAATTCCTGAAACTTAAAATCACTCCTCTGCCCCGCAGGTTCAGTGACTATAACATACAGCTGTTATTTATAAATTATACCAACAACACAACCAACACAACATGATGAAAAAATGTTACCAACTAAAAATATCACAACACTCTATTTAATGACTTTGTACTACAATCCTACACTACACTGATGTTTCTGACAACATTACACCTTCAGCTGAATGAAGTTCCAAAGACGACAGTTTATATCTCTATCTCACTTGCGCTACATTAAGAGAAAAAAAATTATACGGCCTGCCGTAGAATTCAGGCACACGAAACGCACTAGAGAGCAAAGAGCAAATAAAATCCCAACAAAATCAGCACGTTGCTGAATGACGTCCGTGAATTAGCATTAAATAGGCCTACTGCCTGACCGACATAGAGAATGCTGCCGGTAAATTTTATAATAATCATTCAAACAGAGCAGGGCACATGTTGAAAACATTAACATAAGTCTGATTAGACCCCAAGTGTATGTGAAGAGTGAGAGTGTGCTTTTCCATCTGGAGGAGAATTCTACCATTGGCCCCAATCTACCGCCCTAATTCAGAATCAGTTTACCCGTGTCCGTTCCAGACCCCTAAGGATTTTGACAAAAAGCTGTTTGACAATTCGGGTTCAGAGTTCAGAGAAAGATTATCTACATATTTCCTAATTCCTGGTTCCCGCGAGAACTCTTCAACCCTTCATCAACGGATAGACTTTGGTGGGTGAAGAATATACCAGCGACACTATTAAACGTATGAATATAGATTTAATAAGATTAAGAGCCGCAGTAGATGTTGTTTGAAAGACAGGTCTTCAACTGAAGTTAAAATAAGCTTGAACACAGGGGGTTTCGAGGTTTTCAAAATAAAGATGTACAGAAAGTAAACGCAGTAAATACAGTTAGTTACTGGTTTTAAGTTAAATGTAGTTAAAATAATTCAAAATAAAGGCTCTTAGCTCTCAGAAACAGTACTTTTAGTTTTAGAACACTTCTTACCCGATGACGTAAGCAATGATGACAGCCTGAATCAGCCTGTTGACTGTGCCCACTTTTCTGCTCCTGATCTTAAGTATTTTGGGAGTTTCGTATTCGAAAAAACATTGACAGAGAGACGCACCGCACCCCTTGTCTTGGGCCATGTCTACGTTTCTGTCCCACTTCGAGATGTACAGGTGCCGCAGCCAACTTCTTCACGCTGCAAGGAGCGGGCGTCCAGCCTTTCCGTTTAGTCACGGGATTCGTCGCATATTAACAAGCTCAATTGATCTACATCACAACTTTCCAAGAAAATTCCCATCTACCTCAGTTCATCTTCCGCATGCATCCACACTGTCGACAGATCTGAGCGGTGTTTCAGAAAGCAGGTTTAATGAAAACTCAGAGTTAGTTGACTCAGAGTTTAAGGAAACTCTGGGTTTTCTCTGGGACTCTGGGAACTCTGGGAATCCCCCTGTTCTGACTCCGAGTTAAGCTGAACTGGCTTTGTGAAACCGAAAACCCAGAATTTCCTTCAACTCTGAGTCAACTAACTCTGAGTTTTCACTAAGCCTGTTTTCTGAAACACCCCCTGTTCTGAAACCGAAAACTCAGTTTGACAGCTCAGGGTTAATCAACCCAGAGTTCAGGTTTGAACTCAGAGTTTGTTAAACCTGCTTTCTGAAACACCCCCCAGGTCGATGGAACCACGGTAAGACTACCCAATCAGGAGTCAAAAACGTGACCAAAATTCTTAAACACACCCCTCCCCACGGTGCGTTCATAACGCATAAACACAGCCCTGTTGAATTTGAAGCACCCCCTGCATAGTAAATTCCTCTCATAATCAAATGCAAAGAGGGAATAAAGGTCGGAATACCATGTAACTTTATAACAGCAAGTAAAAGTTTACAGAATTTTTTCGCCACTCGGTCAGGGTTTAAAAAGTTATTTGAATCCCAACTTCACGGTTTCAAATGACATGCCCAGAGAAATGTCACAGTCAGATATTCGAGTACAGCCCACTCACTAGACATTCCGATTTAAGAACCAACTACATACAGCAATCACAATCACTGGAACAGTATCATTGCTACATTTACGCAGTTTAAAAAATTACGCTTTTAAGAATCCGCTTTTTAAAAATCGGCTTATAACAATCAATTTGGCCTCAACAAATATAATAATCATGTACAAATATAATAATCATGAGGTGGTCAATGGAAAACTTTTGCGCAACGAAGAAAGACCTAGAAATGACATGCATCATATCTCTTATCTTCACCAAGTAACAAAGTATACCAGCACATAAAATATTCTGAGAAAGGTTTGTCTGCTGATAGCCTAAGTGCCAGTCTATATGGCAGTAGGAAGAAAGGCGCTTTCTAAAGATGACAATCTTTCTTGAGTTTTGCCTTAGTCTTGAGACCAATGAAACTAATGCAGCTGAGATACTGGGGATGTGGTGTCCAAGATACTATGAAGAACTGAAGCGGAGTCACATCATGCAAGAGTTGAACAGACTCTCCACAGTACCCAGTTACCATGGAGGCACTCAAAAGCAATTACGTTTACGTTCATTCATTTGGCAGACGCTTTTATCCAAAGCGACTTACAAGTGTAACAGACGTGAATTTATTATGTTTTAATTTTATAAGGATACTGACTGAGCCGCGGCATTGCATGTCGAACAGCGTCTACAAAGAATAACGTGAAAAACCATGCGTGATTGTGAAAAACGGAATCATAGCAGTAGATTGTGCCGTTAGGCTACATTGCGTTGGTGGTTCCGCATCGCACGTATCATTAACCCTACCTACTTTCACTAACCTTTTCTACCAACGCAGCTTCAACCAGGCTTATACCAACCAATACACGTGTTTAATAAACTAACAATGTTAACCAACAACACGCATTTAGCTTAATTTTATTATAAGCTTCCAATAACAAATTTCCGAGGAAAGGAATATTTAGCAAACACATGTAAAATCCGTATGTCAAATCAGACGTATGTCAGATCAGATACATATTGGCTAAGATGTTAAATCCACATCAGGACTTGCTAATATGATGCGCAACAGGCTGACATTGATTTTTTATATATTCCACTACTCTTGTCAATGAACAGAAATAAAGTAAAATGAAAGCCATGTAATCTCCTCTTCTTGTATACAACATAAACACAGAGCTCACATTCTTGTTTGATTGATAACTAGAACTGGGGAGGCAAAAAGTGATCTAGAAATACACCACATTTTCCATCTGCCTCATTTCCTCTTTAAAGTGCTTCACATATGCCACAGAGTTTGAAGCCAACTGTAAATTCCTTCAAAGCAAACATGCATATGTGAATGCACAACCAAGGACTAGAACTGGGGCTATAACTGTTTTATACTGAGCATAGTGAGGCAAGATGAATGCAATCCTCTAACACATCTGCACACAGTCAATGGCTATTTTTGCACTACAAGACCCACAGTGCACTACACTGGAGGACAGGAGCTACTTGCAGGCCTACTCTGTAACTCTGGGTCAGAGGACTCAACCTGGACTTTAGACAAGCACCCTGCCAATTAAGGTACTTAGTAGCCCCTCTGTTAAATACTTAATTGATGGTTTTCATCGTCCCAGATCAAGTATAAAAGAGGACAAACGGGACAAAATCAAAGGTTAAAGACTGTCTTTGTGTAGATTTCTTTCATTAATATTTAAATACTGTAATTTGACCTATAGAGAACGAATAGTCCATATCATTTTAATGCTCATTCAACACAACTGGCCATCAAACTAACCACTGAAATATGAACCTTGCTTTCACACATTTTGAAAACATACACTGGAGGTGGAAGTTGTGTCTTGACATGAACCTTCCCAGAAACAGCTTTTAGTCCAATAAATCTTGTGACATGGTTGCTAAATAATCAACACTACAAGCATCTAAAAATGAGTCACTCTCACACTTTCGAAATGGCACTGCATATGATGGTCACTCAGTCTTTTTCCTCAATTACACAATGCATTTTGGGGACTCCAAGCCACATATTTCATACAACATTTATACATTTACTACACTATCAGTGTCCAGTTTAGCCATTTCTAATTATTTTCCTTCTAGTTCCTATTTATTAACATTCAGTTTTGCTGAAAGAGTCTGCCTCCATGCTGTGAATGTGATATGACATACAGTATGAGTGATAAAAGATTATGAAATGCTGAAAAATTGACTGCCATGTTTATAGACTGGTTTCCCTAACAAGCTTTGTAGCATTTTCATTTACCTTTCCAGGTAAAATACAAATCACATTCCTGTTATTACAGTAAGTACAATAATTACATTATTCCCCTACAACACAGAGTCTCTGTGGCCCAATTCTGACCTGATACTCAACATGGCCAAACCAGACTGTACAGAGACATATTTTTTCACTTTGTTGAATGGGCTAGCAGGAGGTTTTCCTTCCTTCATGTGAGTTAATTGGTATTCTTCCAAATTAACTAAATTTAACTACAGTTCAAGCATAATAATTTTGCCTTCTTCCATTTTAATGTTTTAATAGTTTTCAATCTCCTGGCATGGTTTAGGTCCGCTCATTTCCTTAGAGGGAAAGGTAAGCGGCAATAAATACGAAGCCATCCTGAGTAGTCATCTCCAGGATGACAATGCCCCCATCCACAGGGCATGAGTGGTAACTGAATGGTTTGGTGAGCATGAAACCATATGCCAAGGCCATCTCAGTCAACATCTCTCAATCCAATTTAACACTAATGGGAGATTCTGGAGTGGTGCCTGAGACAGTGTTTTCCACCATCATCAACACAACATCAAATGTTGGAATTTAACATGGAAGAATGTTCTTGCATCCCTCCTACAAAGCTCCATATACTTGCAAGGCGCATTGAAGCCATTGTGGTGGCTCATTGTGGTCCAGTGCCCTAATAAGATACTTTACTGGCATTTCCTTTATTTTCAGTTACCTTTTGCTTCCCCAATTTTTGTCCTTTTTTACCATCTAGTGGTACAGCAAAGGTATTGCCATTACTTTATGGGAGATGCTCAATCAAACTGGGTGAGTGGGTGAATTCGTGAGTATGTGATTGAGACGTAGCCAAAAAATGTCCATCCTGCTGAGCAGTTTGATGCAAATTCATTGTCAAAGAATACTGATGACAATCTCAATACTGTAGAGGCAACATTAAATGTGGTTATTAAAGATCCTCTACCATCTATTGCAATGAGTAGGTCTTCCAGCTACAGTACCAGTGAGGCTCTTTACATTTGGCCATCTAATAATGCCCCAGTATATGTGCCTGCAATCCATTAAGTATCTATAAAAGACTGCATAAGCAATGTCTTCCATCTTTAATCTATTCTCTACTGTAGTCTATGACTTCTTCAGTGGGGGCTAAAGAGAGAGTTTTTGCCAATGAATTTAGAGCACCAGGTCCTCTATGCTGTGAGCCTGTGTGAGACTACAGGACTGGGAGTTAACACAGCTGTGCATTCCAGTCCTCTCCCCCGAGATAAGGAGAAAAAAGCTGCCAACATTTTGTTAAGCAAGTTGCATAAATGATTACATACAGGAAATTTCTCTCAATCTGATTACACTGCAGTCACGAAGGGTAAAAGGGATTTGTCTGGCTTTTTTCATTCATCTGGTCATGCTTGATAAGATGTAGCTCCATTGTGCTGGAGGCAGAACGTTAGTTTATGTACAATACTACAACTTGACTGCCTGCGTACTTTCAGTTCGACATGTATAGAAAAAAATCATCCTGCCACTTCTCTTTGTTCATAAGCTATGCCAGGTCAAATTCAACAAGTCAGAAAATTATACACAAAGTAACCTAATGTTGTTCTTTGCAACTTTTCAGACTGAGTGTATCAGAGCTGGAAGCATGACCCAGTGCTGTTAACATAACCTACAAAATTGGGTCAATCAAAATGAAATAAAATGATTGTTGCCTTGAGACATCATAGTTCCCATTGCAGGATGTCCAACCATCATATCATCAAAATGAAAAGGAAGATAAAAGTGGCTTTCATTCAAAAGTAAATACATGAAAAAGTTGTGAAAGATAAACTTCCTTTACTTCATATAGTAAACATTACAAAAATAAAATCAGATTAATGACCACTTTTTTGAAAGAACTGAGAAATATTATGCATGGTAGTAAGTGTTGTTTGTATAATGTTTATTATGAATGTATGGCATGATATTGTGATATTATTCTCAGGCAATATTCACTATTAAATGAATTAGTAAATAATCTTTTGCACAAACTAAATCACGGATTGTTCATGACTGGTCACATTGTAAAAAAGTTTCAATAATTGTTAAAGTGGTTGTAAAAATATGGATGCAATGTAACATTGCCGCAGCTATGGTGGGTCCACCAGAAACACATGCTTGGTGGTAGCTTACAAGTACTAACTAGAAAAAATGGATCATAACTGAAGACACAGACTTAATTCACTTAAAGAACTGCACCTAACATCCTTCTAGTGGACTGAGATGCTCAGAGAAACAGCTTAAGGATCCGTGGCTTGAAGACCTGCAGCTTGCTGGCATCCAGAGACTTGACCATTTCCGGGGCACCCAGGATTCGCTCGTGGGCCTCTTCAAACAGCTCCTTCCCGATCTCCACCTTCACTCTGTCCCTCCAGGCAGAGAGCTTTGGGCGCCCTGCAAACACATCCACACCGGCACCCACCGGCTGCCACACCCCGGTAGCAGACCACAGAAAAACACTCTGAGTATCGGGACACGTAGAGCCAAGAGCCAATGACTGCCGATGGGAGAGTGAGGAGCTTTGCGAACCCCAAAATGGGTGGGGCTAACGTGTCATGCGTGTCATCAGAGCCTGACTGATGTGAACCAATTATGTTTTCTTATGGATAGCAGTCTTGTGATTTTGGCATGGAAGTCAGTGAACAGCATAACGTAGCTCCACCCAATCTGGGGTTCATGAGGCCTTACTCTCCCACTTATATTGACAACAGCTCTGACTGAGGTGAGAAAACCAGCAGGCATGGCTCATGACAAACGTATATCGAATTGTTAAAATGGATCTAGTTTGTCATGATGTCAAGATGTAATTTGTCAATAGTGATATCCTTTTTAAAACCAATGAATCATTTGAATACTTTGAAAATTACTTTAATACTCATTTGGTAGGCAGATGCTCTACTCCAATTCCCTTCCAAGGCAATTCACATTTTATGAATATTTTACTGAAGCACATCAGCATGAGCCTGTAACATCCTGGTTGTAAGATGAGCTCCTTAAAACACTACACCAAGCTGCCAAATACACGACTTTATGAATCCCAAACCATCTATCACCCATCTTATAGTCAGTTTCAGAGTACTGAATTACCATCTTTCCTTTTTTCTGCCTGTTTTCTTTATCTTTATCTGCACTGTACCTGCATTATCTCCACAATGGCTACCAGGTCAGCCAACGAGATCTGTTCTCCAGCGATGAAGGGTCGGTCTTGGAGAAACTTCTCTTCGATGAGCTTCAGAGAGCCATCAAGGTCCTCCAGAGCAGAATCCATCTTCTCTTTGGGAACTTCAGTTTCAAGAGCCTTCGGAATCAAGAGCTGGAAAGGGAGCACATAAAAATGCCATCATGTTCATGGTACCTCATTGTACATTTCATTGCACCTCAGTGTACATCTCATTGCTTCATGGTACCATTTATCCACATGGGATATAACCTACTACACACCCTATCCTGAGTACTTCACATCAGTGTTCATGGTGACGTTCTCCAACGAGTAAAATCATTCCCATTCCCATTCCCATTCCCATTCCCAGTCCCATTCATGCTCCATTAACACATGCCTCCTTCACAGTTAAACCCAACTCCACCAGAACCTCTAGAACCTTCAGAAACTTACTGTACCTTGAGCCAGAAGATCTTGGACCCGTGGGTTCGGACGCCTGTGTGCTGCCAGGACAGGTACTCGTTCACTCGAGCCCGCTTCTGCAGGTCGGACGGGTACCAGTGATCTGGGGTGTGGAACTTCTCCACCATGTAAATCAGGATGGCAATGCTACGGCGCAGACACCAACCGCCGAGGCAAAGAGCAAAAATTCGAAACAGAAAGAGAGTGAAAGCCCTTTTCTCCTACTTCCTCCTCACGCTTGAAACATTGCATAACACAAACTGGGCTTCTAACTGGAAGACTGCAGGTTCAGGGGAGTGCTGCTGAAGTAGCCTACCTCTTCATGCTTCCTCACTATACTAAATCAAACGTGCCTCTCTGCAGCATCCACTACACTCGGAGGAGTGCTGAAGTGCTTCACACGCAATCACATCATCCATATCATCACATCTCACATCATCCAGGTGGCTTCCAGGTACTTCTCCAGCAGCTAGAGGGTGCTAAAGCCGTTGGGCGAGGGAACACTACCTAACAAGACGTTTCCTCCCTTGGAACACAGCCAATTGTATTCTGCCACTGTGGAATACAGTTGGCCTCCAGCCATTGTAGGAAAATGATGGAGCTCAGACTTGAACCCCAGTCTGGTCTAAAGGTTCAACCTGTGCTCAAAACATGCTATAGTATGCATTCAGCTGTATAAATATACAATAGGTAAAACATAAGCACTACAAGTCTCCCTGGATAAAGGATTCTGCTAAGCAAAAGTACCATGTAATACGAGTATCTTAAAACATCATTAATTGCCGATGGCTGTCTAGGGGGTTTCAGGATCAACTTCCATTTCTGGCCCTTTGCCTTCACTTCCTCTTTTCTGGCAGAGGCTGGGATTAAATCAAAGGTCTGCCCCACCAACCAATAATTAATTATATATCTGGAACAATCACATGAATGGTTGATGTACATTTTCTAGGGGTAAATTGTAATATACAAAACTTAAATTGTTTTTTTAGTACTTGGGGTGAGTAGTACCGATATTATTTCTTCTTCTTCAAAACAAACAGAAACTGAAGTGTTGACACACTCACTAAAAATGGTACATGTTCATATCCATGCACTACTCTTGTTCCTCTTATGTTTTAGACCATATACTAACTAATCTGTCAATGAGCTAACCGTATAAAATCGCACAAAGTGGTCCTTCCAATTGAGTAAGCCTACTTTCCGTTGCAACAGTCTGCTCTTATGGCAGTTCTGTTGTTGCCTTTACACATTCCATACCTTTCAGCTAAGGTGAAATCTCCATCCCGGATTGCGGGAGCTTTTCGCATCATGTTAATTTTCCCGAAGTCCTCTCCATACTGTTCCCCTACGAGAAAGAGACGCACGCAATTGCGTGCGTGAGGAAATCATTTTGAAATCATCACTGATCAGCAATACCTCCAAATGATTTCCTCACCGTTCGATATGAAAATTTAAATACTGTTAAAATGGGTGGGAGGAAAAGATCGTGCACCTCGGCAGTGTGGTCAGTATGTTATATGTGTGAGCTCTGACCTTGGAAGACCCTGCTCCGACGTTCAGTAATTGACTGCAGTTAATTCAGTCTACTGTTTGCAGACATGACTCAGCCGTTCTTTTCGCAAGCGCTCTGCTACTGTTTCGTAACAAGCACACCTCAAAAGTTGACCGTCTTGTTTTTTTTTGTCTCGCGGAAGGAAACCCACTTTTAAGAAATTAGGTTCAAGTTTCAAATTAAAGTGAAAGTATTGAATGAAATTAAAATAAAAGTGTTTTTTTATCTGGTAGCAAATAAGCGAACTAGTTAATTCTAAAGTGCATTCTAACTAACGTTACCACAAAGGCGCGCGCAGCTGTGTCTCACAGCTCGACGCAAATCAGATATTTGAACTAAACAGACCGACGTCCAAAAGTTACTACATATAAGGCGGACAACTGCATATACACAAATCTGTACAATGCACATTTTACCATGAATAAAGATTTACCACATCGTGTGCAATTTCTAAGCTGCCAATCGGGAACAGCAGAAAGCCCCATACTTGGCTAACAGTTAACACTTGGTGTGTTTTATTTTAGGTTAAATAATATTTTAATGATGTTTTTTCTCAGATGCACGCGTAGCCACTTCGCGAGCAAATCTTTGACAGACTTAAATACTGACCCTGGAACTGACTTGGTATCGTGATGTTTAGCACTGTCTTACCGTACCTTCCAAAAGTGAAATCTGTTTGAAATCAAACGGTATGTTGTTTTTCTTCGCAAAGATGTACACTGAGCGACAGGGCTGTGAGAAAAGGTCCAAATAAAGCTCGAGTGCCATGGTGAATGCACCGCAAATACAGAGAGCGCTTTCACAGACACTGTTTGCACGACGTGCACAGAGTGAACTCTGGAATGTTGGATTGTACTACGACGTCGCAAGATAAAGCCACTCCCCAAAAGTGGACGGACACTTGTAGATTTTTGGGCAGTCGTAACAAGGGTAGTTTTGCCGATTATTTGCTTTTTAGAATGTAAAAAAGTATGCAAGGAAGATGCACGGAAGGTTATCATCTTGGCTGTTTTATGAACGCGGGACTGTCCTAAAATCGTTCTGGGGATGGGAGCCAATGATCTCAGATTGCGCGATTTACTGTACTTCTAAAAGGATCTTATTACATTTTCTGTTGAATCGTCTTAACTGGGAACGGTTTAAACAGAAAGCTTAAGAAAGAAAGCTCTGTTTACACTTCCTGTTGCTGAGCCTCTGTTTTCAGTTCAGTTTCATGTTTCAGTAACATTATTTTAGAAAGTGGTTATACTGGCTATAACTGACATTTGGGCATTGTGATAGTAATGTCACATTCACTAATATCTGTCATATCTGTATTGATCAACGTATAACAATGCTATATATTGCTTGCCTCTTGAAAAATGATTGCAATGGGGGGTTTTAGCACATGATAATAGCTTATTAATTACAATTAGGCAAATACGATGTGGGAACAGTACAATCAAACCTGAAATGGAGAACACCACTTTCTGAGTTAGGGCTTTGCAGTGAGACTGTGTGTAAATGGGCTCATCTGGTGTAGGAATCTTTTAGAGTTGTAACCTATTGTTCGCATCACTGGAGTTGCAAGAACATACATAAGTGAAAAAAGTTAATTGCATTCCACATACAGGAGACTTGGGTTTATATGAATATGATCATATTATACATAATGTATAATAATGTAGGAAATGTTACTGACAGGGATCCTTTTCATGTCACATTTCAAAACTCTGGACTTTTTCCCAGATCTCAATTTTCAGGCCTGCTCAGCTGGTTTTTTGACTGGTGTTTTGCAAGGTATTATAATCAAGGATCTTCAAGGATTTAGGATTACTGATTAAAGGCAGAAATTGTCCAGAAGTTGAAGTTTGGACTCACACCCTTTGACTCACATTCCATGTTGTGAAACCCTTGGTGTAGCATGCAGCTAATTTGCTACAGTCATAGACCTATACACCGATGAGCCGAAACATTATGACCACTCACAGGTGAACCGAATAACGTTGATCATCTCCAAACAAGGGCACATGTCAAGGTCTGGGTAGATTAGATGGTAGGCAAACAATCAGTTTTTGTAGTCAACGTGTTGAATGCAGGAAAAATGGGCAGGAGTAAAGACCTGAGCGACTTTGACAATGGCCAAATTGTTATGGCCAGACAACTGGGTCAGAGCATCTGAAATGGCAAGGCTTGTGGGGTGCTCCCAGTCAGCAGTGGTAAGTACCTGCTGACAGTGGTCCAAGGAGGGACAAACCACAAACCGGCGACAGGGTGTTGGGTGCCCAAGGCTCATCGATGCGCAAGGGCAACAAAGGCTATCCCATCTGGTCCAAACCAACAGAAGGTCTACTGTGGCACAAGTCACAGAAAATTTTGATGACGGTTACAGGAGGAATGTGTCACAGCACACAGTGCATCGCACCCTGCTGCGTATGGGACTGTGTAGCTGCAGACCGGTCAGAGTGCCCATGATGACCCCTGTCCACTGTCAAAATCACCTACAATGGGCATGTGAGCATCGGAACTGGACCTTGGAGCAGTGTAAGAAGGTCGCCTGGTCTGATAAGTCTTGTTTTCTTTTAGATCACGTGGATGGCTGTGTACGTGTGCACCGTTTACCTGGGGAACTGATGGCACCAGGATGCACTGTGGGAAGACGACAAGCCGGTGGAGGGAGTGTGATGCTCTGGACAATGTTCTGCTGGGAAACCCTGGGTCCGGCCATTCATGTGGACATCAATTTGACACGTGCCACCTACCTAAACATCGTCGCAGACCAGGTACACCCCTTCATGGCAATGGTATTCAATGGTATTCACTGATGGCAGTGTTCAAGGTTTTGCCGTGGCCTCCAAATTCTCCAGATCTCAATCCGATTGAGCATCTGTGCGATGTGCTGGACCAACAAGTCCGATCCACAGCGGTTCCACCTCGCAACGTACAGGACTTGAAGGATCTGCTGCTAATGTTTTGGTGCCAGATACAACAGGACACCTTCAGGGGTCTTGTAGAGTCCATGCCTCGGCGGGTCAGTGCTGTTTTGGAGGACCAACAGCATATTAGGGAGGTGGTCATAATGTTTTGGCTCATCGGTGTATTTGTGTAACATCCTAGAATAATGAATAAAATCGCTGAATTCTTTTTTAACCCATAACCAGATAAATGACACAGAATCACAAACATTTTCCCAGACCTTTACATGCCTTTCCCAGACTTATCAAGATCTGGAAATTATCAGAAAACTTTTTTCATACTTTCAAGATATTTGTAAGATAGGCCTCAGCTGGAGGCTGTTTGGTACTTGAGTTTGTGGTGAGTGATGTGGAGTGGGTGCCTTCAACAACACCCACTTATCTTGCTGAGTGAATGGAGTAGTTTCATGTAAGTGCTGATCTGAGGTTAGTTTTGCATTTATTATTGCTAATGGTTAAGGTTAGGATTTGCTTCAGGTTAGCTCATCCTGTACCAGTGCAGCTAACTGAATATGGGCAATGAATTATAATTGGTTGTTTTTGAAAGAGTAGGTTTCAACCTTTTCATGAGGGAAAGAAGGATTCTAAAACCTGCACAATGACAAATAATTAGCCCAACTGGGCAGGAAACTATTTTTTTTATTTTAAGTTTTACTAAGAATGAAGGAAGATAAAACTGAATAATTTCCTCATCAGACTGATGTGGGCAACTTAATAGGACCTTTGTGAATATACACGTTGTGGTCTTGTCTCTCAAAGGGACTTTATATCGATCACTACTCACAGACCTCAGAAGTTCTTAAAATGAAAATATGAAACCTTTGCTGCATTTTTTGTGTAAACATGTGGTAGTATATATTCATCATCAAAGAATTATTCTAGTCAGTTTTAGCTCAGAGTATAGCTTAATTGGCATACAAATTTCTAACTGCTTGTGCTGAATAGTATTTGTTTTAATCAGAGAATCCAACTTGTAGAGTATTTGGTAATGGAGTATTCAGTAATGGACACTGAAGAGTCTTGAAATAGCACTGGACCCTTCCATTACTTCCTCTTTGTATAGGTGGTACTCAAAGCGCTATGGGTATGTTGCTTTATGCTGCAATTTTAGAATAGTTAATATTGGGTAACCTCACCTCAGTACATTATCAGCTCAAATCATTAAATGTTTCAGTAAGGCCCAGTTCAATAACCAGTGGAAATGTATGACCTGCGGAGACACTGTCTTTCCACAAACCATTCCAGTCACTTTAGCTGCCAGGACCTTTGTTGTCATCTTGCAGCATTCAGTGGTTCAGAGATTTTTCAAACATACACATGCATCATCTGCAAATTAGGCCCCCTCAAACCTCCTCTGTGTCACCCCAATTATCACTGATTTTGGTGTACAATTGTTGTCAGCACCAGTGTGCTTGAACAAACAAAGTACAGACACAGCTTTCAGACACAATGGAAGAGACAGTCAAACCATTTAAAACAGGTACATATAATTGATTTCCACTGGAATTAAAGTACCATATACAGGAGAAAAATACAAGAATATACTTTCTTAGTGTTTTTCTCGATTGATTTTAATTCTTAATGAACATTACAGGATGCATGTATACATCTGTAGATCCAAGCACAAGCCTCATTGTCCTGATCCTGGTCCTTTACCCAAAATACAGTACCGTGTAATAGATGAATGTTTACGAGCTCATTGGCCTGTAATTCATATACACGGCCATTAGTCTTGTTCAAATGTGTGACTGAAAATGTGATTAGATTTTAAAAAGTGCGGAAAGATTTAACCGCCCTTATACTTCTCTCCACACTTAAGGTATTTTTGCTTCCCTCATGAAATTACTTACATTTACAATGTACTAATGCTTTTGAGGCTGGCGTTTGACGATGGGTCCACGTCAACTAGCGAATCGGAACGGAATGGCTTGCGCACGCTCCCGGCAAAGCGGCGCGCGTCTCTACAGGAAAGTCATCACAGTTCCTTTCTTCCCAACTTGCCAGGGCTCCAGAGGGTAGAATCTGATAACAATCCTATCGGTGAAGGAGAGAGGAAATGGAAGCAATTTAATTTCGGTAATCTACACAAACCAATGCTACAGACGACACTAAATTAATGTCCATTTATCCATTTGTTGACATTCGACCTTTGGCATTTAGGTGATCTCTTCCCTTCTTATAACAGCGGTAGCAAGAAGGAGCTATTTCATGTACTAACCTATCCTCGCTCAGGCCCAGTTCCTGGGTGAGGAAGCTGAATATCTTGGCGCTGTGTTCCTTGTTCTTCTCCGCCGTGTCGGTCACGCCAATAGCGGACACACACAGCTGCACACACGGAGCCGTAGATCCGGCTATGAGCATCGCCAACCCCGATTTCACGGATAAATTCATCCTCTGCCGGGGAACCAAATAATCAGTTAATCTATGTCATCGTCATATTTCAACATCGCAGCAATTTTGAATACTAAACTAATGACACCATTAAAATTTTGGCATACAATAATGAAATTACTGTTGCCCCATGTGGGAAAGAGTAGGCTATATTTTATATTGACTAATTTCCGTCCTGTTCCTTTGTATTACACTACAAAGAAAATAATGCAAATAAATTATCTTCGGTTGCATACTCGAAGAAATAGCTAACTAAACACATTAATTTCATTTCATTTCAAGAACGGCACAAGCCAGTTGCAAACTATAACAGTTCAAAATCCAACAAAGTACAACCAGAAACCTCCTAGGTAATTTTAACACTTACATCTTCGGGCTTCCCCAGAATCGCAGCCGTTGTGGAGCATAGCTTTTTCAGAAACTCCTCGGTGAATTTACTGGCCGGCAAATTACTTTCTAAATCAATGAACGGCATGATTGTGCCACGAACTCCAAATCTAACTTCGGACCAAATATTGAAGGAACCTTCCCCAGGGGCGTGAATGATGGTAGCATGACAGGAGAAATGTTCATTTGCACCGGAAGCTGATCGCACACCTCTTGTGGTCATTGGTCGGATTGCAAAGAATTTTCTCCCTATTGGTTGAAGTAGAAACACCCTTCACGTCTCCTTCGACATGTTATGGATTAGTTTAAAGCATGCGCTGTAGTACATGGATATATCAATGGTACCTCAATATATTCTATGAGCTAACATAGGTCATATACAGATGAGTGAATCTGCGCGTCTTGTGCTTTGAAGTGATACCAGTGAAGCGGCAGCTCTTTTAAGTTCCAAGCAAGGAGAATCGTGATGTGTTCGTCTAGGTGTCAAGTTATGATGTGATGGACGTTGATCCGTCCATCAAGTGCAAGTTAATAATTAACACTTTACTGAACAGGAATATTTTTGTGCGCTGTGAGACACACAGTAAAATGGTACAAGTTAAATGGTATCTTAGTTTAATGACTAAAACAACGTTATATTATTTGTGAACATTTGTTCAATTAGTAAATGGGAAAACAATGCGTTTTTCCTGTAATGTCATATTTTTTATTAATAGGGGGCATTAATAAATATGGAGAGCATTAGAAATACATTCCATCACTTTTTATCTTAAAGGAATGCGCATAACCAGCTACTATGCACACCTGAAAATGGCATGTTTTTCATTAGAAGCATGATTTCACCCATACCATATGTTCCCACAGGTTATTCAGTAGGAAACGTGTTACATTATATTTTATTTACACATATCCCTATCCACAGCAATTTACAAAGGCTGCACTTTTAAATACTACACAATCGTACAAATATTTACTGAAGCAGTGCAGCACCAGTCTCAAGAGTACAACTTGGAATTTGCATCTAAGAATTGAACCTTCCACTTTGAGGTTTCATGCTCAGCTCATTTACCACTATACCACACAATCACCTATTGTCGCGTGATGGTCAGCAATATACAGTGAGCGTGGTCGCCTTGAAATGTGAGAGTTAATGATCAGTTTTACTTAACTCAGAATATGTTAGAAGATGCCTGTCAGATCATCATACAAACTCAAGGTCATTGTGCATTTATGGTGGAAACTAGTACACCCTGCAAATAAATACAGCCCAATTTCAAACCTCAAAGTTGCAAGCCCTGCCAAGTTTAACATTTAAACACCAGTGCAGCACAAAAATGATTTACCCTGACATCTTCAGCTACATTACCTCATCAAAAGCTATATCAACAGGAATGAGGTTGTGATTCATTAAAGATCTTCAGGATTTTTCTTTAACAGTCCAGATTCACATAATGATATAGATAATCTTAAAATAGCAATACAAACCTGACTTTTCAAGCTAACTAAAAAAGGAGGTTATTTCTTCAGCTGGTTTCATTCAATCATAATTAATCAATTGAATAGCATACTTTGTATAAACAAAAAACTTGAGAGGAGAATTGTTATTCAATGTTACCACCCTTAATTTTGGATGTGTTTGGCCCAGTGTGCACGTGTGTGTGTGTGTGCATGCATGTGTGTGAATACATGCAGATCCATCCAAGTCAACACAGGTCTTTTTACCTTATTTGCCCCGATTTCAGTCTTCAGATGGACAACAAACCAAAAGAACCAAACACTGACACAGTTAAATAGCACTTTTATTTTACAATTTGATATACAGCACTAAAAATCCCACTATACGTACTTCATGTCTGCAGACACCAGTTTATACAGCAGATGAGGGTATATTTTAAGGAGAGTGGTTTCTGATCATACTTCAAAGTCAGTTGAGTGTTGTCTTTGTTTTTTCAACGCCCACTCCATCACACCAGTGATTGTACACCTGTGATGAGAACAAAGTCAAGGTCATTCAGCAAGTCAAATGTATGAGCAATTACACTTTTACTGATATTAACATACATTTCCACAGTATTCAAAGGCTGATGCATGTTTCCCATCAGTTTGTTGCTGACTGGTTTACAATGCACTACTCATAGATCCATCTGTGATTTGATAATATTATGGAATCTATCAAACAGTAGGAGACATATATCATCCTTCAAAACCAAACAGCAGCATCTGTTCTTTATGAATAACCCTCCAAAGTCTAATATTTAACCCCACCAAGATCTAACAGTTTTGCAATTTAGAAACCTCACAGAAAGTGCATTGAGCTTTCAGTCCCAGGACAATTCCTGTGATGCTTAAAACTGTGTACTAAAATAGGGCAACTCATTCAAAATGCACAGAAGTCTTGCTTTAACTTTCAATGACAAACTGTAAAACATTCTCACCATTACTCATTTTAATGAATACCACTTTATACATGAATGATGTCAGAAACGGTGAAATAATTTACATAAATGTAAGAAAACTGGGGGCGGAAAGTAAAACTGCCTTAAATATTGCATTGGAAGCCGAGACTGACAGTTCCCAGGTGCCCTGCTCCAGGGACGAGACTCACCATGTGAGTATTTGCACTGCTTCAGGGCCTCGTTGAAGCCCTCACACAAAGTGAGGTCACTCTGGGTCGTGGCACAGTCCAGAAACTGTCGTATTTCAAAGTGGCAAGGGCCCTGCTGGGGAGGGAGGGGCCTGGGGGCCTCCTGAGTGGAAGCATGTACAAAAATACACACCGTCAATTTACAGCTTAAGGCATAGTCCTACCAAACCTCTTAATTCCAGTGGAGATCATGTGATGGTCAAAAATCGCTGATAAGCAAAGCAAGGAGACTTTACACAAGTCCATCATAGGTAAACACATTTCCCCCTTTTTTAAAAAAACTGAGCACTCATCATACACCTTCCAGGCCTGGTCACAGCTTCAATCATAAGATTATGTACTCACCTATCTATTTAAGACACAGTCTTTTCCCTACAGTGCCCTGATCAATGGAAAACAGCAGGTTTTGAGATTCTCAGAAAAACTGTGTTAGCCTTTTTTGTGGTTTCTTCACTACTGAGACCAGTGCCAGTTCCCATCACAATAATGTCATTATTTATCTAAGACTCCCTTTGTCCAGAGTAACAGTTCACATTTCACAGGGTGTCCATTTATACAGCTGGATATTCTACTGAATCAGGTCAGATTAAACATCCTTCTTGAGAATGCAGCAACAAAGCCCCCACCAGGGAACTGAACCTGTAACCTCCTGGTCGCAAGCTCAGTTCTTTGACCCACTATTCCCACCTGTAGCGGTTCTACAGCCCTGATGCATAAGTTGCCAGCAAGTGCTGACCTGTAGTCAGATTCCCCAACCAAAATTTTCAATCATCACAAGCTACCTAGGAAAACTAGGCAGCGTCTGCCTGTAATGACTCTACAGTGCACATATAGATGCAGAGCTGACCCCCTATCGTCAAGATGGACCCAAGCCCTCCACTGCACTATCCCCACCTAACCCTGCTGGCCTTTTTTAGGAAGTCTCCTACCTGGTAGGTGGTGGCAGGTTTGGCTGGTTCTGGGGAGCTGCTGCTGCTGCTGCCGCTGCCCCCACTGAAGGCTCCTGTAAGGGCATGGCCCACAACATGCCCCACGGCTGAGCCGACAGCGACTCCAGCTGCCGTGGTGGCCATCTGCGCCATGAGGCCTGGCTGTTTTGGCTGGGCGGGAGCGGGCGCCAGGGCAGCGGGTGGGGCTGGTGCTGGGGCAGGTGCATAGGATGGAGGCGGATGGCTGGCAGGTGAGAGGCAAACACAGGTGCATGGTTAGTGACCTGTAGCAAATCAATGAGAAGGGGCATATATGCCATGTCTGCTAAATGGTATAAATTTCTTTTGTCATGTAACGGAAAATGTGTTATTGCAATAAGAGTTAAGTCTAGCGGTCTAAGCCTGTAACAGACATGACCAGGAATAACGCTGGTGTAATACATGATAAAGGTTTAAAACAATGTCAAGCCAAACTACTCTGGTCAGTATGTGTAACAGACAACTTCAACTCACGTTTATGTAACAGACATTGTCTTATTTATACGATATCACTGTTACCGCCACTGATTACGAAACCAGAACGAATTCAGTGCAGCATTAAATGCACCCAATTAAGAAGGTTAAACACTTGATTACGAAGCTGCAGGTCACTAATGACGTGGGGAGAGGAGAAACTTCTACGCACTTTAAGAATGATGTACCGCCATCACTTATTCCGCCGCGGTGCAGCTAAATGACCAACAAACAGCTAATGCAAGCTAGGTTATTTGCACACTCTGGCTGTGACCTTTGGCTTACTGAACTTTGCTTTATACGACAACTGGTCAAAATCGGTCAACACATCACTCACTAACCTTAGTCAGTAGCCATCTAGTTGTGTAGTGGACTAATAAAGAAATTCGCAGGCACGCCAGTCATAGCAGGCATTTTGTACATTTAGCTGGCAAGCTAACGTTAGTGGTGTTAGCTAACCAGTCTAGCAACCTATTATGGGAAATGCGTCATAATACTGACTAGTTAGCTATCTTGACCTTGCAGCAAAAGCAGATTTTGCTGGAATAATGCTGAATAACTTGGAAACAGGTTGAAGACAGGTTACAGTAAGTGAACCAATTCTTGATCTCCTGGTGGGGCATTAACTGACTTTCTCCGGCATCAGAATATGCTAGAGCTAGCTAGCGAACTCGTCAAGTAGTGGATGTATTATGAAATATCTTTACCTTGCTGGTGCTGGCGCGGGACGACTGCGACTTCCTCTGGCCATTTTAGACACTGTACAAAAATAACACAAAGTCAAAATTCGCCGCTGATGAGAGAACTTCTTGGTGAGGATATGTCCTCTTCGTTCAGTTGTCGCAGCTCAAATGGATCATCATACACGTGTGAATGACCTTGTGTGGAGTGTTTCCTTACTGCGCACGCGTGGTACGTTGTTTCTGCATACACTGAAGTTCATCATTACTTAACAACTAATTTCTAGATTTTTACTTTACTATCCGCGTACTATTTATGCATTATAAAAAGATATACATGTTCAGTTGGACTGTAGACTGGTACTTCGTAAACGGTAAATCCCTGTGCGCAAGAGTCCCGTGAAACATTCTAGACGTTTCTAGCAACACCTCGGCCCTTAGAACCGCCTGCACAATACGATTGGCATAACACGCTTCACAGTGATATAATACAGGGAATAGACTGTCGGGAATTCTCTCTTGAAGGTTATATATTGATCAGTAAATTTATGTACGACTGCTTTCACTGATTTTCAAAAGGAATCTCGTGAGAATATAGTCTAGATGTATGTATGTAACTTGCTTTATTATGATAATAAGGATGGTGGTAGTGGTGGTGGTGATGATGATGATACCACTTCTTATGATAATCGCCACATTTAACCCCCAATGTTCTTAAGAATTTAGGAAAGGCATTCATACAATCATATTAAAATCTTATACATTCATTCCTTTGGATGATTTAAAAATTAAGTTGCAAAATATTTTGCTGAAGAGGTGCACGTTTTGTTTTTACTAAGGTTGGATTAATGTTACCATGTTTTGTTGACATTGATTGTAGTGGTGCGTGCAAATGATTATGTCTCCTTGTTAGCAGCTGATTTTTTAAATTGCGATTTTCATGATGATTGTTGTATTTTAACTGTTTAGTTGACTTTTTGGATATTGTTAAATAGATGCATTATCTCAATTGATCTGCTGGGTTAAATCAAATTCAAATAACGTCACGATCACTATCTTCATTACTGAGAAGAGTACCACTAGATGGCGCTTAGATACCACCACCATATTGTCTGTTAGGCCTTATTCGTGGATTTAATGGAAACATCCTCGCCTACAATAAGAAATGTAATTTTAGTAATTTGCCTAGCTAGGAACAAATACTAAAAGAAATACCTCTGAGTGGTAATATGCTGTTATCAACTACTTTAGCTATATACAATTACTCAGTGGAAAGAACAATATAGATGCAATGATAGTGTGATGCAATGGAATGATGTTATTTACAAAAGAAATACTATATGACTAACTGTAGTTATAATAACTATGTTTACATGTGGTCAAAATCTGTTTAAGATGCTTTAACAATCTGATTTTTGCCAACATTAACAAGCAAGCAAGAACAGAACAAAAACAAAACTCTTTCTGTCACATCTATTAATATTAAATTCCCATTTAAAAACACTTTTCCATGTGCTTAGGTCATTGGACCTCTGTTCAATGTTTCAGGAAATCATTTTGATTTAGTGAGGTGTAGATTTGAGAAGTGTCAGACAGTATGTTTGTCACCCCTGCCTTAGTAAAATAAACCAGAAATAAAGAATGTTGAGCCTGTTCACCAGTGATGGCATCTTGTCTTTGGCATGGAGAATGCACACAGAGGGGATGGTACAAAGCACAAGGTTTTAACATGATGAAGTAGCAATCTGCAGAGCCATACGGTATGCACATCTTGGAAATGTTCATTGAAGATACCAGAAATTAGAACTCTGAGAGGTGGTGAGTACCACAGAAAGAAACCCAAGCCCCCACCCCAAAAGAGATTAATTCCAGATCAGACAGAAAAGTCTGCTTGTTACCGCTTGTGGAGAGAGGAGAATGCATTGAGGTAATTGTTTGATATCCACAACATGAAACAATCGCATGCCCTTAATGTGTTTGTCTGAGGAGAGACAATTTCATTTTTTCAACACCTTGAAACTAGTATAATTGTCTCCACTTAAATTATTAGGCTGGGTGACTGGTGTCTGTCTGCTTCCTCATCTTTGCATAGTGCTGTGTCTGGCGGTGATCCCCAATCTAGGAGCACAGCTGAAACAGACACCCTGAGACTGCATTACATATGCAGCCTTATTCCCAGCATTCTGTGCAGTTTTGGAATGACAGGAGGCCGATTACTATGCCACCCTGCCATGTTACTCTGCTTCTGCCTGAGGGGTAAACAAGGCAACCTTGGAGTAGGCTTTGAGTAACAACAGAGTACTTGATGCCCATAAGCAGCTGTCTTATTGCAGTGGGTGCAGTCAGACCCGCTTTGTGTGTGGCCGAGCGAGGGGGTTTTGCGATGGCTGGAAGAAGTAACTGCCGTGACACATTCTGGGGTCAGTGACCTGCTGATTCAGCACTCTTAGTCCCTGATGAAGTTTGTGTACACATTCATGTTTATGTTTATGCCTCAGTGAAAAAAAAAACAGTTAAAAAACAAGATTTACTGCGCATACTGTATGTGATAAATGCAAAGGGTGTGTTTTAGGGGGTCGTGCTGTGCAGCTGCTGTGCAGATTCTGCACAGTTAAAATGATCTTTGTAGTATGTAGATGGGCTGATATACAGTAATCAAGGAAAACTGGACAAACCATTCAGATGATACAAAGGTTAGTATATAAGTAATGTAAATATAAGTAATGCTGTAATACATAGGTTTGGTACCCCTAAATGCAACCATTGTTTTGTTTAATACTAACAGGGGAAAAAGAACCTTGTTAACCTTTTTCTCGACTGTCATTTATTATGATTATGATCTCTGACCTGCTTCTGGAGTCATGTAGTCAAGTTATGGTGAAATGGCATACACTTGACCCTTTTGTCGTTACAACTAGAAAGACCCCCCACAACCCCCTTGACCCAAATTTCTCTCTGATCTCCTGTAGTGAGAACTAACTACAGTCAGCCCTAATCAGCCATCAAGCATTGCTAGACCCACTTCACTTCACAAACCCCCTCCCACCCCACCCACCCACCCATAAAATGAGCATGGCGCGTTCCTAAAGGAACGACTCACAAAGACGGCGTTGGGGGGATGTGGGGGTTTGATAGACCGAACAACGACCCTAAATCCACTCCACAGTGTGTGGGTGGGAGCAAATGGAGGAGACCACCGCATTAGAACAGAGAGAGACGCACACGTCTGTATTGAGAAACACCATGCAGTCCACCCTCTGTCATAGACATAATCTCACAATCCCCCCTTGGATCCGGGAAGAGAAGGCAGGAACAAACAGAGAACACCAAAATTGGATAAAGAACCGTGCTGAATCTGAAGCATAGCGGGGGATGGGGTCCCTAACAGCTTGCAGATGCTCTTTTTTTCCAGTCATGGGATTTTCATGTTCTCTCATACCTGAAATGGGAAGACACCCCCACTACACAAAAGACATACTTGTCAAACCTGAGAAAATCCAAAACAGACATTTTTTATATACAAGGAAAGTGACAAAACACACCATTTATAGCCAGTTTGGCTACTGACTAACTTGGCTTGGCTTCCTTATGCGAAATGGTACATAAGGCCTCCATAAATTCCCTTCCATCGATTCCTGCCATTTTGGTTTCATCTTTCCAGGTGAGCCACAGTCTTTCTTTCAGGTCAGTTCCACATACTCCTCCCTCTTGCCCCTCGTGCAATCAAGCTATAAGTATTTGGGTGAACACTTAAAAGGTTGTTGTCAGTGAAGTGGTGGCTCTCTGGTTAGTACTCTTTTTATGCATGGTTTCCTTTCTTTGGCAGTTCCACTGTCACTCCTGGTAGAAAGTCTAATGGCATTTTTTATGTTCTCCAGATCTCCTTAAAAAGTGGACCCATCATGTCTGTGCTCTTTGTGATACCCATGTTCAGTAGTGGCATTTTCAGGCAGGGGTATCAGTGTGTTTCTCAGGGTTCCATTTTTAGGATTTCTCTAAAATGTTAAGCCCAGTGTTTCAATTCATCTTTCCTAGTGAGTGTGTCCCCTGCCTTGTCCTTGACAGGTTTTGATGATTGGTGACTCTTCCAGCTAGTTTTTGTGACCTTATAAAGTGCTCTGGTGTTGTCTTTTCTTGCAGCAGCTTCCACGTCTACTTTTGTGTCAGTGTATGCTCTTTTTATGTTACATTATTGCCATTTAGCAGAGCGACTGGGACTGAAATCTGTTGTGAAGTTGAAGACAAAATGTGGGTTTGATTGCCTCATCTGTTAGTTGGTTAACAGCAAGTTTTTTTGTGGGCTGATGTTTTGCTAGGGTTTCTCAGCTTTAACTGGATATTCGCAGCCGCAAGGCAGTTGTCACTGCCCACATCTGCTCCTCTGTAGACTCTGGTGTGCATTAGCGATCGTCTCCATTTTTAACAGTGATGTGGTTGATTTGGATTGATGTTTTCTTGTCTGGGGAGGTCCATGTGTTTTTATTAATATCTCTGTGTTGCCTGTGATAGTAAGAGGCTTTAGCCTGCAGATGTCTGTAAAGAGTTCTCCATTTTGGTCCATGTCTCCCTAGTCCATGCATTCTCTTCCTCTGTTGCCAGCTCTGGCATTGAGGTCCCCCATAACAATGAGCTCATTGTGTTTTGGTATTTGCTCCACTGCAGTTTGCAGTTGTTCATAGAAAATGTCCTTTAGTTCTTCCTCTGTGTCATTTGTTGGGGCTTAGCATTGTATGATCGAGTGCTTGTGGTTTTTTGGTTTTTCCTCTTGTAGTTTGGCAAAAGGTTGTGGTTTGGGTTGGTAACATTATGCAGCCCTGTAGGCATGGCCCTGTTTGCATAATACTCTCCACGCAATCTGCATCATCTTCTTCACCATCACAGTTATCATCATCATCTTTGTCGTCAGCATCATCAACTTTGTCAGTATCATTGTTATAACTACAAAAATCGTCATTTTTGTCATTATCATCATCATCCTTATCATCATTGTCATCATCATCAGCACTGTTATTGTGATCACCATTTTAATCCTTCTTGTGGATCGTATCCAGCCGAGAGCTGCTGGCAGCCAGCTGTTCTCCCCCAGCAGTTCCCCCCCTATCCTCCCTGTCCTTTTCTTGTGGTCTGCGGTGTGCTGGGTGTCTCTGAGGAAAGGCGGTTGTGAGGACAGCTGATTCCTCCAGAGGGGCAGGCTCTCATGTCTCCTGTCCGTGGCTGAGTGTGTGCATCGTGCCTCTTTTGGACAGCTGCAGTGGACTGGTTTGCATTATGAGGAGGCATTTGGCCTTCCTTTATTAACTGGAGCTGATGTTGTCACAAATAAAGCAGTAGTGGGCTCCTTTTCTGAGGCAGCTCCTCAATTGAAGATGTCTCCCATATGCAAGTGGCTCAGCCCCTGCACGCTCCTCTACAAAGCGAAGAAAAGAGCACACACATGTCCTTTGTTCAGCATTTATATGTGGCGTCGCGTAACTACAACTCCGTGACAGCTAAACCCTGCTGCTGGATGGGAAAGCTAGTGAAGAGTATTTTCTTCATGAGATCTAGGTGCATTAAAGGTTTATTGCAGTTTGATATGAGATAGCTGTGGACATTTGCCAGCACTTTGTGAGGGTCCCTCTGTGCTGTTTCCACTGTAAAACCATCTGCCCTCTCTTTTTTATTCACATTTTTTCACTCCTCTGGTTTTTTGGCACTTCTGCCAAAGAAGAGATGAAGAGAAAGAAGGTGACTCTTTTATTGGTCGGTGGTTCAGATCTCACCTTGTTTAGTTTTCTCTCATCTTTCACCTCTGTGTTATTGCAGGTTGTTCAGTCCTTCCAAGTGATGGAGATTTCACTCCGCCAGCATGGCCCCTCTTACACAATGTGCCAGGCTTTGAAGACTCTGTCTGCTGTCAAACACCTACAGACTGAGTTTCATTTTCATGTCTGAAATATGCAATTTAATCTCCCCATTGTGGCGTCAAAGGTGACCTGAAACAAAAGCTTCTTTTGTGACAAGACATACATGTTTGAATTATTATGACCTATTGATTCAATTTTGGAGTAAGTGAACAAAAGCCAGGAGGGGGGTAATTAATGTCTGTGTGTTTTGAAGGTTGTCTCCACCATAATTACACCCTCCTCCAAAAACATCTCTGTTTTTTAATGGTCTCACTAAAAAATAATGATTTCATTGAAACACTTGTATCATCACTTACAGTCAATTATACAAACACAGACAGACACACAGGCATTCAATATGGCAGTACATTTTAATTTGAAATTTGATGTCACTGGCCTATTTCGCTGCTAAACATTAACCATTAGACTGAATTCTATTTGATTGCAGTAGACATTGACTGAGTAAATTGAATATTATACTGCACCACACATACTGGCTTACCAGAAGTCATGGATCTTGTATAGGTAAAAATAAAGCATATCTTTATTCCATGAAATTAATAGCATCGTTTAGGCTTAATAACTGCTTCAGTGTGTTGTGAATGACTATCTGCCAGTTTCTGGTAGAAATCTAGAGGTATTGTGCTCCACTCCTCCTTTAAAGCAATAGTAAGCTCCAGCACTGAAGCACTGAAGTAATTATGCATTCCAGTTCGTCCCAAAGATGTCGAGGTGGGGTTCTTTACTGGCCACTACAATGTTCTGATGTTACTCTCTTCAAACCACAAGTAGTCACACCTGTTTTCCTGCAATCAGAGCAGGTATCGCATGACTTTTGTTAGGATAATGAATCCCCAGCTTAAAAAAACTTTAAAGCAGCTCATTGGTGGCTTTAAAAGAGCTTTCCAGCAACCAAAACAATAATGGACAATGCTGCCTATACATTACTTGATGCCATTAATCATATTTTTATCTACAGTAAAGCTAGTAGTTACTTCTGACGTCTGTTTGACCTCTCTGAATGCCCAGCATGGCAGCCTTCCCCAGTCTTCCCTTAAATTAACCAAATTTCAACACTGAATACATTTTACAGACTCAAAAGAATATGATTATGGTGCATTATATGACTGTGAACACAAAATCTTAATACAGCCGTATGTACAATTTGAAATGCTGTGAGTAATTAAAACCTTATGTCACTGTTCTTTTTATTATTTTTGTCAAATTTGTGGATATGTTGATAGTGGAAGGGATGTGTGTATAGTCTGTGCATCTTGAGCAGGACAATGCAAATTGTGTTTCACTAATATGGACTCCCTATGGTCATTGCCAGTAAATGACACAGCTCAGACTCTAACCTGTGTAGGACTCCTTAGCTGATCAAGCAACTTGGGAGCTTCACTTTTGTTGCATCTGAGAAACCTGTAGGTGTGAATATTTCGAAGATGTATAAGTGGACATGTAAGAGGGAATCAGATTCATTGTAAATACATCAATTTTTATTTCTCCTTCATGGATGTGAAACAATGACATCTTTGTCTCTATTGGTTGCGTATATGCAGTCAACAATACTAAAGAATATTTTATCTAACCAAAAAGCAAAAAGTCATACCAAAAAAATCATGAACCAATTTATAACAATATTTTTGTTACATTTCACACAGCTGTTACTTTTATCTTTGGTGAAAAAATACATGAAAAATGTTTTTTACTAGTCTAGTAACTCACTAAGTGGCTGAACCAGAGGGGACTAGGGGCCACCTTTGCCACCCCAAAGTCATGATAGTAATGGCATTAGGTTTCCAGCAGAGTGTTTTTTGTTGCTTTCAGAAAAAGCACCTTGGACTAAAATCAATCATTATTATTGAATCCTGAATGTTGCATCACCTCAGTCCTTTCAGACCTAACCCTCTGCAAACAGTGGAAGCTGGAAGGTTTTCTATGGAAATCTGTGATAGGCGCAATACCAAATCAATGCTGGCTGACTGATTCATTGATACTACACACAAGTGTTGAATGACTGGACAAACCTGTGGCTCTAGAAGATGATGTCATTGATTAGGCTTCTAACCTGATATTTTGTGGAATGTGAATTGGATGCACTGAGGCTGTGTTTTAGGCCTCCTAAGTTCTGTTTTTATCCTGAGCGACCTGTCATTTGATTTATTAGTTACAGTGTATCTGTGAAATGGCATCCAGGTGTGAAACCTTACTGGTAAAATGAGAAACACACGTCTTCCATTATCAGTGTCACAGGTGTGACAGCTGGGTATTGATGGTTGTTAACAATAATGTGAGGCTCCTTGGACTAGGTGAGAGTGATGCTGTTGCTGTGGAAACAGAGGGGGTAGAGGTGTCTCAAAACCCAAACCATATGGTGAACTGAGCACACTCCTCTGAGGTTTAAAGCAGAACACTCCAACCACTGTAGAAACCAGCACACAACATTGACTCATAGGAACTAGCACAGGGAAAGGGTTGTAGACAGATTTCAAGTGCAGATCCTGGATATACTTAAGCTTTGTTTGCATTATACCCAGCCTTGCCAATGGTCATAGGGCACCCCATCTGATTGCAGTTAAAGGGGTGCAAGTATGTCTGGTTTGAAGAGGATAAATCAGACCATTGCAGTGGCCAGCAGAGAGCCCAGACCTCAACTTGATGGATTAGGGCAAGGCCAAGACAGGCCTTTTCAGCATAGGAATTTACGCTTTAAAGGAGCGGAGCAAAATACTACCAGATTTCTACTGGAAATCAATGGACATGCATCCATAAGCCAGAGGCGGGCCAACACACTATTAATTTATTGGAATAAAGACATGTTTTTGTCGTAACTACCCCTGTCCCATGCATTTTGGTTGGATAGTGTATTTGGGGTCGGCAGCGCTTCTAATATTGTTTACTCCTTATATGGCTTTTTGCGTGTGTTGTACTCTGCCTCACTTGTAAGTCGCTTTGCATCAAAAGCGTCTGCCAAATGAATAAATGTAAATGTAATCATAATGGGTCCGACTAAGGGCTGGTAGTAGCTATTACTGGAATGGTTGTTGAGGTGGCAGAAAGTACCCTGAATCTGCCAAGGAATAGATTTTACAAGCTCCTCTGGAGGTGACCCTTTCGCCAAACGGTAATCATTTGTTCCCCTCTCTCCTCTCTCAGCACCTGGCTCCTTCAGGAAACTTAAGAAGCTTTGTTTCGTTCAGTTTTTATGACTCACATGGAAATTGGAGACAGCTTGCCTTTATTGTGGGTCTCTCCACAAAAGGGGACCGTTTCAGTGCCAGACCTGACAGTCTGAAAAAACCCGCGCGGCACCAAGCTGGACTGCATGCGTCTGTGCTTCACCGTCCACTTGCACCCATAATTGTGCAAGTGGGTCTCCAGGGTAAACAGTGGTCATCAACCGCTTGGCTTTGTTGTGGCGAGGAGTACTGGTGCCTACCCAGGACTCCAGCGTTCAGCGGGTTGGGGGTGGAAACCCCACTGCCCACCGGTGCACTGAAATAAACGCCTGACAATTAGCAGCAGGAAACCACAAAAAACAGTGACTTAACATATGCATAAGCAGGGGTGTGGATCTCTGCTCGGGTGAAGTGTGTAAGTTAATGATCAAATGATCATTTAATTTAAATTAAGGGCATGGCAATGATGCTTGTGATCCCTTTGTTCCTGATGGGAGACGGACAGATGTCCTTATGGTCTTTGTCGCATATAATAAGTTAATACGTAGCTTAAACGATTTTTCAGAGGCAGAAAAACCATAAAGACCGATTCAGAACGTTGGGGAGGACAGAGGGGACATTTTAAATTTTCCTCTAATGGCAAACAGCTACAACTATAAGCGCTAATTAAGAGCAAGGTAATTTTTTTGAAAATCACACCATTCCTACAACGCGTCCATCAACAAGATGCTGAAGGCACCGGTGCCTGTACGTGTATCATTATTACAAGCAATTTATACTGCCACGCGGGGGCGGTAATGAAATGCTTTTGTACATCCGAAGTGAATATTACCTTTTGTGGACTGGAGGTCTATATCATCGAGTTTTGTCTGCATGTATAATTTTTCAAATTTTATTTGCAGATTTCAATCCTCGTCTGATGCCCAGCAAAACACCAACAACGTCTTAACTGATAGTTAAGTAAAATATGAAATAGGCCTATGAAATATGAAGTTTTCTCATGACGAACGTCAAGACCAACGACTTAGCACTCTAGATGGGATGTATATGCGCTGTAGCATTTATTTTATCCTACAGCCAAACACCAATCACCATAGTTGAATACATAACTTTAGGCTTTAAATCTCTTCCCTCGCGGACACAGGCGGAAATAAAAGGTCTCAATTCGTTTAAATGGAGGAGGAAACAGAAATGTTATTTAAATAGATATCTGACTTGTTTGTGAACATGCAGACTTACTTTTAGTGCGATGGCCAGTCGATGTAAGGTGTTTGGATTAATTTCTTTCGCAGCGCATAAACGTGACTTGTTGCAAGTTATCCCACCTGTTGTTTCAAATCGCTCATTTTCATTTACTTGCGCAGCAAGTATAAGCCCTTGTCTACCCTTACGTGCGTGCGCTCGTTCGCAGGTAGGGAAGGGGTTAAATCACGTGGGAGCGGGTGAAATTGTCTCTCCTGCGCATAAAGAAGTGTAATTTGAAGAAAGCGAACAAAGAAATCAGAGAGTATAAAATGCACCACAAGAAACCTGCTTCAGTCATAGGTTGCGGGGCAGGCAGCGCGCTCTCCCGTCCGTTCCCACGATTTACTCTATCTGCAGGTCCGTCTCGAATAAGAGCATGATGCGGGCTCCTCGGCTTCTGTCCAGCGCTTTCGTCTTGCACCTAATCCTTTTCGTTCATTCTCTGCCAGTACCCGAGGGAAAAGCCTCCGCCAGACATAAAGCTTCGGCGGTGAGTACTCATATTAACAGTTCCCCACGACGACTTTCGCTACAAGTTTACTTGTGCGGCTGGACTTTCAGCGTCTTCTCTGTAATAGAAATCTTGCAGACCGAATGATGTCTGTTTTGTCAACTGGACAGTTTTCTCAATTATCTCTATGCACTAACCTCTTAGCACTAACTTTTAAATACATCCAGTTATACTGTTTGCACTCTTGTATGGAATAAAAATAGGTTATAACCCTCTTTTGAACAGAGCAGATGCTGCAGCTGAGTGAAGGCACACATCTCCACTTTACAGAGAGAAAGATGCATATATAGATGCGCATATAGATGTAGGCATCTAGATAGATAGATAGATAGATAGATAGATAGATACATACATACATACATACATACATACATACATACATACATACATACAGTGGTCTTTATGGAATGTCATTTGAGCTCTGTTTGTTCTGGGAGAAAAGACTTTCTTTGGTACTGTGTAAATCAGTAACTCCAACTTGCGCAATTTGCCTTCCGCAATTTAACATCAGAGGCGTCGCTGTTTTCTATTTCATAGATCTTCATTCGATCCATAAAATGTGTATTTGCTTTTGCTTACCGGGGCTTTCCAGGAATTCAAGAGGTAGTAAGGTACACATTCGAGATAGGCTTTATTAAAACGTGAGACGTAAACACACTCTTCAATTCAACAAAAATAAAAAATCCAAGTTAACAGAGACAAAACTATAAAAAAAAAAAAACAGCGCTTGCTTTAACAAAACGTAGCCTACTGCATCTTATTGCAGTAATTCGTACGCGCAAATTTTGGGGTTTAGTGCGCACGCCGCAGGTGTTGCAGCGTACAACAATCAGGGAGTCGTTTTTTGTCCTCATCCAATCCTTGTTCTTTCTTTGAAAAGAGCACATTGAGGAAAAAGCCCTGTCACCTACAATTGTCCTTGTTTGCCACATGTTGGCTTTACCATTATCAAGCGGTGAACTGCTTTCCAAATTCAAGTGTTCCAAACGTTCTCTGTGTTTCTGAAGCATGGTTCGTAACGTATTTGAAATGTTTAATATTCTATACCAGCAAAAGTTCAGTGGTTAATAATTTACGCGATACTCATTCAGAATTCTTCATCCATTGACAACTTCTTGTAACTCCAGGCTAAAACGGGGCTCATTGCGCTCATTTAGGTGCTCAAATATTTGACAATCATCATCATTCAAAAGGCTGCCCAGGGCGGGATCATACTTTCTGGGCGTTTTGGCAGATAGCTCTGTAGATATCATGAAGTACAGACAGGATTCCCCGTGCGCTGGACATTGCATTGAGTGCAACAATAAAAGCACCCTTGTTTCGTGAACACAACTACGTTCATCCACTGAAGAAGTGCACAAGAAAAAATGTGCTTCTCCGATCCGTGCAAGTGCAATGTACCTAAACAAATGTGCAATGTGTAATGTAATGTAAAAGTGCACGATGAGTGCTCCGTTGCTCAATTTTCTGGGGAAGCCCAGACGAAACAATGGGCTGCGCATGGTCAGTCCGCGGGGTTCCCGAAAGAATGCTGCCAGTGGACAGGAGCTCTCGTAATGCTTCCCTGTGAGCGACGTGAAGTTTGTGCCAGCACCGGTTAAATTAAAGCCAAACTGATCATATCGGAGTAGACTGGTTACCCTTTGAACAGAGGCATGCGTGTTTTTACCCCTTAGGTCCGCTTTACATGGTTTCATAACAATTGGTGTTACATGCAAGCAAACGCCCTGAAATCAGAGCACATATGAAGGGCAAATCCATCAGTAAAACTACTCTGTTCTCTCTTTTCTATAAACATGATGTTCTCCTGCAAGGAGCTGCACAAGTCTGGACAGCTGAGATGCATTATGAAACAGCATGGAAACAGTCACTTAGAGGCGATGTTGATCCAGTCCATTCATATATAACTGCTGAAAGGACAAACAACTGACTTTCTGGAATCTTGTTAAGCTGTTTCTTTTCCTATAAATCTATAGTATAACGGGTTTGTGGTATGGATAATTTGTGATATAGTCAGCTCATGGTATAGTCAGTTTTCAGTATAGTCATATTTTAGTTAATCTGTGGTATAGTCCATAGATGGTAGAGCCAGTTTGTAATATAAAATTAAACAAATTGAGTGACTACAGACTACTGTAGAATATGTTTGTGGTCAGTTTGTTGTAAAGTCTCCTTGTGGTTCAAAGCAGTCAGTGCTGTGGTCAGTTTGTGCTATGGCCTGTTTGTGGTCAGTATATGCATAGTCTGTCATCAGAAGAGTATACTTGACCTGTGGAATAGGCAGTCTTTGGAATTGTCAGAATTGTCAGTCTGTGGTGTGTTGAGTATGTCATATATTCAGAATGTAGTTAAGGTAGTATGTGGAATAGTGCAAATGTGGTGCAGTGTAGTCAGTTTGTGGAATGTGTAATTGTTAGTCTTAGGAATAATCAGTATGTGGTATAGTCAGTGCATAGAATAGGCATTTTGTGGAGTAGTCTATAGAATAATGGACAGTATGTGGTCTTGTCAGTCTCTGGAACAGCATGTGTATGGAACTGTCAGTCTGCTTCCAGTTATTGGGGCATGCGAGAAGATTATGCAGGCAGAGACAAGTCATCAGGCATGTGGGGTTGGATAACAAACTGGTCTGTTTGCTGACACAGCAAAAATGCAAGGAACAACATCATTGATGTATTCAGATGGCCCCAAGTAAAGGCACGGTATGTTACCCTTTACCAGCTTCGTTCCCTTTGCCAAAAATTGCCAATGCTTTTACTGAAACAACAGGGGAATTTCCCTGATTTAGGGCCTTCTCTCCCTTAGTCTTCTACAGCATCTCATCTTATTTAAACCAGAACTGGGCTTTCTGTGAGAACAGATGTAGCCTATTGTTTCCTGGTGACATTCTCATGAAATAATAGCGACACATATTGCAGAGATGCTGATGTTATTGTTTGCTTTGTAGGCTGGTATATAGATACTCCAGCAGTGATGGAGATGACACTCCTAATGCATAGTGATTTTAGCCATTCCGTTTTTTCTACAATATGGGGGTTGTCTCACTGAGTGGAGGTCACCTGTTGGTGGTGCACTGACCTGCTTCTAGTAAAACTTGGAAGGGCTGACATTGCTATGACTTGGAAAATGCTATTTCCATTCCTGCTATATCCAATGGACTTAATCATATATAATTATCAGTTTTAACTGAAACACACAAGTAACATGGTATCATACTATCCAAGATGGTGGGATTACTAAAGTGGTTTTAGCTAAAGGCCTTTGATAACAATGTGAAAGCATATTGAAACAGTCGCTCATACTGACAGATATTTGCAACTACATGCAGTCACACAGAAAATGGTGCGGCTCCATTGACCTCATGTGAGCATCGGTCATAGGTTCATAGGTGCCTGACGAGTCCCAGGGTGCCTAAGAGCAGAGAGACGACGAAACCTGGCTGAGATATCCACTCATACCCCTGCAGAAAGAAGCCAATTTGTTCCGCTGCTGTGGGCTTCTTCTCACTGACAGCTAATGACATAGCTGGGATCCAGCTCGGTCCATAGGGCTCAGCCAGCCCTCAAGACAAGCATCTACCTGACTGAGCCATTTGGGAGCCCTACCATCACCAGGTGTGATTGAAAATTGAATGATGATTCAGGATGGGTGCTTCAGGAAAAGCTCTAACTGTTGTACATCCATTTTTTGTTGCAGAGTGCATCACAAATTTCATCTAAAGGTGATTTGGGGTGATTGCTATTCTGATTCCATTTCACTGTATCACCTAGAGCCTAGAATTTAACAAGATCAGGTTCAAATTATTTAACTTCAGTTCAAAGGCTGTGTTGGAAATACATATTTTTGGTAGGTGGGGCCTTGTCAATAGAATCCTATCAACCAAACAAGGGCAGTATGGATGAATCTTACCATTGCAAAATGCTGCCTAGCACCATCTCAGGTGATCAGTAATATCCAAACATGCACACACCTGCACAGATAATTGTAGCTTATTTCCTGGGAGCTTTCATTTAAAGTGGTGCAGGGTAAAAAAAAAAACCTTTTGTAACATTCTTATGCTCACATTATTCAGAGTGCATGGCTCTTTGTTTCCGTAATCTCAGCAGGAGATACTGTAATTATTTGCTTTATCCACAGGCTCCTTTTATCCAGAGCACATTACTCAGCTTAGACTTTTACACCTGACCCATTTATGCAGCTGGTTGTCTGCTCCACTGAATTACATGTGGTCAAACGTCCCTCTCAAAGGGACAGCACAAAAGTCCAGTCCAGGATATGAACATATAACCATCTGTTCGTCTGTTTTACAAGCCGCAGCTGGATGCAGTTTTGCAGTTTGTGTCAGTTCTGTGTTCTGCATTGTGTACTCAGCTGGAGCATAACCATACCAGCAGGAGACAACAGACAAGTCACCAAACCAAAGATCCCCTCGACTATATGTTTACATTATAGGGCGGCAGTGTAGCATAGTGGTTAAGGAGCAGGACTCGTAACTGAAAGGTTGCCGGTTTGATCCCCATTGGGACACTGCTGTTGTACCCCCTTCCTGTTCCAGCGAAAGCATTTTTTTCATTCTGTGGAATGGTTTAGTTGTCAACTCAAGCATATCTACTTAGGGAGAGTTATGAGTAAATATTTATGCAGGATGGATGTCCTCTGGCATGCATGTTCTTTATCTTGTATGCAGCTGATATTATCTGCTCTGGGAATGCCTGCGTTTGTTGACCTCCGCCACCTAACAAAATAAAAGATTTAAAATTCTCACTCATATCTGGGGGCAGAAGAGGAGACCAAGTTGCGGAATAGTAATGTTGGTTATTTCATAAATGTGTCAGGGGTGAAGTTACACAGTGCCGTAGAAAGTGTGAAACTCTTAGCAACATCTATTGACTGTCCAGTGACAGAGAAGCTACAGCCTCTAATGGAATGTTGAGATGGAGTGTTGAGGTTATTTGAATATTCAATCATGTGTTTCTCATCAGTTATGTGGATTAGCATTCATCTTCATTGAAACACTGATTTATTACCAAGAAAGTGGAGAGAAATCATGTTTTATTCTTTCTCATCAATATTCATGAATGATAACCTTGATGAACTCTAAATTAATGTTATTTCTTTTCCTTCCTGAGCAGTGAGTCATTGTTTTCACAGACAGTGTGTGTGTTGTACAGTGCTTGTGTGTTTGGGATGGATGGGGTGGATGCAGGTAGATTCTTTGACTAGTTTAGCTAGGGCACCCTTAAATACTCAAATATGAAATTAATTGAAACATGCATCCTAAGCAAGTGTCACTGGCTACAGCAGGGTGAATTGCATGGGCTGGGTACCAGGCAGGTCCTCAGTGGCGGGGCTTTTTCAGATGCTTGGCGCATATGTAGGCAATATAGTGTCTGCTGACAGAGGCCCTGGATCTTGACCTCAGGAGCCCTGTGTGTCTGGGTGGAGTTTCCCAGGCTGTGTTACCATGCTGGTTTGTGGTGAGCGGCTCTATGCCAAGGTTAGAGGAGCACCTGTGTGGACATGTTGAGCCTTCTCTTGGATTCTCCTGGTTCCCCACCAAGAACAGATCTCTACTCACTCACTCACCCGCACATTCACCTATTCACACATACTCACAAACTTAGTCACATGCACACATGCATATACGTCTGTGTAGTGCTTGTGTAGCTCTTATGGGTGACCCTTCATGGAAACTATTTTCAAACATACGACATGCATCATGAAACACATCTATTATTTGCACAATGTGTATTGATTTCTGCCCTTCCATGCAGACTCACAGGGCTTTCAACATAACAACTGACATCGCTTTTGACATGAGGACTAACATCATGTTCAGCATGAGGACTAACGTCTTTTCACCATGAGAGCTAATGTTACTTTATAGTAAACATGAGGCGCCACATTCCTTCCACCCCTTAAAAAAATGTTCAAGTGCAGCATGCTCCTTTTATTGGAATTATATTTGTCCATGCGATTTGATTTACAATGACTAGCTGAGCCTTCCAAAAGCCTTTGCCCAGGGGCTTATTGATTCTGCCTCAAAGAGTTTGAGAGGTATGAGCAATTTCATTCTGCTATCTGTGAATCCTATGTGATCTAGGCACATAAACACACTCTATGTGTGTTCTCCTGGCTGGGATTTGATCTTGCCTAAGGCCTTGTCTAGCTCCCTAATTCTAGAGTGATTTAAACATGTGAAAGATAGCAGAAAGTCAATCCTAAAACTCATACACAGATGGCAAAGTTCTTTCCTTTGTAACTTCCTGTCTCCATTTCTCCTCTTTAAGTTTACTTTCTGTGCTTACATTCAGGAAATGGTTATGTTTTATGTTCCTGGGGTCATGTTGTGGGTCAGGATATTTGTTATAGGCCTTGATCTTTGACCTCTGACCCAGTTTTTCTTGGTAGTCCTCCTCACTCTTTGATTGATTGAGGGGCAGGTGGGGAGGTTAGAACTGTGTGGAGGGAACTGTCAGCAGAATGGGACAGATAGCCCCTGGCTCTGAAACCGCCTCACCTTCTAAAGTATTTTCAGTCATATTTCAGAATTATTTCCAGCAGTCTTTGCATCCTTTGATCTGGGACCCTGCGTGGCAACTTCACTTTGCATTTATGGTGTTCAAATTACATCCATGCCTCACCTGCTTGCTTTATATGGCTGCAGGACGGAATGAGGATGGTCACTGCAAATGCGGTGGATCACAGATGAAAGTAGCCAAAACCAAGGCACAGGTATCAAACGCATATTTTTGTTCATGCTTGAAACCGTACTATGTTCCATTCCCAAGGGGCTCTTCACGTGTCTGCAGAACTGTCAAGCCCAAAGGCACGTCCCCAGTGTTGGGTGTTGCAGTGCATTCTTACCCCTGAGCAATCATTTCTGTCAGAACCTGCCCTCAATTCCTTTGTTTGCAAGTGGCTGTTCTTTGTGAACTGCAACACAGGAGACAGCATAATGACAAAGTCAAGTTTAGTACAGTACAGGTGGAGACTGTTGCTTATAGATGAGTCCAGTACAGTACAGTTGTAAACTGTTGCTTATAGATGAGTCCAGTACAGATGGAGGCTGTAGCAACAGTTAGGCATGCAGTCCTCTTTGGGGAAATGTTGTTATTCCCTGGCAACCTTTATATGCCAAAATCTAAAACATCCCCACAGCTGTACAAGTGAGCCAGAGAGGAACTGCCAATCAGTGCTGCTCACTCCAGTAAAGTTTTAATGAGTGTCTAATCTGAGTCAATCAAATACAAAAAGAACTATACATTTTCAACAGAAGTGGGTTGCACTCTCATTTAAGGCAATGGGTTGAAAACAGGTTTGCATAAATCAAAGTAATTTCAGTAACAACACACATAGATTATTCACTCTCTGAGTGAGTTAGGTGTTGTGCAGGACAATGAAACCAAACACTGATTATTGGCACAACACAGTAAAGGACTCTCAGTTCCACAGACGAATGGTCAATGTTACTGGGTCCCTATCTGCCCTCATCTACCATTATCAATGGTCATCGACTGTCATCACTCATCATTAATGGTCACTGACTGTTATCTATCCTCACCAACCGTCATCTGCCATCATTAACCATCATCAGCTGTTACCAACCACCATCTATGGCCATTAATTGTCATCAACCACCATCATCATTGTCAGCTATCCTCCAGCATTATCTATGGTCATCACCTGTCATATACCATCATGTATGGTCATTAACTGTCATGCATCATCATGTACGGTCATCAGCTGTCATCTCTATCACCTGTGGTCATCAGTTCTGGTTGCAGTTTCATTTCCCACATGGAAGCCCTGAGCTCACTGAGGAAGTATCCAGCAACAGCAAGGCTGAGACTGCAAGAAATATCCCTGGTTTACTCACTCATTGTCTGACTTAATGACTGACAGTACCACTTTTTTCAAATAGATGGTGCAGTGGCCAAAACAGGCCAGTGCTCATTTGTTTTTTGAGCACGTATGTCTGCTAGGAAATAGAATATTTCAGCTTTTAATTTCAGCTTTGAAACTTTTAAATTGGCTCCTGTGTTCTCCCCCAACCCCCACTAAAGAGGCTCAAGGATACGGAAGTGTATTAAAAAATAATAGAAACAACAAAAAGTCTCAGAAATTCACCAGCTGGGAAAAGGTGGTAAACAGTGATGTATAAACATCAGGGCAATCTGCTGGGGGCTGCCTCCCTCCCCCAGCCAATTAACACAGCTATTTCCTCTGAATTCTGCAGGGGAAATTGACTGTGCTAATGCATGTGAGATTATCTGGATCCTATGAACTGAGCTCCTTCTCAGGCATTCCACACCCCCCAACTCCTATAAGTCAACCCCCCCCGACACACACACAAAAAAAACCCCTAAAGAAAGCTTGGTAATGAAAAATGTCGCTGTCATTGATGTGTTCACACACAAAGGAATTCTCTGCTGATTTTATGCCTTGAAGCAGGAGAATGCATGAAATGTTATCTTATTTCACCACAAAGATGAAAAGCGAAGAAAAAATCAAAACTTCCTCCTCAATGACTTCTTTTTATTAGTATCAGTTTGTTTATTGTTTTTTTATTTTATCTCTGAAACTATATAACAATTTCTCACTTCTAATTATGATAATCATCAGCTATCTTTGCTGCTCTTAATTATGGTCTTACTCACTGTTATCACAGAAAAGCTCCATGCTAAATAAAATGTAATAGACCGATCAAGTAATTAACCAGTTGCTCTATTGATTGACTGCTCTAGTCTGTGTCAATTTCCCCATTGATCCATTGCTCTTGTCTATATTGATTGAGCCATTGATTGATTGCTCTTGTCTGCATGCCAGAGCTGGCTGCAGAAGCCTCATCTCTACTCCCTAAAGAAGAGAGGGAGATCCAGCCACCCACAGGACACCCTGAAGGATGTGTCCCAGACCAAAGAGGTCCATGTGGAGGGGGCCCCACCTGAGAACAGCACAGAGTTCTGGAACCGTCCGCGCTGTGGTGTCCCAGACTACCCCAGGCAGAAGAGTGGGACCTTTGTGGGGAGGCAGCGGCAGAAGCGATTTGTCCTCTTCGGGGGACGCTGGGACAAAACTGACCTCACATACAAGTAGGAATCTCTCTCTAAGGATGCCCAGAATCTCTATTATTATTAGTTGCAGTAGTATGAATTTCAGTTTCAGATTTAAGATGAAATGACTGCCCCATTTGTTCTGGACAGGACATAGATTTAGAAACACATTTCAATTCAGGGCCATGAGCAGCAGCAATTAAAACTCTTATTTTAAAACACCACTGCAGTTGTAACTGTCATTTGTTTTCAGCAACACATCTGTCTCGCAATAACATGACACACCAGTAACAGATTTGGTATCACTCAACCATCGCCTAATTGGGTGGGAGGGGGACAGTGCGGTAGCAGTGTTTGTAAACCACTGAGGTTGAGACCTCAAAACAACCAGAAATGTGTCCTTGTCAAAGTAATTTGCCATTTGGCATCAAAGCGATACCTTTCCACAGAAGAAGGGGAGGTACAGTATGTCCTAGAAAATGTAGCCATGTCAGTTTGCATTTATGGTTGTTCTCCATAATTAGTTCCCCTCAGTATAGCAGCACAGGGGGTGATGGGATTAAAGCCTTCTGTAATGGAAAAGGAAACTGACACAGGCACTGGGAGGGGAGGTGCTTGACCACCAAAACCTTCACCCACCTTATGACCACCCCTCCAAAGGAAAAAAGCTAGCTACAATGGCCCAATCACTGTGATGTGGAAGGGATGTCATCAGCATGCTGGGCATAGGGGCCTGTGGTTCTCTGAGCAGGGGGCAGAAGCTTGGTCCCAGCATGGTCTGTGAAAGGGGGTGAGGTGCAAAGAGGGTTTTCCAGAGTGTTCTGTCACCTTGGGGCCTTGTGGAGGCCCGAGAATGGGGAGTAGTAGGACAGGGTACTGTAGCCCCACTCCCGGGCCTCAGCTCCTAGGGTCCTTCTGCAGTTGAAAGCATGAAAGTGTAATGGAACTGACAGCCTCACTGTCTACCACCCGCCGCACCAGCCCAAACACCACAGCTGGGGCAGGGGGCATGTGAGGGGAATCCCGCAAATTGGAGGGGCTATGGTGCTTTTATTTTTTAGTTTTGTATCTTTAAGGAATGTGGTTTCTGATTTTCTGATATGTTTGTTTGTGTTACAGTGCCTTTCCTGGTAAATGGACAGAGTTGGTAGTGAAAGCATTGAGAATAGCATCTCAGTTTCTCTCAACTCTGAACAGTAATGCTGTGTGCTGTATACCAATGTCTTCTACTCTGTTCATGTATGCTGAGGGTAAAACGATGAGACCTGGCATTATACAGACCATTAATATTAAGTAATAAATAAGCTTATTAGAGTATGAAGACTGGAATTTTTGTGATTCTCCTTCTACATAGCAAGTGACATCCAGTCAGAACTACATCAACAAACAAGTAAAATTACAAACCTCAGAATAGCATGGACCAATCAAAAGATATTTGCTGTCCATAGCAATCCCCTGGAACAAATCATTTAAATCAGTGAGTCACAGCTAACATAGAGTGACTCCACCCATTCTGGGGGTCATGAATTCTCATTCTCCCAACACTAACTAAAGCTTCTCTATTGGCAGCCGATGCAGTTCAGACTAGTGCCAGTGCAAAGCAGGTCATGTGATAGCAGGTAGAGCCCTAGACTCTGCATCTGAGCATGACTGAATACCAGGAGCGGCTTTGTTGCTTTGGCTTGTGAATTTGTATCCCATATGGAACTTTTACCTCAGTTGTTTCAGCTGGAGATCAATCCCCTCTTGTTACTCAGTGTGCTGGAGGGTGATGATGGGGTTCTCTGTGCTATGTAGCTTTCACTGTGTAAAATGGGACAAGTGGAGGCAGAATGTCACATGATCCGGGTTTCACTGAGGGTGTTCTGAAACTGGCCAGCACAGTTACTTGCATGTTACATGTAGCAGGGCAAGCTGCACAATCCGAACTCTCCTCAGTGGCAAATAAAGGATGTTTTATCGTAGGGTATGTGTGCAGCTATCGCTGTATGTAGCTACTATAATACACCTGCATTGTGCGGCCAGCCTTTTTAAAATCTGTGGGCTTCTGTGGGTGGCATTTCTTACTGCCATTGTTCAGCTGGGCTCAGAAGCTGGCTTAACCATGTGGGTTTATTCACAACGGTGGGGCCATTCCTTGCACTTCACAAAGCAGCACAACACATTCTTCTGTCACAACAGCAGGGAATTATGGGTGAGGTAGAGGTGAGGGTGACGGGTGAGGTGGCATTTGCTGTCTGGGGTCTCATGTATGTGTGCATGTCTGTACTTGTTTGTCTGTATATGCGTGTGTGTGTGTGTGTGTGTGTGTGTGTGTGTGTGTTTTTTCAGGATCGTGCGTTTCCCCCGGCAGATGAGCAAAGACAAGGTGCGCAGCATCCTGCGGGAGGCCAGTCAGGTGTGGAGTGACGTCACCCCCCTAACCTTCACCGAAGTCAGCCACGGGAGAGCTGACATCATCATCGACTTCACCAGGTAAAGCGCCAAACTGAACCAAACACTCACATACACACACACCTGATAATATCAAAGGAAAATACAGTAAAAAGAAAACTCCCCACACACTATGTGTCTAAAAGAAGCCCGCATTTTTGACAGGAACCTACGCTGGCTTATGATTCAGCCATTACACCTTTGCCAGAGCATGCTCTTAGGTTGACTTCAGTTTTCATTAAACAGTGTTATATTCTGTAAAATGCAGCATATGCCATAGTTCTTCCTTATAGGTTATGCTATGCTCTCCTAGCACCAGTAGCTGAACCTGTAAGGTGTGCAAATGCCTCACGTTACTGCGGGAAAAGACACATCTTAGTGCAGGTTCCCAGTGAGCATGAATTAATGACTGGTTTACTAAGACTGCCTATGTAAGGCAGGTAATTACACATTTAGTCAGAAGAAACACCCTGTTGTCAGAGCTGAGAGTACTACACATAATTTGTATGTCCACACGCTCCAAAACACAACTGACAGCACATTTTTGGCCCATGTCACAAGAACACTGCAAAAACCGACTGTGAATGCATTCAAAGAGGAAGAACATACTCCAACACCAAAAATGAAATGCGAGAGGGCTTCTGGAATTTGGAATGCAACCAGGCATTAAAACAAAATTGTAATGACTACCAAAAAGAACAGGTGAAGATAAAGAAAATGTGACACAATATTCTGAGATGCACTATGGGAATAATGAGTTTAAAATATCATTATGCGTCTCTGGCACTACCTGGCTGGTTCACTGAGGTGTATGAGTAGCTAACAGAATCCACCATAAAGTTCAGCAGCACTCTGAGGTATTTTATAAAGTAAAGCTATCTTTAGTGGTAAAAACACCTGGCTAAATTTAACTTGCAGTCAGACAGGGCCTTTATGTGGTCCTGCAGAGAAGAGGAAGATGTGTGTATCACCTAGCAAGCACAGGTAGAGGGATACAGCCATGCCTCCACACACCTGTGGGCTCTGTGTGAACATGAGTGAGGCACATGTGCAGGTATGCAAGTGTCATCCACACCTGCAACCTCAGGGCCACCAACCCTGCAATCCTGTAATCCAGGTAGCGGCACAACAGGACAAAGCCTGGCCCAAATTTCAGGCTCTGTTATGGAGGCTTGGGGATTCCTGTCTTCTGTTTCATACACTGTGGGGCGGGAGCTGCCCTCCCCACCCCACCCCCCTGTTTAATGGTGGCACCTGCCTCCCAGCTATATGTCTGCTGCAGCAAGCATTTTTGCACTTTTGGCACGCGTTCAGCATGCACCACTTCCTATTCTTGTTAAATGCTCTTGTTTTACAATACCCAGCTATACATCAGACCTATATAAGGGCTTTACAAGCAGGATAGTGTTTCCATCTCAAAGATGCTTCCCCTCTAATTGGACATAAGCGGTATCTGGTTTACCCCAAGGCCCATTTAACAATATTTACTGGTGACATCCTGCGTTGGCCAGGGTCCAGATTCACAGAACATTTTACTCAGCACTCTCTCAGATCTAATGTGTGTTCCGACCCAAACTAAAACACCAGCATGTTTTCCTTTGCAGACATGCTTCTACAAGGGGATTACACAGCTTTCAGCATCATGCCAGCTGTGACTGCAGCTAGCAGTTCAACAGCACTGTCTCACCTGGGACTGAAACACAAGACCTTCTGGGATAAAGTTCACTGCCTGGTGTGGAGAAGGGCAGGCTTAGGTTTCTATCCAGTACTGAACTGTGTAGTACAGGAACCTTTACAAAGGCCATATTTGTAGCCTCAGTAAAATCAGTCTTGATTTTACTTGGGATAGATATTTCATTAGTGTTTGAAGTAGTTACATTTACATTTTAGTATAATTTCATTTCCCGCCAAGATGTCAAATTTCAAAATTTTCCCGCCAAGATTCATAGATGCTGCCATTCTGCTAAAGCTGAGAGTGTTCTGAGCAGGAAGAGACACTACACCCACTTTTCCTGGCTCTTAAAAAAATAGCAAACAGGCAATCCACTCCCAATTATTGCTTTTGTTTTCCACTACAAAGGACCCTCATCAACAAGTGTTCATCCTTCAGAAGTGTGTGTCCCAGTTAAGAACATGATTACTGAAGCCCTGCTAAAAATGGGAAACTTTGTCAAACTTTTGTCATAATAAAGATAATAAAAATGTTATGTGGATGGATTCAGAGTTAACTCTAGAATTTTTTCTTTCTTTTTCTTTACAAAGTTCTTCTTTATTGGTGTTCTTTTTGTGAGCGCTCATGGATCAAACCTTTTAAAATAACTACCCAAATGGGACACATCACTACAAACAGGGTAATTAAATGAAGAAAAGAGAGAAAGTTGAGTTGTGTTTGATTGACAGGTACTGGCATGGAGACAGCCTGCCATTCGACGGCCCCGGGGGAATCCTTGCACATGCATTCTTTCCCAGAACGCACCGGGAGGGAGACATTCACTTTGACTATGATGAGACTTGGACAGTAGGCAATGATTTGGGTGAGTGGATGTATGTGAGGGTGTGTACCACATTCTGTTAAGTATCACTGTAGGTGCAAGAGGAGGTCTACGGATTTAGCAAATGTGTTTGAGGATATATCACAAATGTTCAGACTCTGCGGTTAGCTGTAACAAGATGCAGTTTTAACAGATGAGTTTTCAGTCTATGGCGGAGGATGGTGAGTGACTCGGTGGTTCTGGTTGTTGTAGGTACAGACCTGCTCCAGGTAGCAGCCCATGAGTTCGGCCATGTCCTGGGCCTCCAGCACTCCCTGGTTCCCGGGGCGGTGATGTCACCATTCTACAGCTTCACCTACCCGCTGCAGCTGAGTGAGGATGACAAGCAGGGGATCCAGTATCTGTACGGCTCACGGCACCCTCCAACTCCCCCGGTCAGCACGGAGATGTTCAGCAACGAGATCCTCACCACTGCCGTGAGTGTGTCTGTACCACACCATTCCTCCCCAGCACCTGGGCACACTCTCACACACACCACAGGCTACACACACACACACAGCTCCAGAAAGGTACCACCCCCACCCTGTCTGTCTCTCACACAATCATACACATACAGTGCACAATCTTACAAATACACACACATATATTCACTCTCACACATGCACACACACACACACACACACACACACACAAACACATACACAGCACTAACAACATAACCACATTGACTCTCTTTCTCTCACACACACACACACACACACACTCAACCCAGCATAATGCACATCCATCAATCAAACTTTACTTGATATCGTACTCTCTCTAACTCTCTCTCTGACTCTCTGTCTGTCTGTCTGCCTGCAGCCGGATGCCTGCCAGACAGATTTTGACGCCGTGTCCATGATCCGAGGGGAGCTCTTCTTCTTTAAGTCACGCTACGTGTGGCGCATCCGAGACGGGCGGCTACAGACAGGGTACCCAGCGCTGGCTTCACGCCACTGGCAGGGGATTCCCGACCGCGTCGATGCCGCCTTTGAAGACCAGTCCGGGAACATCTGGTTCTTTCAAGGTGTGTGATGGGGGCGTGGCTCCTTGGCGGGATGGGGGCTTTAGATTTGTCTTAAAAAGGACCACTGCACATCCCAAAAATGCTTTGAATGGAATGATGTTTGTAATTATTCCATGACCCACATGCATCCACTAACAATGACCTGATATTTGCTCCAACAAAAAGCTTCATATTTATTTCAGAATCATAGTTTGCATTGGTGGAACGAAGCTTGGAAGTGTGGCCATTAATTGGTTGCTAGCGAACCGAAGCCCTGCTTTTCCAGAGTCTTCCAGCATCCATCACTCATCAGCATCAAAGATTTAATAGTAAGAAGATCCCCAAGTAATGGTATTTTCATTGGAAATAGCTGTGGAAACTAGATGACAGAAACCCAGGACACATGCATAGGGATAGCTTTCATCAGGAAACAGCCAAAAGTCACTGAAGTGCAGATGAGCTCTCCTCTGAAATAAAATCTCTGTTTGAAAAGCTGACTAGCTGACAAGTTAATATTTTCAATTCACTATGTTCGTGACATTTTCCACCTCTTGGTACATTCAATAAAATTAATTCCAAACGTTTGACCAAAATACCAGAGAAAATACCAGAGAAAATACCAGTACAATGAACAAATGTCAACAAACTCCTATTGGTTACAGTGCTGAAGACATGTGTTCCACTCTGCATGGCCTCATTCTAAACTGCTCTGCATGAAGCCTGAAAGTACAACAGAGATGGCTCCGATCTCAGCATCATCCACAAGCTTCAAAGATCGAGTTACCTTCCATTAGTGGCCTTCATTGACATCTTTACACTAGTCATACTCACAGCCCCTCTCCCATGACATCTCATGTGGAATCAAAACACTAAGATCAAAACAGACCAATCACAGCAAATCCTCTTTGTATTGTTGTCAACAATTTTTGTAGTGCCCGCTTTAATCCAGGTGAAGCCTGACTGTCTGGTGCAGGTGTAGAGCAATGGTCACTGAGCCTCATCTTTGACCCTTGGCAGTGGGAGGAGTCACCCCATGGAAGTCAGCCCATGGAAGCCAGCTTCGCATCGGCATCTATTAGAAAAAAAGGATTTGAACTGGTGTAATGGATTTCGATGTCTAACTTTCATTGGACAGTAACATTGGGCATAACATAATGAAGAAAACATAGCCCCGCCCACAAGCCTGGCTTCATGTATACTTGTACAGAGCTCATCCTGTAGATCACCTTGTAGATACCCTGTAGACTACCAATCACACCACCTGATGAAAACAGTTTCCATCACCTAAACCACAGTGCCTTGTACGTGAATACTGAATTAAGGTGACCGCAGAAAGTCAGTATATGAGGATAATTAGTCTGAACATTGGGGTTTAAATCATTCTTTTATTCTTGTTAAATTGAAAGATCAATAAAGTGGTGTGTGTTGTCTGGTTTTTTAATAATACAGTTGTGTTTAACTAGCTGATTTTACTGCTGGATTCGCTTGGCTAGCAGTCTAACAATAGTGAATCCATCAGTTTTGAAGAGTGTAGACCAAAACCTATTTGTTTAATTCAAGACCTGCAATAGGCTGCTTCTAGCTGTAGGCTTACATGGAAACATATGCCAAATAAACAACTCAAAAGAGTGCATGTGTGATGTAGCCCTTATCCTAACATAATCTAATTGCCTCCATTTTTTACAGTGCTGGGGACCCAGTTCTCCAGTATCCTATGTCACATTGATGCTATGGGAATCATCCAAGCACGTTTCATGTTGGTGTGAGGCCATGGCCACGCGTGCTGATTAATCCCCCTCCCTCCTTCCTGCAGGTGGCAGTTACTGGGTGTTTGACGCAGGCAGACAGATCACAGGGCCGGCCCCTGTGCAGCATCTGGGTCTCCCGGTTTCCGACGTTCAGGCCGCCCTCATGTGGGGGCAGGGTAAAGCTCAGAAGGTCTACGTCTTCAAGTCAGGCAGGTACTGGCGATTCATCCCCGAGGAGAACCGGGTCGACACCGTACACCCCCGAAGCATGCACGAATGGAGGGGCGTCCCCAGCAATATTGACGGCGCCTTCCAGGATCTACATGGTACGTACCTCTGTCCTGAACTAAACCAAACCCAAACTGGGTTCAAGTTAGGCAGACTTGCATGGTCCGTCCTTATGAAAAATACACAAAATTCTCACATAATTTTAATTAGGAAAGAGAAAATAGTAATGAAAGGCTTTCTGATATGTGTCAAGACATGCTGCATATTACACTTGTGTCCATTTGGATGTAATTATATACACAAAAAATCCAAATAAACATATCATAAACATATCAGGGGTCACTAACTTTCAAGCAATACATCCAAAATTGCAAGACATTTTATGTGTCAAGACATGCTGTATATTACACTTGTATCAATTTAGATTTTTTTGTATATATAATATTTATTGGGGAATAAATTCTGTGCTGTCATATACACATAAAATGTCTTGCAATTTTGGATGTATTGCTTGAAAGTAGTGATCCCTGATATGTTTATGATACTGTATAAGTATGTATGATTTTTGACTGTATGATTTTTGAAAAATATGAGAACTATTTTCTTTACTGTTGGTTGTTTTCACTCCCACCCTCACTCTGTCCCTCCATCCCTCCATTGCCTCAATAGGCTACGTCCACTTTCTCAGAGGGAAACAGTACTGGAAGTATGACCCGATGGACCAGACGGTTCTGGAAGGTTACCCTCGTGTTATTGGAATGGACTTCTTCAGTTGCCCTGTGTCTAAATATCGATAAACTAACCACTGCAGAATGGTAACACCATGCCAAACTAGCTGGGCAAAAAAAAGTTCCTATGAGGTCAAAAATACAGTTTTCCATTATCCATGTTAATTACATGTCAGGGGATGTAATGCATCATTGTTTTTTTGTATGAATATATATATATATATATTTTGTTTTTGGTTAACAATATGTGTATTGAAAAGGATTTTAAAACTCAAGACCTCAACTTCCTGCTTGATCACCCTCCCAGAAAGGGGTTGGGGAAGACTCTAAGAGAATGACATTTTTAGGACAAATCAGTATGTTGGATACACCAACACAGCCCCCAGCAGGCTTTCAAGACCACCAGAATGCTATGTTGTATTTCAGGTTTTCAGGTCTTTCTTTTATGAGTTGAGCAATAAAAAAATGTTGGAATTTTATTGCAGTTTACAGTATAGTAATTGACAATGTTCAATATACCTACTACACAGGGACATTATAATGTCTAGATGAGATAGGCCTCAAGAAAAGAACATTACACCTAACTAACAAAATCAAATAATCGCTGTATGTACCCTGGCTCTTCAACAATATAGTCTCTTGGTGCAGTCAAGGAAGAATTAAGTTGTGTTTGAAGACTTAGATCACTAACCACCACAATTATTCTGTCTCTACTTGCGAAACTCATTTGCTAGGGCTTCACCCCCCAAAGCTCAACCATCCTCTCTTCTCAGGTAACAAACCGTACTTTTAAAATATGTAGTATTCTTAGTTAAGCCGATGTTTGGTCTCCCTGTGCAGCTATGAGATTTGTTTTTTTTTCTGATGGTGAGGGGTGTGTTTTGAGTGAGGCAGCACTTCATTCAGAACTGTCAGGTTGGATCTGAACTGAAACGACAGGGCTACTTTCAAGAGGGCACAGCTATACTACTGGAGGACGTCAAAGCATACCTATGCTGAGTATTTCAGGAGAGCAGGTTAACATTTCACATGTAACTCATTCAGCAGACGCTCTTATCCAGAATGACACACAAGCATTAAATAGGGCCAGGCAATCAGCTGCAATCAGGTTTCCAGTTTCCTCTTCCTCTTCATTTCCTTATACACAACCCTTCACATATTGCTGCACAAACCCACCATTTTTATGCAAGGTTCACTCACTCCTATTATGGTGACTTTACAGGCTGTCTTTTTTTAAAAAATATGTTTGTCTCTTCACATATAAAGGTGCTAAAACATGAAAACAGGGAAATGGTTAGTGCTCCTCTATTTGGCATGAGGAACCTCCAGGGCACTACTGCCATTTTTAAGTATATGGAAAATGTCTCACTGTGACTGTGGCAAAATGGTATCAGAAAAACAGCCATGAAGGCGTATAGGGAGACAGTAACCTGTTCAAACAATCCAAATGACTGTTGAAAAACCCATGCAAATGAAAAATACCTCCTCTCCAATTTTCCGGTGCTTTAAGTAGTGTTTACTGTTTATTATTGACCGAGCCAATTCAGGATATTTGACTGGTATTGAGGGGGGCATTGGGTGTGAAATAGTAATTGGTGTTGAAGTGGCAATGTGACTGACTCACCGATATTACAAAGTGACAATGTGAATCAAGGTCTGTGCTACCATTAGTATGAATTTATGCCACTTTAGACAGTCCATTATTATTTTGTGCAACTTGGAATGGAAATGGAATGAAAACTGCTAATATACATGTGAAAGATTAAATTCTTTATCAACATCATGAAAACATTAGGTTGAAATAATTGGACTAAATGTGCTTTAAGGCTAATGGATGCAGTTGAAACTTGCACAAAACGTACCACACACCTTGACTGTTAAAAAAAAGTGAATCGATGCATAATTAAGGGGCAGTGTAGATCAATAACTGTTATTAAAGGGGAAGTGTGACTCAGTGATTGGTGTTAGAGGGGAAGTGTATCAATGACTGGCATTAAAGTAGCAGTGTGAGAAAGTGACTGGTATCAAATTTACACTTCCTTCTTCGCAATGAAATGTTCATTGTGCATCAGTGCTGGACACTGATGTCATATTTTCTGTTTTATATACACCGTTGTGATCGTGCTATTCCATTTAATTCACGCAGAGAGACTTTCTCTGTCTTTGCTAGCACTGGTAGCTGTAGCACTCAGGCACTGTTATTTTAGCCATGTATATGTATCCCTGGTCTGAACGTACTCATTAAAGTGTCTCACGTTTTTTTTTAAAACCCACATACCGTATTTACTGTGTAAATAAATTCTGTTCAAATGTTGTACAATATTTTGTTGCAAATAAAGTTTTGTCTTGTTCAGTGTACATTTATTTATTTATTTATTTATTTATTTATTTATTTATTTATTTTTTAAATAAAGTAGAAGCCTGTACACTTGCTCCTCCCTGTTGGGGGGGGGGGGAAGCAAGGTTTTCCTTGAGAATTGAAAAAACTGCTCCCCTCCCCATTCCCACCTACTGTCGTAACACCCCTTTGTTAAAGCATCCCTAGCAAGCCTACATGTTATCTGCTATGCATTTGCACTGTAAGCCCGGGTCCAGGGTTGGGGAAAAACTGCACCAGACCACATCCTTCTTGTTCAGACTGCTGCTCACTGAGGAGCTTCAGTATGTAATTGGAACCTGATCAGCCTGTAGATAGCCCCCTCCCTCCAACACCCCCTTTGTGGTGAACATTCCTGAAGTATGTCGCCTCGGCTTGTTTCCCCCCTCTGTTATCGAACGGCGCAAATTTGTTCCGGGTGTACCTTTTCTTTCTCAGACTCCCATGGCACACAGCACGGTACAGAACAATGCTCCTCCCCAGCCTATTTTTACCCTTGCTGTAAGAGGGCACAGTTGGTATCTCTTATAAATAATATCCTTTCCTTTATGCAGGTTTGCACCACAACAAACTAGACTCATGCAGATATGCACAGGGAAAGACACAATTATACAAAACAGAATGTGCACACATTAGATTACTCATACCCTGGTGGACGTTCCTAAAAACGATGTGACAGCAATGTTTTCAACAGAATGCTGACAGAAAAGTTGCAGTGTGCCAGCAGGTTAACCTGATCAATATCACAGACAAAAAGTATGTATACAACATGTGAACATGAGCTGCCTGCTAAACATAGCATTTTATTATAAAACTGACTGATAGTGACATGGTATAGTAATAAATTTTATAGATCAGACCATCATCCAGTGTCTCATGAGACAATCATTCAGACTGTCATATATCTTCCTCATGAGAGTAAGCTGTTTAACACTCAGCTGAATATGAAAGCCAGAGACAGTGAGAGGAAATGAATGTCAGCCTCTGTATTTTTACAGTCTCACATGTGCCTTGGATAATGCAGCGTATTCTGAAGTGGGTAGGGGGACGGAGGAGAGTAACCAGATGCGCTGTCCTCGCCTCCAGCTAAAAGCGCCATGAACTCTTCACTTTTTATCTCTTTCATTGTTTTTTCCCCCTTACTGAGACAAGTAATTCTCAAGTAATTGTCACCAGGCAGAATCTTTCAGTTACGTCCTTAGGATATCATAACTGTTATTCATTTTCTGCCTACATGCTCTTCTGGAGAGTGCTCAGACACAATCCATTTATACAACTGGCTTTAGATTTAATTAACCCACTGGGGATCTAGCAGGCTGAAAATTACAAGCCCAGGTGCTAAACCTGCATCACACTCTCATGTTTTAGCATGTGTTGTCCCCATCTATGCTATATGACTTTCACAGTTTCCCCCATTTTTATTGTTAACCAATTGTACTACTTTTGGCTAGGCTCACCACAACAACTTCACAGGTGAAGCAAATGCAATCCTCTGATACCCATATACCAACATGATTATTTTTCATTCTACCAGTCCCACAGTGCATTACAGTGAAGAGGGTGTTAATTGGGAATATTACACCACTGACATCATCTGAGCGAACAGTAGGCGCCTGATGAGGTACTGATCTGAACAAATCAGTAGGTACCCTGAGTCAGAGCAGTGTGACACAGGGACTCTAGCTAACTTAACAACCGTTACCCCCGGCCAATTTCCTCTGCTGCTGCCATTGTTGGCTGGTGTCAAACCCAGCCTGTGGGGCTAAGCCTGTGCCTGCCTTCAAGACAAGCTCCTTGCTGAGTCAGCATTCTATTTAATAATATTCTTTCGGCCTCTCAACAGTCCAGCATAAAACTATTGTCTGTGTTGTCTTTTTTGGTTATACACTCACATGTGGACCCGCATACATTTACATGTCTATGTTGTAGCCAATATTGCACATGTTGAGGTATCTGTGAGGTATCGGTGTGTGTATGTGTTTATTTATTCATGAATTTTTTGGAACAGATATTACCATTATTATTGTGATTTCTGTGTATATGTGACTGTTGTATATGTGAATGTTATTTTTATGTACAGTCCATTCATAATCCAACATCCATTGACTTTGTATAAATTTTAATATTCTGATTCTGATCATCAGTATGTAGCCCTTGCAGAAGTTGGGACCTGAGGGGGTGGGAGGTGGTTGTTCTTATGTATTATTAGCTGAGGAGGTGTGTCACTGTCTGTTCACAACATTGATTCCACTGTGAAGCAGTCTGCACATGTAATCTTCACTTTTTTTCCTTGCAACAATGAGTGATTTTTTCAAAGCACAACACAGTATGGCTTGGACTGTCAACTACAATCTGCATGTGATATTAAACATTTTGGTTAATTACACTTGTCCCCTGAGGTACACTGTGTGTCCCAGGCAAACACTTTGAATGTGTAATCATCACAAAGAAAGAGAGAAAAAATACCAACTGTTCCATGTTACTAAATTACTGCAAATATTCCCTGCAAATAGTCCTCACCACATTGCATGCTTCTTGAGAGTATAACACACAGTAAAAACTGTGCTTGCATTGTGCACATGAGGCACACTCCCCTCCCCCTGAGGGAAAATGCAAGCCTGAGCTGGCTGGCTCTTGCATGTGCATGTGCTTAACCTAGACCTTTGACATTTTATGAATGAATAATTTTTGCATTTAACACAAAGCATTTTTCACATAGTTCAAGACAACAATGCATGCACATTACAATGTGCAAAATGCAAAATGTGTGAATCCAACAAACCTAGCATGAATTTGCAGATGTTAAGGTGAACATTAGAAATAATAGAGTGCGGACAGCGTGTGAATTAAGTGCACATGAAATTGCGTCTGTTACAATGGCACATGTGCAATTACTTCGGAATAAACATCTGAAAGGTGGGTTGCTTTGGAGTCCAGGAATTCACTGCTTCACGATTACAGACTTTAACTTTAAGGAGGGGTTTAATGTGTTGTTGAGGGGTATACTTCGAAAAAAAACAACTTTATTTTAAAAGCTTATTTTGAGGACACGTTTCATTTGGGAAATATAAACTCTGTGCTATGAGTGTGGGCTACTGCATTTTCAGTTGATACATAGGTCTACAATAGGAGTAAAACTATGGCCTACATTCAACACAACCACAATACACATTGTCCGTAATATTCAACCACTGAGTAATCACTGAAATTAACTAAATGTGTAAGACAATGTCACATTTAAATTCCTTACTTCAATGTCAGAAACAGCACATTGTAGGTACTTTTAATCTGGATCCATGTCGCATGAATGTCATAAATAGTGATGTTGAAAAGGAGGTTCTTCTGGAATGTTACTCTGCCTTGAAAGGACTGTACATTACATTCAGTGAAAGAGCAGAAAAAAACCATTACCCATCCAAATTTAATGCCTTGTCTCCTTTCACCTTTTCGTACGCGGTCAACACGGGAACACTCTGAACGTTCCACGCGTCTGTGTTTGTTAGGATTGTCTCAAGTGTTTCAAGCTGCTGCAGATCTCTCATGGCAATATGTCCCGGCAACAGGAACTTCATGAACCCCTCTCTCTCACAGCTGACCTGTTCTGCTAAATCTTGTGCAATAGTGACTTAGTTTTAACTTTTTGCCAGTCAGAGCAGTGTGAGGGTAGCAGGGAACCATTGGGTGGGTCACTGGCAGCCCAGGGACCCCTTGTTTGATACCACTTTGCCTACCCTGCTGTGTGGTTTGGACTGTTTAAGGCAGCAGCTGCTTCCACAGTGATCCATAAAACCAGATCATTGTCATGAGTTCATCACATTGATGCGTCCCTCTTTCACTGTAAGGCAGGGTTTTCACATTTGTGGTTCAGTGTGTTAAGTCACATAGCCCGTATCGCTGTGGTGCAGGTATTAGCCTGCAGATGTCTAGTTCTTTAGGTGGGAACCCTCCTGTGTTGCTTCATAAGAAACCGCTCCTCCTTGAGGGGGAAGGTGGAGAGTGATTGGGTGACAGAAAACTGCAACTATCACTGAGAATATGTAGGTATGATGCCCAGGCAGGGAACTGTCACTATTAATTTGGTTACTGTTGTATGAAACCTGAGTTGTTTCTTTAAAAGTGGCCATCTATATAAATTGATGATATGTGTAAATGTAAGCTATGCGAGACACTCTGGGAAAGGCATCTGTCAAGCAAATAAACTATTATTAAAAAGAAGTATGGGAAAGGGAAACCCCTTTTCTAAACCCTTATGACAAAGATGATACCTAGGGATTCTGAGAATTGTGGGATGAATTAAAAATTTATGATCCATCTTTGGGAGACTGAAGGAAGGCTTTCTGCTTATGACATCACAATTACTATACTAATCACAGTAGACAAGGAGAACTCCATTACACCATCCCTGGATTTCTGTAGATTACTGATGGACATACTAGTACATTGTCTGAATATATAACACCAGAAAACCCAGGGCCATTTGGGTAAAAACCTGAAAAGAATTCTCTGAACCTCCTTAAAGGGTGGGCAGGAAACATGCCTTGAAAACAGTAGAATGCAAAATAATCAGCAGAGTAGAAACTAAAGGCTTGCAAACGAGCACAGCTGTCCAGTGTTTTGTGGCAATGCAGAAACAAATACACTTTGGTTGATAGACAAGTGGTGGAGCTACAAGGTACAGTAGGTCACTCACTTATTGCATCTATGTGTGCACAAATTAAAAACAGAACCCGTGACAAGTAACATGCCAGAGATGCATGGCTTCCATTGTGTGGGCGGTCCAATCACCAGTTACAGTATTGCTGATCAAGCAAGTGCCAAATGACTCCTAATCTGTCACAGTCTTGAGAATTTATGGAGGACCATTAGAACTCTGGCCTGTGAAGCACTTCCAAATTCTGACAGTATCAAAGACTTGTGCTATCTCACGTAAAGTCAGAGTGGAAAAAACAGCTTCTCAGCTCTGATGTTCATGAACACTATAACTGATCCTCGCCTCTTAAAAGCTCATTCATGTTCAGCCAGCTGCCCAGTCGCCAAACACTAAATCCACTTACAGCTCAGCTGAACCGAGACATTTTCCACTTTTTCTCCCTTCTTGATTACCTTGATTGTTAGGTTTTTTGGGGGAATTCCAGTCTCTTAAAATGAGTATAGTGTGTAAGAATTTCTCTTATTATATAAACAGGCCAACTGAAAGACACAGGGAATCAGGATATCAATCACAAAGCAGCGCAGCATTAACAGATGTTCTTAATTCTGTCACCCTTTTCTGCTGTTTTAGTGCGTTAAGTCAAATTTATTAAATATTTTATATTTTATATCTATATATATATACACTCACCGGCCACTTTATTAGGCACACCTGTCCAACTGCTCGTTAACGCAAATTCCTAATCAGCCAATCACATGGCAGCAACTCAATGCATTTAGGCATGTAGACATGGTCAAGACGATCTGCTGCAGTTCAAACCGAGCATCAGAATGGGGAAGAAAGGTGATTTAAGTGACTTTGAACGTGGCATGGTTGTTGGTGCCAGACGGGCTGGTCTGAGTATTTCAGAAACTGCTGATCTACTGGGATTTTCACGCACAACCATCTCTAGGGTTTACAGAGAATGGTCCGAAAAGAGAAAATATCCAGTGAGCGGCAGTTCTGTGGGCTAAAATGCCTTGTTGATGCCAGAGGTCAGAGGAGAATGGCCAGACTGGTTCGAGCTGATAGAAAGGCAACAGTAACTCAAATAACCACTTGTTACAACCAAGGTATGCAGAAGAGCATCTCTGAACGCACAACACGTCGAACCTTGAGGCAGATGGGCTACAGCAGCAGAAGACCACACCGGGTGCCACTCCTGTCAGCTAAGAACAGGAAACTGAGGCTACACCGCACAGGCTCACCGAAATTGGACAATAGAAGATTGGAAAAACGTTGCCTGGTCTGATGAGTCTCGATTTCTGCTGCGACATTCGGATGGTAGGGTCAGAATTTGGCTGAAAGCATGGATCCATCCTGCCTTGTATCAACGGTTCAGGCTGGTGGTGGTGGTGTAATGGTGTGGGGGATATTTTCTTGGCACTCTTTGGGCCCCTTAGTACCAATTGAGCATCGTTGCAACGCCACAGCCTACCTGAGTATTGTTGCTGACCATGTCCATCCCTTTATGACCACAGTGTACCCATCTTCTGATGGCTACTTCCAGCAGGATAACGCGCCATGTCATAAAGCTCGAATCATCTCAGACTGGTTTCTTGAACATGACAATGAGTTCACTGTACTCAAATGGCCTCCACAGTCACCAGATCTCAATCCAATACAGCACCTTTGGGATGTGGTGGAACGGGAGATTCGCATCATGGATGTGCAGCCGACAAATCTGCAGCAACTGCGTGATGCTATCATGTCAATATGGACCAAACTCTCTGAGGAATGTTTCCAGTACCTTGTTGAATCTATGCCACGAAGGATTAAGGCAGTTCTGAAGGCAAAAGGGGGTCCAACCCGGTACTAGCAAGGTGTACCTAATAAAATGGCCAGTGAGTGTATATATATATATATATATATATATATGGATATAGTTTCAGAGGTGGGATAATACTTCAGCACATACAATTGGCTGACTCTTAATATTGCAGATTAAAGAAACAAGTGAGTAGCCCTCAATGCAATGCAATGCTTGCTAGACAATGCAACACCCAGAATGTCTCCTAATCTGCCTTAAATAACTGCAACTTGACAAATTTGGTCAAAGTCAAAATAAATATTGATGTACAGACTTTATTTAAAAAAAAAAAAAACAGTAACTGCGTTTACAACAAGTGCACTAAGCACCTATACAAAATAAACAATCCAACAAAACAAAGCAAAGAGTATCAGTTAATGTTCCATAGGAGAGCTTCTTGGCTTTGTGTTCCTGCAGGGTGAGGTCCATTGGTGTTGGGTGGTGTGCTGGGTGTTGATGACAAGAGGCAACTGATCCGTGAAGAGTGCATGGGAGGCCTGTCTATCTCCATGATCATTCATCATCCGCTAGAAAGCCCCGAACTGGTATTGGATTAAACTTTCTGCACAAAAATAGATAGGAGGAGCGCTGGCATTGGGTCTGGCTGATACTGGATCAGTGTTTAAACACAGAGTGGGTTATAGGAACAGTGAGGTTTCACAGGGTGAAGTGAGGAAGGCCAGTGGAATGTCTCTTTCCCTCTTTTTTTTCAGTACAGCATGTTTGTAGAGCACTCCCTCTGGAGGTCTTAGAAGCTTTATCGCTGGCACCGGCATTTATATACATTTTTTTTCTTTCTTTCTTTTTTTTTTTTTTTTACCAGGCCGGGGCTGTATTTGCTAGTCGTCTCATGCGCCTGAAATGGAATCACAAAACGGATACAACGTTATCAAGGAACAACAACACAAATACAGAATGGCCGGTAACTTGGTGAAAGGACATAACACTGAAAAACATGATAAATTTATAAAGCACAACATTAGAATTCCATTTAATATTATTGTATAAAATAGTATCATTCAAAGAGGCTCTTCTGTCACTAATCCTGCCCCCATGTTTCATTTGATAGAGATGGGGGCCTCACCTGGTATTCCTGTCCTGGTCCCGAATTTTCTTCTCCATCTCTGCATCTGTCAGAGTCTCCAGCAGGGGGCACCACTGGTCGGCATCACCTGTGTTTCGGATGGCAATCTCCACAGTGGGCAGGGGGTTCTCACTGCAGGGAATGACACCGTGGCCACAAGCAGTCAGTGGGGCACAGGAAGACCCATGCAATCGCATGATCACATCATCTTCACACTACAGTCCATAGGAAAAACCTGATAACCCACTTTTTTTGGACACCAACCCCATTTTGACTCCTTAGGACACATGACAATCACCCTGAGAGAGCTTTCTTTGAAAGATGCATTACTGACCTGGAGAAAATAGGTCGGAAAATGTGAGAAAGCCTACATTTTCCAAGGTCTGTGTGGGTTATCAAGTTTTTCCACATCATCCCTAAATCTGAACAATACTGTTTTGTGGCTTGCCTTGGCTGGAATGTGCAGTCAGGCTAATGATACCATACATGGTCTTCATGTCACCTATGCTATGCTGCATATGAAAATAAGCCAATAAGTTGCACTGCATCCTGCTGCCCATTAGGCTTACACTATTGCAGGCAATGTGACACTGTGGACTTCAAAACAAGCTCTTCTTTTAGATCTCACACGTGTGAAGCAGCTCAGTATCTATCAGGGGAGTTCTAGAACAATGGTCCAGTTGACACAACAAGAAATGGTTGTAGCTGGTCACATAAATGCAAATCAGAACATCTACTGTTTCTTACATCTCAAAAAATAAATAAATAAATAATTTGGGTTTTTTGCTGATCGATTTGCACCTCTAATCAATTCTCACGTGCATTAATTCATTGCGTTTGAACCTGTTCAATCCTATGTTCAAAGAACACATTTCACACTTAATTTTTTACTTTCTATTTAATAGCCCCTCTGTAAAACTGTTTAATAGTACTCCTCAAAGCACTTACTGTTTTGAGAAGTGTCACCAATAAGATGTATTTTAATTATTACCATGATTACTATTACCATACACTTTATTTTTGTGCAAACCAAAATAAACTAAAAAGTCTAATTTCTCCTGATTCAGCCAGCACAGGTAATCAAACAGACAGTGTTCCCAATGCAGGCATGGGCCCCACGGGGACAGACGGAAAAAAGGTAAAGTACTCAGCTTCCCTGGTCATGCGGTTGAAAGAGAGCGTGGAGGGGAGGGGTTAAAGCTGGGGGGTCAAGAAATGTGCAAGAATATTGACCTGAAATCAGACCTATTGGGGACAGACAGCAAGAGGCAACATTAGATTTAAGATTACTGAAAAAGCATGGCAAATCATAAGGACAAAAAAGGGATCAATACCAGCAATAAAACCCTGCAAGAAGCATAAAATTAAACACTGATTACATAAAAATAAAATATCCGCACAAAGATTAGAAGACAAAAGCAGGGTAAGGCCAGTCATCAGCTTGCGCATGCATCATTCACCACACATATAACACTAAACTTCTCACTATGCAAGATACAAGGTTGTTTAATACATAAAAAAACACACATATATAATTTTTCTTCTAATGCTGCGAAGAGGCAAAAACATCTTAACAAGGTCAAACATTACAAACTGTAAAACAATTCCAAATGTAATGAAGGATGACCACTGTTAGGCATCATCACAGAACTGGCTGGAAGTTTTGGATTTCAAAGCCAGGAGGTAGAGTGTAATTGAGTTACTTGTAAGAACGCACTCTGACAAATCAATTCTGAAAGGTCTCTTAAATCTCTAGCATAAACAGGATGTGAACTAATGTGTTTGTTTGAAGAAAAGCTAAAACTCCAGTGGACCAGCTTCATGAGTCACAGTTGCAGTGTTGGTGGCCAGTCAACCTCCCCCCACCTGCACCATCATCATCACCTGGACTTAAATGCCCATCAAAACAGATTTCTGGGAAAGCAAAAGGCTTTGTGAACATGGAAAAAAATATATAAAAATGTCAGTCTTGGGGTCCTGGAATTTTCTCCATCCTCCCACTGTACCTGCCTAAAGCTGTGAGGAAAGTCTCACTCCGCTTCTAGCATTAGCAATGGCAGTTAGCTCTTAATACCAGACATGGAGCTAGCTCTTAGCTGTATTGATAGGAGTTAGCCATTAGCGGCAGTGATGCAGCTAGATCTTTTCACTATAGACGGGACTTATCAGCTAGCAGCAGTGACAGCAGTTAGCTCTTAGCGATGGTGATGGGAATTAGCTTTTAGCAGCAGCGATGTAGATAGAGCACAGTTAGTGTCTACATTCCCTCTGTGTGGTAAATCTGTCACTGCCATTTACACTTCTAACACTGTCTCTCAACTTAATCACTGTGATACTGGCTGTTATGAACTAATGCTCTTGCTCCTTCTGTGATATCCAATGAGCGGGTTTTGCTTAAGATGTCTTTGCAAGTTGGTTTGGAAAGGATTGTCAGATAAACAGTAAATAAATTAGAGAACCCCTCCACTAGTTAGCTAATGGGTAAGAAGGCAGAGAGATGGTGGAAGCTGTGGGTGTATGTTGTAGGTGTGCGCTGTACCTGAAGGCGTAGGTTCTCTGGTGCCAGCTGAGCTGCCCACGGATGCTGTAGGCGATGGTGGTGACAAACTCGCCCCCCAGGCCCAGCTCTGAGCACAGCTTGAGAGCGAACGTCTCCGGCGAGTTCTCCTTCTCCGACATGTCCCACTCAAACTGGTCCACCAGCGAGATGTTGCCCACGTGGATGTTGAGCTGAAAAAGAGACCGGACCTCAGGCACAGATGCACACACAGACAGGATGCTAAGCTGAAAAATGGAGTGAGGTAGGGAGGGAAAAATGGGAGGATTTATCACAAAGATTTTCAGATGATGGGTTCCCCATGTAAATGACAGGCTGATAGAAGAGGGGAAAGAGACTGATACATACGAACAAGCTTCCTTACAGACAGTGACAAACAGCCTTTAAAGGGATACCATGTGCCGATGAGGCAATGAGGTTGTTGTACAAACAAACCCTGCATTTTGCTCCAGGTCTCTGATATGCCTCATGTGAAACCTATGTTTAAATTCTTCTATAGTAGCTCAATTCTTGGAAACGACTGTGATGTTAGGGAATCACAAGCTGATGGAGCAGCATCATAAAGGCACATCTGAATATGGCCAATTACTTATTGGCAGCTTGTATTGAACAGTATCTCTGAACAGTCGAGCCACGCCCCTCTCCCGCCTGTCTGCAGAGCGAGCCTCTGTGCACTACCTTGATGATGACGCGCTGGTCAGTCTGGTCATCCAGGATGCTGTCGGTCGGGTAGGACTCGATCTGCTGCCGGATCGCCGAGGCGATGGCAGGGACGAAGGTCAGAGGGTTCAGGTCCAGGTCATCACACAGGATCTCCGCAAACATCTCAGGGGTCATCAGCTTTTCTGGAGGAGCAGAAGCAGAGAATAACTGTGCATGTGAAGGCTTATGTAAGCGCATGCGCGTAAGTGCACCTATGTGTTGGTGAGAATACTTCTGCAAGTTAATGTGTGTGCATGTACGAACCTACTGAACACAACAAAAGGGAAGGTGGGATAAGCCCTTCCACTGTGGTAAGCCCCCATGTACACAGACGCACGGGGTAGAGTCGTACCATTCATATTCCATGTGAAAGCATCCCTGAGCTTCTGCCCGTCGATTTCCATGTCCAGACGGATCGGAACCAGCACCTCGGGCTGGCTGGCGTTCTCGTGGATCACAGCGGGGTCGTGGTCATCAAAGCTACACGCAATAAGTGGAGACGTGATGATCAGGTCTACAACAGAGGTCACACACTCACTAAGCACTTATGGGGAAAACCTAAACTCTCAGAGATAGGGTTCCTGCACGGAGAACTGAAGCAGTAAGTCTGTCACTGACATTCAGTACCGGGCCATGCTCTGTTGATATACTATGTACTGATCAGAGCAGCACACTTAGTCGAGCTCCACAACAGTTAGCTCCTCAGGACAAGACTTTGCCAATCAAGAAAACACTTCCTCATAAGGCTCCACGTACATATGAAGGATGTTGTATTGCATGTAGCTTTAAATGCTTTCATGTCACATTTTTAAAATGAAACTTCTTAAGGTAAAAAAAAAAAAAAAAAAATGTACAAGAAATTTTATTTTATTTTCTAAAATCTCATGTCACGTCTCATTTAAAGTCTCGTGTGAATCACAAATGCAATTAAAAGAATCTCTAATGTCCATCTCAAGAAACCTGTCCGATAACAGCAAGCAGAGGACTGTGCAACATTACAGCAGAAGGTCACTGAGAAGAAGAACAAATTTCAGATCACAGAGACTTAGTTTGATTAGTCACAGGGACAGTGATAAAGAGCTGAGTTTCTAAATCCCTGCTTGGTGGGAGGGTCTGAGGCAGTCTGGGGAACGGGTGAGTGGGGACACACTTGTCGTTTCCTGGAAGACCATCCAAACAAACGGCAGACAGACCATCTCTAATAAACACTCCTCTGTCAAGGCCAGGAGGGCTCAGGGTGCATTTAAACCCTGACCGCTGCACTGTCTGCCCCAGAATAACATGAGGGTTGGGCAGAGACCAGAATGTGAATGGACTGTAGTGTTATTTCCCACGCCCACTGCAGACATTTTGAAACAGGACTGCTCACCACTGCTTATGATGGGTGATAGGGAATTGAAAATACTAAACTTACTGTAAAATAAATACACTTCTACAGTGACGCTATAGCAATTTACAGTGCATTAATCCATCAAGAACTTAAGAGCAGTGTGTGTATTAACTGCCCTTAACTGAGTGTGCTTGCATCATTGTACACACTGATGCAAGCATGAGTAAGCTAGACAAGCACGGAATGCCTGCAACAAACTACACTACATTTGGCAGTCTGACATTTCAGAACAAACAAAAGTAGCTTTCTTCAAGGCATGTGTGGAGAGCAATCTGCGTCATGGTGCAGAAACATGGACCATGAAGAAAGATAGGCTTGATGGCATCCTCACAAAACTTCTCATGAGGGTCAAGAACATCGAATAAAGTATGAAATCTACAGTGATTTGCCACAAATTTCCACCATTGTAGCACAATGCAGAGCTAGATTTACTGGACACAGCTTACGGGCCAAAGAACAAGGTGTCTCAGACCTTCTATTATTGAGGCTCCCCTGCCATAACAGGGGTAGGAGACCTCTCAATTACACCGATGCCACTGCCAGAGACCTTCAGTTGCCAGCGGAAGATCTGGCCCAAATGATGGCAGATAGGGACGCCTGGAGAATTCAAGAGACTTTGATCCCGGTTGCAGCTGAAGGATGATAATGATGAGTAAGCATGCAAGGGTGAGTGGAAGTGTATGCACCAATGCCATATGCATGCACATGCTTGGCCACAGTTCAAATGTACCCTTCTTGTCTGCCCATGTTTACCTGTGTGTGTGTGTGTGTGTGTGTGTGTGTGTGTGTGTGTGTGTATACACCTAAACACTCACCATAATGGGAAGGTCCTCTTCTTGTCGCGGCCCATGCGGTTGCGGTTGATGGAGGTGGAGCAGGGAACAGCATCCAGGTGATGGGAGCTGTTGGGCAGGGTTGGCACCCATTGGCTGTTCCGCTTCGCCTTCTGCTCCCTGTGGGTGTGTCCAGGGTGGATAGACAAGCAAGGCCACCAATCATTCAAAGGCTGCACTGCCCCACAACCAAGATTGGCATTAACAGCATGGCTACCTTACATCTGTGCTTAGGGCAGGAAATGACTTCTTTCTAACTGAACCAATGAGAAAAAGAAATACGAAAAGTACCTGAGAACTGAACCTGAAAAAATATGTTGGGTTAGATAAACCACTCACTAACTGACACAACCCACCTAACTGCTTTTCTGTGGTGTAATTTCATCAGAGAAAAGCCTATGTGGCCCCTACCAGACTTTTCACAGGACAGGATGGGGACATGAATTTTCTGACAACATTAATCAATCCTGGGCTTGGCTCTAAACAGTAAAGCCTGGACACAGTGCTGGCACAGAGGTGAGGACACTATTATCATCTATCTCCAGACTGTCAGGCCCAAAGTAAACAATGCTTCTTTGGATTCATTACATTACATTATTCGCTTGGAGGGCCTATATAGGCAAGGGGACTTCATTTGGGAAGGTGAATTCAAGCATTCAACAGAAGTGGCCCAGTTAGCCTTTAGGCCAATGACCTCTCGCTGCTTGGTTACCTGAGGTAGGCAGGGGGCTCTGTACTGATGGACACAGCCTTGTACTTCTCATCGTTGCCCTCGAAGATCTCCTCCACTTCGGACGCCTTCAGCAGAGTCACACTGGTGGCTAAAGTTGTGTAACCATGATCTAACACAAAGAAAACACTGAAGATACTGCTGTCCAAAAGCAGAACTTCTGGGGATTAGCTAGCTGGCTACCTTGGTGTTTGGGAAAGGGAGGAGTCTCGCTGTCATATCCAGTGCCTTAAGATATCAGGCACTCTGGCGTTATTGAAAGGTAAGCTACAGATGGCAGGTTATTTTTTCCATAACTGACAAAAATTTACCACTCACCGTGCGACGACGCTACAATTTTCTTCCGTTCTTCGACTGAGGCGAGTCTTCTCCAAAGCGACGGATACCTTTTATAGAGGGATCCTCGGAACATACGTAGGTAGTTCCCTACCTATCACCGCAAGAGACAGACATTAACGATCGCAACTTGCCTACCGTTTCAAGTTACATTACATTATCGTCATTTAGCAAACGTTCTTATTCAGAGCGACTTGCATACAGTAGGTTACAATTTTATCCATTTATACGGCTGGATATTTACTGAGGCAATTGTAGGTTAAGCATCTTGCCCAAGGGTACAACAGCAGCGCGCCAACGAGGAATCGTACCAGCAACCTTTTAGTTACGAGCTCTGCTCCTTACCACCACGGCACACTGCAAGTTAAGAGCCCTCTCATGATAAAATATACATTCATTCACTTCATTCATGAGATGGACGTTAGCCAAATAACTGATAACTAATTAGCAAATGTTTGCCACTATATATCAATGTTAACATTACCTCGACTAGTTCATTTATTCTACATAAAATGCAACGTCAACTACCATTTAGCTAACGTTACTTGCAAAGTAGCAAGCAATGGTCTACATACGAGACTAGCTAAATATAAATGACATGGATAAATTTTAAAAAGCTAAAGCCTGGTTGCTTGCTAATATAACCCCTCCTCTCTTCAGCAACAATTCATGAGACTGACAGTCTCGATAGGTTGCTAGCTCATACATGGCTAGCTTGTTAAAAACAGCAACAAAGTCGCATTAGCCAGTCAGCTAGATACATTAACGATTGCATTAAGTACCTAACGCTATAGCCGCGTACGGTACGGTACGGTATATTCAGCAATCTCACTGACTGGCTATCTGTTTCATTCATTCACTACAGGTATCATTTGCTAACAAACACAATGAATCACATAGCCAGCCGTCTGTTAGCTGGTGTGCTACCTCTGGCCTGTTTTCAGCGCGCTGTATTTTAGCATGGACATGAAACTGCGTGTAAGTAGAAATATATTTAGATGTTACACGTTTCCTTCGATAACACACGTACCTCTGAACCGATCATGTAAAAGTCTCCATCTTGTTCTAGTTGAAATTTCACCGGTTTCTGCCCAAACGTTTTGCTTAATGCCATCTTGGCTGTAACAAAAGCACTCCACTGCGCATGCGTGGCCTGGGCGGCTTGAACGCCAGGTTCGGACAAATAGGCAAGTGGATGTTTTATAGCGCCATCGTCAGCGGACAAAGTGTAACGCAACGTGAGTAAGTCCATCCAGTCACATCAAATCGGTCAGTCATCCGCCTCTTCATAATTCCTACCACAGTCAGGCTTAGAATTGAATTTACCATATCTGGGCCAATATCGCGCTATTACTGTTTATTCTCTGCTGACTGAACATTACATAAATTCATTATATTATCGCCAACTTTAAATATGGATAACTACACAGCAGATTTCTTGATCCCTCTTGTTCCTCTAGGTGAAAGTGATTCACAGCTCACCTCAATTCACATGGAGTGTTGAAGATCTCATGACTCACAGGTGATGTATTTACGTTGTTACAGCAAACCGTATTCGACCACAGCCACGACATGCTGTGTCAGAGTATATCTGCACTCAACAGATGCTAAATGCCTGGAACAGTGAGCTTCTTTAACAGTATGCCAATGCAAGTCCTTTAGTTTTATGAATCAATGAATCATAAATGATTCATTTTTATGAATCAATGATTCACGTAAAATAATCCACAGAGTCCTGCTTGGGTTTTGCCTTACCCCCAGCATCTACATTCAGAGCTCAGGCGCATTAGAATTGTACACCTGAAAATGTGTACAAATAGGCATTTTAACATAATCATACACCAGATGAAGGCACAATCGAGTGTCACGTAGGAAGGCGAGTGTTATTTATAACAGAGCAGTGGTGCCAAAGAAAGGGATGCACAGTATCAGTAGTGCACCATATCAGTTGTATTTATTGTCACGGCGATTAATTTATGTGGCACTCGTACAGCTAGGTATGGAGGAGTTAAGAAGGCATATTTAACAGCAGGGACCAAATAGCACATATGCATGGAGAAGACCACAAGCTTGGCAAAGTTGAGGTTCAAAGTAAAGAAACCGAGAAGTATGATAATGTTAAAGAGGGCTGTGATGGAGGAATAGAGGCATAACAAAAGCACTTTCAAATCGCCTACTTTAGTTCACCTACTTCTGGATACTACCTGAAGCTATGTAGGTCAGGGAGGACATACTTTAAAATGACTCCACAGAAAAATAGCTGTGAGGGCAGCCAGCCTCAGACTGAAAGATGTCGAGAGAGCCCAGATGTAAGCTGCCCTGGATACCAGCCACCGCTGAGTAACTATGTGTCAACAATAACTTGACAGGCCAGCATTCACTTATTCTTAGGCATTGAGCCCAGTCCAGCCTAGCCCAGTACAGCATAGAGAACTTCATCCTTCAGGTCAGTGGGAAAATATTTAAATGGCTCCTTCAAAAAAAAAAAAAAAACTCGTACTTAAAAGGTAGTACAAAATGATGCCAAGCAAGTGCTCTATATCACTGAATCCCACCCCTGAAGTAATTTTATAAGTAGACATTCCCTTGTGAAATGTATATGGGTTATGACAAAAACAGCACAGATTTCTGTTTCACATCAAGACGTCTGGTTTATGTCATCCCAGTCCACTTTCCATTTTCCTTTCGGGTTAGTCGCTGACTTCCCAATAGGCATGCCCCTGAGATGTAGAACATTTTAGCCTGTGTTACCAAAACCAAGCGGAATATTCATGGAGTGGCAGTGTGGAGGAGTAGATTGGGAACTGCTCTTTTAATGAAATGAAAGTGGTTGGAGATCTGTATTGAGCTACATACATGGAGAATTTTGTCATAATTGCAATATTGGTTTGATTGGCAGGTACTCTCATCCAGGGAAATTTACATAACTTACGTATTTGACATTTGGATATTTGCCAAACTCCTGCCTGACCCCTGTCTCCCCCACTGTAATATGTAAAAGGTATGATGTGGATAGAGGTGTCTGCTAAGCAAATATCTAACATACGTTCCACCTTTCACCTCCGTTGCTCACATCTTTTCATCATTGTTTAATGCTTTCAAAGACTCAAAATGCAGGTTTAGTGTTTTCTTGACTTTTAAAAGCACTTCTGCAGTTAGAGACCCATATATTGTTGGCCATGCTAAAAGAGGACTGATATCTCTCATGTTTACAGAGCTTTGCTAATCAAGATTTCAGCTTTTTTTCAGCTGAATATTGAACTACTGAATATGTGGCAGCAGGGTGGTATAGTGATAAGGGACAAAGCTTATAACCCAGATGGTGCTGCTTTGGTTCACAGTCGGGCTGCCGGTGTTGTAACCTTGGCCAAGGTACTTCACCCTAGTTAAATCTCGGTAAACATCCAATTGTATGTACGGATAACGTGTAAATTTTAAACGATGTAAATCACTTTGGATAAGAGAGTATGCTAAGCATTGCAACTGTAATGTAATGAATAGAATAACTGCATGATAATAGACAAAATATGAATTATGGCAAAATATTACATTCCAGGTACAAGTAAGGGAAGTGTGGGTGAGAATAGTTTTAACTGCCCTCATTTCTTTGTGTGTCATTTGTCAGTTGGGCACAGTATCCTCGGGAGCAGGAAACAGGAAATAGGAATTATTGTACATGTATTACACTGTAGGCAAAGTGGACCTTGAATGTGTGGATGCACAGAAGATTAAAGTAAGGTTAATTTCCGTACACAAGATTAAGGAGAGAAACATCTGGAAAAGATTCTCTTATCTCTCTTCATCTTAGTAATGCTAATTATTTTGCTTTGATTAAATTTGCTTTGATATTCAAAAAAGTACAAGAAAAATACAAAGAAAAAAAAACAGTGGCCTGCATCCAAAGTGATTTCATTTAAGGGAAAGTACAGACAGCAACTGCCTCCTCTTTGCTTAAGGGAAAGTGCAGATAGCAAATACCCCTCATTTCTTGGCAGGTGCCCAGGAAGTAAACAAGCAGACTGGAGGACAGGAGGAAGTTGGTGTGCAATGCGAAATTGACCAATCTTTCCTGCGGATTCTTTCCCCCTCATTTTCACCCAGATGCCCTGACTGAACTCACACGGAGGTCAAGGGATCAACTGAGGAAAACACAGAATGACTGACAGACTTTACCAGCATGGACAACAGTTACTCACTGCTACAGACACATACAGTGCAGACTATAACCACAGGCAGGGCAAAACTCCAGGCCCCGAACTCTGCCCTCTTCTCCCTCATCAGGGCATTCAGCCCATTACATTGTTTATTTTCTCAGTAGATGTTCTTACGGCAACTTTCACAGCTTGCATCTCACATGTTGTTTATTTACTGGGCATATACGGAGGCAGTCCAGGTTAAGCATACATCTGCAATTTCCCATCTGGGACTTGAATCGACAAAGTGCCAGCCACAAGACTGTTTCATTAACAATCACAAAGCCATCTCGACAGCAGTAAGACACAAGGTTTTTTACCACATGCTCTAAAACAAGTGTAAGTACAACAGCAGCATCCCCTGCAGAAAAACAAATCAAAAGAAAAAAGCATTCCTACAGGGAATTATGAGATCGTCCTCCCATGATGCACCTCTTCACCATCCAGCAGGGAGCCTCAGAGTCAGCCTGAAGCTGGTAGTGAGTGAGAATGTGCAGCTTTGCTGCCGACTGGCCTGATGGCGTCCTCGCCCCGCTCCCTGCCTGAGAGGATAATTACTTTTACTTAAAGTGTCTGAATCGCTTCGGGCCTCTCCGGTGGGAGAGGGGTTCAAAGAAGGAGCCTCACGGTCTGCATTTTTCTGAGCCAGGGCTGTATTTAGAAAGCCTGATAAAGAACATTTGTCAAGGATGATCTGTCAAAGGACAGACTTTAAAAAAATGAAGAAAGAACATTTAACAAAGCATTTGCAACTCAGTGAATTCCTACATGTGAGCTATTTCATGTATTAAGAGTTTCTCTTAGCTATCTGTTGGAGAGCAGCAGTGTACACATGGCTCATGCAGGGTTGAGCTTGAGCTCGTAGGTCTCAGGCCTTTGTGCCCACGCAGGTTTAGTAAACATCATCAGGTCCAGATGATGCAAAACAAGTCCATATAGGGTTAGAGTCAGGGATTTGGTCTGAATACAATGACAACACTCAAGCAAGGAGGTTTGTAGAAGGAGAGAATATGGTGTTAACCCCCATTGCATTCTTCTGTTAGCACCTGAAGCATCTCACACTACTTCCTGTGAGCTCCCCTTTGATTGATACATTCATTTCAGTCTTCAGTCTACATCAGTGCTGCTTGCATTCAATTTAACAAGCACCTTAGCAAATCTCCTGAGACTGTCTCAGACCTCCAGAGAACTGCTAGCCTCTGTCCTGAGTGGGGTCGTCGATAATCCTGTCATATTTCTTCCCGTATATCCTTCCCAATCATGCAAGAAATGTTGTGAAAGCCCCTACACTGTGAAAGCCTCTCCCAACCACTGATTTGTGAGGGATGCTTAAGGTATGCTTACTCTAAGAAAAAAACTCCTAGTTAGGGGAAAAGGAACACGATCTCTACTTCTAAACATTCTTGCCTTAAATAGGATGCTTTAGTTTTGAGCAGTAATCATTGGCTCCATGGGTCACATGGCTTTCCTCCCCCTTCCCACAACAAGTTAAACATACATTGGGGGTCATTTAAATGTTCCTACAGATTGCTTAGGGGAGACATCTGGAACTCCAGCTAACACATAAATTGGCACAATGTACCATATTACAGCAACATTGTGGAAAACATTACATGATTGTAAGAATTATTGTTAGCCCATGGATATTCTTTGAGGCACTGCAGTATGCCTGGGCTTTTAACACCAATAAATCCAAATATTTTCCAGATATGATCCAGGCACAGCTGAAAAACATAAAAAGCTTAAAAGCCCTTTCACTCAATTTAAGAGCAGCAAATCCATGGAAATGCAGACTATATTTAATTTAATTTTCCTTAACTCCAATTTTCTTAAAATTGTTTTCCTTCTTTTGCATTCAAGGTTCCATATTTTTACTCAGCGTATTGGCTATGCCAAAGGTGGGGTGTTTTTTCCTAATCCTGTGCTGCCACCTATGGATCATTTCCAAAAAATATATTCAGGAATTCCATCAATTCAAACTCCTTTTCAATCTTTGCATGAAATGACTAATTTACCAGTCTGTAAACACCTAAAGAAACATCCCATAAAGCTACTTGATTTCTTTAATTCTAAACTTTGTGAGATACAGGACAACACTGCAATTGGTATTCTGCATTGTACATGTAAATATATACCTGTTTGGCAAGTAAAAATGGGATTTATGCTGTACTCAGTCCAAAGTAATGTAATGATGCAGAACAAACAGGAAGCTTGTCCCTGCTATGTATCTTTTCAACCAAACTAAAAAACCAACTAAATTCTGGCCTAATATGAGGAAAAGTGAAGCGAGTTCTTCACTTGGTGCTGTAAAAAGGAATGAGAGATGCAGTCTCTTAGTCACACTGCAGTCATTTATTACATCCATTTCCCCCAACATGATAAACAGCTCTTTCATGACAGGGGTAACAAAATGTTCCATTATACAAAAGACACAAGTCTAACCAAGAGAACTAAAAGCCAGAGGGTGTCTGGAGATGGATGAACCCACATTTACGATGTTATAAACTTTGTATATATGTACATATATATATATATTAATTTATAATTACATAGGAAAAGCGAAAACAAATTTACAAAGCTACACAACAACACTATATACAAATCAATAAATAGAGCCCAATCACACAAAAAAGAAGAAAATTACAAAGAACATTCCATGTTTTTATACAAAAAAATACAAAAAGAATATACAAAACAAAAGAACACAAGTGGCCAAATGTTATAAAAGTTGTTTCTTCTTTAATTGAAAGAGTAAAATGGCACCTGATTTGCGGATGTTTGCTAAAGATGGCAGCCAGTTCCTGATCAGCAGATGTGTCTGAGAGAGGGAAATCAAGTGAATGGTGTGGGTGGAATCAGTACCCATAATCCCACTGGATCTTTGGCGAAGGTTCTGACTGAACAAGCCTCTCCCATTAGAGCTAACACAGGCCCTCTGGTCTTGAGTTTTTACATCCCTTTGTATACTCATAAAGAGCCTGATTCCAGCTCTGCAGTGGAAAAGGAGTACAGTAAGACCTGGTTCCAGCTGCACTGTGGAAAAGGGGTAAAATGAACCAGCCTGGGTCCAGCTCTACAGTGTGAAATGGGTATAGCGAACCAGCCTGGTTCTAGCTTTGTAGAGGGAAGTTTCTTAATAATGTCTCTCTTCTCAGCTGAAGATGTGAGACAGTGTACTGAGGTCCCTCTGAAAGGAGATTCACTTTCAGACTCTTCACAAAAATGAAACCCCAGTGATTTCATTCTTACAGTTTATTGACACTACTGTCTGTATGTCTGTACATTTGCAAGTGTGGGGAGGTTTTCAGTGCCAAACTTCAGCCCCTGTCTGACTACTGTCACTGCACAGGAAACAATGTGACTTTGACCATCGCAAATTTCCAGGCAGACGTCCATGTCATGGCCAGTTAGGCAATAACAATTAATGGCAAGGGCTAGGTGAAATTAAAGAGCCACTCTGGCCAGAAAGCTATCCTTTCGTGTGCTGTAACATGTATGAATATATAACACGTATGGAGTGCTACTTAAATAACTGAGAAAGAAGCCACCAAACGGTAGGAATGCAACCTCCATCCCAACTGCTGATGATGTCACTGGAACTAAGGCAGCTCTGAGCTGCTGCTGTAAGTCTGTCGGAGGGGAAAGGAAGATATCAGCAGACCTCTCTTTCATCCTTGTGCAGGTCTGTAATCAAGTCCAAGTCCAAGTAGGTTGCAGTTCTTTGTCTGAGTATACAGATGTGTGCCTTATGAATAATTCAGATTTTGTTGTTCCCAAATATTTGTTTCACAAATCGGAAGCCTCATTCTCAGATCTTATTGTAGCATTTCCCACATATCAGATTACAGATTAATGTCTGGTTGATATTAATATTGACCTCAATGAGTTCACTACCTTGATACAGTGGTCCCAAACATACAGTAAATATGGGAACTCCAGAATTGTTCTGTGTGTGCTATCTGTTATGTGCTGCACATTGCCATATTTAATATGACATTCAAAAGGGACACACACACACACATCATGCCTAACACTTCTCCCAACAGCTTCAATGCAACCCTCAACATAAAGTTACACTCATAGATATGACATTTAAATCTAACTTTTGCGTACATTTGACCATTGCCATGGCGACTGGAACCATTCTAGCCCATTGTTTTCTACTACTCCGTTTGCCTCATTCAGCCCTCCCTGGTCTTTGGCACAGGTAGAGTACTATACAGGTTGCAGACAGGTAGAGGGACATTGGGAGCACTGCATTAATGTTCTTTTTTTTTACTGACATGAAAAAACTGAATGTAGAATAAGGATCACCACAGTCAAAACCACAAGTGGTCTTACAGTTCATTGTATAGCTCCTTTTCACACTCCTTGCACAAATGACCAGGGAGAGCCTGTTGATCTCAGGGGAAGTGGGGCAGCTGGGGACTGGGGTATCCATCAAGTGATTCTGAGAGTTTCTGTCAGAAACACGGAGGTCCAGCGGAATGAGTGGTTGGCACTGTAACCATATGCCGTCCTCCTTCAGCGTGTTGATGGACCAGGTTTGAGGGATTCATCAGCATTCCATTTATCAGGGCCAGGTTTCATAGCGGAAGCGGGGTTAGGGGTGGCTGTACATCCATTAGCACCATCAGGATCTAAACAAAACAACAATGCCCCTCTGAGAAACCAAGTGCACAAGTGTTACTTGTATGTTATTGATGAAGGTGTGCGTTTGGTGATAAGCGTGGTTTCTGCTGTGTTCAGTCTCTCCTGGACCCCTAAGACACAAGTTGGAAGAATGGGTCATATGATCTCTACAGAATGGACCATGTGTCGCCCTTCCAGGAGGACCAGTCATGTTGCCACTGCAGAAGAACTGGTCATGTGACCTCTATAGGGGGACCAGCCATGTGACAGGACAGGACAGACTTTTCCTTTGTCAGTCTGTCCGTCTCTGGGTAAACACAAGCCCTGATAAAGGCCCTGACATCACTAACATTCCGTAGTGTTGTGAAATGCACAACAAGGAAATCAGTCTGGACTGTTTGCATTCTCAAGGGGACCTCCAGCAGGAGGAGGGGGAAGACATTGATTGACACACCAGGGCATGCATCACCTCTATTCCTCCCCCCTCCTTCACCTTGAGTTATGTGTAAGACACCAGCGTCACAAAGGCAGGGAAATATCCATGGACACAGTTACAACAAAGGAACCAGGGTGCTCTCATTTAGTAGCTCAAAGACACAATGATTCTTCAAATCAGCCATTGCCAGTTTTTGTGCCCGGGAAGTGGCTGCCTGGTCTCACAGGGAGTGGTTTCCTTGGGTCACAGGAAGTAGTAGACTGGACTAATCCACACCACAGTGAGAATAAGTTCTCTCCTGCTTGTTCCTCAGGGGCTTTGTTCTGCTTTGATTCTCCCTCACTGTATGAAGGAAGACAGCCAGTTCGCCTAAGCTCCACACGCTCTCCCGTAAGCCCTGCCCCCTTGACTGGCCTGTGGCGGGGCTCTCTCTCTGCTGCTCTGGCCATGGCAGCAGCGTCCCAAGGGCAGGGCCTTGGAGGGCAGAGCCCCCAGAGGGCGTCGACAGTGCAGGGGAGTGGGTGGGGTTTCGGTGGGCGTGACGATTCAGAAGATGCCCTTGGGAATTTTCAGGCCCTTTGGCTTCATCCGCGGGAGGGTGGAGCTGGCCACGTGCTTGGCACGCTCCGCCTTGGGAAAGCCACGCCTCTTCAGTACAAAGTCGTAGTTGGCAGAGGAGTTCATGGCATAGAAGACGTTGGCGTTGTCTGGGATCTTCAGCTCTGGGGACAACATGCAGATAAAATATTGTCATTATTATTATGACCTAAGCAAACTCCATTATCAAGGGCTATTTATGACTTATCTTACCATTTAATGAAGGGATTTAAGTTAAGTACACTGCTCAAAGTACTCTAAAGAAAATTCAGACCTAAAGCCTGGTCAAAAGTCCAATTCCCTGACAAATATACCAACCACAACATTGATTAATAAGTTAGTAGCCAAAAGGGTAGATAGAGAGGCAGGCAGACAGAAAAACCAGACTGGGAAGATACATCAGACCTCAGTACAGTTCTGTCTTCAGGGAAATTATCTTCAACATCTCTCCATACATTCAGTGACCCAGGCATGTATCTGAGTGCTTTACAGGGACACTCTATAGGGTCCCATTGCAGCAGGTATCTACTAGGTATGGACAGTACTACTGTGGAGCCTGTCCCTTTGCAGGGGGGTATGTGTAGCCTTATAACTGAGTTCTTTTTTCAGTAACTGACCTTTCTCCTCAGAGATCCTTTGCAGCAGCTCGTAGTCTTCCGGTCGCTCCCGCTCCAGATTGTGTTTGACCATGGCTTTCCTAATGACTGCTGGGGTCTTATCCTGGCTGGTCACCTGCAGCAACCACACAACCAATCATGAGCAAGCCTCAGAACCTCACAGTACTCACCAATGTATTGTTTACTTTATAAATAAGACATATGTATCATCTGTAACCCTGCTTGCTCCTCTGACTATAACAGGTAGCAGTATACCAGGCTGTGAGCTTCTCTTCTCTCTCTCACCCTGCCCCCCATTCCCCCTCCCCCTTCCTCACCAGGATGCTCTTGTACATGTTCCCGTTGTCAACGTCCAGGCTGACGCGAATGATGCAGCAGTCGTCCACCTGCTGGTTGTAGAGGGGGAGGGAGAGGGAGGAGTAGCTGGAGATCCCCGAGACGGAGCGCTTGTGGGACCGGGAGGCCGTGACGGGGGTCGAGCTGACAGAGGAGGAGGAGGCACTGCTGGAGCCAGAGCACATCCCCCCGGTATCCAGCGATGACAGTGAGGTGGATTCCCAGAACTGTCCAGACGAGGGCGACATTGAGCAAAGGCAAAGGCGTTAGCAGTGCTAATACACTACTACACAGAAGCCTCCACTTCAAAGGAAGAAAACAGGAAATGACACTAAAGTTACACTAAAGGATGGGTGCTTGATTTCTGGGTTGTGACATTTCTTCAGTGAGTTCAAAAGAACTTGCTTAAGGACTGAAAGCATCCCTGTGATATTTCTTAAATGTATTATGTCTTGTTAGCCGTGTAAGTCACTCTGGCTATGAGTGTCTGCCTATTAATTAAATAAATAAATAAAAGAAATATTCAGTATTGTACTATTAATAAATACCACTCCAGAGTAATAAAATGTCACATCACAGAGTGAGTTTACAGTGCAGTGTTCTATTGTTTCTTGGTGAAGAGAATTAAAAAGAGCACAGTGAATACACAGAAGAAATTATGAGTATAAGACCACAAAATGTTCCAAACAACTAACATGTTCAGTCTGGTGTTTGCATAGTCTTTAAGGTAATTTATGTTCTTAAAGATTCTGAATAATGAATACAATTTTTAACACCTTCAGGTACAGAGTGAATGAAATATGACACCTTGGAAATCAGATGGTGTATTATGGAAAACTAAAATGAGAATTTATGTAAAAACCAAAACTACATGAAATACAATTGCTCATGACACAAATTTCCACTCACAAGACACACTGATGCAAAACACACACACACTCTCTCTCACACACACACACACATGCGCACACACACACACACACACAAACTAAGTGATGCAACAGCTCTAAGAGTTCTTTTTCCCCCACAAAGGGTGCTGTTACAGTCTACAGTAGCCAAGGAAAAACTCAGACAAGCACATGTTCACTCTATATACACACAGACTCAAAGCACAGAATGGACAATACACCAAAGCCACATCACAGAAGATGAAATAAATTCACAAAAATCACAGTATCACAGTGTAATGGAAAAGATACGCTGATCTTTTACACAAACTCACTACACACCTTTGTGCCTCCACTGTACACCCTCTGTAGATTACAGTCTCTCAGCTTGATCATAGCAACCCACTATCGGCTGGTGTTTGACTCAATTATCCCATAAACCCAGATATATTGAGAAAGCTGATCTGTATTTCAGCTTCTTTGACAGTTGTATTTCCTATTTAAAATACAGAAGTACCGAGTGATTTGTTGATTAATTTGATAATTGAGAGATTGAAATAAATCACATTGATGTAACTGAATTACACAAAATAACCAGTGGTAATACAAAAAATGTGACAAGACTTACTTCCATTGTGTTCTGCTTTATACTACTTTTGTTTCTCGGTGACCCTTTGGTAATGCCATGTGATATTTGTGTTCCATTTTATGAAATCGGTCAGTTGGAATGAAAACCAGTACACACAGAGGGTTGCCTGGATCAGGGCTAAGAAACCCAGCTCTATACTTTTTGGACATAGTGTCCTATGAATATGTGAAGATGAAGAAGATGAAGATGATGATGAATGCTGCTGCTGGCAAAATGATGAAGATCAGTTGACAGACAGAAGGTAGGTGAGAGAGGAAGCAGGAAGAGAGAGAGAGAGAGAAGTACCGTGGGAGTGAGGTCAGGAACCGGGCCTCCCTTTCCTAAGGCAGAATTGGAATGTTTTACTGTAGGTGTGGACGTCTACAAAAAGGAATTAGAGCTGCAGTCACCAGACAGTCACAGTTGGAGCCTTCCATTTTGTAGACAGGGGGAATCCTACATAGAGCTGTTAAGACCTACACCCACCAGCCAAACAGTCACAGTTGGAGCGTTCCATTTCATAGGCTGAGGGGAGTTTAACAGAGAGCCATTAGAACTATACAGAAGTCGCAGAGTCACAGCTAGAATGTTCCATTTCATGGGGGAGTTCACTTTCAACTGGCACAACTAAGGAAAAAAAGCATTCTGTGTCCAGCCCATCTGCTCTATGCCATCTGTCCAATCAAGCAACAGGCACCGCACTGCTCACCTTCTTCTCATGGGCGTCAGGCGAGTCGGAGAGGAAGCTAATGTTGATCTCCTCCACGTCGGAGCTGCTGGAGCCGGCGGAGGTGACGCTGAGGGAGTCACCGCTATCACCTCCTGCACTGCCCAGACCGCTCAACAGGGGGCCATAACGCAGCTGGTCAAAGGACTTGGAGTGAGAGCTGCCCACACTGCTACTGCTGGGCTCTGCACTGGCTGGCTGGCGACTGGAGAGGAGAAAGTGGGAGAGATAGAGGGAGGGAGAGAGGAAGAGGGCCATATTAGGACAGAGTACCAACATTCCAAGTATACTGACTGTAAACCTGTACAAAAAACAACACACGCACACACACACATACACATAGACACAAACACAAACATATACATATCTCAAAAGCATGTCATGAAAGCTTTGTTGCTTATTTAACTGACACAATGGGCCATGGGCCAAATGTTTTTTCCTAATGGGAAATATAGCAGGTGCCGATCATCTTGGGAAGAGAGAAGCATAAAGGGTGGAGATCCACTCATCCCAGCCTTTGATAGGATAGCATAGAAAGAGAAGGCGGGGACTCATTTACTCCAGGCTTTGATAGGATAAGAAGGGAAGCGGGGAGACTCACTCGCTCCAGCGCTTGATGATGCCTGTGTTTTTCTTGGCCTTCAGAGTGTTGCTAGCTGATTCTGAAAGGGGCTCGATCTCACAGGACTGGCTGTAGCTGAGGACGAATCACAGAGCAGCGTGTCAGAGCAGGTGTGTCTGTATGTGTGCCCAATCATGACAAATGATGGCAGTCTGTGCTTGAGTTTGCATTCTTTAATCACTGTTTAAATCTCATTGCAATGACACTGACATACTGGCTGATCTCATATTATTTACATACAGTTTTATTGTAGGGTTTACAAAACTACACCCACATTCTCTGACCAGCTCCATTTCATGTACAGAGATCTACAGTCTCTATTTATTAAGTCTCTCTTTCTCTTTATCACGTTCTTCTTCCCTCCCTCTGTCACTTTCCCCACTCTTCCTCTCTGTCTTCTTATTTTTCTCTCCTTTCCCCCTTCCCTAACACCCTTTGCTGCATCCCTCTCTCCTCACCTCTCTGCCTCGGTGAGTTTTTCTATCCCAGAGAACCAGGCTCTGAAGCGAGCATCCTTGGTGAAGTTGTAATTGTTACAGGCCAGCTGCAGCAGCTTGATCTGAGCGATGACCTCAAACTCCTGTGACAGACAGGGCACAGGTACAGCCATTAAGGAGCTAGAATTATTACCAGAGGGTTGTGGGCTCAAAGCACTGCTGTTGCATCCTGGAGTAGGGTACTTCAGTTGAACCAGTTTAACAAATGAAGGAGTTGCAGAATGTGAGCTATAAGAGGTACTTTGAATAAGGGCACATGCTAGCCAAATAATAATAATAATAATAATAAGAAGAAGAAGATGAAGAAGAAGAAGAGGAAGAAGAAGACTATAATCTCCATTTCATGGCACAGTCTAAATGACACTGTTCAGAGAAGAGTGCCTCACCTTCCTTCTCTTCTCGAAGTTGATCAGTCCACCCTGCAGGGGAGACAGACAGACAAGTCAAAAAGTCATTCTGGGGCTTTATGAAAGAACTGCACAGAAGAGGAGTCTGTGGGGCCTGTAGGAAGTGGAGGACAGAGAAAGAGAGAAGGAAGGGGAAGATGAGGAAAGAAGAAGAGATAAGAGGAAGAGAAATAGAGAAAGCACAGAACACTTACATCTAGGTAGTCCTTCATGGCAGTGTCCATCATCACCAGGTCAGTCAGGAAGGTCCCCAGGTACGGAATGGTCCCCTGCATCACACTCTGGAAGACAGTTTTGGGAGGGGGGTTGGTTTTTCATGCACAATAAATCAGGGCAAAGGTAAAAGGTTTGCTAGACATTAGCTGTTCTTCAGATATCTCTTAATAAAATAATAAAATCCCTAAAATAATTTCAAACGATTACATTTTTAGTAGGCATATACATATCATAAACCAAAGGACTGTTTAACCAATCACTGCCTGGACTGACTCACAATGCATAACAAATACAGTAATAAACTTTATTTATATAGCATATTCAGATAAAATGCATAAAATAAAACAAGCATAAGGCAGGCTAACTCAAAATGGAGAGTTTTTAGCTGTGAAGTTCCTCTGTGGTCTGGGATGAGCATATAGTAGTTCATTGTGGTCTAGAATCTGTCCGGTTCCTCTGTGGTCTGGCCCTGGAGACCCAGCTTGTTTATCATTCCCTGTCACATTAGGTGAATTACTGTAATTGAGTTGTTATCTGTGTACTGATCAGGACTTGACACCACTCAATACTTCTCTGCCTGAAAGCAGAAGGGTGTTGTTCAAAGAGTGTTTTTAAGACAAATAACCCAAAAATAAATATAACTTTATTCTTTTTAATTCACATTTTTTACATGAATAAGGTATAGAGCAGACCTGTAAAGAGATATCAAACCCAAACCAGTATTAACATCTCAATCAAGCCTTATTAAATTAATTGAAAGCAGTTCGAAAATTGAAAACAGACTCAAAGTGAGCCCCTGGATGTGAGACTAAGAACCGCTGAGAGCACTGCCAAGCCTTTGCTCTTAGCCATTAAACACTACAATTACCCATTCTCTAATTGGTCAACTGAATCAGTTGTTAATCAAATGATGGGACAGGAGCCAATGACTTGACTCACTGGAACTGGGCTGTTGAATGAGGGATTGATGTGTGAGTGGGTGGGATGCAAGAAAAATCATGTAAACCTCTCTATTGGCTAATGAGTGTAGGAGGTATTCATTTTCTGCAAATTAAAAGTGAACAGGGAAGGTCAGGCAGAGATGTGAATGAATAATGATGTAATTATCCAACAACTGGCAGACTTACGCAAGCTTAATGCCTGCATATTATCATCCCCTGGATAATTACTGTTATGTAATCATCACCTAGTTATTACCCATTTCTCTCAATACTGCAGTTTCTGAAAAAGACCCCAAGAAGGCGCTGTAGCCATTTTTTGGTTGCAAAATAAAACCATTCATTGTTAATTGTCCTGGAACCACTAGTGGGTGCTATGTATGTTATATAAATTCTCCACAGGAGGAAAAAAAAAAAGTTAATTCAGCAAGTAATTTTAAACACAATTGCCTATACCACAAAACAATTATGACAATGATCTGAAAGGCAGCTCCCTGACTTCAGAGGCCGAATTTAAATTCAAGTGGCAAATGAGTGATTACAGGCAATCGTCGATCAAGGAGGTTTTCGGAAAGCAAGTCATCGCGCACTGAAAGACTGTTTGTTCTCCCATGGATCCTTGCCTGCTGGAACCGGGCCCACAGCATCTTAAAACGGCCCAATTACACCCGCCTGTCTAATCTATAGACACAAGCTGTGAACGGTTTAAGCACATCTGTCACCTCCCTCCCTCCCCCTGTCGCCTCTGTCTTCTCTCCTCAGTCTTTTCTAATTCCCCTGTTTGCTCTTCCATCCTGCTTCACTCTCTCTCTTGCACATCCTTCCTCTCTCTCTCCCTCTCTCTATTCATATCCCTCCCAGCTCTCTCAGTTTCGGTTATGCTTATTATAATCGATTAAAATGGCCCATATACAAATAATGCCCATATACAAGTAAACTTACAGAACATTATACAGAATGGCAATTGCAGTCTGTACCTCCCTCAGCACCCCCACCCCTCCTCACCAGGTCTCTCTGCTGTTGGTGTCTCTTCTGGGCCCGCTTGGGGTTGATTTCCAGGGTGGCGAATTTAGAGGTCCCCTCCTGCACAAGAGCACAGGACAGATCCAGGATCAGGTCACTTGTGAAACATATTTATTTTTCATTCCTCCTACATTATTACATCCGATTAACTATTAACCATTTTTTTATTTTTAATGTGGCACCACACAGATCCAGAATCAGGTCAGACTGCACACCTGACACCTGGGAAACACTACAGATCACCCTGCTTTCCCCTGAGGGGAAAGGGACCTCACATTCAGAGACATCAGGTTTTTATAGTGGCCACTTGGGTCAAGCCTCCATGCTAAATCACGTTTTAGTCAGTGGTGTCTTCAATACCTTCCCCTCAACTCTCCCAACGTGAGTTTTTTCCATTCTGCACAATTAACCAGACAGCTGCAATTTTTGTCCTGTCAGTTGCTAATCTGTATGCTGCCAGGGAGGGAATCCGTCTGGATCCAGAGGGCCGAGTCAGATGCCAGGTGAGCTGCATGATTCAGGTGTGAACAAACAGTGAGACATCCACGGCTGTCAGCAAACAGGCACAGCCCAGATCAGAGACAGATCAGAGAGACACATCTCCCATCAACAATAAACACCTCCTTCAAATGGGGTGAGACCCACAGTTTTCCATACCAAGTGCCTTGTACATATGATGTGAAGTCAGTACAGACTTATTGATCACTGAGCTACAAGGCATTGATTAGATCAGAGAGATTTGGGGGAGGGGCCAGAGACACAAGGTGATGCCCCAGAGTATTCCCCACTTCTTATCAGCTGTCTTTGAGTGATGTCACTGGGATTCCCTTGTTCCAGCCCCCTTCCCTGAAGGAGGTGGCGTACCCTCTGAGTAAGCTCTCAACTCTGGGAGGAATCTGAAGAATGTGCAAGGGGGGAGGGTGCTAAGGTTCTGTACAAACATGTGAAAGACCTGCTCTGTCGGCACAGCCTGCCAAACCCAGCAAACATTCAGAGCAGCCGGGAACATTGCACTGAGGCTGGGCTGGTGTTTAGAGATGGGGTCCTCAAACCTGTTGCGCTTCTTTATGACATCATATTGTTGAGTGTTCTCCATTCAAGCGTAAACTGCTATTCCATCAGTCTACACAGCAGCCATAGTCAGCATTTCTACAAACAAATCTTAAATCCAGGTTTGGGCTTAGTTATTATTCTTCTTTAGGACACAAGCTGCGAGTACATGCTTAAGCTAAAAGCTGTACAGATAGCCTTGTGAAATCTCACCCAGTGAGAGTGAACTTCCCGACTAACAGTCTGCTCCCTGACACGGCGAGGGCGACGGCAGCTCAGAACCCCTGCAGAATCCACTGCCTCAGCCAATCCCTAAGCCCATCAGCATGCTTTTATAAACAAGCTTAATTAAGGGAAACTTTCCCTGACTTAACGAGTCTTAAGACCGGCGCCGAGCAGAGCCGGCACGGTGAGCCTCTCACGTGAAGCTGCTTACCCTGAAGACCCTTTTCCCCCCATTCTGTGGCTAAAAGCATTAGCACGCGGCAGGGCAGTGTGTCAGTTCTCCATAAGGCTGTCATTCGATACACTTTCACCCCAGTGCCAGGCACTTATAGCCAGCCGGCACACAGGAAACCCTACACCCTCACCCCAGGGCAGGGCACTTACAGCCAGCTGGCACACAGGAACTCCTACACCTGCACTACAGTTCTGTGCACTCACGACCAACCAGCACAGAGGAAATGCTATACAAATACAGAGCCCTCCCCCCAACACCCCTCACTCCTCTGAGCTCCATTCTCCCTTCCTGTTGGAACCAATATCACATTAGGGCTATGGGTGGCCCACATCCTGAGCTCCTCACGTGGGGATTGCATTACTAGAATGGATCTACTGATTGAAAGCTACCATGTGCAAGAGCTGGTATGGGTCCAAGTAGGTCAGGATATAACTGGAGTCTTTAAAATAAGACAGAATGACTCTGGGTGGTGCAGGATCCACGCTGTTGCATGCAATTCACCTGCAAGGGGTCACCATCCTACCTTGATGAGTAGCTCCCTGCTGAGTGAGTGGTTGTTCTCATCTGAGAAGATCTCTGAAAGCTCCTGGAAGATCCGGAAGTTCTCCCTGTGGGTATTGTGGGGAGGAACCATCTCTTAATACACAAAACACAGCTGGATACAGCACATCTATGGCCTCCCTGATACATCTGCCTCCCCCCTTTACACACCTGCCACCTACCCCTCTCTGTGTCTGCTATGTGCTGATCCCCCTCCCTTCCCATTGACCTCATGTCCCCCTTCCCCTCACCTCCACTGATACGTCACCTTCTTGCACTGCTGCACTGGCCCTCTACACTTCACCTACAGATCTGACATCCACCATTCACCCCCCACTGCAACCCTGCACCAACCGCTCCCCCACCTGGACACCTCGTCCCAGGTCCTCTTGAGCCGGTGCACCGGGTTGCACTGCAGGGCCGAGAGGATGGAGCGCAAGGATGAGAAGTTCTTCAGGATTCTGCACTCCTGTACGTACCATTAAAAGCAAAGCAAAGCAAAAGTTAGTAACCTGGGCACAGCAGTGTGGACACCAAGGATCCACAAAATTCAGCCACAACCAGGGAGCTTAGCAGGCACTCTTCTCCAGAGCCACTGATATAGCTCATCATTATCCTTTTATACAGCCAACTAACTGATCTCAATCAGGTAAGATATCTTGTCCATGATCGCAACAGCAGTGCCCCTCCTGGGAATCTAACCTGTGGCTTTTGGTTTACAAGCCCTGTTCCTTACCACTATGCCACACTGCTGCCCTGTACACTGCGGTTTTACTGTCTAGCAAGGTGCTCGAATTGCTTCAGGAAATATCCAGCTGTATAAATGGATAACACTATAACAAAAGCACGTCATCCCACATATCCACTAAGAAAACCTCATTACCTCTATTAAATATGACCTGAATGACAGTAGCAGTAACCTGACTGTGAATGACAATAGTAATCCCCCAGGGACAGCTCTGTACAGAGCGCTCTCACTGGCCGGACCCCACAGCGCCTCACCCTGGCCACCTCGATCCAGCGCTCCACCAGCTTGGCGCGCTGCGCAGGTTTGAGGGCGCGGTCGCTCAGGCAGGTGGCGATGACGCAGTTGGTGACAGTGTTGAACTGCGCCACGGTGGCACGGATGGTCGGGGCCAGGTGCTCCTTCCCCTTCTTGTCCCGCTGGGACCAGATGCTCCCCAAGCAGTGATACGGGACCACCTTCTTAAATAGCTCCTGGGAGAATGAGAGCGAGGAACGGGAGAGCACAGGGAACAGATAACGTGTTTATTTTTACTTACTCAAACCTTATAATACCTTTATATTTACAACTGACCTCAAACAGACACTGCTGTGTACCTGCATAGTAACTACAGTTTACAGCTTTCATTGGTTTAACAAGTGTAAGTACTATGTCACTACGTGTATGTACACAGTTATATAATTATGTATAATTATATATAATACACAGGTAAGAGCCACTTAGTATAATACGGGTCCATTTTCTTTGTATTTATTCTGTTTATGTTGTCTTTTCTGTATCTTTAATTTATTATATTAGACATCATTATTGTTGCTATTATACAATATACAGTATGTCCCACATGCAGTAGTTTTAGGGTGCATTTCACTATGGTAACTTCAATTTCTTGAGCCCCATCTCTCACCGCATCCATGAGAGTAAACTGCTCAGCCACCACTATCGGGTCAAAGTTCAGGAAGTCTGGACGGTCGTCATCAAAGCCATTTTCTTCTGGCATGGCGAAGGGGCAGGGGGTGTGGTCCAGTGCTGTGGAGGAAGCACACTGATGGTTTAAATCTGTTCTCTGCCCCCTTCAGTCTGTCCATTCAGGAGGAGGTATAGCTTAGGGAAGTGGTCATGTAACCAGGACACCACTGTTGCACCCTTGAGCAAGGTGCGGAGCTTCAATTTTGTCAGTGAAGATGAGTCACATAAGAAGGTACATCTAAAGGTCTAATGCAGTCCCCAAAACCAAAGTTTGCCTGTGACATTTTGATTATAAAACAACAGTGCACTGTGTCCATGTAAGAGATTTAAGACGTTTTGGGGCATGTCTGTGTTGGTCTGTGATATCACCCAACATTGCCGCAGAAATCCAGCCAAGTTTGGCCATGGAGGGGGGGCAGGCGGAAAATACCAATCACCACTATGACATTTGACTGTGTTTTTTTTAACCAATCACAAACCACTCACTGTGGACGTGTAAGCTGTGCAGATGCACTCTCTGAATTTACGTTTTGTGAGGGGTGCATAGGGCGCTCTGTGGCGCGCTGGCTGTGCTCTCACCCTCCTGCTCCAGGTCGCGGTGCTGCTGGCGGTGGAACTGGGCCAGCAGGTTGCATGCACGGCGCTCCAGATCTGACCCCGGGAAGTTGAGGTGCAGGTAGGAGATGAGGCGGCGCAGGCAGCTGTACTCAGGGGGTTTCCAAAAGTCCTCCGAATACTGATCCAGCCAGGCACCCAGAATGGATGAGATCGTGCTGCGTCAGGGAAGGCAAAATGTTAGGCACAAACATCGGCTGATCACCGATAACTTCTGTCTTTTAACTTTACGGTCAGTCTACACTTGCAACCTTATTTTTATATGCTCACATGTTCAGCGTACCCACATTGTAACACATTTTAAGATAACTGTATTAAAATATATGATAAATAATTCAAATCTATCATTATAAGAACTAGTGGCGGTATTGAGTCAGACAGAGCTTAGCAAATGGAGAAGAGGAGAGGGGGTCTAAGACTGAGGCAGATCCCTGCACCCCCATCCCCTGGCGACTCACTTCTTCAGTTCTGTGCGGTCATCATGTGTCAGTCTGGGACCCTCTGCACTGGACACATGCTGCAGCTTGGCATACCTGTAGGACAGGATACCAAGGATAAATCAGTCAACCGCTCCACGTGCAGTTACATGATACCTGAGCATCATGTTAAATGAGCAATTACATGATACCTGACTTGGACTCAAATGACTCCAAACAGACTGATGAAAGCATGAACAGGGGGTTGTTAAAACAGGAGGTTGAACACAGAAGGAACAGGACAGGTTCCTAACCCCGCGTCCGCCTGTCAGCTCCGTACCTGTTGAGCAGCAAATCCAGCACCTGCTTTGTGGAGGCAAAGGAGCGGTAGGTGCACAGAAAGATGGTGACGTAGGTGGAGTCGTTTCCCCTGAACGCCGACACCATGTACTCCACCAGCTTCTCCAGGGTTCCGGCCTTGATGGTGCGCACCTTGCAGGTCTCGTACAGGCTGAGGGCCGAGTCCGAGTCCACCCCCAGCCAGCGCTGCCCCTTGCTGGCGGCGTGGTGTAACTGCACTCTACGCAGGGTGATGGTGTAGATGGCCCCATCCTCCACCTCCTCACCAATCTCCTGCGTCGAGTTCTGCAGTAGACACAGTGAAAAGGAGCAAGATGAAGGAGAGAAAAAGATAAGAAACTGGGCGTGCTGTGGGGAAAAGTGGGCTGGTAGGGTGAGGAAGCTGATTTGCTTCAAAGAATTATAGTAAAACTAATGAAAACCCAAGTTATAGTGCTTTATTTACCACATGGTTTATATGCTCACTAGATGCATTTACATTTACATTTATTCATTTGGCAGATGCTTTTATCCCAAGTGACTTTCAAGTGAGGCAGAGTACAACACAAACAAATAGCCATATACGGAGTCAAAAATTGGCAAGACAAGGTACAAGCTAGCTAGTAGCGATGCAAGCTAGCTAGTTGAGATCCCCTTTGGTCAAGTGACATAGCAGGTACTCTTTGTAAAGGAGAGACACTGTCCATTCCTACTGCTGGGTAGATACTGAAACCATGCAGGTTGAAACACCTCGCTAAAGGAAACAAAAGCAATGACCGAGAAGGGAGTTGCAATTTCCTGGTTTTACGGCCAGGTCCCTAACCACAGCCCCATACTGCTGCCCTGCTTCTACAAGCATCTCTGCTGCTTGATGATGATATCCAAAACTGAATGTCTGTGATGATTATATGACAGAGAAAGAAGCTAAGGAATGACAACCATGTCTCAAAACAGCTGAAAGGGACAGAAGACACAACTTCACAGACCCAAGTGGGAGGATGAATCTAACATAGACAGGAGGTCAGCTAACATGCACAATATCTCACGCTCTCAAGAGCAGCAACAGATCCTGACATGTTTTCAGTTTTTCGTTTTCTGCCCCCCTCGTCCAACCAATGCCCTGGAGATAACTCCAGCCCCCCCTTAGGCACAATGGAGTAATCATAATGCTCCACAGTTCACACAGAGAGGACTGTGGGTAATCAAAATAAGACACTTGGCTGGACTGTAGACGCTGTCATGTCCTAAGGGGTACCGGGCTCAGACAGATGCCCCCCCCCAAGAGTTCCCCAAAATCCCATGGTGGTCTGCCTCAGCTTGGGGTCAGCAAGAGTTTAAAGGCAGAATGAAATTAAACTACTTTTTCCACAAGGTTGGTTTCTATTACTCTGGTTTTTCTGCTGTTCCTATTAGTGTGCAGTACAGATAGGAACAGGAACTGGGGAAGATTACGAAAGGAACAGAACCCTGGTGACAGGGGAGATGAAGACAGCAGCCCAAACACAGACACCATCTCTCCACATTGGCTCACTCCGGGAGGACACTGTGTCCCCAGCTCCTGACTAACCCCCTTTTACTCTCTTTACTCTCCTTCCTAACATAACCACACTATGTACTATGCACAGACAGACAGACACACACACACTTACAGCCATGCATGCACAGACACTCGCCCGCACACACACTCGCCCGTACACACACACACACACACACACACACACACACACACACACACACACACACACACACACACACACCCCACACACACGTGCGAACGTTCACAGAAGCTTTCTGTGCTTGCATCTCTGCTCACATGTGTGGCTATCAGCGCGATGTGAGCGGATTCTCTTTCAGAATTCCCCTCTGATCATTCCGACACCCCCCCCAACCTCCCAGATCCTGCTTTAACACCTGTCCGCTGCCAGCCGCAGCCGGTGCCTGGGCCACAGTGCTGGTCAGAGCCACCTCTCCTCCTCCCAGCTCAAGGGCGCATGAAAAGGCCCATCACATGCCCGTCTCCCTCCTCTCTCTCTGCTATTTATCATTCAGGGCTGGAAATAGATTCAGCCGCAGCGGGAACACAAAGAACCGCGCGACCGCTCTGACCGTCTTTCACGTGTCCCCGTGTCCGTCTGATCTGAACCGCATGCAGGAATGCGCTGGCCTGTCTCGGGCTGTTTTTTACCTTCTAATATGCTAATTGCTTTTATGCTACAGTTCTAGATGCTTTTTATAACTAAGCCAAAAAATGATTTCCATTTACATGTACATTTATTCATTTGGCAGATGCTTTTATCCAAAGCGACTTACAACTGAGGCAGAACAATGGATTTGCCAGTCAAGGACAATAAAGGCTGATTTTGAATATGAATTAAGCAGGCCCAGGTCCATACAGCTTTCACGAACCACTCATATATAACATTTTCATGAGTGTGTGCTTATGAGGGCATAAGTAAATGCTGTGCCTTATGACAGCTCACACAGAGTGATGTAATATATTTTCAGCAGAACAGTTTCATATTTTTACATTCTGTATCACCACAGACTGTTTTTATATAATATATATACATACAGAAATTCGCTCGGTGCGCATTACACTGGAAATTCTGTCTCTGTCATTGTTGAAACTACAAGTGTAGCAATGGAATCTGTTACCGACTGAAGCCTCTTGGGTGGAGGTCGGAAAGAACGCTCAAGCTGAATATCTGGTCATAATAGAATATCTATGGTATTACTCTATGTCAGCAACTATAAAGCACTGCATTTTTTCATGAATACTTTATAAAGTTATAATAACCATTCTCATTCAATGTATGCTTTGTGAACCACCTTATTATATATTTATTATCATGTGTGGAAAAAGTATGTAAAGCAGGAAGTGATCTCAAAAATAGCTATAAATAAATAACCCCAGGAATGACTGCTGCTCTATCAGTTTAGTCTGAGCAAACTGAACGTAAGTTAAATATTAGGTGGGAGGACACAAATGTGGGCTCTGTATCAGAATCACAGCCAGTCTCCTTTAGGAGCCAACAGACATCGGCTGTGAGGACCGGTGCGGGGTCTGTTTTCTGGGGTGATTCAATGCCAACAAGAGGCCACCGCCAGGAGCAAGTCAGAGCAGAGAGGGAGTGGCCAGGAAGCAGGAAAGGGGTCACAACAGGACAGGCATGTCACTCGCCTCGGCCCGTGTCTAAGTCAGCACGCCGTCTCCCAGCCGAAATCATTCAACCAACTGGGGGACAGAGGCAATCTCTGCCAAAACCGAACTGAATGGTAACTTCCATCTCCTTCAGCACTGCCATGGAGATGCTGACATTAATCACAGCAGGAGAACAAATAGAACATTCACTGCAGTAGACTTTTCACCACAACCATCTGAAAAGGTCACAAGCACATGTGAGCCATTGGCATGCCCACACTCAGAGACACACACACACGCTATATAAATACACACACCAGAGTGGGTGAGGAGCTTTGAGGGCCTTTACCTCACAACAGTGAGACAAAGACAAGAAGTGCTGCACTGAGAAGTGACACTCAATAAGCTTCGCTTTGGGAGAAAGGGGACAGGGCTGGGGGAGTGGGAGGGGGCAGTTTACGGGATTTGGTACTTGTGCCAGAGGATTATAAGGGGGGCAGGGGGTGAATTCTTTCTTTGTCTTACTCCTTGCGTCTCAGCGTTGGAGCTCTGTGCTAGCGAGGGGGTGGGGCTGGTGTTCCGGGAAGGTGACACAGATGCTATGAAGAATTTTGAGGGCTTAAACGTTGATTAAAGAGGGGGTTTGGCTGTGACTTCAAAAACCCTGGCCTTGAAAAGAGAAAGGGGAAATCCAGACGAATGGAGTCTTACAAAGAGTGGAGGCTTTGAGGTCCCGGGTGGCTCAGTAGGGAAGGCCCTACAGTCTGGGATTGAAACTGACCGTGTCATTTTCTGACAGTGACCAGGACAGCTACAGAACAAATTTGTTCCACTGCTCGCTTGCACCCTGTGTTTCATTAAGCACTCGTGAGTTTTGCGGATAAAGCCAGTGGTACCTATCCTCCAATGAGCACCTCTGTGCAAAAATAGCCATTGTCTCCATGCAAATGTATCTGAGCATTGCATTCATCTTGCCTAAGCACTCCTCTACCAGTGCAGAGGTTGTTGCCTAATGTACACTTGGCAATTCCAAAACAGGACTGCATAAAGGGGAAAAAAGCTTTAACACTGGCATACACTCACACAATATACAAATACACACACACTATACAAATACATGCACACAGACCATACAAACATGGACAATACAAATGCACATGCACACCATACAAAAAACACACAAATATAAATGTACTATAAAAATACACACACACACATATTATACAAATACTCTTACACATACACATGCTCCACACTCACACAAACAAATATTGACACACACACACACACGCACTACAAACACTCATATAAATATACACACTCACCAACATAGATTTAAATGAACAAGGTGACAGGTATGACCACTGCCCTGAATCAGTGTCTGTTTACAGGGCAGACGGTCTGGGGTTGGTCCAGGCTAACAAAAAATAAAAACATCACTGAACTGAGAGAGCGGCAATGTGAAAATTAGGACAGAGGAAAAGGATAGAGGGAGTGCAATGTCAGCGACATCCCTGGACTAAACTCGCAGTTCAGAAACATCCCACCTGATGCCATCAGCCCAAGTGCAAACCATCCTTAAAATAAACTACAGCATGTGGCTCTGATACCTGGCACAGGTTTACAGACGCACATTTTTCTATGGTGAGAATCAGCTTTCCTCTTTCAGTGAAGGGAAGCATCATCTGACCCCACCTGCCGTGACAAAGCTGGAGTTAAGCACAGAAATGAATAAGGGCGAGCACATGGAAACAAGACGAGATGCAGATACAGACAGAGAGAGACGGAGAGAGAGTCAGAGGAAGCTCCACACAGTTCGAGCGCATGGTGAACTTACTGCCATCGACTGGCCCCTCACAAAGAGGCGCAGGGAGAAGGTACGAGGGTCCCACACACCGCGTGAACGAGCGCCACATACAACACAACCACAGCCATGAAGTGGACTTTGGACCGGAGCTGTTTCAATATTTGTTTCTTATCTTATTACATTCACCCAGCAAGAAGATATTGAGTGCACTGTACACAGACTCATGAAAGTGTGCACATACACACACTGTGTGCAGACACATGCACACACACACATTCCTATACACAAGCACACACAGATTAGACCAGTAGCTATCCACGTGTTCCAGTTTCATCTAATGTTAAATATGTGGTAAAGGCCTCTGATAAGGGCCTTGATTAAATGACATTATGACAATTACAACTCTAATAATCAATAGACAAATCACTCTGAGGTATGTGGGAGGATTTACTGTACAATCATACATACAGAATTTCCCTAGATGGTGTGTGTGTGTGTGTGTGTGTGTGTGTGTGTGTGTGTGTGTGTGTGTGTGTGTGTGTGTGTGCATGCATGCTGGTGGGTGGGTGTGTGGTGCCCGCAAAGGTGCAGAAGCGGGCAAATAAGGAAGTAAGAGCAACAGAGGAAAGAAAAACCGAACAGTGCCTCCAAAGATGAGGTAAGACCTGGACACAACATGCTGCTGGACTCCATAAGACTGAGTGTGAGGAAACCTGCATAAATAGTATCAAATTTCCTTATTATTGTTCACTTTGGCAGACACCATATTCCAGCGTGAGACATGCCTCTGAAACCGAGATCACTTGCAGCACATTCATTTGCAATAGCCATGACTGTTGCATCCTCTGTCCATCCCAGAATCATGTAGCCCAGGGCATTTTGAGCTGGTCCACGGTTTGGTCCGCTCCATAAGGCTACTGACAGATCCTAACTCTGGAATAGTGGAAACTGCCAAGTGACAGGACTGCACCACCATGGATGGCTGTGCAGAAGGGAAAAAGTCACATGACAACAGTAATGGACAGAGGCAACGTTGCCTATAATGGGTGCAATTCGTTTAACATAAACCAATGAAAATCAGCCCATGGTGTGGTAGACATCTTAGTTGCCAACACAGAATGCAGACAGCAAACAGGTAAGCACAGCATAATCCACACCTACCTACATGTTTACACAGAGCTAAGAACACAAGTTTTATAACTAAATATGGTAACAGAGCTGTCTCTACAGTATTAAACACAGTAAAAGCAGACATTGGATTTAACTGTGTTTAATACTACAGAGAGAGCTCTGTTTCCAGTATGAATGATAACAACATAACAGCTGCCACATCCCTACATCTATGTGACAGAAGCTGCGGTGCAATTCTACAGCATTAGGTAGCCGGTTTGAATTTCATTACATATATCCAATATAAGATCCAAGTCATTCTAGTATCTCTGTATCTACAATAGAAGCTGCTCTGACTCTACAGTATTCGGGAGTTTGCATGCGTGCATCACACTACAGAAAACCAATCTAGTGATTCTCTCCAAGGGAAAACTGCCCAGTGGTTTTTGAAGTTTTCCAGAGGCTCTGTGCGTCTCCGTGGCAACACCAGACCCAGCGCTCCAAAAGCCCCCTGGACCACTATCAGTACGTCCTGATTGGATGTGTCCAAAAACACAGGGATCAGTGACTGATTTGTTTTGCCTTTCTTCTCTCTAATTGCTACGTTGCTGCTTGTCTCTGTTTGGAAGCTTGTTTACTTCAAGAAATCAACCCCCTTAGATTACTTGCTGCTGGGCCTCTTGACTCTTTCTTTATGTGCCATTTCTATGACCTCACCATCTTCACCACAATGCCTGAACTGTCTGTCTCTCTGTCCTTCAACCCTGTTTGTTTAAATGCAGCCCCAATCAGTGTTTAGACTTCCAGAAGTCTGTGAAAAGTACTTGGCTCCTGTTTTGTCATTGGGGGGTGGGGCGGAGATTATGCAGAGACCACTCTCAAGGCCTCATTACACCTCGCCACAACATGTCTAATCAACATGCCAGAAAATACTACATCAACAAACAAGTTCTCCTTTTTAATTTCAATGATAAAAATGCTGCAACAATTGAAGGCTAATCTCTGGGTAAATATTGTACTTTACTCAAGCCCACAACAGCAATGCCTCCAAGTACCTGCATCCCACTGAGCACAAGCCCTGTTCCCTAACTACTACCTATGCTATCAACAATATGGCTTCCAAAACTGCCCCCCAAAAAAAAAAATACCCTTGTGAGAAAATGGAGCACATGGGTAAACAATAGAGGGCATGGCTTCCACATCAATGAGCCATAAAAACAAATATAGTGCAATTCCATCATAGTCAAAGATGTCTTCTACACCACCACTGCTGTTGCTATGGAAGTTCCCGCCTTCTTAGGGTCTCCCAGCTTCTGTTGTGTCACTTGCTGACTTCTACTCTATAACTGAGGAATACTTCAGCAGCCTTGAAGAGGAAACCGCGTACCCACCCCGAACCTCGAGTGAGCTGCGTGACCCTGGCGTAGGAACGGAGTGGCAGCTGTGATAAACGAACACTGTTTTGGGAGCCCTGTGAGAGGCCGAGGGCAGAGGAAGTGACAGAGCGCTGATGACAGCCCCACACAGTCCCTGACCCAGAGACGCTGGGGTCCTGCTTCCTCTGGGACGCGCTGTCTGTCGCAGAGGCCAGTGAGGTCATGCGCTGTCTGAACCAACACAATTATTTATGTGTTTGTTTCAGTTCGGCTCCGATCCGCCCACAGCTGCTTCCTCTCTCCATCCCTCTTTGCATCCCTCCCCCCAGTTCTTATTTTCCCTTTCCTCATCACTCTCCCTTATTTTCTCTTTCCTTTCCCTCCCCCTTCTACTCCTTCCCCATCACTCCACTTCTGCTTTCTTTCCCTCTGAAGATTCAGATTGTGCTTCACTGGCACAGCTTTACCATGTACTATATTGCCAAAGCAGGGCTATGCTAGGGTTCGGCACAATAAACAAAATAACTTACATACTGATAGTACAGCAATGGTTCCTCCCTACCTCCCTTTCTCTGTCTATCTATCGTCACCTCTAACAAACACTGAGAAAGCTTTAGCTCAGCCACCAAGGATGGCTGATGTTTCATATGACAAATGACCAAAAAAATACATATTAGCACAAGTTAGCATAGCTCCAGGTGCATGTACTGTAATCACATGAAAAAGTGCAGATGGGTGTCCTAGCATAGACTGCCTCAGGTACTTTAGCACAGCCTGGAGAATGTCGACCAGGGAGGCCACCTGAGTGCTTGAGTATTCTATGCTTCCCAAGGGGACATTGGGGTAAGAGGTTCAAGGAGAAAGGGCTGATGCCTGTCCAGCTGTTCCCTCTCCCCAGGGACAGTGCTTTCACTCTGGGCAGTGAGAAGCAGGAAACTTGGCACTCATAGGCAGGCTGGTTCTGTCACTGTCCCTTAGGCAGCCATGGCCCAACTGCAGAACTTTTCCCTGCTGCTAGTGTTCTAGAGCTCTGTCTCATGCCAAGAGCCAAAATTCAGAGAATACATGGTTACATATACACAGTGCAAAAAAAGGAAGCTCCCTTTCAGTGGACAAACCTTTTGTATGGAGTATTGTTATATTTTTTCCCTCTTCTTCTTTTTTTCACACCCTCCACTTTATTCAGTGTGTGCATGTTCTTTTGAGTGTTGCAGGGCGAGCATTCAAAGATTCAGAGCTTGGTTTCTTTGCAAGCTGTTCTGAGAGGCTTCCTGCCTGGAACTGTCTTATCCTCATCTCTGTGAGCTCCAGGAACACTGACAGGCACTTTCTGTCCCCTGTACTGATACAAGGTCAGAGGAAGCTGCATTCACTCATTTATTTCCAGCATCATAAACCAAAGAACAAACACAAATTCAGCATGGAATTTTGATCCTTAATCAAAAAAACAACAACTCTTAAGATGTCAGCAACAAGTGTGAAGTATGTAAATCATAGGTGAGCCATGAATGAGCTGTAGGTGAGCAGTACGTAAGCAGTAGGTGAGATATGCTCAGTTGAAATGCAAACTGCCATACTGGGTCTTTTTGGAATAGCGCATACAGCCACGGCAGGTCAGTGGAAACCAGACTTCAGACTGGCAGAGAGAGGGATTGCGAGAGCGTGGGGGTGAGAGAGACAGAGTAATTTTCCAGGCTTTTCCAGTAAGCTTTCTGTTTCTTTCATTCTGCCTGCAGTGCAGGAATCCAAAAAAACAACATGATGCTCTACGAGCCGAATATGGACCAAAGGGCAATGGGGGTGGAGTGTGAGGGGACCACGCCCCCTTTCAGAATCTTATGGATTTGCTGTTTTCCCTTCCCTGGTTTAAGCATGCAGGACTTAAGCTGCTTTTTGTTGCTCTCATAATGAGATTTCTGTGATGTGAATGAACATATTAGCAAAATCCCGACTGGCGTAAAATCCACACCTCCATTTTGGAGCTCAGCTGGAGCAGCCGAGGGAAAAGACACAATAACACAATAAGGGCCAAGTCAGCGCAAGGCGCACTGATACTGTCAGATCCCATCACCAGCTGCAGCCCTTGCCGGCACAACATCAGCTCTGCTCCCATTCCTCTCATCTTTCTCATTCTCTTTCTGTCTGTCTTCATCCCTATCACTCCCTCGCTCTCCTCTTTCACTCTCTTTCTCTCTCGTCTCTCAGTTTCTCTCTCCTCTTTCATTCTCTTTTCTCTCCCCCCTGGAAGGATTCAGGGATTCAAAGTACTCAAATTGGCTTTATTAGCATGACGGGACTTACCCAGTGCTGCAAAAGCATGAAAGACCAAAACATTTTAATTTCATTCCTTTTATATTTATGCTGGCCTGTCTTATTATTTCCGAACAATACAGGACTGCATAAATATAAAAATTAAATAAGAAGGAATACATTTCAAAAAGAACACTCTGTCTCTCACCCTCTCCCTCTCTCTTATCCTTTGTTTTTCTTTCACTAAGAGGTAACAGCAGAATGAAAACAGCGGCCACAAAAGCACCTCTGTCTCTGGTCCAGCTGCCCAGCCGCTGTTTCAGGCTCTCATTTCAAAGCTGATCTAGTGAGCCTATAACCCAGCCAAAGCCTCCTCTCTGACCAGTGCCTGTAACCCAGCTAAAGCCTCCTCTCTGACCAGTGCCTGTAACCCAGCTAAAGCCTCCTCTACTGACCAGAATATGTAACCAAACCAAAGCCTCCTCTACTGACCAGAGTCTATAACCAAACCAAAGCTTCCTCTACTGACCAGAGTCTATAACTCAGCCAAACCCTACACCACCAGAAGAGCCTTAGGTAAAGAGTTATATTAAGGACACAGAAACACAGAAAAAACACCTCATGAATATTCTAGAGGGAGTCTAGTGTTATGCAAGCATTTCTGTGCTATTATTTTACAAAGGACTCAAAATCCTCCACTTCCTTATCTTATTGGACTGTATAAAGATTTTTCTTGAATTGACATTCATAGCAAATCTGTTTGATCCATATTAGCCTGTTACACTACAATACCAGCTAAATATACTCAACAGAACAGTGCCCCCCCCCCCGCCCCCTGACTCAAACCCATCACCAAACAATGACAGAACCCATTTCTCATCAGCTGGCAGGAGCAACATCAAAATCTCATGATCCTGCTGGTAAGGCAGAGATACGCAACTTTGCAGCTCTGCCCATCTAGAGAGAAATAATGAGAGTCTGTGACTCGCACTAAATTCAACCTAACAGTCTTTATAAAACAGCACTTCCACACAGCAGTGAAATTTCATTACAGCCTATGATCAACGTTAGCAAGGATTTAAGGGGGGGATGTCTGGTATGTGACACCACCCGCAAAAAAGAGACAACCAGACAGCCTCACTTTGACCACCTGCACCTTGTGCCATAGCCAAATCTCACAGAGCATAGAGAGAGAGGAAGAGAAAGAAAGAGAGAATTAAAAAGAAAGGATTGGAAAAGGGGGACACCAAGAGAGAGAGTGGAAAAGAGAAAAAGACAAAGAGAGAAGAGAAAAGAAGAACTGAAGAAAGAGAGAGGAGATAGATGGATAGGCAGAGACAGTATTGGTGATTCCCTACAGAGAGCAACAAATGCCCCCTACCCCCTCCTTTTCCATTTGATGCCATCTAAAGCACATGCTCATCTGGACATTTGATCTGTGTAAGCTGGGGTCGATCCTGAAACTGGAGGCACGATCAATCCGTCTGCACTGGGGGGGGCATCATCTGCTCTGTGTCCCTCCTGAGACAAATGCCAAATGCCCGCCGGGCCTTTCTGAAAATGAGCCAAATGACAAGCCACATGCCCCAGCTCACCCATCTGGGGAGGGAGAGGCTGTGACCCTACTCCTGCTCACTTCTCTAACGTACCCAAAACAAAGAAAATTTCGACATCTCAATGAGGCTCTTCGTGTTCCATAAAGTACTTGTTTCAGGGAACACTAGAGCAGTAAGTGGGCTCTATTTTTGCATTTTCATCTCTTTTTGTCCTACACCACACAACAGCAGATGTGTTTTTTTATTAATTTGGGAGATGAATATCGCTACTGAATAGTCTTCCACAGCTAGAGAGTACTGTGTATCATGGGTATCCTCCACAGAGGACAATAAAATCAAATGTGGGTGGGGAGTGGGTCAAAAAGTAGGGGCAGGGAAAGGAGGAGGGTGGTAGTTTTACAGTATAAAATAAAATATAGCTTTAATACATAAATCGGCCAGAATAGTGCTAAATATTGGACACAAGCTATTACTGATACCTTCATACACAATAAGCAACACCCATACTGACAAGTGTGCTTTGTAACATGTATAACAGTACATTTCTAACAACATGTGCATTACATTAAACTTTTATGGAAATATAAAAAATACAAATACATTTAAATATTTATGATATATGACACACTTTTACACACATTTGAAATGTACATTCTTTTACCTTATACTTCTTAGATACTTTCCTTTCCTGTTAACTGCTGAATGAATTCCTGTGAACACTGAACACACAAGCATTTTCAAGAGAACAATGTAACCAGAATGTTGACATCACTGCACATTCTAGAACTGTCTGCACCACGAGGACATATGAGCTCAGTATACAGAGTGGGCTGGGAGCCCTTGAGTGAGAAAGGAGATTAGTCTTAATTAGCTAATTGGATTATGGGAGAGAGGATTAGATTTAGGAGGAGAGAGACACCGGGCTCCTCTCTCAGGGCTCATGATGAACATGCAGGAGACACGCTGTCTTTCACTAAACACCAGCCTCCCCAGTGCCTTGCTTCACAGAAACATGTCATTCATACTGAAAATGAACCATAGCCGAGCCACAAAAAAGTCAGCTTGTTCTGCTTACTCCTGTCATCTGAGGTCAAATTTACCAGCTTTCACTATCAGAAGCTTTAGGGCAAACCAACGGGATTTTCACAGATGATTTACAACCGGACAATCATGGAGTTCTCTACATTTGTGTTCAGCATCACTGTCCTTTCCAGGAAATTGTTTTCTTACCTGAGTGATTTACATACCTTACAAGTGACACAGTACCATTTACTTAGTTGGACATCTGCCCCAACAATTCAAGCCAAGTGTCTCAAGGTTAAGAAAATAGGAATGGAACCTAGAGCCTTATGGTTTCAAGTTGAATCCCAAAAGCAATACTCCACAAAACCTGCTCTAAGACACTTAGGCAGTACGTGAAAGTGTTCTTATGCAACACACCAGCGCACACGATAGTGAGACAACATTGTAAACACAAAACATCGGTGAGGTAATTGGTAACCAAGCACAGACCATCACAGAGCGACAAAAAAGAATCCCGCCTGACATTCCTTATCAGTCGCTCCCTTGTCTCACGGCAGGGTGTTACATAAGAGGCCCACAGTTGTTAGCGCACTCATTACTTTATTGGCAGTAATTGATCTCTGTGTGACTCCAGACACAGAATCCAGGATTTCTCTCCTACTGTGGAGATGGAGCCAGGCTGGCTCCACGTGATTTTTAAATGAATTGACTGATTAATTTTTTTACTTTGATTTAACCAGGAGAGTCAACTAAGAGATAATTTCTCTTTTTCAGTGATGACCTGGGGAAACAGGGCGAGTAGGAAATGCAAGGGCTGACTTAAACAATTCACTGTGGGGGTGATTAGGGTGTCAAATTGGGCATTTAACATCTCATCTGAAAGATAGAACCTCCTACAACACAGTGTCCTTGTTGCTGTACTAAGGCATTTGACATCCAGATGCAAAAAGGAGCAACATGTAGTCTAGATTTTTGGGGAAAAGTCACCCATGGACTACAGTGTGACGCCGTGTGCTGCAGCTGCAACATGAAAAACGCAGTGGAAAAGCATTCACGCTGTACCAGGCCAGCCAGCTTTGGCTCCAGCTTGTGCTAGCCTACTCACAGCTCTACAGCAGGAAAGGGGTATAATGACCCAGACTGTCTCCAGCTCTGTGGCAGAAAAGGGGTCAAATGAGCCAGACTGGTTCCAGCTCTACAGTGAAAAGGGGATATGAAATACAGAACATACACCCTCTCACACCATGGTGCTACAGCGCAAAACCAGACCTGGGTAAACCTTGTGCTTGAAATACCTGTGCTTAGAAGCTGACATCAGGGAGTTTTAGGGTTCAATCCCTCAGTCAAATTGTACAAAGACAATAAAACATGCACCTTGTGCTTCTTTTTCTTGATGCTTTGTATAATGCTTGGGAATAATGTCTCTGCTATAGACCCATGTTCTGTGCAGGGGGTTGACTCCTACGTGAAACTGATTCAAAGCACAGAAACTGTGCATAAAGCTTCAGCTACAAAAACCAATATCAACTAGCATCTTATTCTGTAGGGTTTAAAGAGAGGAAGTAGCTGAAGAATCTATCAGACCCTACAGCGTGTGTGGTTAAGAAACAAAGTAATACCAACACTTGGTGTTGAGAGCATATGAGAGCAAATCCATGGCACCATCTTCTTGCTCTAGTGTGTGTGAAAAGATCGACTGGATTTGTAGGAGGAAGGAGGGGAGTAGGCCACTAGAGGCAATGCGTCAGCACAGTCCAGAGTATTTTAGGAGTCTCCAGACAACCAAATGCAACAGTAGAACTGGAGGATAACCTGAGCCGTCATGTTCCAAATCCTGACCAACTTCCCAATCACATTCACTCAGGTTTACTGTGTCACAGATTACAACATGTAACCCAACACTCTCTCCCTCCCCCCCAACACAGCAGGAGTGAGTGGGCTTTGCAGTCAAGAACAAATCAGCACATGTGATTATAGACTACACTGCAGCATTAGTATGTAAAGCAGAGACTTCATTTAATTACTACTGAGTCACTGCTGCCCACACACACTTACCCACACATAGTCTTACACACAGACACACACACAGACACACACACACATAAATCCACATGCAAACATAGACCCTCACTTGCATGTACACACACATGCACTCAGACGCAGCCACGAACATATACACACTCACACACATACAACCACACACCCATAAAAATCAAGCCCACACACCCACAAACGTATGCATACTCACACACAAACACATATGCACTCACTCACTCTGGAGACCCCAAACAGAGAGGGACATGAAGGCGGAAAGACCTGATCAGTGGCTGCACCTCTGCTAATATCTCCATGTATCCTCTGAGGAAGAGCTCATTATAGGTCACAGGATGCAGCAAGACAGACAGACAGCTGTAGCACGAGAGTCTCTACAGTAAATGGTTGCATGATTCAGTTACAGGTATATGGCTCTCTTGAACACCTACCTATAAGTGGCAACGCCATGCTGATTGCATATAGTTCCCACTGCTGCAGGAGACAAGCACACAGTGTGAAAAGCAGCACCAAGGTGAGACTCCCATACAGAGGCAGCTGTATGGTCACCATGCCTAACCATCTATTTCTGGATTTACTGCATGCCACCGCCTTACTTCTTAACACTTCCTCAGTCTTTTTCATCTCGATATCCACTCTTGTTAGTGCATTTCAGAGAAGGAAGCTCAGTGTTCACTGCACACTGTGTAGGTACAACATTAGGACTGAAAGCTGAGCTGATGTTTTACTTTTGATTTCCCCAGAACCAATCGCATGTTGCATTAGGCATCGATACTAAATAACTAATGCTCATTTACAGAACATATTAACCAAAATTATCTATGTATATATCTCAAAAATGTCAAAATACGGGTCATATATTGCTATGGTCTCTCTTATGCGAATAAATCTATACCTACGTCAGAATGACTTTTACATGCAAAAAGTATTGACACAGAGTAAAATGTGTCCCTTGTAATACAAGTCGTTTTAGAGCCTGTCTCAGAGCAGTTCGATTTTAGAGAGAAACAGTTGGGCTATTGTAACTTCATTCAGAGAAAACGTTCGATAGTCAGCTGGCTGCATCCACAATCATTTACCCCAAAAACATGGCCACTGTCAAGTTAAAAAATACTGTACAACCAAGCAAGCAGCAAAATAACAAAAAGAAACTTTACATTTTACAACTCTTTGACCATAACAGCAAACATGAACATGTTGCATTAATACACCCTCAGTTACTGTGGCGAAAAGCTGGATTTGCCACCAACACCGCACGGAAACACTGCGCCTACCTCCAGCTGCGGGAGGTCCGGGTCCAGCTGCGTGACGCTGTGAAGGACCACCGGGCTGCTCGTGTCCGCGGCGACCTCCAGCTTCACCCCATCCCAGATGCTGCGTATCCGCCAGACGCTCGCGTCAAACAGCACATCGGAGGAGCCCGATTTGACGCTCTGCGCCTCGGACTGCATTCCCATCAGGAAAACCATTGATGCCGACGATGAACTTACAGTCGCGGCACAACGTAAAACAACTATCGGTGCATGCTCTGAGTGTTTATGACAGGCTAGGCATCCAGATCGGTCCCTTCGCCTTTGCACAAGGGTTGGCGTTCACAAAGGCATATCTAGCGACAAGAAATCGCCGTGCTAGGAACGCTGTACACGAATCCGTCCAGACACCCTTCGCAAACTGTAGCATCTGTATGCAGTCGCTGTGCAGCGAGCCATTATCCCGCCCTCTATTAGCATAACCCCGGCCCCTCGTTAAGAACCATGATGTCACCTTCACGCCAACGCCAGGGAAATAAAAATTCCACCATAGAACCTCCCAGCACAAAGCAAAAGCGCGGGTTAAATTCCAAAACGCGGAACCCATTTATAAATTATAATCCAGTGAGGCATGTAAAATGTGGATTTCGATGAGTGCTGAACGTTTTTTTTCTATCTTTAGGCTACGCGGAGAAATTAAGTTGATATCTGCGCCGTGTTATTTCTGTTTCCATCCAGTAGCTTTCTGCTCATCTCTGGTTGTATGAGTATATGCGCCCTAATGCGTGCCTGTTTGTTACAACTTCGTCATATAAAGATTACATGCTTATATGAGCTCACTAATAATAACGACAGACTGATAACTTGTAGCACTTTAAGTATTCCATAGTTACCATCAATAACTGAAGGTTTGTCATGGTTTGCCACAGTTGAAAACAACACTAGATTTTTTGGATCAGATATTTAAAGACAGACTGCTTCATCAATCACTCTCTCTGCCTCCCCCTCACTCCCTCCCTCTCTGTCTCTCTCCCTCTCTCTCTGCCTCCTGCTGTCCCTCCCTCAGACTCTCTCTCTCTGCCTCTTTGTCTCCCCCCTCACTCCCCCTGTCTCTCCCTCTTCTCTCCTCTACAACACTTGGCTGCCCCAGTCTTCACATCTGTTCTGCATTGTCTGAGGGCTGAGCTGCCCATCTCACTGCCTGCAAATTCAGAAGGCTGTTTCAGGGAAGCAGAGCAATACCTTACGAAAATAAGGGGGTTCCAACAAGCAAAGAGTTTAGGTTTGTGTGTATGCCTGTGTGTGTGTGTGTGTGTGTGTGTGTGTGTGTGTGTGTGTGTGTGTGTGTGTGTGTGTGTGTGTGTGTGTATGTATGTGTGTGTTTTCCGCCAAGAGAGACTAACAGTAGAACAACACTCAGTCAAAAACATCCCATTATCCAATGAGATTAGTAGAGGAAGCCAGAAGGTCAAACGGAGTTCCCTCTGTTTACTCCATGTCTCCTCGCAACAGCATCAACCCTAAAACATGCATGTCTTCCTCTATGTGTTGAACACTTTCAATGCAGACGCTCTCGTTACAGGACTCGGCCATAAACATGTGTCAAACAGGCCTCACTTTCACATCGCTGCACGCAGCTAATAGAGCCCCAAAAGCCAAAGGAGACCCGAGGGGACCCCCAATTTGATGTGCATTTAATACGGGACATGGGTTGAAAAAAAAATGTAAATGTAAAACTACATAATGAGGTGGTTATTCTCACATATAAAGACAGAACAAATGCTTGGCTCAGATTTCAAGGCACAAGCTTTCTAAACATTTACAATCCCTCCTGGAGATGGCACCACGCTGGGCAGGGCCATGCACCAACACAAAGCTAAACAAATGCTCTGATTGGCTTAGACCCTTGGTACTGCACAGCTGCTTATCTGTTCAAAACATGCAGAGATGGAAAAAATACAGAAACTGATTTTGGTTGTACAAAAAAAAAAACCTTTGGAGAGAGAGAAAATAAACAAAAGCAGATATTAGACAAACCAACTGTGACAGTCAAGGCCAAAGGTCCCCCAGGAGGTGGAAAAACCCTGGATGTCTGTCCAAAACAAACAAAAAAACTCCCTCATTTGTAATCACAGCACCTGTCTGACCGCAGTGCATTGTGGGAGCCATGACTGCAGTGGACATTTTCCTCTAACCCTTATCCTGTTGAGGACGTGCTCATTATGTAACTCTTAGCGAAGGTGTTTATGGGAGTGCAGCAGAGCTGGGTCAGCCCTCCATGCCGGCTATTATGGGATATTATTAGAGATGAACTTGTTATCCTCTCTCAGCATTGAACGCAGGTGAGGTCAGTGGGATTGAAACAAAAGCCATCCTTACATTTTTCCATCAGCCTTCAGCTGCTTATGATCACACAGTCATGTAATGTGGCCAAGCCAGGGAGGGTCATTAGCGAGGCTGCGCTAACTAGTCCAGACACTCAAGAGAAGCTCTGTCATCAGCTCTTCAGTGAAAGGTGCCTGGCTGTTTCATGCCCCTCCCTTCCTCTGTTATCTGCTTCTACGCTCAGCCCCCTTGCTGTGCTTAACAATGCTGATGACAATAAAGGTAATATTCATGATTAATTTATCAATCAGTGCATGACTGCTAATTGCTAGGATGTCCTACAGAACCCATTTGAAGCATATAAGTATTCTGCAAGACAGCAGAAAACTGTACATGCTTTAGAGAGACACACAGTTGCCTTTTTAGACTCTCTGACAGAATAAGGGATCCATGGATCGAGAAAGTCAGAAGCAAAAATAACACCGTCCAAATTTGGGCCTTCGTTTTGTGAATGAAAATGTACAAATGTGAGTCTGATCTCACAGAAGAGTGTCATCTTTCTCCAGAAAAAATTGTCACTTAGTAGTTTGTTGCTACTCAAATGGCTGTTTATACATTTTTTCCTCATGTCTATGATTTCTTACTATTAAGCAGATAACCTCACCTAAACAGCCTTACGGTGGCTGTGATTTGTATGTAATCCATTTATACAGCTGGATATTTACAGAATGAATTCCTTACTACATTCACAGCACAGCCAAAACCAGGATTCAAACCTGCAAACTTTGATTACATCCCAAGTTTGCTAACCACCACCCTGCTCTGTAGTTATGCGCATACATTAAAATTAAGGCACCACAGTGGAGTTACTGTTTGTAGCACTATCTTTGGAGTTTTTGACACAGTTGCATAGATACACACTGTCCCTTTAGTCCTTTTAAATATTTTCACAAGACTGTAATATTCTCTAAAGAGTGCTGCCTGTCAATTTACCTAGGGAACAGGAAAATGATCATATTAGTTCATCCATTTCCAATTATTTCCCCTAATCCAACCCCCATACCAGCACATTCCTCCACCTCAGACTAGTGATATGGGGGGTGTTAGAGATGATGAGGCTGCCACACCCAGGAATCTGCTGATTGGCTGTCCTTGTTGCATAAATCAGATGCAAGAGTGGGGGTAATAAATGAAAGTGAGGCGTCTGCGTCTCAGCTGCGTCTGACACGCCAGTGTGATTTACCTCTCTCTGGGGCGCCTGACCTCATCCGGGCCTAAACACAAACATACACCCCCATGCAAAAGTGCTGACATACACTAACATTCACACTCATACACACACGCACACACATGCACACTAAAGTATTGACATACACGTACACACACCCAAGTGCTGACAAAGCTCTCTCTCTCACACACACGTACGCTCAAGTGCTCACATATGCACCCCAACTTGCACACAGTCACACACACGCATGCTCAAGAACTCATACATCAACACACACACAGAGAGGCACTCACACAAGCTCATGCACACATGCTCAAACACACACTGAAACACAAACACAATTATCCACACAGGCTCATAAAGTACAATAATAAACAATAAACAGGCAATAATTGACACACTGTCTCCTACTCTCTCTCTCTCCCACAGTCAGCAGCAGCTCCAAACTCTAAAGGAGACCAGCTGGACATTGCACGGGTGTGGGTGTGGGCCAGTAACATCAGTATTCAGACACACAGGCTACAGGGCTCCACCAAAGCAAACGACACTCAATACAATCAAGTGATTTATTCCAGTTGCACTCTGAGGATGCCCTAAGAGCACTGAATTAATCTATTTCTCAAGAGCTGTCCAATCACCACTGAGGCCTGGACCTTAAGTCCAATCAGAAATGAGGCATAGCCCACTCTACACATTTTAAAGGAACTGACATCTATCGGACTTGGTGGGGCTGGTCAAGAAAGTTGAAAAATGTGGAAAAACAAGCTTACACAAAGCAGCAGCAAAGTGAAAGACACAGAATTCATAAGAAGCCCTCTTCACAGACTGGTGAAATGAGGTGTGTGTGGGACATACACACACAGCTCTGAGTGGGATCTGTCTCACCCACATGCACAGGTCATTTCTCCACCTGATGAGGGGGGCTGGCAAAGCCTGGGGGAGGGGGCCCTTATCTATGGCCTCTTATCTGCAGAAGACTGCCAGGATCAGAGGTTCTGTGTCCTCAGGGGGTCATGAATGAGCAAGTCTGGTAGACCTGCCATAGGAGGTTCTATGACAGAGGTGCTCCATGGTGTGGGGGCATTGGAGGAATCAGGGAGGTCCTCCAAATGTGAGCAATGCTTAATAAACTTTGGCATCACTGGCACCTGTGACAGTTCATTCATGATGGCTGCCATTTTTGTAGTGTCCACTGCAAAATGGTACAATGAATAAACACGCCATTTCAGGGTGGGTGCATAGGTTGGTCCTTAGGTGCAGTAGAAATTGGTGAGCAACGAGGTGGAAATCGAGTCAAGCTGAATGACAGGGAGACACAACAGGAAGAAAGTATTGTGGCTCTACATCTTCTGAATGTCTTCAGCAAATATTCAGCTGTATAAGTTAATATGCTGTATTGATTAATATTTTTGTCCTACAACCTAGGGGTGCCTGCAAAGCAAATAACCTGTGCTATCCTAATGACTGTTTCACTGAAGTAAGGTGACAGTTTAACACAGCAGGGTTATGGTGACAGCAACAGCCCAGAATAGTTTGCAGCAACTGTCCAATTAGCAATGACGTGCATCCTGTTCGTCCTGTCCAATCTGTAATGAAGCCTACTCTATTTGCACAATCAGTACCCAAGTGAGGCCCCTTTGACACTTTTTATAGGAAAATAATTAGTGTCACACTTGGTGGAGCTGGTCAAGAGTCAAGAAATGTGAAGAACAAGCTTGTACAAAGCTGTGGCAAAACCCTCACACTGCACTGCATGACACAGGATTCATCATGAACCCTCTTCATAGACTGATGATATGGGCTTTGTGGGGGTGCACCCAGAGCCCACTCATAGCCAGACCTTTATGTGTGTGGACTGAGGAAATCATGGTGATATGTGAACCATGTACATACACACACACACACAGAAACAGCTACAAACATATACACACATACATACATACACACAAAGTTTATCAAACAAGAGGAGAGGTGCCGAAGAGCTTCGTTTACAAGTGAGATTGGTGCACTCTCCTTTCTGTAGCCACGGTCATTGCACATTTTGGCCACAAGGGGGGGCTGCTTCAGGCCCACAGGTGTTCCAGTTTAGAGATTTTACTTACTCAAAATAATCTTAAGACCTCATTAGCACACATGAACAAACCACTGAATGACTACGTTAAGCCCTCTCACCTGTTCATTTGTGAAACACTTGATTACTCATACCTCTTACTCTCAGAGCATGCAACAGATGACAGTAAAACCCCTACATAATCTTAGAGCTTAACTATGACCAATACAGTATGCTGAAACTCCTCTCTTTATTTAACCTTGTCTCACACAAAGAGAGAGAGAGAGAACACATCACTGCAAATACACTAATACAGGATTCAATATTTTACTAGAAACAAGCTGTTTGGCATGTGAGCCTCCGTCCCTCTGGTGATAATGCCTGAGGTGATGGACTCCCCAGGGCCAGAGACGAAGGAAACAGGCAGTCTGTCAGGGGGCTGGAGTTCAGACTACCTCCTACCTTTAGGGGGCAGTGTTCAGGAAAGACTCTGTTTTTCAAACACTTCTATTAACAATGCTGAATACTGTGGCTTACCAGACAGAGGTGTGACGTATAGCTATGTCACCATGAACAGTAGTACCACACCTGGAAAACAAACCTGCAACCTCTCAGTCACGTGCTTGGTCAATTAACCGGTACAGCTCACCCCCACCCTACCTGTTTTGATTAGGCATGAAATCAAGCTAAGGGTGAGATACTCACAGAATGATTTACCCCCATTGGATGGTATGGCATATTAAGAAAAAAACTATTTTGTCTGAGCCGTGGGAATAGAGGGACCTTTTGAAGGCATTGGCCACCGGGAGCATTTAAACCCTCAAAGAGCTCCTCCATCACACCTTGTTTCTGTCAGGGGAGACAGGGTCATTAGGGAATCTCCCTGTGAGCTGCCATCTCTGCGTGTTCACCAGGGCGTCTCCCAGGAAAGTGTGTGAGCTCCGGAGGCATTTACCACAGCCCCGTTATTTTCGGGAAGCGGTGAAGTGCGCACCCCTCACGGAGGGGCTGGCTCCCTGCCCTCTGTGTTAAAATGCTCTCAGTGCCAACAGGAAAAAACAAGCCCATTACACAGGGACAGCTCTCACACATTCACATTAACCAGGTCCACTCAAGAGGCTACAGCAGCCTGCAGTAAATAGTCAGAAAAGCATCAGACTTCCATCTTTTGGATGAGATGGTAAGCAGACATCCTGAGTCACTCTGATTACCAAAGATCCTATGGCACTCACAGCAAACAGAAGGGGGTTCCCCACTGTCCTGGATGAATTCCCTACCTGGCTGTCTGAGTCTGACTATCCTATGATCACCAGTCTAATTGGCTAAATAATTCCTTCCGTCTACGCCATAGCTGGTGTGTGATGAGTGTTCTGGTACAAAATAGCTGATGTGCATCACCCAGCTGGGTGCCACACGTTGGAGGTGGTTGAGGTGATTCACCGTCCATTTCACAGCAAAGCACTTAATTCCCGGAAAGGTGCTATATAAATACAATCTGCTATTAATATTATTTATTGCTGCCATACTACCTCCTGCCTGTAGGGGACCAACACATACACAAACACACCCACACACACACACACACACACACACACACACACACACACACACACACACACACACTAACAGACACACACACAAACAGACACACACACACACACTAACAGACACACACACAAAACATTACAGATATGAGAACTCATACATGCACACACTCACTCACAACCAATGGGGGGCAGGACACCGCATGCCTTTACTTTACCATTGCACAACACAAAAACTCCAGAGAGAGAGACTGTTGCTTCATTATAGTCTGACTAAGCACTGGGCAGGCAAAACAGCTAAGCTATAAAGCTGTATATACACAAACAAACACAAACTCACACACGCACATACCCGTCCTCGTACATACACACTAGCACACATATGCACAAATAAGACGGGGAACATTCTAACTCACCTCATCAGAGAGACTCAGGTGAGGCACATACACACAAGAAAGACTCAGGTGAGCCTCCCTTGAGACACAGGAGTGACTCAAGGGAGGCACATATGGATAGCACAGACTCAGGTAAGACAAATACAGACAGAAAGACTCAGGGAGACACATACATTCAGAAAAGGTTCAGGGAGAGACATACAGGTGAAACAGAGAGACATGACAGACTGAGGTGAAGGTGGGTTTTCCTACCAGGTCCTCCAACACAGAGACTGGAAAGTCCAGCATGCACATCTTCACTGGGTGGGCCAGGGCTTTGTGGAGACTGAAGAGTGACTTAGTCTCCATGCTTCCTGCCAGTCCCTCGAGAGCACCGGAGATCCGGGTGCTCCACCTCCTCAGCCTAACGGCCGCTGCATGGAGAGTTTGTTTAATGGCAGGAAGTCAGGGTGTAGAGCAGCTGCTGCTGCTGGGCTGGATGGAACCTGCTGCTCTTAGGACAACCCTGATTCCAACCTCACACTTGCTCTGTCTCTCTTTCTCTTTCTCCCTCTCTCATTCTCTGTTTTTCCTCTTGCTCTCTTTGGCTCTCTGTTTACTGAAGCGTCACAAGAGAGAGAGGAGTGTTTTGAGCAGCTGCCTCCTCCCACTCTCCCCCTCTCCTACACACAGTATGATCCTTAAGCATGCCACTGCACGCCAGCATCATATACCATCTCACCACACACACAAACACACACACACAGAGCCGCAGGTAGAGACACACACACGTGCACAAGCACATACACAGACACAGACACACACACAACCACAGGTAGAGACACACACATGCACAAGCACATACACACACACACACACACACACACACACACACACAGCACAGGTTGACACACACACTACAGTCAATGAACTAACAGCTATAGCTCAAGTACAAAGGAAGCCAGAGAATTCACATTATTCCCTCTGTTACTGTGCTTCCCCCCTCTCTCCCTTCCTCTCTGTCTTTCTTACCCTTATACCTCTCTGCTTTTCTTTCGGCAGTCAGAGCCTGGGGTGTCCTGGACTGCACAAGTCAAGTGTAAAGAGTGATCACTATGCTGACATCATAAATGTGTGCACAGATGACATGTAAAGCAATATGTGTAACTTATGGACTATACCATTCAAAGTGTAATGCTAACACATACCACCCACATGCAAGTAGACCTCCACATACTCAAAAGTGAAAAAATCTAATGTGGAGGAATTACCTCACACTCTTTACATTACATTTATCTGCTAAGGAGACTCCTTCATGCCAGGTCGCCCCTGCTCCAACAGGGTGTGGAGTACAGAAACACTCCCACTACAATGATTAAGAACAAAGCCACAGTTTAATGCATTCAAGAGCCAGTTGGCCATATTGGATGGGACCTTGGTTCCGATTTTAATGTAATTATTTATCTGGCTGGGATTCTACACATTACACAGTTACTCATTCCCTATAGGACCCAACCAAGACTGTGCTGGACAGGAGAGTTTAACACAAACCATCTAAAAATGTTAAACCATCTAGCTGTTAGCAGTAACATTATTAGACACCCTTATCCACAGCTGCTTACACAGATATCACATAATATCCTGGATATTTACTGAGATCATTCAGGTTAAACTTCTTGCTCAAGAATACAGCTGAAGTGCCCAAACAAAGTGAATCTTTTATCATCTTTCTCTTCTGATGTATGGCTAAGTGCAAAAAAATAACACCTGTCTACTTCAATCAGCAAGCCTACAAGCAACGATTCAACAATGACTGCAGCTGCCTTACCTAGCAATCAAACCTACAATCCACCATAACAGAATGCAACAGAATGTTAAATATAATCCATTTTATTATTACACTGGAACGCTCCAATGATTGTCTGTCATCACTCGCCTGGAGATTGCATGTTTGCATACACGAACCCCCTCAGATTTCTTGGTCATGTTTTGGTTGGATCGCTACTCTCCTCTGATATGAGTTATCTGCGTGAACTTGGCTCCGTGCCATTTGATTGGCCGATCGTTACCTCGACGCACATAGTCTTGACAGAGTGTGCGAGTGCGAGAGTCTGAGTACTTTCATCACCAGGCACAACTGGCCTCAGGTTCTCTTTCTCCCTGCGCTTCCCAGAGTTCATCTGCAAGTCAAATCCAGCACTTCCTTCCCCCATTTAGCTGCCGACTGCTGCTCCGCTACAGAGCTGATATGAGTGATTCACGTTACTCTTCATCCACCTGTGTCCCATTTAGCTCTGCATTCATTCGCACCACCATGTAAGAGTACGATGGCTCACTCAAACATGTGTATGAAAACATATCCTACAAATGGGGCCGCCGCGCTTACAGAATTCAGTGTTACACAAGGGTTGAATGCCATTATTGATAGCATTATTTGCATGTTCGCATATGTTTACCGCCTGCCTACAGCACGTCAACAGGGCGGATGAGGTAGATGAGTAATGCATGCAAGGAAATACAAAGGGCAGAGCCTAGTATTCACACAGGACAGAAAGAGAGAGAGAAGACAGAGGAACAGCCTTTTCCACTAGGATCCACCTCATCCAGCACAGACAGCATATGGCATTCTCCCTGGGGAAAACCAGGCAGCAGTGATGGGAGAAACCTTTTCACAAGACCTAATCACAGCCAAGATCCATGGGGTGCCCATCTTTTTCTTGTCATTTTCTTTATCATAAATATTTCCAGTATTGCACACCCATTGTATGTCTGAAGTGCACTGCAGTGAGTGTGTGCAATTTTATTGTCTATTATTGTCACACATGATTATGCTGATGGGGTTTTGGGGTTGCAAAACTGAAGGATGAATTAAGACCTGGGTCCTAAGCTACAGAGGAGAAGGCAGACAGGGAGTGGGAGAGAGAGAGAGGGCAGAGTGTGGGAGAGAGAGAAAGACACAGAGAGGCAGGGAGGCAGAGAGAGAAGAAAGAAAGTGGGAGTGAGAGAGAGAGGGAGGGGGAGGGAGAAAGTGAGTGAGGGAGAGAGGGAGAGAGCACTCAGCCCTCTGCTGTGCATGCTTGCTGGAGAGCATCTCTGGTGTTTGGGATGAAATATGACAGGATGCAGAGACAACATCAGGGCTGTGCATCCAGCGATAACTCAGCTCCGCTTCCTGGAAGTCATGTGACACCCTGCCTGGGACAAGCAATACACATACACACACACACACACACACACACACACACACACACACACACACACACGCACACATACACACACACATACACACACACACACACACACACACACACACACACACACACACGCACGCACGCACACACACACACACACACACACACACACACACACGCATACACAAAGGCCTGGCAAAGAAACACACACTCTTTCTCCCACACATGAAACATATATTCACATACTTATCACATGCTTTCTCTCTTACACATACACATCCTGAAAACACACACACACACACACACACACACACACACACACACACACACACACACACACACACACACACACACACACACACGCACACATACACAGACACACACACACACACACACACACACACACACACACGCATACACAAAGGCCTGGCAAAGAAACACACACTCTTTCTCCCACACATGAAACATATATTCACATACTTATCACATGCTTTCTCTCTTACACATACACATCCTGAAACACACACACACACACACACACACACACACACACACAGGCAAAAACATATATGGACACACACACATACACATAGACACTTACATTTTACAGAACACTATGTAACATGCAGGTATTCTGTATTCTTTTGCACTCAGATATGGACCACCGCCCACACACACAAAGCCAGAGACCTATCACACAGGTAATGTGGGCGAGATTAACATTCATATTCAAAGAAATATATAACAGCATATTTATGAAAAACTAAGCTTATTAGCATGTCTGGATGCACACACAGGGAGAAGACAAGCCTTGTTTATCCACCACAAGTCAAGCATAAGCATGTGTGTGTGTATGTGTGTGTGTATGTGTGTTTGTGTGTGTGTGTGTGTGTGTGTGTATGTGTGGTAATTTGAGTGAGGGGAAGATTCACACACAGTGGAGCAGGTGAACTGGAGGGTGGAAAGAGCAGCAGCAGACTGGGCTGCCATCCCACACATCCCTCCTGTGCTTACCCCACACCACCCAGCTAGCCAGGATATCACTTTGTGTCCACCAACATCCGAGCAGGAAATAAATAAATTTTGGAAGCGCAAAGTAACCTCCCCACATCCATCCTCACCTCTGTTCAGGAAGGGCAGACCCCCAGACTCATGGATTCAAAAAGGAGAGCATCACTCTAACTCTGGCTGTTTAGACACAGCACATTCATTACTTAGTGTCCATCAGCCAAATTATTCAGTTGAAACAAATTAAAGCTGTGATCCAGAACCATCCTTTGATAAAGGGCATGAGAAATGACCTGCACAACAGCGTCAGACACACCAGAGCCCTCACTGCAATTTACAGTGATATTTATTTCCTGAGCAGATGTGAATTACATAACTGGGGTACGTTTAAGGACCTTGCTCAAGGGTACTGAACACCAACAGTTCCACACACAGGGTTTGAATGAAATCTCCACTGTGCACAAACCCAGCATATAATGATTCATAGAGCATTTTATTCATTGCTACTGGAGCCATTAAGATATGAGGAGGCCATCTCACAAAAACCTCTCGCTGCTTTACCCCCACACCCTGCCCATCACCTTTTCCTGGCTGCTGCCATGGTAATCGCACCCCAAAAAACCCTGATACCCTCTGCCCCCCATAGGGTGCTGCCTTGTGTGAAAAGGCCATGATTGCTCTAGCTTCTGTTGCCATGAGGAGGCTGCTGTGACATTCAACAGCAAATGAGGGAACTTTCCCACAAATACATCTGCAGGACCTGAGTAACAGTACATCCTGTCTTTTCTGATTTTTATTTCTTTTTGTTTTGGGTGGGCTTGTGCACACAAGTGTACGGGGTTTCCACGGCAACCTGCATCCCCAGTGCACACGCACAGCCTCATCGCCCCATCTGTCTGTCTCTGCGCAGACGCTGTGGAGTGACCCTGGATGCATTCCAGGTGGAGACAGAAGACAGAAGGTCAGATCAGATGTGCCTTTGAGAGTGGCTCATAGCCGACGGAGCCAGGAGACAAAGGGACACATCAGTCTGAGGAAATTCATATAAACAAACCGGGAATGACTGGCTCTTTAGGAACACAATGAGTGCTCTGCTAATGATCTTTCAGCTGAGAGAAGCGCACTGTGAAAGAGATCACTCTGCCCCAGAGCTCTGTGAAGAAACAACAGGAAACTGGTGTGAGATATGATGCATGAGAAAGTGTTTGTGTGACCATATATTATGTAAGCATGTGGATTGTTTGCATTCACATGTGTATGTCAGTATACCTGTGTGTATGTGTGTGCGTGTGCTTGCATGTGTATGTCACATGTGAGTTTGTGTGCGTATGACTGCTAACAAGGCATCTGTCATCATACCCTACAGAATGCATATCTCCACCACTACAGTAAGAAGGCCCCATAATCCCTACACATTTCAACATGTTTGGTTTGACTCCATCCATAATATTTCCCCTTGCCAAATACAAGCTGGCAGATGCACATAACCTGTAACAAGGCATACTGGTTACTTCCATCAAAATCACTTTAGAACAGCAGCTTCAGTATCAAAGAGAGTCATTAAGGTCAACTGCGATGAATCTGCAATCTCAGATTTTTAAGTGTTTCCAGTACACTACTGAAATCTGACAGTGAGAGAGAAGCGAGAAAGAGGGGGAGAGAGAGGGAAGAGATGGAGGGATGAAAGAGGCCAATACCAATCAAAAAGAGGGAAAACTACACGCTCCTCACAAGAAAAATATGATTGGGGATGTGAAACTATTTCTGGTGCGCAATGCTCTGACACTTCCTGTCAAAGAGTGATTCCTCACTCCTGCAGGTTGATTCATCAAAGGAGCTCTCTGCTATCTCCCATAGACTCCTCCCCTTCACTGCTGTGTGCACTCACAAACTCAGAGCCTTGGACTTCACTCCCAGACCCACAGCAGGAAAACATCTGGGAATGATCACGAACAAACTGGAACAGCAACTCTGCCTTCCTACGAACGACATTGCCACCTGCTGATCATTGTAAATAATACAGCTTTGGAGCCAATGATTGTATCCATTGGAAATCCTTAGCAAGTTAGTAAACTCTGTCATCATGACATGGGTGAACTCACTTGGCATCATTTCACACCATGCAGACTGTACACACATTGCAAAAAATCCTCAGAAATAAGCATACTGAAATGTCTGCCGCTGTGCTCATAAATGCAGACTGAGCAGGCCATCCATTCATAAAGAAGAGTAATGGCAGGGTTCAACAGCTGCCTGAGTGCCAGAGCAAGTAAAAACATGTGTCAGGCAAGTAAAACCATCAAGACATTTCAGAGTGACTATTCAGAGCAAATTCAGCATTTCAGCTCAGAAAATCTCCAGTTTCTTTTGGGTTCTGTGTGCCTGCTATCATGTAAGCACATCAGCAGTTGTGTGTGTTTTTGTACAACAAAGGAAAGAGGCAGGTCACATTGGCTCCTGAGACAATCATATCTTAGTTTTTGATCATTAAATAGCTACCTGTAATAGTATTAGAGTGCTATAAGCTGAACTGTTTTTTCTGCCTGGTGTGTCTTTCATAGCTGCTTACCAGGTCACCCTCCTGGTCCCTCTTCACCAGGAAATATTCTATACAAGAATGGCCCTTACATAGCTTGCTAAGTTAGGCCAGCTAACATTGAAGTTGCATGTCCTTTATTGCTGCAGCATAGGCAGACAGACAGGCCTAAATGACCATATATGAACAACAACATTCACAAGCATTTTTGCTGTTGTGAAAAGAGCAGTACAGCTGGGTTGAGAATGACCCGATGATTCCCGGTACGTACTGTACTGTATGAAACAATATCCCAACAAACAAGAAATGAACCCACAAGTCTGGTTCATTCTACTGCTGAGCTGAGAATTACAGAAAACAGAACCTAGAAAGATATGACTAATCCCAGCAACACAAGGCTTGTGTTGCAGCAAAAAGGGCAGACAAAACCAGAATAGGTCTAATGAAACTGCATGAGGAGAATAAATCATAAAGCAAACACACAGGTGATGAAACTTAAGACAACAGTCATTTTCATACATTTAATGTTGCAATTAAAGCTTTCCATATCCAGGTAGGAATTTAGTTCAGGCAAGTACACAGTGTGGAGTGACCGTGGACACATGGTTCAGGAAGGAATGGTTCAGGAGCAATATTCATACACATTCATACAAACCTTTACAAAGTAAAACTGTGGCACATATGAAGCATGAGAATAAACTGGCCTAGGTGTACAAATTAGTCCCAAAGCAGCACACAACTTTTAAGGTCTTAAAATAAATATTAAATATCAAACAAGTTTCATCCCCAGTTTATATCTGTTTAATACCTACATATTGACCTCTTGTTTGCATTGTACTTTGACATATGATAAAACCATGTTTTATGTTTGAGGTGTTATATTTTGGTATGGATTCCCTTATATTAAAAATGGATTATGGGAATCCATTCTGAGGTTTTTTTTTCACCCCATCCCTGCAGCTCAGCACTGGACTGCACCCACGCCTGTAAAATTAGTGGACTTTCCAAATTCCCATGCTTGGGCCGGCTGCCAGCAATGGCTCCAGTCCAGCAGAGCACCTGTCTGACATATGATCGTTGCTCTGACCAATGAGTCAGAGTGGGGGAGGGACTAAATGATAAGGACTGAGAGAGCCTAAGGGAGGGGCTGATGGTGGGTTGGCTAAAATGTGTTGGGGTTGGCTGAAAAATGGGTTGACAAAGAGTGGAGGGATTGAATGGTGTGGGAAGTGTCAATGGTCAGGGAAGGGTCTGTGGGTGAGGAGTAGCTACAATGTGGGAGGAGGCTAGAATTAGAGGGGCTAAATAAATGTGGGTCATCTGAACACACAACTTCGTAACTCCTCCCTGTGAATTCCAATTTATGATGCCCAATAAGGCAATCATTCTAGTACATTTATTACATTTATTCATTTGGCAGACACTATTATCCCGAGTGACTCATAAGAAGTGCATTCAATTGGCTTTAGCTGCACAGATTCTGTATCATTAGTGCCTTCCTTGAAATGTAGGGCCATTGTGTGAAACACTGCCAAAAGTGCTTAGGTTAAGTGCTTTAATAGGAGGTAGCAGACACAGGTATCTCTGTACTTGCAGCCTCACTCTCTAAGGAACTCAGTCTCCCAGAATGCATATGTAATACTTCATCCGCTTCCTGTGTAACACTGCACACCATACAGGAGAACTGTCTCTGTTCACAAACATAATCGCTAACACACAAGACACAAACATGGGACCCCAGCCATGTAACATGCAAAGATACACAGGCACAGAGCCATCTGGTATACATTAATGCACAGACACACTGACACCTTCCCAGACCGTCATCTTGGAAGAGTGATAGAGAGGACACTCCATGCATGCCATGGCAAAATCTTTCCTCCAAATAATCGCACACATAGTTATTGCTCCATATATTGATAGAATTTTGATACATTTTGAGAGAGTAGAAAGGGTTGGAGTATTTTTGTTTTCCTCCCAAAAAGGGTGCAAATACGTAAGAGATGCATATTCCAGTTCTGCTTCCATATTCTACCTCCTTTGGTAAGTGGAGTTATGCCACGTAAAAGAATGGGAGATGCTGACTGACAGTAAGTGCCAGGGAAAATCCATTCAGAGATCTCAGAGGGATTATAAATTATATATATTATCTTCGAAGATGCAGTATGTATATGTAACAAATAGACGCCCATCTAGGGAAGAGAGTACAGAGGGAGAGAGAGTGAGCGAGTACAAAGGGAGAGAGTGCGGGAGAGAGAGTGCAGAGGGAGAGAGAGAATACAGCAGGAGAGGGAGAGAGAGTACAGATGGAGAGACAGAGAGAGAGAGAGAGAGAGAGAGTTCACTGGGTTCATTCGCTGAGGCCTGGAAAAGGGAGAATTAAAACCCCTCTTTAAAACCGCCAGACATACACAGAGAAAACACAGTCATCTGGACAGAGGAGAACAGTTGGCAACAAAAAGCACTTGTGTGCATTAAGGTTTCTTCAGCTTATCTGACCACAGAAACATGATGACAACTGATTATTTAGCACTCATTCATACTGTGCACCATTTAATTATTTTATAATAAATTTTGTAAGGATTCATCTCTCAAAACCTTCACCCATTACAACCCTCCACAAAGAAGGCAGGAATTATGCCAGCACCCAATAAATTACGAACATATTGTGATGTTTGGTGTTCCATCTCAAGAGGGAGATATTATGTGCATGAAGTCTAAGAGGCAGACCACTTTCCTTAGCTTCAACCTTTCAACCTTTCCTTCATTTCAACCCTCATATTTTGTTGATGTCCTAAGACATCTCGTAGGAGTTACTGATGAGTCAGAATCTGGAATGCTGTGTACACTTTCGTTACCTTGACGACTTCTCAATGAAATTTCATGACAGACCTGCGTTATGCGTCCCCTTGTCCACTTATTACTCAGGAATGCCAATCAATCAATCACATGCATATTAATACAGCCTTCTAAACAAGGGCCTGCAGTTCCCTTCACAGTGTGTATTATGCCGAAAGAATGGAGGTTATAAAAGATACAATATGAAATTGATGGGAAACAAGATTATTAACACAATGAAAACAGAGAACACATCATCCAAAAAAGATACCTTTATAAAATATACAATGATACAGTGATAAGAAGCATAAAAATAAGTATAAAATTTCCAATCGCTTCCCTAATGGCAACAAAAGATTAACTTTAAGGCCGCACAGGCTTTGCGTCAGGAATCGAAGAATTCAGCTACCCTAAAAAGAAGCTATGATGCAACCAATGGGAACAACAGCAAAGAGGAGGGGCCTCCCTCCCGGGATAGGCAAACAAATGACCACGGTCCCTAAACGTGTGCATACCCAGCCAAACGGAACCCCAACAGGGCTGAATGCTCAGCAGTCAGAGAGAGACAAGCCGGCTTTGTGCCGTAATCACACATGCTGCTCCGGGAGGGGGAGGACGGGATGTAATGGAGTTTATCGAAAAGCACATTCTGCGAGAACTGTAGACACGGAACAAAAGAGCTAAAGCACTCATCTCGCGCCAAGCGGTTACGTAATCATCGAGCCAGATCTTTTGTTGCCCATTTATTATTATTTATTTTTTCCCAGGCGCACTCCCATGTCCCGGACGCACACTAACTTTAGAGGTTTTATTTTATACACCACCCATTTATTGTGCTGGCTAGTCAGCGAAGCAAGCATGACTAGATTCAAACCTGCGACCCTCTGATAGAAAGTTCAGTTCACCTACTCCTCACCTGCTCCACCTCATGATGAAAGATTTTTGTTGAGGTTCTCAGGTGCTGGCATATGTATGAGTGGGTGAGTGGGTGGGGTCAGTAATGCATCCTCCTGTCTGTCATGAGAGAAATGCTACAAAAGCTTCTCCTTTGCATGGTACACTGAGCACCGAAAGGAGATTATTACACTGCTCATGCATGCACGCTTTAAAAATAATTACATACATAGATTTTAAATATGAATCAAGTTCGTGTGTAGTCACTTTGGTTATGAACTGATCTTTCAAGGCACATTGCGACATGCACTAGTGACTTTGACAGTTGCGTAAGCCTCACATCTCCTCGTTAGTCAGAGAGGTGACAGGGGCGTCGTTGCTGAGGAGACATACGCTGCTGAATGTCAAGCCTAATGAAATTTAAGGGGGAAAATATATAAAAAAAAAGGATCCAAGAGGCCCTACATACCACCAGAAGAACATCTTCATGCCTCTGGTTTGTTAGAGGCTGGGATAATTCAGACCACCGAGCAAGGTACTCAGCCTGCAACGCAATGAACATCCAGATGGATAAAGAGACGGTACTGTATGTAAAAAATTATGATATGCCCTGAAAGAGGGAGTTTACTAAGCAAACAGTAATAACAGTAATAAGGAGAATAATATCCTGATGTAGCTAACCTATCAACACAGGTCCCCTCACCTGCAGTGCATGCTACACACTGTATTGTATTACTTGTTGTACACTGCCTGAGTTTTGTGCACATGAGATATATAATACCAATGCTCTATTCTTCAGAACAACGCACTGCAGATTTTGAACACAAACAAGAAGGCAATTTCCACAGCCTCACACCTTACAAGTAATAATTATTCACAAGCAGATAACAAAGATAATAACACTGTGTCTGATACTACGAATACTAATAATACTATGAGTGAATCAGATTATATTATGTAGCTAACCTGCCAACACAGCTCCTTTTATGTGGACCACTAGGTTCCATATTATTGTAAACAGCCTTTTTGGAGTCTGAATTTTGTGTGTGTGAGGTGCATACTGTGACAATGCTCTATTCTGCCGATCAAAATCATACAGACCTCAGCCAGTTATATGTACTTTCCCAGCACTTCAAGACTACAAAGGAGAAACCCACCTGGCATGGATAAGTGAACCCTATGGAGTTCAGACCAAAAAGGTGCCCCTTCCATTGACAAAAAAGCAGAGAATGAGCACCATCACCCCACTACTGCTGCAGCTCTGCCCAGAGGATAGGCAGTGAGGGGAGATACCCAGCACCTGTCTGGTTTTGATGGTCCCTCTTCTGCGTGCCGATACGTGCTTGTGTGGTAATAGTGATGCAAAAGCTCAGTCCATTGGATGTGAATAGGGAAGGAGAGGGGAGGGAGATCAAGTGAGACAGAAACAGGGGGCATCCCCATCTTTCCAGGGCCTTTATGTCCCTGTATGTCACATGGCTTACTCTTCCTGTCTAGCCGTGTGGAGGGCTTTCACACCCACAGGCACCCACTGAGGTCTGCTTTTTAGACAGAGATCAGTGATCATGCCTCGTATTCATCCTGCTACTGGCAGTTTGGCACCCCTCCCAGAGCATGTGTCAAGCCTGTCTGTTCGTCTGTCTGTCTGTCTGTCTGCACCTCCTCAACCCTCCCTCTCAGCTGCCTTTTTCAGACATGCACACCCTCCTGCTCAATCACCCTGAACTGCCTAGTGAAGTCAGGACAGTTTAACAGCACAAGTACTGTGGGAAACAACAGGATGATTGCAATATTAATACACAACAGAATAAATGACTATAGGGTCATCTTCCCTGGACACAGACCAGCAAACCTGTATATTTAATATTTACATTAGTGACAACTAATATTGTTCATCCGTTACATACACCCGCAAGGGAAAATCTGTTGGTTCCATATTACTAGATGAAGCACTGAGCAACATTGCTCGGAAAAAAACAAACATTCTACAATAGTTGTTCATCACAAGCCTTCATGCCCCAGTTATAACGGACAAATCGTCATAAAGCGGCCGGGCAGTGCGCGCATCCTCCCCCTCTGCGCAACTGCCCTTGATCCGCGTGCCATGACAGTCGTACAATAGAAATGGACTCGTGCCAGGTCCGTAAATCGCTTTTGTACAGGCCATACAACCATGAATCTCTGCTTCGTGCAACTGTTTGAATAGAGAATTGTTATGGTAATTCATTTTAATCCATTCTAGAAACTACATCAACACACGACTCGTCTGTTTATTGTCATGTGTGCTTTATTTATCGTGACAAAACAATGTGCGTAGCTTATGTATCATAGGCATATATTTAGGTAGACATATTTTGATAACTTCTTGGAAATTACACTCGTTGCGGAAATCATCTTCATTTGAAACAATGCAGTATGAAACTAAATCGAGGAGAAACAACGGAGATCACTTAACTGAACGCTGAAATGACAACAATACGATTTAGGTTTAACGTTTAATACTTAAAAGCACTGCAAATGAGTAAATATATCGTATATTACCTGCGTATCCAGCATCATCATCATCTCGGATTCATAGCCCCTTCTCTGTCTTGTTCCAAGCAATTCTCGACGTGTTGTGCTGCACTTTTACGATCCTTCTTTCCACATTTTGAGCAAGAGAGCCAAAACCCCACAGACAGAGGATTGGGAAAGAGTCGGATTCCTGTTAACTGTCGCGTTTCTGAGCAGGACTTGGACGGCACGACAAAATCTTCCGAGGAGATCAGCGGTTTCCAGTGGCGTGTCATCAATCCCACTCTGTCAAATGTCACTTATTAAGAAAAAGACAATGTGAGCTGAAAAAGAAAAGAGATAAGACGGTTCTTTCAGCCCAAATCCTAGCAGTGTGATCCAACATACGAGATTTTTAAAGCATAGATGGGCTTAAAAACCAGTTGCAGCATATGGGATCCATTTAAAGAGATAACCCGGCTGTCCAATTTTAGTCCATGAACAGGCCGTAAACCCTGGCTATCAGGGGAGGGTGGAAAACAGCACAAGGGGAATCAAACCAAATTATTAAAAAATATACATATTGATTAGAAAACCCCTACAGCCATCATGCAGTTATTCAGAGAAGAGGCACCCTGCGCGGGAACCCCATATCTTTGCGCACAGTTGTCACAGCCATCCAGCTGTTCCATACGCACACTGAACCGTCCTTCCAGCGCTTCCGAAGCAGACCAGTCTTATATGGTCATCGAGCACCCCGAGTCACGGTGCTTGTTAAAAACAACGGGAGACCTCTTCACCGGAAGACGACTGTCTCGGCGTTCAAGATGTAAAGTCTCCTCGAAATAGCGTTTCGATTTGTTCTTCCTCTAAAACCTGTCGTTCCCAGATATCATGAGGGCTTAACGTTGTCTTGCAGTGGAAATGTCACGACAAGATAATGCTGCAAAAATGATCTGAGCAGCAGCTCTTCTTTCAAAACAGGTTCTAAAAAAATAAACCACCACAAAGCCATGCAATAAACGATTTGCACCGAATGAAATGACTAGTTCGCGAACCACTGGCCCCAGTAATCAAAGGGGATTCTTGGAGAACACTGCTCGGCGGCCGAGACACGACTCGCGAGTGCATCCACATTTCTGGGTCGCCGTTTCTTATTAGCCTACATTCCAAATTCTAGGTTATCTAGTCACAACTTAAAAAACATATGCCCAAAACATAGTCATCACATCTCGTTAATTAGTATCGATGTTTTTCCTTAAATCAATTCGTTTTAATATAACACACTATACCACTTCAGTGACATAATGGACGATTCCCCATCTGTATTCGGTTATGAAAAGATCGACGTGCATTATTGTCTGTGCAGATTCTCCTTCGGGATGTGGGGGATCCGTGTTTCCGGGTCTTTTTCTTCAGTCATCTCTCTCAGGTGTTGGCCGCTCCGCGAAAAAAAAACACAAATACTAAGGTTTAAACGCAGAATATTCCCGGAGTGAACACAGCATTTAAAAAATGCTGATACCACGGAGGATATGAATTAAAATTGCAAAATGGATCTCATGAAGACCAAAATGTTTTTTTAGCCTGACAGATCCTTCTGCGGTCCTTGATTAGGTTCAAGGACCACGTCTTCAGCCTTGATGTCAATGTGGACAGCCTCGAGCTGGTGGCCGATGTGCGTAAACCGAGCTTTTTCTCGTGCCTAGGCAGGATCGAAGCCGCCCCTCCTTCCTGTCTCGGGTTTCTGGATGCTCCCCGATCCCCTACCGGGCGGGACTGCCATTCGCAGTTGCTTCTGCCAGCCGGTTGGTTCCCAAGGAGATGGAAGAGACAAGGGAGCACTGCCAGTCCGCTTGATGTAGCTGAATGATGCGTGCACAAACTACGGCGGGGACCTGACCTCAATTTAGAAATACACTGTTGCACAAATGCATACAAAGCATATTTACAGAGACAAGGCCGCTGTAAATCAGTATATGCTGTATTACATTTGCAGCTACGTAAATACTAGTGCTAAAAATAAACGAGCCTTCTTCAAATACGAGAGAAAACAGAGACATGTTTCCATTGCTACCCGCACATTATGAGAATTGCTCCGTGACCGAGGCCAAAACAGTCTTGTCCTTTTGGCACTGGTCTACCTCAGACTTAGCTATATGAGGGGGTGTCATTTCCTCACGCTACAAAGGTCATCTGCACGTGCCTAACCTATAACGTCCGTTCCCACGACGTGTCACAGGCTCATTATGGTCACGGCACCTGCTATAGCTTCAAACAAATGATTGATTCATTAAGATCGCAAGTCGTTTTACATCCCGCACAAACTACCATTGCTGCCGTGGGACATATTTCCGGAAGAAGAAAGACAGAGATTTGTGGCTAGCTCTGGTTCTGGATAAATGAACAGCTGGTCGCACCTTACAACAGGCTAACTGCGGCTCCCACGCCATACCAAAAGGAGAGGTCACATCTGCGCAGCTCGCACGTGCAGCTCCTGGGGTGGTTATTCTTGCAAATGTATTTTCTAGTGCACCTAAGAAACATGGCGTGTTAAATTTGGCAAAGGTACGTGAAGGTATGGTAGCGGGATAAACAGCTACATTTCATTTCATACACACATCATCACAGTACTATGCCCCTTACTTTACACAGTCTCTTTAGCTTTTGTGAATGGAAAAAGTCAACTTACTTCAAAATATAGACATCCTGTCGTACCGCAGCTCACATTACATATGGAATTTTTTAAATTACTCACAACACATATGACAAGATACATTATTATCCATATGACCGCAAAAAACAGCAGTGAAAAAGTAATTGAGCATCAAGGTGGAAAAAGAAAAACTATAAGCACATAAATATTTCAGAGTGCACATAGCAGCTCCAAACTATCCTTAAGAAGAACACTGCTTGTTCCTGTGGTTACAAACTGTGATATATGGCAACAAAACAACCTTGCATCATACAAATGGCCTCATAGTGTCCAACAATGCTTTCTACAGCTACATTACACTGTATTACAAAGGTGCCAACCTGCATCCTTAGTGCCTCATGTGTACCTGCTAAAGTAAGGGAGAAAAAACACACATTCAACAATAGTATTAAAAATGTTAATGTTTGGTTGGTTATTGTTTTAATGCAGAGTAAAAACCTGCATGAGCAAAGTGCGATGGCCCCATTGCAGTTTGATTTCTTTATTTTTTTCCTCCTCTGGTTCCCTTGTGTTAATCTACTGACTCTCTCCTCTTCTCGTTCCTAGCTTCTCTCTCATTCCTCCGATAATCTGACACACCACAAATGTCCTCCCCTCATGACAACTTGTGTTAGGTTACTCTACCTAGGCGTAGAGCTTCTTTGCTTTGATGTGCCATGGTACCACAAACACACTTTTTGTAATGCAGCTGACTTAAATTTTAAGTTAACTTAATTTGAAATATGTATGGAATCTGAATTCCTCAGGTTGTTATCATCCTTGAGGGGATTCAGCCATAAGACTCTTATCCTATCATCTCATTTAACAAGGGTATGGCAAGGTGCAGTTTGCACACCTGACTGCCGAAACACCATCGAAGTCTGTCTGCATGTGTTGCTGTTCAACTCCAGAGATTACTTCATGCTCTAAAAAGTAAACAGACACAGACATTGTACAGAACTGGTAAATGTAAAAATATAAACAATGATTAAAATAATACACAGAAAACAGCCCATTGCTTAATCCCAATGGCCCTCTGGTGCATGTGAGACAGTTGTTACCGTGGAGACGGGCACCTCATGTGCCTCCGACCAACTGTCTGTACTTTTATCAGAGCTTTTGGAATAATCCAGAAAATTATGCTTCTCTTACTATGCAGTGACTGAGAATCATGCTACAGAACAGCTGTTGTGTTTTGAAACATGACCATCCATTTCAAATCCCAAATTCCCAGTTTGATTATAAATGCTACAAAAATCACAGGCATGAAACTCCCCCTGTCAATGCAATGGCTTTTTGAGTAGTGTGTTGTTTAAAAGAAATATTTAAATTAAAGAATTTAAATTTAAGAATTTAAAAGAATATCAGCCTGTGCAATTAGGAAGGGGCTCCTAAATGGGTTCCTAAATACAGACTGAGTGTATATAAGGATTTATTCCTTTCTGCAATCAAGTTGCTCAAAGGTAATTTAAAGTCCACACAAAGTCATTATTAAATTAATTTAATTATGACAATATTTACATTTTTTTCTTTTCATATTTTGCACTTCACTGTGAATAATGACTTTATAACCTTAGTAGTTTAAACCTTTCAGCCTATTGTGAATGGTATATTTTGAATTGTGGTTGTCTGTTTTGCCATGTGTGTATAATATTTGATGTTATGAGTTCATCAGCAGTTGACTCCATTACAAATAAGACAATACAGTTTATGTGATTTTACTGAATAGGAATGAGGAGATGAGCAACCAGAGTGAGAAAGAGTGACAAGGTTTTTTGAGAGAGAGAAGAAAGAAGAGGAAGAATTCCAGGGGCGAAATCCAAACTTAAAGCAATGATTACCACTGACTTCATGGGAATTGCTTAGAACAGCTTCAAGGGAAATCACAATAGAGCAATAATGACCTCAACAATCGGAGGATGAATCTGGATCTGCCCAGCCTTGCAAATGATAGGCAGACACTGGCAATCATGGTCCTGTTTGGATCTATTGAGTGGTAGACCTGAACTGAGTTGGCCTCTAATCTCCTAGCAAGGGGGCTATATGCAGGTGATCTGTTTGGAGATGAGCTCAGCATCACCCCAGCACCCAGGCCAAATGTGCAGGTGTTTTCAGCCATGAGCTGAACTACAAGAGGAGGTTAGTGTTATGCTGAACTCCCAGGCTGCAGGCTTCAGAAAGAGGGGAATGGAGGAAGGAGGAGAGGAAAGAAAGAAGGAAGAGAAGGAAGACAGAAGAGAAGAAAAAAGAGAAGAAAGAACATTTCTAAGAACACTCTAAGGAAGGAAGTGGGAGAAAGCTCCTGTATACAGTGTTTCCTGTGCTACTCACTACTTTTAGGAGCTTTCTGCTGGACTCCTGCTTTGATCAAGTGTGGAAAGGTCAATTTGACTGGCTGCGATATAGAGTATACAGAATGACTGAATTCTGACCCAACTGTACAGGTGAATATACAATTTTTACAGAGATGGCTTTGTGGTGTAGTGGACAAGGAACTCGTTCTGTAAACAGAGCTCATTTTTTGGGAACAGCACATAAAGGATGTGTGGTTGTCCACATGCGCAAGGTATTCAGCTTGCAGTTATTCATTAAATATCCAGCTGTATGAATACACACTATGCAAAAAATCAACGGTTAGCTATGATAAGAAGCTAATCAATTACACAATGTAATTTTGAGGATTTCCCAATGGAGTGCAAAGCTTTTTGTGATTGGTTCAGTTCAGACAGTGATTGACATCATTGGGCAACTGCTCCCATCGTGGAGTCCAGGAAGCCTCATTTCCTGGTAACAATATATAGACAAATATAGCAAATATAAATAAATAAACAAAAAATAACAGAATTTTTCAATTCAGGGAGACTAACTCAAGACCATTTCCCTCAGTGGCCTGCAGGGGGCAGCATTAGCACCCCCATGCTGTTTAATGACTTCAAAATAGACATTGACCTGAGAGTCAACTATAGTTTTGACGATAGTAGATCGTGTTCTCCCCCTGGTGGAGAAACTATAACTTGTATTTGAGGTAAACTGACGACTTTTTGCTTACACTCCTGTCCTGCTCTGTTCCGCCGTCAGCTGGTGTCCACTTTGTCAATGCATTTGAATGGCCAGTTCAGTAAAGGATAAGGTTTGATACAGTTTTAATAAAAAAGGAATGCTAATATTATGAAATGGTGCTAGAATCCAAATCCAGGCTGTATAGGTGGGTGTAGACTGAGTACCGAAGGCAAAAAGTGTCCTCCTAAAGGTGGGCTGAGGACAGACATATGACTCTGTTTGTTGATTTATATTACTATACTGGTATTAATAATATTAATATATCAGCTCCCTGCTGTAGGAATATGACCTCTCAACGCACAGCACAAATGCCACCTTCACAAGAAAATCTTGGGAGGGATAGAGAAAGAGAAACACAGGCAGAATGAGACAGGGAGACAGAGAGGGGGAGAGAATTAGGGAATTATGGGGCAAACAGGCAAGGATCCTATTAAATGTTTCACTGCTCAATCATGTTCATGAAGATTGGTGTTTATATCAAGGAGTAAACAGTCAACACACCAGAAGAAAAATACCAGAACACATGCACATGCACAGGGATTGGGGGGTTAAGCACGGGGGGTTAACATTTGCCTCTGAAGCAAGCTTGTATATTGCTGTCAAGTTTATCATGCATTCCTTCAAGACTGCCTTGAATGCTGGAGCCATTCTCACAAAAGAGACAAAAGAGTTAAACTCTTCAGGAGGTACTTCCTGTCAAGAAGAGACCTAGAGTTCTCCCCAGAACTACCCTCTGAGGTGTGCCAAGCCAGTGCAGCCCACACTGTGGACCAAAACTAAAACTAATGGAATGTTAAGAGGGTGTGCTGAACTAAATGACTTGAGTGTTGTTTAGATTCAGAGCTGCTTAAAATAGACATGGGACCCATATGCTACATATGCTAGCATTGAGAATGCAGGGGAATCACATTCCCAGAGAGCATGATTCATATTATGTTTGTGTAGCGGGCTGATATAAAAAAAAGAGTGTGAATGATCTCTGTGGGATAACTGGCACTATACACAGTCTGTGTATGGGTGCGGGGGAGCTGATAATTACATAATGAGTTTCATTTAAAACTAAACCTGAAATCCCATGAACAGAGCAGCCTCTTCTTTGGGCATACAGAGAACTCACCGACCCCATTACAGTAGGGATGTGAAATTCACAACATCAGAGATTCAAGTGGAGCCATATATATTTCAGAGCAAAATAAGACAACATACCTTCCAAGGTCACAGACATGCTACTCTTTCTTCCACATTCATAACGCAGAGAGGCTGTTTGTGAACTATTTTTACATAAACCTTCCAGAAATAGGTACAACTACACTGATGCTATAGTGGCTATTATTTGATCCCCAGATCCATATTTAGCAGCCGTTCTCTACACTGACTGCTATCCTCTCTTTCAAACCCCCGCGGTTATCCATCCTTCCTGGTCAAGGGGCTCATAAATAAGTAACTTTACACCAGTGACTTAAAATATTGGGTAGTATGCACTGGTGCCTGACTTGTGACCCAACCGCCTTCATCAGCTGTCGACTTCAGCAAAGCAGCTAGGTCTGCCGGTTCCGTCCGTTCCGAACAGTATTCCTTTCGGGAAAATACGGCTTCTCCTCCTGGTGATTTAACTGCCCCTTTGCCATGACTGCGAGCGTGTTATATCTCGTTTGTCAAGGTCCGACCAAGAGATGAACACCAACTGCTTGATCACGGGCATCGTTTTAGAGCAGGTGTTGCGCCAATGCATTTTATTTAACTAGGCTATAGATGGATGCGTCATACACTAGTACATCCAGATGATATTAAAGATCTTTGTATAACGTGAAAAGCAATTTATTGTGAGGTTGCTTGGCAACACAAATGGTAATTCAGTCATAATCTCTTCTTTTTTCATCACATTGTCGCACAGATGATACGGTCACTGACTCGATTTCTCTAACTTGCTAAGTACAGTACAGGTTCTGTTTAAACTACACTACATCACAATCCATATGAAATTAATCTGTCTTCGTGGCGTCTGATTTTGAACAATGCCCCTTAACATAATGTATTTGTCATGTATTTGGGCTGAAAGTGAACGCAATTCGATAAAACGCGTCCAGATTATTTAAAGAATAGTGAATCGGAACAGACTTCTTTAGACTCTGTAGGCTAAACAAGTAGGCCTAGGCAAACAATGATATTCAATACCAGTATAACAGCTGCCTGACTATCCAGTTCACACCTCTTTCATGCCCTCGGCACAGTCACCATGCAACCAGTTTTTTTCGAACGCCTCTTCCCATCTGCGTATATGCAAACTCGACAAGTTGGGTGTGATGGAGCAACGATAAAGAGATTCTGCGTGCCTTTGCTATCCTTAAATCACCAGAATTGCCCACCCTATTCACTTTGCGAGGTCTCAGTTGTGTTGCCTCTGCATAGGTTAGTTTATCTGTATTTTACACGGAATGCCCTAGCTCACACGACTGAACACACAGTCGGGTGAGCTATGCAGATAAATGACAGATCAGTGCATCTGTGCAGATCCATAGGAGGAATTTGGAATTTCGTGTCTCACGAAATGTAGTCCGATGAGGAAACATCTTCAAGTCAGAACGAAAAATACTGAAAGTTCTAACTTCATATTAACCTCTGAACAGCTCATTTACATTTCTGACATCGCATATTTTGTTTAGTGAGGTATTCGCATAGGGTTAGCTTAGTTATATCAAGCCGGTCAGGAGAAATGTAATAAATATGCACATGATGAAATGACTCATAAATTGGAGACTTGCCTGCTGGTTCCTAGCTATCTAACGTCAGCTAGCCATGTTTTAGAAAGATTATCTCCTCATCCGAAACATTTGTGTGCTTGTTGTTCTATTCATAATACAGTCAACTAGCATTTTCACCTGTAATAAACTAATTGTTAAGGTTATCAAGCCAGTACTAACTGGCTATGTGATAAGTACTTTGCTACTGCTGGCTAGCTAATCAGCTAGATTTTAAGTAATGCACTGTCGTCATTACAGTTAGGTAAACAAACGTTTCTGCAATGTGATACGACGCAAACCACCCATGTTGGCAGCTAGCAAGCAAATTAGTTAATTAGCTAAGTAATTATACATGATATTCAATGCCCCTCCTCTCACACAGGAAGCAATTCTTTGGCTTGGGTTTTGGTGAACCGGTAATGGAGGCAGTTTTGTTGACAGCAGAGGAGAACACGAAAAAAATCGAAAGAACACTAGCGACTAAAAATATTTAAATAAAATTGAATTGATCTAATTAACTATCCATAGCCCGCGTCGAGGTAGGTATGAATCTAATAAAATGTATGCTTTTTTAGAGATGACAAATCTTGTAAGTTTGACTAAGTTGCTAGCTAACGTTAGTGAGCTACAAAGAACCTCCGAAGAACATAGATTAGGTAGCACGCAACTGTAGTATGCTAGCTGTCTTGCTAGCTAATAATAGCACTGAATACAACCAGATGCCGGAGTACAAGCAATAGACCAATGCTACCTATATGTTTGATTTCATTGGACATGGCTAGGTAGTTGCCTGGCTAGTTGGCTATCTTGTTACCGGAATTTAATTTTCGAAAGTGCAACTGGCTGTGGCTTGCATAGTTAACGTCACTGTTTGCTTGCTAGGTAGACGACAGTGAATGTTAGCTCTTTAGCTAACTTAGTCATGTCAACTAACTAGATAGCAAATTAACTGCCTTTGTCATTACGGTGTAGTGTTTGGTGTTTGGGTGTTCTCGGTGACCAGCAACCTGCTAAGTAATGTCAGCATGATTTAGACAACATCTTTAACTGTTAACTATGGTTACATTCGTCAGTAGATTACCTGTAAACGTTAAACCAACATAGCGGGCTGTCTTTTATTCAGTAGCTAGCTAATGTTACCTTACTTTACTTGCAAAAGTGTTCTCTATATGGTTTCACAGTGTTGCTCTATGTACACAATTGCTAACCTAGCTAATTTCAAATAAGTTATACATCTTCCCAAGTTTTAGGTGACCAATGTTAACAATAGGAAGCTAACGTCAAGTTTTCGAATAAACTATCCAAAGTCGAGTCGCTCTTGGTAACTAGCTATTGTTTTTTTCCCCAGACTAATTAACGTTAGCGAACGTAAAAGGTCTTCTTACAATGCTTGTGGAATTTTATGACTGTGATATAACGTTAAGCAGTGTTTATGTTTGATTTTATAGGGACTGACACATTTGAACGCATTTGAATTTTATTAGTCTTTTTATTGACCGGCTAGTTAGTTATGTGGAACATAACAGTTAACGTTACATTAGGCAGTTACTATTGTATGCTATTCTAGGACAAAGGATGAATAGTACAAGAGCTAGCTAAATTAATAGACAAGTGATTAATAATGAAGTGAATGAAACCTCAGCCTAGCAGAAATTTAGGCTCATTTTGTGTGTTGCGATTATAGAGGAGTAGATCAGAATGTGTTAGTTGTATCAGCCAGTACGATCGAAGCACAGATTTTTTGAAGGTGTACAATAAGCGTAATGTTTAGTTTTATTGTAGTTTTGGACATATTAGCGTGGGGTCCCGATAAATAAATGAAGGACACGGGAGTAAAGCCCCTTGAATTGGACAATAGTTTTCATACGGCCATCTTGTGTTTAGCTACATCGACATCAGGTCATAATCGTTGACAATATATTCTGTGCCATGGGCATCCATGTGTCTTGTATCTTACTCGTTGGTTTCAGCTAATAACAGCATTAGTATAGTTATAACGCAGTTGTCTCGTCTTCCATGTTACCCAATCATTGTACACTACCCCATCAAAAGTCATGGGATACCCGATCTGGTTGCAGGAGAATGGGTGCAAGTAAAGTACGGGTGCGACACGGGTGTGAGGACAATTGCAGTGGCCAGCACAGAACCATGATTTCAACCCAATAAAAACAAAATTTGGGTTGAAATGGAATGCAGAACTGAGACAAGGCCAAGATGACCTTCTTAAGTTGTGGAATTTATTAATGCTTTAAATAAGGGTTGTAACACAATACCAGCAGCTACCTACTCAAAATTATTAGACAGTCTTTCACGATGCAAATGTGGGCTAACACACTATTTCTTTCTTGAATTAAAGACATGTTTTGTTCCTAGCTACCCATGTTCCAAGACTTTTGTTTAAAAAGTGTAATCAAGGGTACCCATAATTTCATTCTCTGAAAGAGTATATTGCATTGTAGTCTTCATTTAACACCTCATTTAAACTTGAACTAAAAAACTGAATGAAGTGTTTCTTTGTACATCCAGCTGTATAAATGGGTAACATGTAAAATTGTAACCTATGTAAGTCACTCTGGATAGAGTGTCTGTTAAATGACATTAATGTAATGTAGTGTAATGGACATACGTAGCACACACCAAGCTGATGGTCCTTACAAGGCAGATCTGTGAAGTATTCCATATATCCCTGTCTTTTTCTGTTGCAGACCCACCATCAGTGCAGTTCAAGGCATGTCATGATGTTTGTTTCTTGGTGTGTGTGTTTTACCCAGGATGCCCTGTTAGGCCCTTTTAGGGGTCTTGTACAGGGTGTTTTCCACAGTCATCCCTCTGTTACAACCGACGCCCCCCACACCCCCAATGCCGACTGCGTGAGACTGTGAACACCCATCCCCTCTGGCTGAGTTCTTGACAGAGAAGCTGCCATGGCAACCAAAGCAGTGGACAGCCCAGAGTCCCTCATGTCTCTGTCTGCTGTCTACTGTCTGCGCAACTTGAGCCGGACCATGTGCTACCTTGGAGACAGGAACAAGCTCTGCCTGCACCCGGATGTATTCCTGCCCAGCGAGATCTGTGATAAGCTCATTAGCATGTATGTGTATCTATATATATATATATATATATATATATATATATATATATATATATATATATGTGTGTGTGTGTGTGTGTGTGTGGTGTGTGTGCGCGCACATCTGTGTGTGTATGTGCATCTGTGCGACAAGCTTGTGAGCATGTATGCATTTGTGTGTGTGTTTGGGAGGGGTGTGAGATTTGGTTATCGCTGTGTGTCAGTGAACACATACTCAACAAATTTGTGAGTTTTGTAGAAAAGCTCTGTACACAAGCAAAATTTGCTTTGGCACAGTTAGATTTTTTCCAAGTACTTTTTTTGGTTATAAGAAAACTATAGAGGCGACACCTTGACTGAAGCCAACAATCGCCACCTTCTTTATCTTATTTTCATAATGGGAATTGCGGTTTCTAAAGTGAATTCGAAGGATATCATGTTCTATGCAAACTGTCATTGCTTCATTGGTATCCATCAATAGTTATCGTGTTACTTCACATTCTAACTTCAGTATGTAAGAAATACTGTATTCATGATGGAGAACAGTGTTCTTACAGTGTAGCTGGCACAGTGCCCGACCTCCCTCCCGGCTGCTGATGATTTCACTGGAACTGCTGCTGCTGTAGGTCTATGGGGGGAAGTCCTGCTACTGACTGCCGCAGCAACAGTGATCAGTGACTTGTCAGCAGTTGCTAAAAGAATGGGGGGCTCGATCACCAAGGCACTGCTTCATCTATCTTGAACAACATAGTAATAGGTGAAAATTGGAAAAAGTTGTAGAGTTTGAACAGAGATCCCTTTTGTGAGTGACCTGCGGTATGGAGTAGAGTTGCTCAGGCAGTAGTGGCAGGCAGTGGCTGATGGCAGGGGGATCCGTGTCCCCATGTGTTTGGTGCTGCAGGTACATGGACCTGGTTCTCACGGACAACAACTTTGAGGCGCACGATGGCTTCTTCTCGCTGTTCTCGGACCCTCGCAGCACCAGGCTCACACGGGTGCAGCTCAGGGAGGATGTGGTGAGGGACAAGGACCTGGAGGCCATTGCCAAACAGGTGGGGACATGCCTGTACAACACCTGTCACCTGTGTGTAGCATTACTTTACTCTCCTGTATGCAGGGAAGCAGCATATTAGGTGACCATTGTACATCCCACCTCAGATCTCATGTGCTCCACTGGATGGGGGAGGCGGAACACACTTGAAGTCAATCATTTTTTGTTTTTCCCCTGTGCTGTCAGGGCCTGATCGAGCTCCACCTCACCTACTGCAACAGCCTGTCAGCCCGCAGTCTGAAGACGCTGGCCGGCCTCCGTCACACGCTGGTCTCACTCAGCCTCTTTGGCTGCAGCAACATCTTCTACAGACAGGGCGGCGCCCCGCTGGCGTCAGACGACGAAGATGGGGCCTCGCCCAGGCTGGAGACAGACTTTAGCTTCAAGGGCTTTGAGCGCTTGCGTATGCTGAACCTGGGGGGTCTGGCAGAGGAGGTGGATGTGGAGGCCCTCCTCAGGCCCCTGCGCTCCCTCACCTCCCTGGATCTCTCAGGCGTTCGCCTCCCTTCCCCTGCCTTCCTCACACAGTGGAGTGACCAGCTCACCTCCCTGGTGCTCTACAACATTGAACTGTCAGAGGAGCTCATCAACACCCTCACACAGATGGAGCAGCTACGGTGTGTGTGTATGGGTGTGTGTGTGTGTGTGTGTGTGTGTGTGTGTGTGTGTGTGTGTGTGTGAAAGAGAGAATGTCTTACAGTGTGGCTGTGAAGAAGCTGGCCAACACTTCTCACAAACAGAACAGACAAAGCAAATTGTTCAAAAAACAATAATTATAATGTTATATTAATATATTACTTAATAAACACCAAACGAAAAGATAATAGCCTTGGAAATAAGCACCAGAGCCGTAAGCTGCACTCAAATGTGTGCCCCCAGCAGCAGCCACACACACCTATATTTAGCGCACCTTTGATTAGGCAAGTGTGGCTCAGTAACCAATGACTGGCTGTACATGCACATCAGACAATTATAATGATTATAATGACAAACTGGGAATTAGCAATTAACAGGTATGCATGAAATTGATGAAATGTGATTGACTATTGATAGATTTGAATTGGATTGAAGAAAGGGCCTTTTAACATTAACATTTTAACAAATAGCATAAAACTAACAATTAGCAGCATTTAGTTTCTGGGGGACCAGATGAAGCCTTCACAGTGGTTGTGAGAGAGAGGGAGAATTGGTGTGAAAGATGGGTGTGTGTGTGTGTAATATATAAAACTATAAGCTGTTGAAGTGTCTCTGAGCAATGTGAATAAACTATGTAAATGAATGCCAATAATCTGATATAGTACAATGTTATGTTTTTATGGATGATCTCTGTCAGGCACCTGGACATCTCACGCCAGGGTCGGCGCAACTCCAAGTTCAAGCTAACCAGGAAAATCCTGACAACCATTGTGCGGAGCCTGGTCAACCTGGTCTCACTGGACATCTCTGGTCATGTCATGCTGGACAACTGCGCCGTCCAGAACTTTGAGGAGGCCCTAGGACGCCCGAGGTGAGCGGTTGAAAGTGCCTTTTCAATTTATATCAAGTTTCCTCCCTATCCAGACAGCGCACCTTATGATCTCTATGCTGTTTAAACTTCTGAAGGGAAGTGGAGCTCTCTTGTGGTTACTTTTTTCTAAGGTTGCCGTTATTCTTTATTTTCCCTCGTCTCTCTCCTTAAATCAGCTCCCTGCCTGTTACAGAAAATATATTCTCAGTAAGTTGCAATGGATAAGGGCTGCTTCTAAGCAAATATGCTGTAATATAATTTTCTTTTTTTCTAAACATTTTCTTGCAGCATTGAGCCCTGCAAGAGCAGCATATACCCTTTCCGGGAGCTGAAGAGGCCACTGCAGTTTCTGGGGCTCTATGACACAACGCTCTGTAACCTGACGCACATCCCAGCCTACAAGGTAAGGGGCGTGGCCAGGGAGGGAAGCCACAACCCTGGGTCCTGTGTTGAGCCAATGATATACGATCAAGTTTCAGGCACAGTCACATACTACCTCAGTGCATTTTGGGAAATGCATCGTTATAAAAATTGCAGCTAATTAACTAATTGAACCAGTTTAGTGAGGGGGTAAGCAGGAGGTTTTATTATTAGCTAATTTTCCCTCCCCTGCTTTCATCCAGGTAACAGGCTCAAAGAACGAAGACCAGATCTTAAACGCCATTGAGGCGTACACTGAGTTTCGTCCAGAGCTGGCACATCGAGCCATTAACCACCTGTTTGACATTGCCAGGATACAGCACTGCAGCCAGCAGCTTCGTGCCCTGCAGGTAGGAGAACTCGCTTGCAAAGAAAATACAAAAGGACAGTGGCGGAGTCTAACACACAGTGGGGGCAGGGTCTCGCTTGCCAGTCACTCACTGTGGGGGTGGGGTCTTACTTGTCCTTATGGTCTATGGCACTATGTTTCTGTGTGAAGACCATGTGATCACTGAATACTATGTCAAATCCTCCTTTGACTAATAAGAGAGATAAAAAAATATATGTCTAATTAATGGCTTAATAATATAGTTCTTAATTGCTGCTATAGCGTACAGTACAATCCCAGTTCTATACAGCAGTGAAGCTCCTCCCTCCAGCTGTAATAAATACTCCCTTTCTGCTATGAAACACAGACTGACTGATTCTCTGCCCTGCAGCTGGTGATCGCAGCCCTTAAGTGCCACAAGTACGATAAGAGCATCCAGGTGACGGGCAGCGCGGCACTGTTCTACCTGACCAACACGGAGTACCGCAGCGAGCAGAGCGTGCAGCTGCGCCGGCAGGTGATCCAGGTGGTGCTGAATGGCATGGAGCAGTACCAGGAGGTGACGGTGAGTCACGCCCCTGCGGGCTCTCTGCACGCCTGTCTCACCTCCCGCCTCTCTCTGAACACCTCTCTCTGTGGAGCTGAAGGGCACTTCTGGGACGGGCTCTTCACCCAAACGGTGAAACCCAGGGAAAGTCGCTATTGGTGGTACAGCGGCAAGCATAGCTGCCTTCTAAGCAGTTGACCCGGGTTTGATTCCCAGCCAACGCATGAGCTTTAAGCTTTTGATCAAGTGACTGGTGTATGGTAGCGTACTTGGCTTCCCTTGTCTAGTCAGTTTGCACAAGTTAACTTGGGATAGGGCTTGACTAGTGTTGCCATTTCCCTGTCACTCCATCATAGAGGAGCTGTGTATCATTCGGTGATTGCTTCAGCCTAACCCATGCATCACCCACTCCCACCCCACCCCACCCCCAGGTCCAGAGGAACTGCTGTCTCACGCTGTGTAACTTCAGCATTCCGGAGGAACTGGAGTTCCAGTATCACCGCGTCAACCAGCTCCTGCTGTGGATCCTGGAGCCGCTCAGGCAGGACGATTCGATCCAGCGCATTGCTGTGCACTTGTGTAACGCTCTGGTCTGCCAGGTGGACAACGATCACAAGGAGGCTGTGGGCAAGATGGGCTTTGTCAGGGTAAATGACCTCAGTTTAACTTCATTATTGACTACTACTGTAGTAAAGTCACTTCATCCTGAGTTTTGCTGTTCGCCTTTCTTCAGAAGTGATGTATGTATGTACTGTGTATATGCTGAATGAGCGTAATAATTTAAATCCATTCATTCACATGGCTTGAGTACTTATTGTTTTGATTATTTATTGTTTTGAATTCTTGATTTCCAATTCAGTAAAGCCAGAACTGTCACTCATTGTCTCACCCTCTCACCCTCTTGTTTGTAGACAATGTTGAACCTGATTCAGAAGAAGCTACATGACAAATTGGTGAGTCATTTTAATCTGCTCAATTTCTTGATGTGTTTTTTTCCCCACTGTAAGTGTGTGTGACTGAAGGCTACCAATCCTCAGTTTCATGCTTCCCTCCAAACCACCTCCCTCCTCACTCTCCTCAGCAGCACTGATCTCAAAGAGCAAACCCACCGCACAGGGTCACCAAAAGAGCCATCAAAACGGCTTTGTGAATAACATTCAGACATATATATAGCAGATGTGCTGTCCATGTAAGCATTGACTGTAGTCTGTTGCCTGTTAACCCCCTGTTACCCCCGCAGTGCGATCAGGTGATGGAGTTCTCCTGGAGTGCCCTATGGAACATCACGGATGAGACGCCAGACAACTGCCGTATGTTCCTCAACTGCAGTGGCATGAAGCTCTTCCTGGAGTGTCTGCAAGTGAGAAAGATCCCCCCCACTTCCTCCCGAACTGTCACACGTCTCCCACCTTCATAAGATGTAAAGAAAAATTCAGAACCCCCTCAGTGGGTTTGCCCCAATACCGTAAGATTCTAGATTCAATCCCATAGCCTCATGCCTCTCTCTATTGGCGCTACAAAGACTTTGGTTTTAATGACTTAAGTGATAAGATGTTAGTTCTTTCTGTGGGCATGGACCTCTATGTTAATGGGTAAGAAAACTAGAATTGCTACAGGAAGATTGCAGGTTCACATCCAAGAAGGGGCACTGCTTGTATTGTTGTGTAAAACCAAGCAGACCAAGTAACATACACTGGATTGCGTTTGTATATATCCACAAGTATAAACCGATAATATGCAAAATGCCAATGAATATGGTGATGCTAGAGGTAATGATGGAGAAGACAGTGATCCTTTCAGATGAGCAAACACTTTCCTGTAACAGCAAGTATGCTGAGGGCTATAGACCTCTTAATTCATAAGCTTATAAGTGTTTCAGAGATCATTGATCAGGTCATTATTCCACTACCTCCATCTGAAGCTCATAGACTCCCCTCTTCACACTCCTCCTCCTCCTCCACTCCAGGAGTTCCCCAACAAGCAGGAGCTCCACCGCAACATGCTGGGGCTTCTGGGTAATGTGGCAGAGGTGAAGGCGCTGAGGCCACAGCTGCTGACGCCACCGTTCATCACTGTGTTCAGGTGAGGGCATTGGATGAGCTGTCTGTCTGTCACACACAAGTGATTGTTGTAAAGAGAGATTGCCCAAGGGAATAATCCAGTAATTGGGAGAGACTGCAGAGTCATTATGTACATTGAAATCGCTGATTATTTCAGTGTTTTGGAGAAAAGTATATGAACCCCGTATTTACATCCTTTCCCTCTGTCTCCCCTCATTCCTCCTCCTTCATCCCTTTCTCTCTCCACTGTCTCCCTCTTTCTCTCTCTCATTCTCACACTTCCATCTCTCTCTCTGGTCTCTGTCTGTTCCTGCGCAGTGACCTGCTGGACAGCAAGGCGGACGGGATCGAGGTATCGTATAACGCCTGCGGGGTTCTGTCTCACATCATGTTTGACGGCCCAGAGGCCTGGGTCATAGAGGAGCCCAGAAGAGACGTCGTCATGGAGAGAATGTGGGAGGCCATCCGCAGCTGGGACGTCACCTCCCGCAGGAACATCAACTACAGGTGGTGATGTCACAGCCCAGCAGATGGCTGTTTAATGATGGGACATTGAAGCATTGAAGGTAGAAGCATGGGATGAAGAGATGGGGAGAGAGAAGGAGTAAAGGGACAGGAGGGAACAGAAGAACTGTACAGAGAGAGGGAGAGGGGGGATGAAATAACGTGGTCGTTTTTGATAATTGCTACAAAGATTCTGTGCGCCCCATCCGCATACAATATAAATTCACATACTACATAGATAAGCGAATCTGAGCAGCACCTGGACCACACTGATCCAACAAAAATCAGGAATGGCAGAATGTTTTAGAGTGTGAAAGGATATGAGAGAATGTGTTGGTGCATGCTTGAATGTTTCAGAATTATGGTTTAGAATGTGATGGAATGTTACAGAATTTTCTAGAATGTGACTTACTCACTCCCTTCATCTCCCCAGGTCCTTTGAGCCCATATTACGCTTACTGCCCCAGAGCATCGCCCCAGTCAGCCAGCACTGGGCCACCTGGGCCCTGTACAACCTGGTGTCTGTCTACTGTGAGTACCTCAAAATCTGTCCTGCCTCGCTCTCTGTCTGTTTCTCTCTCTCTTAATCACACTCTCTCTCTTGCTCTTTCAGCGGGGAAATACTGCCCCCTACTGATAAAAGAAGGAGGAATTGCCCTTCTTCAGCAGGTGCTGGATATGGACACGTCACATGAGGAGACCAAGGACATGGCAAGGTGCAAACCCCTTTGCTCAGCCTATTCTGATGTGACAGTGCAAATTTTGTCACATTTCATAATTAAACTGCACCCGTATGATTACAGTCTTGTGCAGAAGGACTAGGTTCCTGCTATGCAAGCACACATTGTTGTTCAACATAAAGGGCTTGAGGTCAAAGTTTGGGTTGCAGGTAGTTCTGTGATGAGGCTAGGGGAAGGGGTAGTGAAAGTGTCATCAAATAACAGCGTGTTCTATGTGAATGTCTGCCAAATCAATGAATAATAATTAATTACATGAACAAGAGTACTTTGTGGGGGTATTGAGTGGTGAGAGTCTACCTTAATAGACATATCTTAATGGGGAAAAAATCTATATAATTTTCAGCCTTATAGGTGTATTAAAGTGTATTGTTTGCATGATGGTTTGCAGCCTAGGAGTATAACTGTGAGGCCACAGTTTTTAGTGTGCTTTTTTCATTTTTCATGTTTGGCCAAAAGAACTACAGCAGTGCATGAATCTTTGAGATCACGGAGGACTAATGTTTTTGTAATCATTGGAAGGATCAGGTCAGGTAGCATATGGGGCATAATGGGTCAGCTCGCCGTAAAGATGTCGTACGTGATTTATTCCTCGCTGCAGGAAGGTAATGGAGCACTGTGGAAACTTCAGAGAGGACCCCATGGACGCCTCGAGGTAAAGAGGGATGAGGAAGAGGACAAACGCACCGGGGGAATGACAAAACTGACATGAAAGGACTGAGTGAAAGAAAACAAACACACCAAGATTGTTTTTATTTTCTTCTCACTCCAAGGTTTGTTGTGTGCATCGATTTACTGTAATGTTTCAGCAGAATAACCATTTTCTTCTCAGCCATCGCTTCTGGAAGGAACTTTTTTTGTGTGTGACACAGAGTGAAAGATGTGGTTGAAGGGTTAGGAAGTTTTTTTAGTATTTGACATGGCAGGCATTATTTGTACAAATGAAATGGGTGTGTTCTCCTTTTTGGTTTGTTTTTCTTTGTGTGTGTGTGTGTGTATATGTGTGTGTTTGTGTGTATGTGTGTGTGTCTGTACATATAAGAAACGCATGTGTGATGTTTGACACTTTGGTACTCAAAAAGAAAGATATAAAACATAAAAGTGTGCTTACTTGTGTTGGTGCACCTGAGAGGTTGGTCTTGGGTCTTGATGTAGGCATTAATGTGGGTGTGTAGTTTCTGTACCTCACATTTTGCTCCTCTTCCACTGTCTGCCCCTCAACTTCCTCTCTGGGGAAGTTCTGCCACGGAGACTGGACTCAAACCCTGGGTGCTGAGGCCCCAGAGCTGTGAACGATTGAAAAAGCACAGTTGACTTTGCTATTGCAGTCGCCCCCTTGTGGTGAGGTACACACCCCACACAGCTACAGTGAGGGTTGCAAGTCTTTCCTTGTTTGTGGTGAGAATTTTACCAGCACAAGGAAGACATAGATTTGTTTGCTGTTGGAGAGAATTGGAGCGAATGTTTCCATTTCTCTTTTGTCTGTACTTATGTTGATTTTTATGATATAATTATAAACACTCCTGTGGTTTCTTTCACAGTGTTCTAGATTTGTTTTTATTTCCATTGTCTTCTCAAAGAACATTGAGGTACAAAAGTGGAACATGCTGCTAACAGAATAAGACAGAACTTTTCCAGATTAACACTATGATGTCCTGAATTATCTCAGTTCTCTGATCGTCAGCCTTTCTTTTATGGTAATTGTTTCATTTTCTCTGTGGTGGTCGTGTTTTCACATCTTAAACACATCACAATGTGGGAACCCTGTTTCAGAGAGGCCCAGAACAGGGTTTGAAAATGTATGGAGTTATGCTATTATCATCGAGTGTTCTTTTTGATTTTAGCAAAGAAATCCCTTTGCCATCCTTAATATTTCAGAATGAAGTGCTGAGATTTGTTCCCTATCTTGCTGTTAGTGGAATGCTACAGCAGCTAGTGTACTAGCCTGAGAGAGGAGAGGAAAAACTTACTGTACTCCAGTTATGAATCCATTTGGGCTGTGTAGGTACAGGACATGACGTCCATCTGTCTTTGTGTTGGGGATTTGGAATGCGGCAGTTAAAGTGAAACATCTGAGTGTGGTTCTAAATCAGGACTTGAAACCCACTGACTGGTACCTGTGCTTCAGTGGTTGAGTCAACCACATGCTATAGGTCAAGATGACCACAACATGACCTAAGTCCATGGAGGACATGATCAGGAAACTGTACCTCTGACCTTAAATCCTATCAGCGTCAGTTCTGTGGTACCAAATGTCTGTCTGGGTGGGAGGGTAGTATTTTAGAATTTTGGGGAAATGTGTTTTCATGCTGAATTGCTATACTCTTAGGAATCTTTTTATTTTCTTCACATGTAGCTGTGAGTAGTGGGAAACATAAAACATATGCCTAGATGCAGTTTTCTATCCCACCCTTTCTACTTTGCCAAAATTTCACAAATAAATGTTTTTAGGGGAATATTTGATTAAATATTCATCCAAACAGTGTGTTAAAATGATTGCAATACACAAGATGTCATGTGAATTGTTCACTATTTTTACAAGGCAAAATAAAATCCCCTGTACAGAGGAAAACAGGATGGTCATTAGGATTTACTGAATAAATTTTCACCATGTTTCGGAACTAATTGCTGTCCCCGACATGCAGGACTGCGTGTGTGCATGTGTGTGTGTGTGTGCGCGCGTCTATCTGAGAGAGGTTTGAAGGTGAACAAATGCTTAGGTTTTGCATGTTGTTCTTCTGCATAAACACACTGTCTGTTTCTGCTCTCTTTGGGGAATTAACCTTGTCATACTTTTTCATCCCTTTAGAACCTGGGGTCAGTAACATAAATAAAGCCGCTGTGGTTGCTTTTTATTTTTGTTTCTTGCTGTTTTTGTCAGTTTCTTGTTCAACTGTCAGCACACTCTTCAGGTAAAGTTTCAGGGGCTTAGTGCTAGCAGGGCCTGAGGGATTAGCTGTAAGCCACAGCATCTGTGCACGTTGGATCCACAACTCAGCACAACAGCCCTGATCAATAAACAGCAGGACTATAGTCACACCCTGCTGCAACTGTGGGACACCTTTAAATCAATTTACCTTACTCCTTTGTGGTAAAATATACTCAGAGATTGGAAATGTTAGCTGTTTTCCTTCAACCATTTGTCACCTTATTTATTGAATTGTGCACTGGGTGCCAGCAGGATTGGGTGAACTGCAAAGACACCTCATCTTTGGGACTTGGGGGGGTGGCACTAAGAGCACATGGATGGCCGTTCACTGGGTTCTTAGGATTTGGACCCCTGCCAGTGGGGGCATTTGATTTTGGGCCAGGTGACTGCTAAGTGTTCTTCAACATCAAAAAAGCAATCTTTGGTTATGTTCCAAGTTATATGAAGTCGTGAAATACTGTAACCTGTTTAAGTGATAAGTGATAATTTGCCAGTGGAGAAGTTGTCAGAGTGACAGTATTATAAGTGATGAGATGTGTTTGAGCCGTCTGGAAGCATGTATTAATGGCACACCTTAGAGTTACCTGTAGCAACTTAACCTATATGATTTGCTCTAGTGTTGAAGAAAAAACACAAAACTCAAGCATTAATGAGGAGGAAAAGCTTATTATACAAATACATTAATAGAGAAGCAAAAACACAAACAAAAAATGAATGTGAGGGAAAAGTGTAACATATATCCTCTATTCACCAGTGGCAAGGTGAATATAAAGAACAAACCAGCATTGTGTTTTTGGAAGACAGTTCAAATACGATGAAAAGAAAAGAAACTAAATGGTGACAGATACGGATAACATCCAGTTTGATTAAAAAAATGAAACGGGGTAAAATTGCCACAGGAATCGGAGTAGAATGGGACCCGTGCTCTGATCCGGTGTCCGTGTGTTGATTTGTGTTGTAGTGTGTTTTAGATATCAACATCAGGCAGTGGGGGACAGGAAGACAGAACAAAAGGGAGCCTGTCAGCCTGTAATGCAGTAAGGAGGTAATGGCAGGAGTGTGATCACTTCACAGCATCATGTTTCAGCCTACACCAAAATGACATGTAGGAACTGTGGTCACAGCTGAACTGTGGATAAAAGAAAAAGGCCTGCACGCTCTTACCTCTGAAAAACATCTTTATTTAGTACAAGGACAACAGTAGGTGATGAAGATCCAGCATTGGCCTTGTCATAAGTGGGCTTACAGGAGCAAAAAGCTTTTCTTCAGCTGTAAGATCATTTGCTCAGCAAAATGGGATGTGTACATGCTCACTTTGGAATTAAGGCAGTGAAACCATGACAGCTTTGCACAGGATAATGACAGGGCCCACTACATGGAGGGATTTTTTAACTGAGAAAGAGGCTGAAGTAATGGAATTTTATCCTGGATTTCAGTATTCAGAGTTCATAGCAGGGCTGACTTAACTAATTTTATGAATGGTATAAGTATGACATGCAAAAACGTGCATTTTGAGGACATGTGTACGTTGACATTCAGAATTTCCTGTGGTGTTAACAACACTGGAAAAAATTAGTCCAGCTAGAAGATATTTGGCCCAGAGTTCCTGCAGCAAGTTCATTTTCTTCTCGGTTGCTTTTACACTTTGAACTCAGCTAGATCAAATGACCTACAGATATAGGTCATGGCTCATAATAGATATTTAGCGTCGGTCAGAGATCTTTTCACTGTATGGATGTGGGCACCTATAACGACTGCATGAGGGGGCCAACACTCGAGTAAAATATTCCCCGTCTTTTGATGGATATAAATATTGATTTCTTTTTCCAGATATACGTTCAAATATTTAAGGGGATGCACACAGCTACTGCACCGCCGCTGTCTCTGTTATGATGTAACGATGGAGAATCCACGTGGTAGTTCTTATGAAAACAGAAACCCTTAGCCAATCGCTGTCCTCTTTTCTTCCGTTCGTTTGTGAGGCATTGTGGGAGGTTTATGTAAACTCAACATGGCAGCAGCCTGCATGAGAACATTGGCACCGGTTAACCGGCGGTTTCTTCAGATCCACAGCGGACGAATAGGTGCCGTGGCGGACCGGGTGCCAAGAGTCTCATTGCAGGGCACTGGCTGGGCACACTGGACCAACGGCTCAGGGTTCAGATCAAAAATCCTATCGGCTGCACGCACAGGGGGCGGGGGCAGGGGCAGGATTGCGGGATGCGTCTTCCTAATGGGAAGTGGACTCGGAATATACCAGGCAATGAAGTTCTACTTTCAACACCATCGCGCCGAAGAAGATTTCAGTCATGTAAGCGGCACAACAAAGAAAGTAGTTAGCATTTTAACTAGCAAAGAAATAAGATACATACTCGTCAAAGCTAATTAACAGCATTGTTCCTTGCATACAAATATGCAGTCTGTATAAAAACTATATGAATTGTGTGAAACTATATGAGTTGTGTATTTCTGGTAAACCATCTTAGCTGGAAATGTTCAATGATGATGACACCCAGGGAAAAGCATGTATTTGCACACATGCTTTAATTATACTGGAAAGCTAGCTGGCTATCCAGTAAAATAAAAAAAAAAAAAACATGCTAGTTCCCTACCGTGGTCTCTTCCCTTACAACCTTTCTGTGGGCACGTTCGTAGATGTTTGATACCGAGCTGAAGTTGACGCTCTACCAGTACAAGACCTGCCCGTTCTGCAGCAAGGTGCGCGCTTTTCTCGACTACCATGGGCTGCCTTATGAAATCGTGGAGGTCAACCCGGTCTTTCGCCAGGAGATCGAGTGGTCTACGTACAGAAAAGTGCCAATCTTGGTGATAGACGGGACAGAGTCGGTGGTAAGACGGAAAAGTCAAATATTTTCATCTGGACGGGTTCGGTACTTCTGGACACGACCGGGTTTGGAGCTTATGCTTTTATTGGAGGAAAGATTTCAGTTTAAAATGCTTCAGAAATAATCTCCTTCTCCCTCTGTCTGCCTCCGTCCATCAGCAATTGAACGACTCATCTGTAATTATCAGTACTTTGAAGACATACTTAATCAACAAGTAAGTGAACCATATATTAATATAACCAAGGATTGTAGGTAGATCTCTGTAAACCTCTTTTTTAACCATATGGTGTACACACCCATCGCATTTTCACGTAAACACTACATTGGGGGTTATTGCAGCATCAATCTTCTCGAACGATGACATCTCCTAATACTTCACAAGTACCAGTTATCTCTTTCAAAAAGTAATTGCCGCTCCCACTTAGTTTCTGTTCTTCTCTGTATTTGCAGAGACAAATCGATCCAACAGACCGTCATATATTATCCAGAGTACAAAACAACGAATGCACGAGGGAAGGAAGTGACGGAATACAGCAACAAGTACTGGGTGATGCTGAACGAGATCGAGATAGAGGACGTTTACCCGTGCAAGACCACTAGGAGGTGAGTCCCTTGCAGGGCCGTTTAAGTACTCTTACAGTTATCAGAGTGGAAATGAAACAGATCCTCCAATGAATTGTGTGATAAAACTAGTTTACTTTTTTATTAATTACATATATATTATTTATTCAAAACATCCTCACATCACAATCAGAAAAGTTGAACAGCATTTCTAGCACTCCCTGGAATGTTAGACAGCCTTTTTGACCCCTGTGTGTTGAATCATTACTTCTGGGTCATGTGCTGTGGTGCAGAGAGGAGGTAAAATGGCGGCAGTGGGCGGATGACTGGCTAGTGCACCTGATCTCCCCAAACGTGTATCGGACCCCCACCGAAGCCCTGGCCTCTTTTGACTACATCGTGCGAGAAGGCAAGTTTGGCCCAGTTGATGGTGTCTTCGCCAAGTACGTCGGTGCTGCTGCCATGTATGTCATCTCAAAGTGGCTGAAATTTAGGTAAGTTTATTACAGGTGTGGTAGTCATTTGCTGCCATATGACAGGACATTTCTTGTCTTCTTGCTGAAGCAAGTAGGGCAAGGTTGAAGTTCTCTCTCTGCCTAGGGTGTCCATACAATTCCACATTGTCAGCGCCCTCTCTCAGCCCTTGAGATGCTTGTCAACTTCTGCTCTCAGGACTATGCTAGAGTCTGGCCACTCCACTAAGCAGCACACCTGAATCCACATAAGTGCAAAGAAAGATAAGAAGCAAAACTAAAAATCCCATGAACCCTTGCATAGATCAACTTGTGTACGCTCAAGTAGGCGCTCTCATAAAAGCAAGAGAGCTGCAGCCTCCCGAAATAAAAACCTCAGACTTGTCATACAGTCTTTACCTTTAACTTCTAAATAGGTCATGCAGCCTTTATCTGCTGATGATATAAATTTCAGTCTTGATGTAGGCAGCAGTGTGGTGTAGTGGTATGGAGCAGGGCTTGTAACCAAAAGGTCACTGGTTTGATTCTCAGCTGGGGCACTGCTGCTGTAACCTTGGGCAAGGTACTTAACCTACAATTGCCTCAGTAAATATCCAGCTGTATAAATGGGCAATATGTAAAATTGTAACCTATGTAGGTTGCGCTGGATAAGAGTGTCTGCTAAATGACATTGATGTAAAATGTGTTTCCTTTTATGCTTAAGTGTACAGGGAAAATGGCCTTTTTAGGTTTATTGCATTACTCGCACTTCTTTGCATGGCAACCTCCTAGAAAAGGGCAGTTAAATGCCCACACTCCTGTGTTCACAGACATGGACTTCAGGATGACGTGAGGCAGGACCTGTACAGGGCTGTGAATGAGTGGGTATCAGCTATCGGCAGGAAGAGGAAGTTTATGGGCGGCCAAGAGCCCAACCTCGCTGATCTGGTATGTGAATCCAGCTCCACCCTGCACAGTCGTCCTTAAAGTTTCCTTGTTACTTTCACAATGGAGTGCATCGGCATAGGTTATGACATGACTACATTCATCACACAGACAGCAAGGAGTAAGGAGTAAGGAGCTGGGCTCATAACCCAAAGGTTGCCAGTTCCATTTCCAGATGGGGCACTGCTGTTGTAGCCTTGAATTATGTGCTCAACCCAAATTGCCTCAGTATATATATAGCTGTATAAATGGTTAACATTTTTGCTTGGTAAGTACTGCATCTGAAAAGTAAATAATGAAGTCATTTAATTCCTTTTTTGTATTCAGCACTATACATAAAAGATTTTTACAGCTGTGTAACTCTCGGGCAAGCGTTCAACATGCAGACAGGCGTATTACAGAACATGAAAATAAATGTCTGAGTGTAAAATTTTGACCTGATCATACAGTGTAAATGGCACAGTAACAAAGCTGCTATTTTCTTTCTTTCACAAGCATGTCACAGATTTTTTGTAAACTGACTAGGTAGCTCAGCGCATTCCACATTGTAGAACTCTGTCTGTTCCATTGTTGAATCTACAATTGTTCTGATGTGCTGGCTTGTTGTGAACATTCTTGAAGGGATGTGGTCATAAACAGACCATCCATAGTTGGTACAGGAACACAGACAGCAACGGAACATCCTGTACCAACCAGAACCACTTAGTTGGAGGAAGGAAGAAGTGCAGGACATGAATATCTGATCTTAATAGAATGTCTGTGATCATGTACTGAGCATGTATACTGATATTTATAATAGCACCAATGTCCATGAATCCAAGGATCTCAAAGTGAAGGAGGGAAGGGGTGAACATTGTGGATATTTGCTGCTGGATATTACTGAAGTAGATGTTCTGTCATTCAAAATTATAAGGCCACTGAACGACACATTGAAAGACACTTAAAATCTGTAACCAATGCCACAGATATTATGTGAATTCTGCATGTGTTTTTCTCAGACCCATAATCCCTGACCCTTGACCTTTCCCCCATAGGCTGTGTATGGGGTCCTGAGAGTGATGGAAGGGCTGAAGGCCTTTGATGACATGATGGAGAACACCAGAGTGAAGAACTGGTACAAGCGAATGGAAAGGGCCATCCAGGAGCAACGGGGGCAGAGCTAGTCCTGACAACATGAATGTGGAAACTAAAAGGCCAATCATATACATCTTCCATCCCTTCTACGCAATATACTGAATCAAGCAGCACTCACACCCCAAGGTGACACCAGCCAGGACATATTGTATGTTTGTTTTGAGCAGCCACATAATTTTATATGTGGAGCTGCAGTGTTCTACTGTTTATTTTATTTTTTGGCAAGAAGCCTGGTGAGCATCCTGAGTCTGGATGCCTTTTAAATTTGCTGGAACTCAGGGAAAGTGTGATACTTTCCCCGTGTAAATTCCTTTATGTGATAACAATGTTTATGTGTGTAAGATCATGTCAAATCATCATTTAAAATCATGCTTTCTGAATACACAGTTAACTGTTGTATCAATCGTAGCGAAACAGATACCATGCTGTGTATTTGTTCTTGCCCTGTGACCATACAATAATTTATCTGTCATGTCAGTGTGTTTTGATGTGGCAATCAGTTTAGGATCTTCTTAAAGAACATTCAAACAGTTTTCCCCATCCTACCTTACTCTGTCCTTGACACATTCTGCCAGAATGCTTAGTCTGGAGTCTAGAGATGGGAGAGAGAAACATCATGAACCCTAAAATGGAAGGAGTCATCATATTCTGTGGCTACCTCACAGAATTCATACAAGCTACTGATTGACAGCACACTATAGGAATACCTATTACCTGCCTCAACCTCATGTCTCAAAATCTTACACACTTCTGCTAATCTACATTGTCTCTAGCAGGTGGGAATAAAGATTTCTGAAATGTTAGGTACCTGTTAGTGTTCAAAACTGTCATGTCATGAAAGAATGACTTAATTTTTAAGTAAACATCAATTGTGGAGGTTGACCTGCATTTGGAGTGCAATAGTGCTTTTATTTTACTGCCTTCTGTAGAACAAAATGGCTTTGTCCCAGTCTGCACTCTTTGTTTTTGTTTTTTTCTTATACCTTGACATATCAGTTGTACACATACATGAAGTCCAATTACTGTCTTAACTGGTTGTTCAAAATATAATGATCAAAACGAGATATCTAGGGAACCTTATAGGGGTGAGGGGTGAAATGTCACTTTGATTAGTGTTATTGTTTTCTCTCAGACTTATCACAGTCTCAGAAGACTGTACTGCAATATCAAACCACTGTAATACCATGGTGGAGGTGTGGTTCATTGTTACTTCATCTGAGCTGAGGAGGACCCCTTGTCTGGGTATGTAAGGCCTACTCTCCTTCTACCTCACAACTTTCTGGTTCTGAACAGTGAATTTACCACTTCAAGTGGGCCTTGAGCTTCTCTTCAGACACAAAGACAGGAAAGATTCCCACGCCTGCAAAACAACAGTGAAACTGATGGTCACTTGATCTGGAGTTTTTCTTTACTCTATTATTGCAGTGGTTTCTGGAGCAGTGGTACAGAATTGGGATGCATGTACAAGTCAGTGTGCAGAAGAATCAATGAGTTCTCTGAAGAACAGTGGCCTGTGTGTGTAGGAACCATGTATATGTGAACATCTTAGTAGTGAAGTACCTCTTATTGTTGCAACATGATGTAATACATTTACACTAAAACGCACAGAAAAGCTCAATAAAATGAAATACAGAGAATCACTTAGTCTTGTCACATTCTTGCTTCTTGCATTTTACAGGAAGCATTCAGTTCAGGTAAATTCTAAGCCCTGTTCTTCTATAGATTTATTATGCAATTACATTATTTTTACTTGTGCAACTGGTGCCCTATCCATGTGATTTGCAGTAGCTGCTGGGGTACTTGGGGTGACCCTGAACTCTGAACATTCATACTATAGCCTCAAATATATTTTCTCAAATATATTTTGCATTATATCCTCAAACTCCCTCTTGCACCTACCATTGTCCTTAGCAGAATGTTGCATTTTACATAATCAACCTACTACTGGTTGGGCTACTGCTGATTTGGTATTGTTTCTGCTATTAGTGTAACCTTTTTGTGTGCACTTTTGTAAATCACTCTGGGTTAGAGTGTTTGACATGTAAATGTGTTGTGCATTATGTGAATTTCCATGTAGTAATTGAAGGTAAATGACCTTTCTCAAAGGTTCAAAAGCATCAACATTTTACATTACATTACGTTACATCATTTAGCAGACACTCTTACCCAGAGCGACTTACAAATAAGTGCATCACTATGCTAAGAGTAGACATCGTAAGGTATTACAAGAGGTCAGTAAGACACAGATACATTTTAGGCACTGTAACCCCTCTAACTAAAAGGTTCAGAGTTCAGCAGACTAGCCGGCTATTATACATGCACACTCTAGAAACTATATAGAATTTCACGAGGTTTCTTGGAACAATAATTAAAAGGTCATACTGGAGTTGCTTTCATCACCTTCACTCTATGTAGTCAGGCCCCAGCAAGAGGCTTATATCGCGTTCATTTGTCCTTATCTACACAAACACACGTGTAACCTAGAACGCATTCCCCAGTGGATGGACGCATCCAAGCCACCGAACCGTACCCTTGCCGACCTGCTACCCCGTTTAATGTTTGGCTTGGTTTCTAGGGTAACATTGCAGCCCCCGTTGCCATTGGCAACTTGAGGGAGAACAGGAAAAGTATCCTGGTTCTCCCGCTTAATCCAATCACAGACCGGTGACGTCACCAAGAGTTTTGAATGAGCCAGTCGAATACGAAGGGGAGTGTGTCCGGAACTTGGCAAGTCTGTCTACTACTGGAGAATATGCGAAACAAGTTAATTCTCTAGTAAAGCATCTGCGGTCAAATACTTGGCTTTTCCATTTCGTATGGTAAGGGAAGAGTGATTGATAATTTCTGGCTCGTCCGCTGCTATAGGTTTTCGAAATCTGTTGCACCAAAAAGCCACTGCTCCTTGGTTGCAGGTTACACTGTGTGTGGTGTCCCCTTTGCTAGCTGACTAGCTAACCAGTTAGTAATTGTCGGTAATTGCTTAGCTGGTAGCATAGGTAGTATATTCAGCCAACGAATTATTACTTTTTACTGTCCGTAATGACAGACGGCTAGCTAGTGTTAGCTAACGTTTTGTTTAGAGACAGGAACCTATATGGTTTGACGTAGCTGCTTTGCATTTAATCCCATATAGTCATTTAAAGTGAACGTGTCACTTGTGTCAGACAAATAGCTTGCTAGTTAGTGAACTGCACGATCATGTACAGTAGCTAACTAGTTGCATTGGGTGGTTGCAGATAGCTGTGCTTTGATGTCTCACAAGTTGGGGACTAGACAGTGGTTTCATTTCATGTAAGTTCCTGCTTTGTAATATGACCTTACAAGAGTCGCTGGCCACAATGATACACAGGCCACGTGCACTCGCAAAGCCGTGACAATGACATTCAGGTGTAGTATTCCCTTTACACAGTTTATCAGTCTCGTAAGTGGAAAACAAACCCCTTAAGTCTAATTATATATACACACGCGCGTAGTTCTGTCTTAAGCTTAAAGGTGCCAGAATACGCTAAATGTGATGAGAAAAATATAACGAGTTTACAGAATGCAGGTCCTTACCCTTATTTTAGTTTCTGATTCTGACATCAGCCTGTCGTTGCCCAAGACGTTGCCTGGGCCTGGAGCGAGCTAGCTACTTTTGTCAATACGATCCATGCTCGGTCTTACTTTTGAAGATTTCCTGTTTGCAAAATGAAGACTGATTTGAAACCATCCCTTTTAAACAATTTTATACAATGAAACAAAACAACACAGCCGAGATCTAAACACATTCGGAGGTGTCCGCGGATGCTGGTTGGGGGTGGGGTCATAATGTTGTGATTTTTGTGTGTCTTACGTTGCTGAGTTTTCCTCCATCAAAAGAGAAGAGCGATGAAAACTCGGTCCTCCTCACCACCGGTGCACGTGCATGTGGCGGAGAGCACTCCCGTTCACGTGCACGTCAAGAAGAGCCAGAGGAGCAGTTCCGCCAAGACACCCCAGGTCAGATATTACTTAATCAAGGAAGTGCCCTTTCAGGTGTCCTGCATCTGTATCACAGTAATTATAACCACAGAAACAATAATAACAATAAAGAAAATATTAATAATAATATTATTGTTATTTTAAATTACATTTGCTTTCTTGACTAACAGCAGTTGTACACCTTACCCTTAAACACTGATGGATATTAATTGATAGCCTATTTTTTAGCTTGTGTAACCCAAAGGTAACCCAAAGCTTTGATATGGGTGTCATAAGTCATCATATCATCGTATATCATAAGTAGTACTTCCTTTGCAGAAGAAGGCCCAGGAGGCGAACATGAGGGGGGATGCGGGGAACCTGCGAGCCACAGCCCAGGTGAAGACCCGGGTGCCGTGGATACCACCTGGCAAGACCTCCACTCGGGAAGCAACATACAAGTGGGAGGTCTGACAAAACTTGTGCAAACTCCATTTTAAGCCATGTGTTCAGAGGCCTTAGTTGTTTCTATTCTGCATTACGTTACCGAGGATAACTAAAAATGACAGCATGTAGTGTTCTGTGCATGATACTCATGCATGATGCATGATGTCATTTACTCTCAGGCAGTTACAAAGGCACTTGCTAACCCTGCTTAACCAGCTGTGTGTCAGGCCTGGCGACACATCTGGTGATGACAGTGCTCTGAACTGAGGTAATGTGTGCATATAGCTTGAGCAGTCAAAACCATTAGGTGTTTCACCCCTTCAGTGACCATGCAGCTGGTGTTTCTCATTACACAAGGGACCAATGGGTAACATATAACACCCCTACCTGGAATTAGGAACAGTCTGTGTAAACTTATCTCAGAGAGGTGCAGGGTTGTCTCCAGACTCATGCAAGGCTGACAGAAAGGGACAGGTCTGACTTGCAGATGGTGAGCGAGGATGTAAACATATTTTACGCGTCTCAGGGACCAACACACCGCCTGGAGATCACACCACTGTCCGAGCCTGACCCCTCCCAGTCTCCGCTGCGGTTGGCCGATCTCTCCACCGATGAAGAGGAGGCGCTGCATGGACGAATCAACCAGTACGAGAGAAAGATCGACAGCCTGATGACAGAGGTCAGCTCACTGAAGAATGAGGTACGTCAATCCCCCCTGCAGTAAATGCCCTATAATCTCCCACTGTCATTTCCCCGCAGTCAGTGTACTCCATGGTCAACCACCCCCACCATTGGTCACTCTCCTGTAATAAAATCCCTGTGGCCAGCCCCTCCATGGTCAGCCCCCCATGCCCATAAAATAATATAAATCTTGCTTATCACCTCTGATTTAGTATTGCAAATGGTCAGACAGGCATTATGCACAGTGCAAACACAGGACTAATGAGACTGATTTACTCAGTATAAGTGGAGGAAAAAACAGCTCATGTACTGCCCCTCCAGGAATAAAATTTGACAGCTGTTGTATAGAATCTGTCACTGACATTTTTGTCATTTTATGCAAGTAAATGAGAATGTCAATTAACTGTCTCTTATGTATGTATTTATCTGTGTTCACATGTGTGTATGCATGCATTTTTGCATGTGTGCTTTTACGTGCTTGTGTGTATGTATGCACATTTGTGTATATGTGTGTGTATGCATGAATACTTGCGTATTGTGCATGCGTGAGTGCTGACGTGTGCGTGTCTTTCTAGGTGGAGCTGAAGAAGAAGGAACAGTTGCTGGAACGTCAGTCGGAGCAGCTCAATGCCTCCCATCGCGTCATCGCTGAGCAGAAGGAGGAGCTGGCAGAGGTCACCAAGGAGCTGGAGGTGACGGAGCGCGAGAACTCCCGCCTCCGTCACTCCATGGAGAAGATGCAAGAGGAGACCGACTATAGCAGGTGGGAATCAATATCCCATTGGTGGAGTGATGCAAATATCGTTTGGGTTTCTCTGTACTGAGTGGGAAGGAAGGGCATGTTTCTTTGTTTGATTTCCATTGGCTGAACTCTGGCACACCTGACTGTTCCCTGACTTGTGCATTGTCCTTCAAAATGCTGGGCTGTGTCTCTTTATTTACTTACTCCATACCTCAAGAGCACTGCTCAGGTTCGTATCTTTTCAATCATGTTTGCAAAAGAATCTACTGGAGGGACTGCCACTGAGGCTAATGGCCCAGCCCAATGTACCCTGTTTTGGCTTTTGCAGCCAAAATTATTGAGGAAACACTAAACTTGTTAAAGTTAATTTTCTGCTCTGCCACCGCTCTCCCCATCCCACCTATCACATACCCTTCCCCATACTGTCCCCCTCTCATTCACAGGCTGGAGAGGGAAGCGCTGCTTCAGGAGAAGGACGCCCTCTTGAGGAAGCTGCTGGAAGTGGAGATGGATGGGGCGGCTGCCTCCAGGCAGGTGGCAGCCCTGCGGGAGGCCGTGGGCAGGATGAGAACTGTGAGTGACCGAGACCACTGGGGTGGCGCTAGGGAGTGAGATTCGGGCAACATTGCAGAGCACCATTTCTGCAATGAAAGAGTTAAGCAGTTATAGAAATAATGCATAACAGAAATAATAAATGTAAAACCATGGATTTTTACTGTTGAATGTTGAACTTGCCATCTACTAGATGGGCCAGGCCTTTTTTGAAAGGAACTTGGTCTTTCTGTTGAGTCAGACCTGCTACTTTTGAATCCTCAGCCTTTCTGGATACTTTATCTTAGTCTGGTGTATAACTGTATCACAAGAATTGTAAGGCCAGACATACAGTAGATAAGAACTGATGGGAGGTGATGCGTCATGAATCCCAAAATGTTTACACTATGCAGCTACCTTGTGTTATCAGTGACTCACTTTAAGTAATCAAATAATTTTTTATATGGAGTACAAATTCTTTTGATTTGTTCATACAAGTCGATCGCATCCATACTCCACTTGTCTGCTGGTGAGAGAGTGAGGCTTGAACCCCATGTGCCAGCAATCAATGAGTTGTGTGAAGCAATCAACATTCTCAATAACGGAACACTATGATTGGTTAAAATAAACAAATATAGAGGCCATCAATAGTACAGTTTCATCTGCTATGAACTTTTTTATTTAGACTGAAAATAGCTCATAAGTGTGGAAAGTAGATGGATTGAATTGAGAAAAGGGATAACAGGGGGCTCTTCTGTCCCTGCTCCCCCATACCCCTACAGGAGAGGCAGGTGTCTGGTTCAGATGCCACCCAACTGGCTCGGCAGAAGGAGCTTCTGCTGCAAAAGCTGGAGACATTCGAGGAGACCAACCGCACCCTCCGACGCCTGCTGAGAGAGCACCATGGGCGTGAGGTACACCCACCAGGCCAGCAGGGGGCAGACACTCTACAATGCTGTGGGAAGCAGAGGATTCACCTCACCAGCTGTTTTCATTTTTGTTGATAAACAGATGGACACAACACGGCTGTCGGAGCAAAAGGAAGTACTCCTAAAGAAGCTGGGGGACACAGAGGCACAGAATACGGTACAGCCTCATGACCTTTGACCTTGTGTATCCATGGCTTGCTGTTTTGTAATTTTTTGCTTGAGTTCTACAACAGGAGAAAAAAACCTAGGAGAGAAAATAATAATGATTTATTAGTGTGAAACACACAGTGTTCAGGTACCAGCACCAACCAGCCAAATACAAATAGCCATGGTATGTGTGTAAATCACAAAGCTGTGTGCTTTGTGTTGCTGTGTGATCTCACCTTGCCACTTCTTTTTTTTTTTTGTCATTTTTCCATTTTCTCCCCAATTTGGAATGGCCAATTTCCCGAATTTGGAATGCCCAGTTAGTCATCGATGTTCGGTCCCATTGCGCAACCCCCACTGTCAATCCAGGAGAGCGTAGACAAGCACGTGCCCTCCTCCGAGACACGTGATGTCAGCCGCTGCTTCTTTTCGCTCTGCGGTCCACAAGCCAAGCTAGCACAGAGATGAGTCGGAGGAAGACATTTCATATGCAGCTTTTGGCACGTGGACCACAGGCGCCCGATCGACCAGCAGGGGTCACTGTTGCTAATGGGACCGAAGCCCCTGCCGACGTACCCACCCCTATCCCCGGTGGAACGAAGCCAATGTGCTCCGCCTGTGAGCTCCCGGTCACTGTCGGCTAGTGACATGGCCGGGATCGAGCCCGGGCCGTAGCGTTCAGTCTACACTCGGAACGAGTGCTTTTACCAACTGAACCACTCGGGAGCACCTTGCCACTTCTTTGCAGTAACACAGGGACATCCTTCTCTTTCAGCTGCTTCTGATGAAGCTGCAGGAAAAAGAGAAAGAGGTGGATCAGCTTGCACTGCTGTTGGAGACTGAGAGGGTACACACTGCTGAGACCACACCACTCCATACACACTCACAAAACTACTGAGATGGTACACAGTGTACTTATATTGGCAGCACAGAGTGCCCACTCTCTTCTCTCCAGAGCTGTCTGTAATTTACCTGCTGTCAGTCTTTGGTGAGGGGGTGACTTGTACTTTTATTAAATTAATCCACAGTCTAATTTTATATAAAAGAGGGCAAACACTTGAAATAAATATGACAATATATTTGGTTACAAAAAAAATTACATGTTCAATTAAATGGTGCTTTGTACTGTTCCTCCTTGTGCCTTGCCTCAAACTCCTCCCCCATCCCAGGAGAATGCGAAGACCACAGGTGAGCTGTCCAAGGTCCTGGAGTCGACCCGCGCTCACCTGCAGGGCCAACTGCGCAGCAAAGAGGCAGAGAACAACCGCCTGTCTGTGCAGATCCGGGTACGTGCCCCATTTTCTGACTGCATCATCCCGTTCCCATCAGTTTGGAACCAAGTTCTATGCTCAAGGAGTACAACACCAGGGTTCCATCAGATAAGCTGGCACCAGCCCAGTGCTATGATCACTACATCACACGGTGGCCCTATCTGCCATCTTCCCTCCCTCCCTCCCTCAGAACCTGGAGCGAGCAGCGAGCCAGCAGCAGGGGGAGATGGACCACCTGCTGGGGCAGCTCCGGCAGCTGAAGCAGCAGAGCGACGCGGACAAGGACGCCCTGAAGCGGGCGACGCGGGTGCAGAAGGAGCGGGCGGAGCGCAGCGAGGACGCGGCAGGGCAGCTCACCGCTCAGCTGCTGGAGAAGGTGGGACGGGGGGGGAAGACACTGTGTCTCCACCCATCTGCAAGGCTGTGAACGTGTACCAGCAACTTATGGGAATGGGAATTGATGGCTTCTTTAGCATGTTGCTCAGGGTGACTTACCAAGCTTATATATTAAATACTGTCACATTTGTACAGATGAATATTTTCACTGAGGCGTTTCAGGTTAACAGCCTCGCTGAAAGGTAGATGGTTCTGGTTACCTGCTCTGCCTGTATTGTATACAGTGCCTCTTTTTCCACTGCTACACAGCTCATGAGGACAGGTCATTGCTGACTTTAATGAGAATAGAAAATGAGAATAGAAGGCTTTCTGTCTCATAGGACCTTAGGCTACACTGCCACCCATGTGTAAGGCAGTGAAAGCTGCTGATTGGTGGATGAGGAGAGTTATCTCATGTCTTGTGTACAGGAGGCCCAGTTGGCTGATGCCCTGTCTGCAGCAGAAACCCTCCACAACCGCCATTCTCAGGAACTGAAGGAGAAAAGCCAGCTGGAGGTGGAAGTGACCGTCTTGAACAGGTGAGATTCTGCACCAAGCCTCTTATAACCAGCCAGTTATCACCTCCGAGCTATGCAGTTGTTAATAAACTACACTTCCCAATATGCATTGAGGTATCAGTTGTGTTGTTGCACAACAGAGCATGCTAAGCAAGTGAAGTTCATGAATGTCAACTCTGCATCACCACCATAACTTAACATTATTTAATATAATTATCTCTAATCTTTGAAGGCTGTAGCAGTTGTCCAGCTCTTCCTACAACAATTAACAGCCTAGGTGTTAGTCATTTGAAGCTAGGCTATGCCATTAGCTGAATTGGTAGGGTCAGTCCTGCCAAAATAGGGTGGGTTAACATTGACCTGGGTTTCTCCTCTCAAAACTAATCAGTAGCCCTTATAGCCTTGTCAAATGTATATGTGGTCAGGTTGTCATCAGTGAGAGATGCTCTAATCCTCCTAGTAGCTGTCCTGTAGTGCACTGTTAGACTGTGTGAAATTTGCCACAGGTCATCCTCCAGGATCAGGGTTAACTCCTGCTTTAACATTTACTAAGCTCCAGAATAGCTAAATTATTAAAACCTGATTGCATTTCTGTACAGTATGTGCTCTTTGGTTGGCTACTGTAGTGTTGTTGGCAGTGGTGTTGCACTCAATAAAATCAGTGCAATGATTGATTTCAAGAAAATCAAAAACACTCAAAGCATTCTGTCTACCTCAACAGATAATGGAAGTGTGTGTGTCTTGTAGCATGTGTGTGTCTGTGTGTGTGATGATAATGTATGTTTACATATTGCATGTATATGTTGTTATAATTTGCAAGGGGACTACAACTGGATTTAAAGCAATTTTTGTATTCTCTTATTTGATGTTGATGATGAAGATGATGATGATGTGATAGTGATGGTAATGATGAAGGAGGTGGCGATGATGCATTTGACTGTCCTGCGTGTCTGCACAGTCGAGTGTCCGACCTGACGGAGCAGCTGCACAGTGTGGAGGACAAGGCCCGGGGCGAGAGGGAGGGCCTTCTGGATCGGCTCCACGCCCTCACCTCCGACAGCACCGCCCTCAGACTGGAGAACCAGAGCCTCAAGGTGGGTTTGGGCCCTGTCCACTGCAAATTCAGTCTCCCTTTCTGACACGCCCAACATCTACTCGTGAAGCTTCATGTCATTGGCTGGATTTTGAGGTACTAGAGTCCACTCTCGAGACAATATGGTGGCAGCAGAGCTTCACCGGGGAATGAAATTAGCAGTATTTAGGCTGAAAGACCTGCTCCTTACCAGTACACCACACATCTGCCCTCATACCACAGAATTAGCCATTGTGAAGGTACTTTTAAGCCTTAATGGTGTTTTTAACAGAGGTGTTGGATTCTGCTTTGGAAATATGATAGATAATGTCATAGATTATTGTTTAAGCAGGATTACTGTATTTGCACTGTGGGAGCTTGGAGATCTAGCTTTGATGTGGTCAGCCCTATTGAATGTACGCTCTGCATCTGATGCAATGGCCCTGTCCCTTGTCCCCTGTCCCCGTCCCATGTCCCAGGCCACACTGTCAGCTGTGGAGGAGAAGCTGGGTTTGTCTCAGTCTGAGCTGCAACAGGTGAAGAGCTCAGTTATGCAGTATGAGAGTTTGGTGGACAGCTACAAGAGCCAGGTACATGCACACATACACAAATATACACATACATATATACAAACATACACATATACATACATACACACACATACACACATACACATATACATGCATGCACACAGTATACACACACACCCACAGTCATGCACATATGCACTCAGGAATACACACATACACATACATTTGTACACACACACTTGTACATACACACAAACACACAATGAAAAAAACATGCACACATGCGCATCTAATGCATCAAACATCCATTAACACTAAACATACAAAGACAAAGCATATGGACAAATGCACACAGGTTCAAGAAGAACACGCTTGTACACATACATGAACAGACAGTATTTCTGTTCTTCATTCTAGCCACAGTCAGATTCCTCGCCCACAGAGCATGCAGTATTACCCATGTGAGTATCACTCTCTCTCCCTGCCTCCCGCTCTCCCTCTCTGCAGGTGCAGAAGTCGCGGGCGGAGGCGGATGTGTACAGCCTGAAGCTGCAGCACGCGGAGCAGGAGGCGGTGGCGGTGAGGGAGGAGGTGGAGCGGGAGGTGGAGGCGGTGCGGGCGCAGCTGCTGGCTCGGCTGGCGGAGCTGGAGCCGCTGCCCGAGGCGCTGAGGCGATCCGAGCTGCAGCTGCAGGAGACGCAGGAGCGCGAGCGCGCCCAGGAGAGGAGGAACGCCGAGCTGAGCAGCACCCTCACCGAGCTGCGCCTCAAGGTGTGTGTGCGTGTGTGAGTGTGTGCGTGTGCATGTGTGTTTGTGTTTGTGTGTGTGTGTGTGAGTGTGCCTGTGTGTGAGTGTGTGTGCGTGTGTGTGTGTGTATGTGTTTGTGTGTGTGTGCTCACGCACTTGTGTACTTTGCTTGTGTATATGTGCCTTTACATTCTTTTCTCTGTTGTTTGCTACTACAGGTCAATTGTCTTTTCTCCAGTGTTAGCTACAATAGGTTATTTTTTTCACGGTTGTTAGTTGGCTCCCATGTGTAAAGTGCAAAGGGAAACACAAATATTGGCAGTGCTGCAATGTGGTAGGAAACTGAATTTTGACAACAGAGATGCAGGTTTGAATCCCAAGGTGTGGCGCTGTTTGTTCCTTTAACGAGGGTACTTATCCTGAGTTGCTTTGGTAAATATCCAGCTGTTAAATCAAGCACAATATAAGATATATAAGTGCAACTGGACAAAGGTACTTACCAAGAGAAGAATAAAAAAGAGCCTAAAGAAAGGGAAAGGTTTGAGTGATGTCCTCATCCGCCTGCAGGTGGAGCAGCAGGCCAGCCAGGTGGAGGCAGTGCGGGGGAAGAACGTGGCGCTGCTGGAGGAGAACAAGCAGCTGCAGCACAGAGTGGAGAGCCTGGACCGGTCAGTCATACATTCTGTCCTGGACTAGCTTTCTGTGACCCACAGGGTTATGGGTTTGAACCCCAGTTGTTTGGTCAGAAACCTTGTGCTGGGCACCAAACCCAAATTGCCTCTGTGAATATCAAACTGCATAATGTTTGAAATGTTAGCCCTGAATGTCTGCAGTTCAAAATAAATAATAGAACAATGTATATTGCATGCTAATTGTGTCACCAGACTAAACACAACTGTTCAGTCATCTGTGTGTCACCTTTCATGATCAGAAGGTGTGTTTCTGAGAAGATAAGAATATGTTCCATTTCTCTTTTTCTGCTTCCTGGTAGAGACGTTACTGAATAGTTTAAAATGAGAGAGGTCAAGGCCTTCAGTATTAATGGTAGTCATCAGGACACAATGTGAGGCATTGGGTAGGCAAGCAGGGGGGTGCAAGATGTAGCAGGTCTAAATGTTCATTGTGGGAACAGCTGTGTTGTTCAGATCTCGTATTTGTTGTTTTTTTTTTTCCTGTGCGCTACGTAAATAGTCACATGGGACAATGAGGCGTTCTGTTGCTGATTCCTTTCCTCCAATGACAGGAAGCTAGCGGAGGCCAACTCCCAGAATAGAGACCTGGTGCAGGTGGTCGCCAAGCGAGAGGAGACGATACATGGCAACCAGCTGCGCCTGGAGGAGAAGTCGCGCGAGTGCTCTGCTCTGGTCCGCCAGCTGGAGGAGGCGCTGGAGGATGCGCGGCGCCAGGTCTGTACAGCAGGGTGCGCTGTGGGCAGCGCTGCTCGGTCTCTGTCTGCTCGGCTCACCTTCATAAGGAGTGGAAAGGCATTGGGCACCTAAAAGTAATAGATTTTTGTTTCTATTATAACATTTACAGTATCTTAAATATGTTAGTTGGAAGGAATATCTTTAATGTAATGTCCAATATTGGTATTGGGTGCCGATACTGACGTAATTCACTCATTGGATAACGTCGGACTGACGTTACCGATCCATGTACCGATGCAATTTTAAGCCCATAGCCAAAATGTTGTAGCACAAATTAATTAATTAATTAATTAATTAGTAATCAACCCTTTTGCATGTAACTTAATTTAATGCTATCTAGCTCACGTGTTACGTTACGTGGTCCGTTATGTTTTCATTAACGTTATTACGCTTCTCATAGTTTTCAGTTTGCATTTGCTATATTTTTTAACATTAAATCGCTGTTTCCTCAAAGCTAAAATTTGCTAGAATTTTTCCAATCTAGTGTTCTAGTCGCACCAGTTTTAGCATACATGCTAAACAGCTAATCACACCGACCATACACACGAAAGGGTTAAACAGTTCTACAAAGATATCCAGTAGTCTGCATATTTTTTTGTCTCCCAGAATTCTCTTGAGTTAGATGTACAGGCGGAGCGCTGGACCATTAGTCTGCAACTGAGTGAGCTAGTAACGCAAACAGTTAACGCAAACTATCAACTCAACATGTCCTTAGTTTGGAGATATTCTGGTAATGAATGATAATAATAATATTCAAGAAAAAAGAGCTCTGGTATCGGTATCGGTATCGGCAGATATCCAAATTCAGGTATCGGAATCGGATCAGAACTGAAAAAAGGTGGATCGTTGCATCTCTAATAAAAACTTCATTTTTAACTGACCGCATCCAGAGCCACTTTAAAGAAGTTATTACTGAAAGTGTGAGAGACTGCTGAGGCTGCTTCTGTTCCAACAGGTGTCTCAGACCAGAGAGCGAGCCGCCAATAAGGAACGTGCAAGCCAATCCAAGGTTCTGGACCTGGAGACGCAGTTAAGCCGAACCAAAACTGAACTGAGCCAGCTACGACGGGACAAAGACGATGTAAGGAGAGAAACACACACACACACACACACACACACACACACACACACACACACACAGACATACATTCAAACACACACTGACACGGTCATAAACACACATACACACATAAGCACACATACGTTCTCACACCCATGCAGCTACTTCCAACACACACACACACACACACACACACACACACACACACACACACACAGACAGACATACATTCGAACACACACTGACACGGTCATAAACACACATACACACATAAGCACACATACGTTCTCACACCCATGCAGCTACTTCCAACACACACACACACACACACACACACACACACACACACACACACAGTCTGTCTAATGAATCTATGACTGTCTGTCTGATGAACCTATCCCTGTGTTCCTATCCCAGGCAGAGCGACGGTACCAGAGCCGGCTGCAGGATGTAAGGGACCGGCTGGAGCAGTCGGACAGCACCAACCGCAGCCTGCAGAGCTACGTGCAGTTCCTTAAGACCTCCTACGCCAACGTGTTCGGAGACTCCGCCCTCACCGGCTCCACACTGCGAGCCCCCTCTCCTGTCTGAGCAGACGTCCCCTGCGTCCCAGTTTGCTTGCCCCATAACCCCGCCAGTGCGCCCCAAACCGAATATGCTTCTGCTACTACCCTGACTGACCCAGTCTGAGTGATGTCTTACTGTGTACTGCGTAACTCAAAAATACCATAAAATGCCTACTAATGTTCTACTAATCAACCCTAGTTCCTCCTGTCATTTGTCTACAGAGTTCTTGAGCTGTTAACTGGGTTTCTCTGCTAAAGCAGAGCCTGTGCCAGGTTTTCTTAGTCAGTAGTAATTTCCAAATTCTGATTCTGCATCTCATTCAGGTGAAGTCCATGACAGTTATTTATACAATAATTACATTTGCATCCCTTGAAAAAGATTACAGATTTTTGTCATCATTCATTTTGAATTCATAATTTACCCATTTCAGTGTTCTTGAAAATATTTACAGGGTTTCTACAGGTTTTTTACATATTACACGATGTTGTAAGAGTGCTAAGTACAGATTGCCAGGTCCATACAGGGATTTATGCTGTGTGAAATTCATGGGTGCTGTCTGTTTTGATGCTGTTAGCAGAAATGGAAGGAGAATATTTATATTGAAAGTATAGTTGATCTTGCTTTTTATTGTTTGTATTGCAACCTTAACCTCTTGATGCATTTGTATCATAATTAAGACTTTCAGTACTGTAAGATCAGTGCAGTATACATAAAGCTACACCTCAAAGGAAATGCTTCTTGTTATTTTCTGCTGATGATTAAATACCTGAGCTTCCATTTTAATTACATAAGTATATTTTTATTGATGTATTTTATTCACATTGTATAGACTTTATAAAAGGTGCTCCGAAGTTCAATAAAATATCCATTCCATACAAAAAGCGTAATTTGTCCTAAATTAAATTTATTTTAGTGGTTTCTTAAACACCTTCAGGGGTCAGTTAAGCACAAATTAAACAACATACCCAACTCATCTTTCCTGGCAATATCCCTGTCATTAAAATATAGAAATGTTTCCTTTACCACATGCATATGCAAAGAATTTTAAGGTGCTGTGTTGTTCTGTATGAAAGGCATGTACCAGTAGCTCTCAAATGTTTGATGATCAGTGTGAAGTAGGCTATCTTTAGCCGCTGTCTACACCGTGACACATATTTACTGATAATCCCCTATCTTTGGTAAAAGTACTGTTTCTAGAAATGGCTCCACCTCTCAGTATCCACTTTAAATTTTAATTAAGAGAGAGATTTCTGCAAGAAGTGACCATATTGCATATCATTTATTACAGAATTAACTGTCCTCACCTTCACAAACAGGCATCTCATATAGTAGCCACAGTGACTCACTCCTCTTTAAATCTCTCCCCTTAGAAGTTATTTATACCACAGTCACTTGCAAAACTCTTTGGCGTGAAGGGGCTTTGACTTTGTTCTGCAGCTCTCTGGTTCTCCTTGCAATTTCAGTTTGTCCATTTTTTTCCAAGCTGAAGACGGTTGCCATGGCATTCCTCCCCTCTCCTTCATCCCTCCTTCTCCTTCATTTTCTCTCCTACATCCCCTCTTTCTCCTCCTCTTCATAAAACTCCCCCACCTCTATCCCCCTCCTCTCCCTCCACTCCTCTCTGTGGTTTCTTATGCTGTCCTGTTAAATGTACTATGTGGGTCATACATGTCATCCATGCCACAACCTGTCATAAGTTCTGAGAGGAATCTTAGGCATGGACAATAAAGGAATCAGGTGCAATTGGCTGCTTGGTACAGTAAAGAATTCCTGAGAATGGGTGGGACAGCGCTTCAGTCAGTCAGCCAGCTAGCTGTCAGTTTGAGAGGGTGGGAACATATAACTGAGAACATCTGTATGGCAGAGCTGGAGGAATGACCTCACTGTACATCTTAAGGATCCCCAACACTTGATATCCACTGTGAAACTCTTAACAAGGATTCAGAAAAACATTTCCAGAAATGTAATACATCAAGGGACAGGGAAGGGGGTGGGGGAGATCCCAGCTGGAGAAGACATACGTGTGACATCATCTCCCACCTCTCAGAATGTTGCATATGATTACACACCCATTCATACCAAGCATAATTCCATGACATGGAAATTATGACTATGTTAACTTTTTTTTATATCACTGCTAGCTACATGTATAATGAAACGTCTTTTTTTTTTTTTTACTTAACACAACTCTGGAAAACCGGCTGAAATTCTAACACAGAAGTGTGTGCTGTCAGATCAATGTTGTTTGACTTTCAACATGTTCTTTTCATCAGTTTTCAATTTTGTAAACTTTAGAAAACTTTGGTTACAGCAAATAAATGCATTTTCATTATTTCAGTGGATATAACCAAACAGAGTCTTAATCACATCATATCTTCCATGACTGGGCCCAACTACTGCCTTAACAGCTGATGAGAAGAATGCTCAGATAAAATCACTGAGCCATAATTTCTACGTAAAACACGAGCATGCACAGTTGTAAGCGTATTATACAATATTTTCTTGAGGAGAGAAGGTGTACGTTTTAAAATGATTTATTAAAAACCAATCCAGTCCAATCCAATTAATTTTGTATGCAATATAGGCTATTTTCTCAATGTATAGTATACGAATTGATACTGATGCACCTTACTTAGAGGTAATGAATGCTTAGTACAGAATTTGTTTAAGTGTCTTACTTCTCTGGGCTCCTACTGACTCCATAAATTCGGCGCCATGACGGTGCAGGACAGGCATCGAGGCTTTCATGCGCTTGCGAAGCTTAAATTTGGAATCTGAAACTCAGTGAAGGTCTTTCCTCAGCGCATTCCGCGCTCCTGAGAACATCACCGCGATAGAACTTCTGCAGCATCAATCAAACGCTCAGGAGCATCTGTTAACACAGAAATCAATTAGAGAGGAATGCTATAAGTAAGGTGTCGACATCCTCCTCTTTTAAATGATGGATTGAGATTTTACTGATTCAAGATACATTATCTTGGAGTACTTTCAAGATGGGAATTAAAGAGAACGAATCTAAATGAACTTCTAAATGACATGGTGAAGTAAATATCTGTAACAATTTACCCATTCTTTGGGTTGGAGTTGTTCATCTTTGTTGGGACAAATAAACAAAAACACTTGAATAATATTAGTTCATAGTCTTGAGACAATGAAATATTATCAGAAGAACTGTCCACGTTTTACAAATAAAGGATACTGTTTCATTCTTTATGGCTAAACACCGCCACTTGTATTTCGATAATGGTATTTAGGTCTGTTGTAGTATGTGTTTCGGGCGCATCAGTCTCGGCAATTTCCGTCAGTTTGCGGACACCTTCGGGCGGTTGCTGCGGTGTATGATGTCACCGCCCCACGCAGTATATTATAGTTGGTCCGTGTCTACAAGCGACTTTATTTGCGGAGAGCATTGCCCGCTGTCGCCTCTGTTGCTATAGCAAGCTACGTAGAATCCTTGAAAAGGTAAGTCAAAATATTGTGACAAGGTTAGATCTACAAAGGTTTGAGCGGTTGAAATCAACATAAATATATATATAAAGCAACCCGTTAAATGACGAATGTTTGTCCAACTTCTAATAAATGTTGTCAGGTGGTTGGCAGATAGCCTAAACTAATTCTAAAATGAATGTTAGTTATAAAAGCACAGGGTGTCCTTTGGCTACCGTGGCTCATTCTAATAATGTACACATTGTGCTACGTGCATGTTCTTCTGTAGCTTACTCGCACTGTGATGTCTTAACTAGAGAACTGGTCACTCTCTCTTGATCCCACTTTAAAAATAAGATCCGTTTATAAGAATATTTAAAATGCTGTTTTAAATTCCGCCACCCAACCAGCAACGTTTGACCAAGTACAAACAAGGTGCACAGCTACCGCTTCGTTACAGCACATCTGTGTAGCCGGTATGGATGGGATCAAAACGGTTATAATGCGTTTCATGCTTAATGCACAAATTAGTGTCAGTTAGCGAATTTACTGGTGTTGTGGTGTAATCATGGTACATAGATTAGCGTACTGAAGTCAAATCGCCTGTTCGTGCAGCGTTTATACAGCGCAACGCTCGTTATACAGTGGAAGATGACTAACTACTTAATGCAAATGTTTACAGAGCGGCATCTCGTGTCGTAGACATTATATTTAGGACAGTTATGCGTCAAGGTGTCGGGAGGATTATTTGAGTTTTCGGTTTTCGTGGATGACATTTTTCTCATCCATCGAAGGACCCGCCCAGCGTTAATACAATAGAAATGTCATTAAACAAGTCGATCAGGCTATCTTAATGGACAGCAAATGTTTATGACTACACAGTGTCCATATTTGTATCCAAATTCTGCGATCTAAATGCTCAACGACGAACGTGGAAGTTAAATATGTCTCGTTTGATTTCATATACACAAAACTGTCAACGTGCTTGACATTTGCTGGTTGGCTCGCGACATTTGCTTGTTTTCACGTTTGACAGCGATCTGACATCAAATGGCTGCCAGTGTTGTTATACCCATTTATGCCGGCGACAGCTGGTTAAAGAGCTTACCGGGAAACATCTGTGTCCGTCGAGGTAACCCAATACAGTAGAACGCGTTATTATAGGAGCCCTCTCTTCTTCTGCACGCTCATTTGATGCACACCTGTGAACATTAAATGAGCGTGTACATCAGATAAGGTAAACAAGCTCGCTCATTGTCCTAAACATAGTGCATTTTAGATTATTTGTTCGTTGTTGGTTAAACAAGGAGAAATGGGCAAGTATGTCTTTATCACCTAATTGCGTGTCGTGATAGCAGTAGTAGCAGCGGAACGGTGGCTAGGTGGGTCGAATGTTTATTTCCTGTTAGCTGTTACCTGTTGTAGAGTCCCTGGGCCCTGTAATGGTGATCACAGCAACAGGCCTGTTTAAGTATTTAAGATGGACATGGTTCTCAGACCATCTGGACAAATGAAAATATGCCCTCTTGAATTCAGTTTCAAAATTTGGGTGTTATTATTCCATTTTTTATGAACTAGTTTATTTGTTCATTCATTCACTCATTCATTCAATTTGCCGACGGCCTTAATCAGTGGATGATATGGTAATGTAACATACTACTGGCACATGGCAGTTACAGTAGGCTAAAAATAATTAAGCGTTAAGGCAAGGATAAAATACAAACAACCTGAAGGTACAGTAATTCCTAACAGTAGTCTGTAAGAACACCAACCTGACATCATAGCATTCACAGTGTTCAAAACAGCAATCCATAAGAACAACATTAACTGGCATCACAATGCCATAGCCATAGATGCTAACAATTGTTGCGTCTTTTAGCTGTATTCTATAGGAAGGGGCAGGGCCAGGAATGCACACTCAGACATGTGTTAGACATGCCTGCGAGGCCACACAATGGTTCCCCTTTCCCCTTCCTCATTATGTTTTCTCAATCTTTTTTATACGAATTTAAGTCCCCTGATCCGTCAATCATTCATCTGGGCCATTTATTTCTCTAATAGAGAAGTCCTGATGCCGTCCTGGTCATGTATTCTAGGACTGGACTCCCGTCCCTTCTCACAGCAATGTCATTATTCAACATTAACTTGTTAATCAAATTTAAGATCTATTCTGAGACCTAGCGCCTGAGTGCAGAATTCAATTATGAAGTATGTATTCATGGGGGCTGGGCAGCTTCTGTCTGCCGCCAGGATGTCTTTGGTATGTCGCACCATCAGCTGAATTCTGGGAATGTTCCAGGCTGAGCATCTTAAGCTTAAGTGCTTGTGATGAAGGGTGGAGGTGAAGGGTAGTATTAACCAGGACTCAGTCTGAATGCTACTTCCTTATTTTTGTGCAAGGTCACTCGCCCCCCCCCCCCCCTACCCCCGCCCCATCCTTCAAGGTTCAAGGAACCTGCATCTTGTTTTTTTTTAAAAGAGACAGGATGGGTGTGGTTTCCTCTGTCACTGTGGAATAAACTGACACTTTTGTAAGGCGTTTTATGCATGCACACAGTCTGATTACTTTGATTGTTTGTTTTAGATTTTGACTAACAAATTAAAGCAAAGACAGTATTTACATTCTTAATTATTTCTTCCACATCATCAGAGGCATGTTGAATGGTGAAATCAACAAAACATATGTGTATTTGTAATTCCAAGTCACACATAAGAAGTTAAGTAAGAAGTGGTGATAGTGAGCATGCAAGCACACCCTTAAAATAAAGTGAGGCCCGTTTATGTAACTTATATTTTCTTAGATTGTTCTGTGGGTCCATTTTAAGTAAATCAGGGTCCAGCCTCCAAACTCTAGTAGTGTGTGTCAGTGGACTGGGCCAATGGTCCACTTTCTGGTTCTGTTCAGGATGGCTTTTGGAGGTGTTGCTCCAATGGTGATGTCTTGTTGTTTGTCTTGGTTGGATCTGCAGTACAGAGAACACTGTTCAGTGCTGCCAGCCTGCCATTTTACACTGTGTCTGATAAGGCATTGCTTAGCAACAGCATAGAGCTCCATGGCAACAGCACCATGGCCTGTAATATGGTAAGAGAAACAGTTTCTGTGTTTTATTATTTATGTTAATTCATTAGTAATATTTTCACGGTTGAGATCAGTTGCTTGTTAAGTGTCTCTGGCCAGTCTCCTCCACTGCTTGTGGCCTTGTTTCATGTGGTGTCCTGGCATAACCCAACCCCCGATGTGCTGCTATTGCTGTTTTCACCTCAGGGAGAGCTCAAATTATCTCAGAGCCAGTAAAATGCAAACTGTGTCCAGCCCGAGTCTGTTTTATCTCACTGTGTGCGGCCTGTTAAATGAGTTCTGTGGTACAGTAGTGCCAAACTGAGGGAGAGTTTACCATCCAGTGAGGGCTGAAGAGGTAAAATGTAAGGTCAGTTCATGTTGGTTTCCTCTCAATGTAATGCAGCTTTGTGGGAAGGGGCAGATCGATTACATGCTCTGCAGTATTAATGAGTTTCTTCCTGCTTCATTCATGTAGGTTTCTTACGTGAAGCTGTTTACCTGACGCAGTTTACAAAAAAAATGTAAAGAAGGAGATTGATTTCACCTCCCAAATCATGTCTGTTGTGTAACCGTGTATAATGTTGTGTTCTATAACCAGACAGCCAGCAGCTCCTGCCACCATGTCCAAATTTATTAAACCCAAACTGAAGGTACACTTCATCGAGAAACACTTCAGAATGTATGTGTGTTTGTGTGTGGTGCACAGTAGGGGAGTGGGAAGTGTGTAGAATCCACTGAAGGGTCTAGAATCCTGAGAGCACGAAGAAGTCATGTGAGCAGGTCAGCTGGTGGAGGGGGTTGGACAGTACGCCCTGGAAATGTTTGCTGTATAATGATGCTCACAGGCTGGATTGAAGCCTGGATACCTCTCCACCACTGTCTTGTCATTCCAGGACAGGTTCACCTGACTGAGGGACTTGAACTGTGACTCTATCCACATTTTTTATTTGACAGTTCAAGCCATCATTATGCTTGTCATCATGACAGTCGGAAAGCCATGTCATGCTTTCTTAGGGTCTAATCATGAAACAACACCACTGCACCATTGGTGTCATATGTTTCTTATACTAATGTTGAGGGATTCTTTTAAGTATTATTCTTTCAGTGGAGAGCACATTTGTGTAAAAAAATGCATAAAGACTTCAGTTTTTTAGTGATACAGTGCATGAAGAGCATGAGCGTGTTTGTAGGTTTTCTTTGCATGAATCTGGGTTGCAGTGGTCTTGTCATTTTGAATAATATGCAATCAAAGCACTGACACACCTAACACAAAAAACTAACTGCTAATTGGGAAAATATTCACCTAACTCAAATATGGGTTTATTTTATAGTGAGTGTGCTAACCAAAATGTCAAAAAAGGCCTAATTGTGCCAGTCAGTGTGCAGTGTTTTGATTTTATCCCAAATAGGGTTTCATTCTGATTCTGAGGGTGTGTTTGTTTTGCTTCTTGGAATGTGCAATTGGAGTGTGTGTTCAAGCCAAAAATGACGAGGCTTTAGAATACATCACTTTCCACAAGAAAGGACAACAGACAAAATCTTATCCTACAAGTTAATTCCCGCACAGGTGTTTTTTTTTTCATGTCAAAAGGGGAAGTCCCATAACAGGTACATTTCTAGCCAGAGAACAGGCCAGAGAGTGTCATTGTCAGGATCACCCTGCTCCCTTGCACTATCGACCGCACAGGATACACATGAGGAGGAGAGGAAGTGACTCACAGATGCAGGAGAGGAAGTGAACCTGTGTTTTCCTCTGAAGGGCATTGTTTCCATTTGCAGTCAGCAGCACTGCACTCTGGACGCCCTTTGCTTTTAAAACCCACCCTGCTGTTCCTTGTACATTCCTCAACCTTGGATACTCCCAGCCTGACGTTATGTGCCTCAGAGACCCAATGGTTTCTCCTAAGATGCAGATTTGAATGACCTCATGCATTTCTGACAGACTGTCCCATTCCGTCAAGGGCGTGAGTTCTTTCACCAAGGAGGCTCAAAGTCATTGTTTGGTTCAAAATTCTTTTTGTGTCACAATGCAGTCTTTCCTGGGGTTAAAAAGTGGCCTGATTTCTTCAATATGTTCATTTGACTTGTTTTTACTGTGAAGTCATTCACCTGACCCCATTATCCAAGTGCAAGTACACCACATGACCATAATGCATCTGTAAATGAACAGGGGCCTTAAAGTCTGGCGCTAGAGCTAACCAGATAATTTATGCAAAAAAATGTGGCTAACACCCATGAGGGACGGTACCTTTAACTCATGAACAACTTGCAAGTCCTGATACTGAAGAATGTATTTGACAAACACTGATATTTACTGCTTAAATTATTCTGTTACTTTAGTTCTTCATGGAGTCAATCAATATACATCCCCCTCGCCCCAAGTGCTCCATCTTTAGGCTTGCTCTGTAAAGTGCCCCCCCCCTTGGCATACTTCCACTCAGTGTCTATAAATATCACTCTTTCTGCAGGGAACCCACTGCCTGTCTCCGTGAAAAAATGAATCGATAATCAGGGAGAGAGGAAAAGGAGGGGGAGCAGCAGGAGAAAAGTGGCCCTAAAAAGAGTGAAGGGAGGTCATGCAGGCAGACGGGCTCCCCAGAGGCCTCCTGTGCTTGTTGAAGGCCCAAAAGTGGTGGTCGGAGGGACAGGCAGAAGGACATATGCGCATTCATATGGGGGTCATCGTCCCTCTGAAATCAGACCCATTCTGGCATGGCTCCACTTTGGCAACCTGTTATAATGTATCTTCTGCCAGGTCATTTTACAGAGTACAGCCTTGACAGCAATGTTTCAGACCAATCCAAGCTGCATCTCATTGCGTTCCTGATGTCCTGCGTTCAGTGTAATGCACTAGATCTCTGGTTGCACTGGGGTCAGCCTCAGCTAAGGTGTTTCTGACCGTGAAAATGAACTGAATAAGTTGTGGTGTCAACAGCAGAAGGTAAGCAAAGGGCTAAGAAGGAAAAAATGAGAGGTGAATAATAGAGAAAGAGAGAGAAGGAAAAACAGAGAGGAGAAAGAGGGAGGGGCAAGAGAGAAGGAGATAAAGAAAAACAGAGGGTGAGAAAGAAATAGAGGGATAGAGTGGAAGAGGGAACTGGTCTTATCTAGTGTGCTCACACTCCAGTCAGAGGGGAGAGGCTGCAGTTACAGCTCCTGGGCAGGCAGCCAAAGTTGAGGGGTGAGATTCGGGGCCAGAGAGGTGCAGAGTCACCCTTTGAGGTGGTGAGGGGGGTGTTATCTGGGATCTGCAGCTGGGCCGCAGTTTTGAGATGTTCCTGACCTTTTTAGAAATTTTGAAATGTTTGTGGCGAGTTGATTGCTTTTTTGGCTGCAACTAGAGGAAACAGTCCTGGAAACAAGGGTCCTGCTCTCACATACATTGAGGAGCTATTTCGCTGGTTTTCCTTTGTCACACACACACTTACTGAGTAGCTGTTTCACTGACATTCCTTCCTTACACACACACTGAGGAATTCATTTGCTGGTCTGCTGCTGATTGCCACTATAGAATGAAAAGGAGATAAAAACAACTGTAGAACAGCCCTTGTTCAGGTGCTGTTTGTAATTTAGCAGGGTTTTTCATTTGTTTGTTTTCTTGTGGTATCCTCCTCCCATAACCAGGAGCTACCTCCCATAATGAATGAAGTCAGCACAAGATGGACAAACAGATTTTATGTTAATTAATTAATAGGTGCCTCTCAGCTGTGATCATTTTGAAAGCTTCCTGATGTCACTCTTACTGTGACATCATCATCATCTTGTTTTAACCAATTGGGAGCATGGAGGAGCCAAATGAAGGAGTAGAGCCAGGTAGTAGGGACAGAATGTCAAACTGTGCCAGATCTTCCTGCTTTTCTTGGATAGTGTCCAAATGCAGGGTCTTCTTGGTTGGGGCCACACCCAATTGGTGTGGAAGTGTTTACTAAGTCCCAGAGCGACATCATTGTAGGGAGATGGTTTACTAAGTATCATCCTGATTCAAAGAGGAGGTTGATCAAAAAATAAATTTGATATGTGTAATGAACCAAACCTTAAATGGAATGTAGAGAGAAAGCCAGCTCTTTGCAACCACATAGCATCTTGTATGGTCTCCTTTTCTATGCAGGAGTCAAGCTGCAGTCATCACCTCACTGGGATTTAGGTTGACTGTTTGGGGTTGGGGGGGTCCACACTGCCTTGATTGGGAAGCTGCCACTGTCACACTTGAGAATTAACTCAAGATCTCATGCATGTTCAGCAAAATGCAAGTGAAAATTAGGGCTGGCCCTGTCTATATCTGATGTCCCACCTTATAGCTTGACATGTGGTTGAAGTTTTTCTGCGAAAGAGCTGGCTAGCAGGACACTCCCCTTCCCTTTCCGGGTCCACTGGAAGAATCAGTCACACATACGCACACATGCATGCCCTTCACCCCCTGGCCCCTAGCTATACACATCATCTCTGCACATACTTGGCTAGCAGGGCAGGTGGAATAGGAGGGGGGGGGGGGTGCTGACAGTAGCTCTCCAAATGTACCTATTTGCATGATGACCTGTATGTTCAGAGGTTTGAGTAACGTGTCCTGATCAGTCCTTTAAGATCTCAGTTGTTTAAGGAGCTTGGGGGGGGGTGTGGAGGAGTGGTGTTTGTTGGAGGGGAAACAGTTATACAATCAAAGATAACTGAAGGAAAAATGGGACCCGTATGTACTTCCATTCACACTGTGTTGGCCTGTCTTCACCTATTTGTGCTGTGTGTGTGTGTGTGTGGGTGTACGTGCTTGCATTTGCACAGAAAATGGACACCGGCGGGTTGAAGGTTCTGGAGTCAGCGGAGGACATCCAGGAGCGCCGGCAGCAGGTTCTGGACCGGTACCGGCGCTTTAAGGAGCTATCAGTGCTGCGTCGGCAGAAGCTGGAGGACTCCTACCGCTTCCAGTTCTTCCGCCGAGATGCTGACGAGCTGGAGAAATGGATCCAGGAGAAGCTGCAGATCGCCTCAGACGAAAGCTACAAGGACCCTACCAACCTGCAGGTCAGGGAGGCGCTAGGCTTCTCTCTCTGCCGTCCATTTATTAAAGCTTGAAATGATTACTTTTAAAATATTGTCTTTTTAAAATGCATAGTTATTTTAAGAAGCACTACTGAAAAGAAAATATGATATATTATAGTTTACTTTTTCTTGTTCAAATTTTTCTTTGAGGATGCCTTTATCCAGAGCAACTTACAGAGTTCATATTTGACATATTATTCTTTTACACAGCGTGATTCAGATTGAGCACCTTGTTAAAGACTGAGAATAGAATCTTCAGCCCTCTGGTTACAAGCCCACTTCTTGACTCCACATGGCAGACATTAGTTATTTATTTTGCACAGCAGACACTGTTATGCTGGATGACTTGTATATCTTACGTTTTCAACATAAATTTACTAAGGCAACTAGGGTTAAGAACCTTTCAGACGTTACAGTAACCCACCTGGGCTTCAAACCTCCAACCTTCAGGTTTCAAAAGCAGCTTGTTTCCAGCGAGGGTCACCCGTCTCTCCCCTGCATCTCACCTGTGTCTCACCTACAGGGCAAGCTGCAGAAGCACCAGGCCTTCGAGGCAGAGGTTCAGGCCAATGCGGGTGCCATTGTCAAGCTTGATGAGACTGGCAACCAGATGATAGCTGAGGGCCACTTCGCTGCAGAGACCATCCGTGTAAGGCTGCACATATTTATAGAAATGATTTAAATGTGAAAGCAATGTTATTTGTAACACAGGTTTCATTTTCTGCTTGTGTCTTTGGACTTATATTGAAGTTAAAGCTTTACTAAACATTGCAGTTTCCTTCTTGTTTTTTCAGCTATTTCCTGTATGTGGATATCATTTCCACCCATATGCATTGCAGACTAACCCTGTGATGGTTGATTTGTATTAATTTAGAATGTATTTTATTATTCCTAATATTTGCCCATATCCCTACCATATTGTTGTATGACATACAAATGGTTATATATGTAATGGAATCTTCAGTGGCTTAGCCTGCATACACATTTAAAGAGGAAAGAAAACAGTGTAACTCCCACAGTCTAACCCCGCTGTGTTTGGTTCAGTCTTTTACGCCCTACCGGACTGCCCAGCGGCCCATAGTCAAAAGTGTCAATATTCATGATTATATACAAGTAGGTGCCTCGAGTGCTGTGAGCTTCCAGGAATTTCAGTTTTCTTTTTTTCCATGTTCAGTGTGTTCTCTCCTTTTGGGATGTGGGTCTTTGTTCATTTAGCATTTGTTTATTCTATGGCTCAGGAGTCCTAGAATGACATGCACGATATAGAGTGAACCCTGTTATTCACTCATCAAAGCAGCTTTTATTCTCATCCATATTCATGAAGGAATGTCTGAAAACTTTCCACTAGGTAATTCATATGTATAATTTTCCTCATATGTTTCCTCATGAATATTGATGAAAATAAAAGCTGCGTTGATGAGTAACAAGCCTTCAAACTCTGAACCAAGATATCGATTGGTGATTTCATGGTTGAATATTTGAGGAAATATTTGCTCTCACCCCTGATGTGTGTTCTCTGCTCTCTTCAGCCCTTTGTTTGCTGTGCAGTGGTCCTTCCTGGCTGCCTGGTCCCTGATAGACATGCATGCGCATGATTTAGTTGGAGGCAAACACATTGATGGTCTCCCTACCTTTATCCTTTTCTCTCCCTCCCTATCTCCCCTCTCTCTCTCTTCCTTCCTCTCCTACTCTCTCACCATCTGTCTCCCTCCTCTTCTCTCTATTCCCTTCTCTCTCTCTCTCTCTTCCCCTCTCTCCCTTCTCTCTCACCCTTTTTCTCGATCTCTCCCTCCCTTCCTCTATCCCTCTTCTCCCTTCCCCCTGTTCTTCCCTCTCTCAGACTCGCCTGGAGGAGCTGCACAGGCTGTGGGACCTGCTGCTGCAGAAGATGAAGGAGAAGGGTGTGTGTCTGCTGCAGGCGCAGAAGCTGGTGCAGTACCTGCGTGAGTGTGAGGACGCCCTGGACTGGATCAGCGACAAGGTGACAGGGGAGGGGTCTGCAAATGCACTGAGCCTAGTGTGGGGGGGCAGGGCAGGGCGTGGCAGGGCGGGACATGGGGGTGGAAATGGGTGTCATGCTACTCTTCTAACTCATCAATCCTCTTCAACTTGTTGAAACGAATAATCATCTTCACAACCATTTCTTGTATTAATTTGGATGCCCTGCCCATTAAGAGCTGTAGGCAATAAAGTTAACGTGGAAAATTTTATACACTGTATATATGTATGTATGTAACATTTAGATTTATAAATATTCTATTTTAGATCATCCCCCCACATTAACGTGTTTATGTATGTCCCTGTGTGTCCACGTATGTGTTGTTGTGGTTGTTTGTTTGTGTTCCTTGTGTGTGATACATGTGTATTTGTGTGGCTTGTGTTCCTGTGTGTGTGGTGTTTGTGTGGTGTGTGTCTGTTTGTCTACAGGAGGCCATAGTGACCTCAGAGGAGCTGGGGCAGGACCTGGAGCATGTGGAGGTCCTGCAGAAGAAATTTGAGGAATTCCTGGCAGACCTGGCAGCCCATGAGGAGCGGGTGAACGAGGTGAACCAGCAGGCGGGGCGGCTGGTGCAGGAGTCCCACCCGGAGGCGGAGCTGATCTCCAAAAAACAGGCAGAGGTGAACGCTGCCTGGCAGAGGCTGAAGGGCCTGTCCCAGCAGAGGCAGGGGAAGCTGTTTGGCTCAGCTGAGGTGCAGAGATTCAACAGGTACAACTGCCTCACCTTCCTGTGTGTGACATGTTTGGCAAGCTGTCATCAGCACACTTTCTCTCTTGTTTGTATGGTGTTGCTTCTCTAAATATCCAGCTGTATGAATGTACAGTGACTGATAAAATGTGATATGAGTGGGGTTCCTGAGGGTTCTTGCTTCTGTGGTGCTGCAGGGATGTGGATGAAACAATCGGCTGGATTAAGGAGAAGGAGCAGCTTATGGCATCTGATGATTTTGGGAGGGACCTGGCGAGCGTGCAGGCCCTTCTGCGCAAACATGAGGGGCTGGAGAGAGACCTGGCAGCCCTGGGAGACAAGGTGAGGCTCACACACACACACACACACACACATACATACATACACACACACACACACACACACACACACACACACACACACACGCACACACACACACACACACACACACACATGCACACACACACACACACACACACACACGCACGCACGCGCACGCACGCACTCACACACATGCACGCACACACACGCACACACACGCACAGGCACACATTTTTCTGAGATTGTCTGAAGCTGATTTGGAGCTTTACACATGGGCTTTATGTCTCACAGTGTTTCAGAAGTGGCTCACCACATTGACCCCTGTCTTCCTTTTCCCTTTCTTCTTCCAGGTGAACACTCTGGGTGTGGAGGCGGAGCGTCTCCAGAAGACACACCCCCACAACGCCACTCAGATCCAGCTGAAGAGGGACGAGCTCATCACTAACTGGGAGCAGATCCGTGCTTTGGCCGCTGAGCGCCACACCCACCTCAATGACTCGTACAGGTAAGCCAAGCCCCGCCCCACCCCACGTGCTAATTAATGGTGTCCACTGGGATTCTGGGTGGACTGCATGAGGCAGGTCTGTCTAAAGCTCAATGTCTGGGTTTAAACAGCACAAATGATGGAAGTGTGTCTGGTATGGTGTGGTCCAAACAGTTATGAGTCTCAGGCCAGTCCTGAAGGGGATACCAAGAGCAATTAATTTGTCAAATCAAGTTTATTTTGTATAATAGCCTTTACTCTAAGAACCATCACCGAGCACCTGAGAAAATTTAGAAATGTGCGTTTAAAATGAACGTTGAAATGAATTGTAGCACAAACACAGTGGCAGTCAGATCAGATACCTAGGTTCTTGAGTACACGTATTATTTGTATGCCTCCTCTCCTTGATACTGTGGTAAGGAGCAAGTGTGGAACTTCACTGCTGAGTGTTGTGCTTCCTTCCACCCCCTGCAGGCTGCAGCGCTTCATTGCAGATTTCCGCGACCTGACCAGCTGGGTGACGGAAATGAAGGCGCTGATCAACGCTGATGAGCTGGCCAATGACGTCGCTGGGGCTGAAGCTCTTCTGGACCGACACCAGGAGCATAAGGTAACGAAGAAGAGAACACTTAAATGATTGTGTGTAGGGACTTCAATGCACTCTGTCCCAGCTGCAGGGGAAAAATTACATTTCTATTGGGTTGTGTTATTCATTTTCAGTCCGATGTAAAAACAGAAGTCCAGCCCTGAGGAAATTCCCAACTTAAATCCCTATAGTAACTTATCATACAGTGTTATAGGTGTTGTGTGTGTAATAGTTCAGTGTTACTGTTGTTTGATGTGCAATGGTCCTGTGTTCCAGGTGTCTGGTAGGTGTAGTGGTTTACTGTTACCTGGTTCTTTATCCACAGGGGGAGATTGATGCCCATGAGGATGGCTTTAAGGCCACCGATGAGGCAGGTCAGGCCCTGTTGAACATGGGACATTATGCCTCTGAGGAGGTGAAGGAGAAGGTAACCGAGTCAGTGGGCCTGTGTGTGTGTTTAAGTGCACGTGTGTAGCTATGTGAGTGTGTATATATCTGTGTATGTCCATGCATATGCATACCTGTGCATGTATGGGGTCAGTGTATCAGTGGCCTTTCTCCATTGGCCCTTCTCCATGTGAAGCTCCTCCCCTGTGTGTCTGCGCAGTTGGGTATCCTGGCTGCGGAGAAGCAGTCCCTGCTGGAGCTGTGGGAGCTGCGCAGACAGCAGTACGAGCAGTGCATGGACCTGCAGCTCTTCTACAGGGACACCGAGCAGGTCGACAACTGGATGAGCAAGCAGGAGGTAGAGTGTGAACATACATCACTGCAAACTACACGCATCAGCGGATTTCATGTGCATTAGCAACATTACACTTGCATTAGCAAACGTTAGATGCATTAGCAAACACTAAATGCCTTAACAAATATTATAGACCCATGAATAAATGCTGTGCATGCAGAATAAAGACACTACACACATTAATATATTCTACATGCATCAATATGCATTACAAACATTAGCGAACATTACATGCATCAATATACACTACTTACATCATGAAGAAGAGGAGGTTGTACTAAAAAACCTTGTCAATTGAATTTCTTGTCCATTTCTTAATATGCTTGTTCTTTCACATTTAAATGAGTTACACTTTCCATTTCGTTGCATTACATTCATTTAGCAGACGCTCTTATCCAGAGCGACTTCCAGCACAATAAAACGTAAGTGTATCCATTCAATTTGAATGAGCAACAGTGTCACACCAGGCTAATGACAGTCATAGACCAGTGTGTGTGAGCATAGTACTGTTCAAGCTCTAACACAAGTTACCTTTTGCAAAATGACTAGACAAGGGAAGCCAAGTATACTACCATACATCAGTCACTAGATCACAGAATCCAAAACACATTGTGATGCTACATGTAAACTTTACAACTGATACCACTTAATTTCGGGTACGTCACTCATTATTTCTGTGTGAGAAACCACACAATCTGGTTCATCTAATTTCAATGCAGTATTGTAGTATTACCTAATTTTTACACTATTATCCCCTTATTGAAACAAAGTGCAGCCAAAAATTTATTTTTGAGAGGGGTCTAAGGTATGACCAAAGCCTGTGGCTTCTCTCCTTTCTGTAGGCCTTCCTGTTGAACGAAGACCTGGGCGACTCTCTGGACAGCGTGGAGGCACTGCTGAAGAAACACGAGGACTTTGAGAAATCCCTTAGTGCTCAGGAGGAAAAGATCACTGTGAGATCAATGGACTATTTAATTCTTTTATTACACTCTATGCCGTTTTCTTCTGTTTAGTCCAATGAACTGTATGCTCTTCCCTCTGTGGGCTCTTAGTAAAAGGATTAAATCTGACTGATTTTTCCTGTGTTATGCCTTTCAGGCCCTGGATGAATTTGCCACTAAACTGATCCAGAACAACCACTACGCCAAGGAAGACGTGTCTCTGCGCAGAGATGCGGTGAGAGGCTGAGAGAGACGCTTCTTTTCCTGTCCACTTTATTCTGCCTTCTCTCAAATTGATGCTTCACATTAGCATTTCCCCAACACCTGGAATCAGTGTTTGTACAGTGCTTGTTCAATGTCCTTTTAAAAACTGTAGTGGTAGAATAAACTTGCACATGCAGTATGGAAGCTTGTTTATTTGGTAAGCAATGCTGCACAAGCTGTAGGCATTACAGCATAAAAGGGGAAAAGATAAGGAATGGTTTTGAGATATAAACACATACATGCTTTTTGCATGTATATTACAAAAACTGTGTACACACCGTTCCATATAGATACGTGTTTGTGGGTTGCTGTGTGTCAGGCACAGTGTGGTGTGTAATCGCGCGCTCCCCTCTCTGTGTGAGCAGCTTCTGAGCCGGCGCAACGCACTTCACCAGCGCGCACAGGCGCGCCGTGCCGCCCTGGACGACTCCTTCCACCTGCAGCAGTTCTTCCGGGACTCCGATGAGCTCAAGAGCTGGATCAACGAGAAGATGAAGACCGCCACCGACGAGGCCTACAAGGTCAGAGAGCTGTTGTTTTCAATTATATGTCAGGTTTAGAACCAAGGAAACCAAACTGTAATGTCACTGATGACAGAAACACCCTCATTGTTTGATGAACTGGTCAGATGTGAAAAGTATGGCCTATAGAATCTATAGAATGTAAACAAATGAAAATGGAATAGTATTCCCATTCTAAGTGCAGGTATTTTTACTTATATTGTTTTTATTATTATTTATAGTAACTTGTTTATAATAGTTAGACAAAATGTTTACGTGTTGTGGCCTTTGACCTCTTCCCGCAGGACCCCTCCAACCTGCAGGGCAAAGTGCAGAAGCACCAGGCATTTGAGGCTGAGCTCTCGGCCAATCAGAGCCGCATTGATGCCCTTCAAAAATCAGGGCAGGAGCTGATTGACCGAAAACACTATGCTAAGGATGAAGTGTCTGCCCGCATGGAGGAAGTCGGCACACAGTGGAAGAAGCTTTTGGAAGCCACCGAGCTAAAAGGTTAGAGATGTTGACGTCTTGGGCAGGCAGTGGACTGTAGGCAGGAAATGGACTCAAGTCATGGTTAACAATCAACTCTTGAATTCTGAAAACACAATTTCATTGGAAATTGAAATGACATGTTCACCTTACAGTGTAACATATTTGGCTCTTTAGCTTGGGGTAGGGGGCAGAATAACTGCCACTTCTCTGTCAGGCCTAGTAAAAAAGCAGATGGAGGAAATTCAAGCACAGCCAACATCAGTTGATATGATTTGGATGTAGATGATTGGAAGCTGAGACATTCAGCTGACAGTGTTGACGCTCACTAGTGCCTAGCAACCCAGAGAGTTCCCTGCTTGGTATTCCTGCAAGTGTAACATGAGATCCTGAAGTCAGAATATGAGTGTACTCCTCAAAGGAAATAAAGCATTGGAATTAGCAGCTGTGCTGACTGCTGAAATCCAGTCCTAAATAGCAGCACTCCATCCCTGATTTTTATCTTTACAGTTACTGTTATCACTATGCTATTGCATTCTCAGAGTGGTGTAGAGTCATTATGCAATAGCATAGTGATAACAGTAACTGTAAGAATAAAAATATGCAAATCACCCAGAGTCCAAATGAATGGTGTTAGTCACTCCACAGCGATAACTATTAAAATAACGTAAGCGTTAGTTACAATAGTTATTTTTGGAAGAACTTTCAGAGCAATTTTTTAAAACAATGTTCCAACATTAAAGTACATTGAACTAATCAGAAAAAAAATCAGGCAGGAAACATGGAATAGTTCTTAGTGTTTAAATAGTGTTTAAATTTTTCATAATGATAATCATTATTTATATTTATTATAGTTTACAATTATCTATATGGTTTACAGTAATTATAATGGCTTGTATTAATCATTATAATATCATGATGTGGGATTCCCTACAATCAAAATGAAGACCTAATTTTTAATGGAAATAGAAATTTGGCATACACACACATAACAGTCATGTGCATGACATGTTTGATGATTACTAAGAGTGCATGTTGAATGTTTTTTTGGCCCAAAACTAAAACACAACAGACCAATTCAGAGGGCAGCAGATCACAGATTCACCACATTCATAGGGCAGAAGACTGATAGGGGTCAAATCTCCCCAAAATGCTTAACGCCATTCCTGCAACATCTCTGCTTCAGGCATCAAGCTTCGGGAGGCTAACCAGCAGCAGCAGTTCAACCGCAATGTGGAGGACATAGAGCTGTGGCTGTACGAGGTCGAAGGTCACCTGGCGTCCGATGACTACGGCAAGGACCTGACAAGCGTGCAGAACCTGCAGAAGAAGCATGCCCTGCTGGAGGCTGATGTGACTGCACACCAGGTCCCTCAGTCTTACTGCATCATTTTATTTAATAACCAACCCAACCTAACCACACCCCCTCATGTAATAACCCAGCACTAACTACTTCCCCTCATTTAATCTACAGAATCTCACCATTACCCCTCCTTTAATAATCAATGCATACCAGTGCTTCTTCAACAGTGAACAAAACCACACCTCTTTTTAATAATCCATGTACACCTAAAAATAATGCCCCTTCCTCTTTGATAATGAAGATATATCAGTTCACTGTCTAAAATGAATGCTCCCCCTTTAATTAGCTATATATGTCACTGCTTGCTATTAACAATTTCCCCACTTTAATTAGCTACATACATCAGGGCTTCCTATTAACAGTGCCCCTCTTCTCTTTAATAATCCATGTGTATCAGGGCTTTATTTAAAATTAACAGCCCCCCCCACTTCCCTCCACATTGTTCATTCTAATTTGGAAGTTGAACTTAATTAGCCTCGTCCTTCACCATCACCTCAGGCAGTGCTACTTTCAGCTGTGGTGCAGTATCTCTTTTAATGTTAGAAGCTGATTGTTCTCCTGGAAAAACTTTGGCAACATGATTGTTTTTTTTTCTGGAAAATGCTCTATTTTAGTCATGGGAGAGTGAGACTTCATGAATCTCATAATGGGTGGAGCTATCATGGGACTCATTGATTTGAACACTCATAGCCTTTTTTGCTAGTGGGTGAAAAGCCTTTTGATTGGTTCAAATAAGTCAAAGCTGTACATGGGGGCTCTGCCCATTGATCAAAATGTATTTCACTGGTACACATGTAACATTCTGCAAGGTCATCATTATCTTCAATGTGTGTGTATGGATTGGCTTGATGTTCAATCTACATACAGTTTCTGCTTGTACATGAGAATTTTAGTATTATACAGATACACACATGAACATGTAGACTGAAACCTCATTCCCCTCCCCTACCCAGGACCGCATCGATGGTATTACCATCCAGGCTCGTCAGTTCCAGGAAGCAGGCCACTTTGATGCCGACAACATCTGCAAGAAACAGGAGGCACTGGTGTCCCGCTACGAGTCGCTGAAAGAGCCCATGGCGGCAAGGAAGCAGAAACTCTCCGATTCACTACGCCTGCAGCAGCTGTTCCGCGACATAGAGGATGAGGAGACCTGGATCCGCGAGAAGGAGCCCATCACAGCGTCCACCAACAGGGGTCAGTGTTGCAGTATAATAAAAATTAGTGGGGTCAGATTTTACCAGGTGGCCTAAATATAGGAGCTCTACATAACAAAAAATACAACTATGCACTATTAGCAAAATTAGCAAAGTCATGGTTAACAGATGCACAGCAATACGGCATTGTGTTTGAGTAGCCCAAGCCCTGGGTGATGTAGTATCGTTGTGCACTCAGCCTGAATTGGTTTAGTAATTGTACATTATAACTAGCAGTTACAGTAACTATGAGCTCACATAAATGAATGACATGTTAGATGTAAGCCTATACTTTGGTGGATATATATACTGCATCTTCCTTTTTTGTGTACTCTGATCATATTTTCCCCTTGCATTTTTGTAAGCCTGGGCTTAATTGCCCTTAGTCAGATAAATGAGTATTATTGTGTTGTGTTACATTTCATATAAATTTGCCCTTGTCTAGGGCTAATTAATTCAGATTCTTTCACTGGACAGGGCCTTTATTCTCCTCTGAATTCAGGTCTGCTTTTAAGCCCTTCCTCTCTTTTTCTGTCCTCCACCGTCTCTCAGGGAAAGACTTGATCGGAGTTCAGAACCTGCTGAAGAAGCACCAGGCACTGCAGGCGGAGATCGCTGGACACGAGCCTCGTATTAAGGCTGTTACCCAGAAGGGCCAGGCTATGGTGGATGAAGGTGCGCACCACTGACAGCTTCTTCTGTTTGTTCATGAGGGATTCTTATCAAAGCTGTTTCCTCTGGATATCAGGTTCGACCACTTAGATATCAGGTTGTGCCCTTATTCAGGTCAGGGCACCTTTTAGTATTTCTATTGTACTTAGGTTTCCCTCATGCAAACCTATAGTAATACTATCTAGTCAAAACTACAGTGACCTGTGACCATAGGTTATTACGGAAAGAACAGGTTATTTCACCATTTGTTTAGTTTCCTTTTGAGTAAATGCGTACTCCAGATGTACATTTGGGCAATTGACTATGTGGGTAAACCCCTTCCCTGTCTGTCACCCTGCTGTTGTCCTTGTCTGTGTGAATGTGTGTGTGTGTGTCCTTGTCCTGCCCTCTAGGCCACTTCGCTGGGGAGGAGGTGAAGGTGAAGCTTCAGGATCTGAGTGGGCGCTGGGACACACTGAAGAAGAAGGCATCCCAGCGCAGGCAGGACCTGGAGGACTCTCTGCAGGCACAGCAGTACTTCGCCGATGCCAACGAGGCAGAGTCCTGGATGAGGGAGAAGGAGCCCATCGTGGGGAGCACCGACTATGGCAAAGATGAGGATTCTGCTGAGGTGAGGGGCACCGTGGAGGCAGAAGGTGGGGGGTCTGGATGTGCGGATGTCTAGCATCTTACCTGTTTCTAAAGGAATTTCCACAGAACACATCACATAAGCTATGTGAGGATTGATTTCACCGATTAGCAAGATCTACTGTACATAGCTTGGCCATAGAGGGCATCCTGTTTCCAGGTGTAAAAATCAACACTGTTCACTTCCTCGTCACACTCTCTCCTCTTCCTCATTCCAAAGGCATTGCTGAAGAAGCATGAGGCTCTGATGTCAGACCTGAGTGCCTATGGCAGCAGCATCCAGGCCCTGAGGGAGCAGGCCCAGGCCTGCAGGGTGAGTATCTGCAAAGTCAGGTCCACCGGGGCCACAGCGACACTGGTTGTCCAGGAGCTGGGGAGGCCTTTAGGGGCACAGTGGCGCAGAGTGTCTCATGTTTGGAGTTATGTGGGTGTGGCATAGGATGTAGGGAAGTCAGCTTGTAGTCAGAACTTTGGGGGGTTCAAATCCTGAGCAAGTTACTGTGGTGGTATACCCTTGAACTAAGACACACATCCTGACTGTTTTACTAACAACAAAGTTGTATAAACAGATACTGTCTTAAAATAGAAGCTGTCTAATTAGCCCTGGCCTATAAAAGAGTAATAATACTGATGTAAATAATACTAATTGTGTATCAAGTGTGCATAGGTGCATGTGATCCCCGAAATATTCATGACCTGAGAGCAGAACTTCAGGGCCTCTTTCACATCACTGCTGATCTGTCTGAGCTCTCTGTATGCATTTTCCCAATAGCAACAAGTGGCCCCAACGGATGACGAGACGGGCAAGGAGCTGGTGCTCGCTCTGTATGACTACCAGGAGAAGAGTCCCCGCGAGGTCACCATGAAGAAAGGAGACATACTCACTCTGCTCAACAGCACCAACAAGGTACCACACCCACACACACACACACACACATATTCACATGCACAGACTCGCATCAAATTATTGCTGATAGAAACCATGACTTTGAGGCAGTCACAGAAATAGAATAGCTAGATTGGGTTTACTTTTTAAAAACAGACAGTTAAATACAAGAGCGAAGCAAGAGCCAAACAGCCAGACAGAATAACCTTCTATTCTTTGTTAACTTTGTTCACAAATGTAGATCCCTCTACTAGTAGCTACTCATTCATTTGTGCTTTTTGGTGAGTGTTAAGAGAAGCAGAATTTGGCATTGAGACCAAAGTTTTTGTTCCTTCACTCACAGGACTGGTGGAAGGTGGAGGTGAACGATCGCCAAGGCTTTGTTCCCGCTGCCTATGTGAAGAAGCTCGACCCGGCCCAGTCCTCGTCCCGGGAGAACCTCCTGGATGAGCAAGGCAGCATCTCCTCCCGCCAGGACCAGATTGACCGCCAGTAAGAGACTCACGTTCACGCCACAGACATGCATTTTAACCAGACCAACCAGTCATGCTCTCTCACAAGGATCGGAAGCCTGGGAGGTTAAACAAAGACAGTGTGTATTCTGTCACTGCTCTGAAAACTTTGAACCTGCCTATTGGACCTGCCTTCTTTCACAGCAAAAACATGTCCCTGATGCCAGGTTACACTATTGTAACATTGTTTGAATATGCCGTTGTGACGTAAAAACAGCTTACCGCATTCTGCTCTTAATGTCACTAAGGGGATTTTTGTCCATTACATTTTTATGGAGGTTCCTTATGTTGCTGTTGAATGCTGAGTCACTTATGAAGAAGGACTTATAAAATATTTTTGGTGGCAAGGAGTATGGAATGTTGTATGTTCATGACACAAAGGGGTCTGGTCCTCTCTGGCCATACTAACAGTAAGAATAACATTTCACCAGACTTTAGACTCTAACTTGGTCCCGTCTTCATGACCGTAATTTAACTCTAATTTAACCTCTAACTCTTGTCTCTTTGTCATTTGAATCTCGCTCATAGCCAAAGGAGCTAGAGAAGCAGCGCTGTCCTTCCTCGTTTCTTTCTGATCTACTAACAGCATTGCCTTTCTCCCTCCCTCTCTCTTTCGGTCTTTGCATAACCACTAACACCTGTGCGTGTCTGCGCTCCTGGCGCATGTGCCTGCGCAGGTCTCAGGTGAAGGAGGTGTACAGTGTGTCTGTGCGCATGACACAGGTGGAGGAACTGTGAGTAGGACACATGTATCACCCTGTGCACACACATGTGTGCGTATGTGCGTGAGCATATATGCGCGTGTTTGTGTGAGAGTGTTATGTGTATGGCTGCAATTGTGTGTGATAGTGTGTGTGTGTGTGTGTGTGTGTGCAAGGATCAGCCTGGCCGGTCATCATCATCATCATCATCATCATCATCATCATCATCATCATCATCATAATTGCTCCTGCTCACTCTGTTCAGCCTTCTTGCTCTCTCCTCAGATCTCTTCATTCTTTTCATCGTTTCTTCTATTCAGCATGAGGATAGAAGCTATATCTCTTCTCCTTAGGCTATGCTGTCCAACCGTCATTTCCTTAGGTGACTGAACACTGAGGGGTGGGTGGTGAGGTCTGAGAGATGTCACTTCTTTGATTGGTCCACTCAGTAGATTCTCAGTGCTTAGTAACCCAATAATGATCTCCAGAGCTCGTCCAATCAGAACCTCCCTCTTCCCCATGGAATCACCATCACCACCACTCTCTCTGGAGGTCTTTTAAATCACGCAGTTCCATTGTGCAGTTCCATCGTGGCTTGTGGTTCTTAGTGACCATGACCACTGTTGTGGTTGTGATTGTCATGTTTCATGTTATTGTAGCATTGCCTCACACTCCCTTTTGCCATCATCCTATTGGTGGATGGCTGCTTGGGGCCGTCCGCCCCCTCTTTTCCTCTCCTAATGATGGGACACTGAGGCTTCATGAAACCCACAGTGGGTGGAGCTACCATGTGCTGTGAATCACTGACTCATTTACACCAATCAAAAGACCATTGAAAAACACTTTGACTAGCTCAAATCAGTTAGTTATTGATGTACATGATAGCCCCACCTCCCCATTTTGGAGTCCTCACTCACTCCCATTTCTACCCTCTCCCCAACCTGCCCCAGGTATGCCAACCTGCTGGAAACGGGGGAGAAGCGGAAGAACATTCTGGAAAACAGCTGCAAGAAGTTCATGCTCTTCCGAGAGGCGAATGAGCTGCAGCAGTGGATTAATGAGAAGGAGGGCGCCCTCACCAGTGAGGAGGTGGGCTCCGACCTGGAGCAGGTGGAGGTGCTTCAGAAGAAGTTTGACGATTTCCAGAAGGTAGGTGGGCAACAATGAGTGGCAGGTGCATTGTTTTTGAAGTTTGCATCTCTGTGGTGACGGTCATCTTTGAGTGCGTGGTGAGATCTTGGTGAGATAAACCTGTGATGGAATGATAAGTTGGCAAAAAGAAGTATGCTAAATATGGAACAAGAATGAGAGAACTTCGGCATATGATGTCTAAGCTTTATCTATATGACCTTTTTTCTCTCTGAATAAGGCACAATCACCATTTCAGTTCTTTAGAGTAACCGAAACAGACTTAGCCCTGTGTAAAATGCTCTGCTTTAAAGAAACAGGCGCTTGCAATGATCAGACAGCTCTGGACAAAAGTTATAAACAAACTGATGGAAGAGGGAGGCCTTATGAACCCTGTAATGAGTGCAGCTGCCATGTGCTGTTTCTTCACTGATGTTTCAATTAATCAAAAGACTGATGTCCACAGCAAAACACTAGATAATTGGTTCAAATCAGTGAGTCACTGGTAACATATGATGGCTGCACCTATTTTGGGGCTAATGAAACCTCATGCTCTTAGCTCATTTGAATTTTCTCTGCATGTTGTTTATTGTGACCTGCTGTAAGACTGAGCACAGCCCTGTATGTTTCTGTGTCAAACAGGACCTGAAGGCCAATGAATCACGCCTGAAGGACATCAACAAGGTGGCAGCGGAGCTGGAGTCTGTGGGTTTAATGGCAGAAGAGGCACAGGTGAGAGGCCGGGCTACAGGGGGCAGGACCATGGGCTGGGCTATTGTGGGCAAGGGTAGTAGTACTGTTGGAGGGGTGTGGTGATGAGAGAGTGAGATATCTGGAAGCCAGTCATGGGTGAAGCTTCCATTTGCTGTCAATCACATACTCAACTTAACCAATCAAAATACTTTTCTCTGCATACTGTAGAAAACCCCTCTGATTGGTTAAAGTCAGTGTCACTGACAGTGCAAGGATAGCTCCATCCATTTTTGTCATTTTTTGTCATGAAAGTCATGCAGAATTTGAAAAGCTTCAGGAAGAATAACAGGATATGTTATATGGAGATGTTTTTTCAGACATATTGCAGTGTCCATGCAATATAGTTCATGTGCATTGAAGCATGTTTCTCATATTTTTTATTTTTAAATATATATTTGAATATATTTTATGAAGGAATGGAGCACTGTGTGAGACTTTCAAAATTATTTTTTCACGTACATGTCGGCAAATCAGCTTCTTTTTACATGTCCTAGACGCAGTTTATACAGCACATAATACTGAATTTAAGAGGAAGAATCCTAATGTCCCTCTCTTCTCTCTCAGCAACAACAAATGCTTGGATCTGCTCCAGGATCAGGGAAAGTGAGACAACCTCACCTCTCTTGCATGAACATGCTGCATGTCACTGCATGGGGATCAGTGCATTATGTGTCTCTTTTTCTGTGTTCTCATCTTTCTTCTTCTCTGGTTCTGTTTGCAGGATGAAGCAGACTCCAAAAGCACATCACCATGGAAGGTAAAGATTCTGTCTTATGGTGTCCTGCAAAGACCTGGCAAAGCAGAACCACTGTGATTCACTCAGTGTCAACTGAGGATTGACCACATGTTATCATTCTTCACAAGACCCAGAACCCCACTTTAACTGCAGTTAAATATGAACAGAAGTGAGAATATCCAGAGTCTTGCATTTTATAATAATTGCACATAATAATTTCACTTAATAATTGAAATATCCTTTGCCTTAAAGGTTTTTATGGTATTCATGAACTGCGAAACGCATTTGTTATTCAGGTTAGAGCTTTATACAGGAGTTTAGTATTTGCATGATTGTTGACAGATGGCCACAGGCTGTGGGAAGCCCTGCCAACCTTCTTGTGTGACCTTTCAGAGTTACTCTTCTCCTTTCCATTCACCGTTCACCTCTCTACATCACCATGCACTGAATCACGCACACTATTGTCTGCACACACTCATCTATATATACATAGACACAAATATCTGTACTTACCACATGCACATATACATATCTGCATGCTTATACACTCATGAACGTACACTCCTATCTACTACACATGCACACACACACACACACAAATTCTGATGCTTATGGTGGTTGGCCTTTACAGTTCATCTCATGGCTGATAATGCTCGGGTGGTCTTGGTGGATGAGTTCTCTTTTACAGGACTGTAACTGCAGCCTGCCTTTCGGCCAAACTTGGCAACTCTTTTCACTGCTGTGGTGCTTCTGTTTTTCCTTCTTTCTGCTCTTATTTTTCCCACGGTCTAGTCCATTCGCTTGGCTGTGCAAACGACGGCCAACTTTAATAGCATTAAGGTAAGAGCTCCCTTCTCCTTTTCTTCCTCAGTACCTACACCTGAATGCTGGGGGTCTTTGTCTCTTGTCTGCATCCTGTTTCTGCATGTGTGGGATACTAACTCATTCATGTGCTCTTACTGTCTCTGACCCATGCGTCACTACCACATGTCTGACCGAGTGTCCAGTCCATCATGTCCACAGTCCAGTCCTGTTGTTTGCTGAAGGGCAAGTGAAGCTTTCATGATATCCACAGTGGGTGGAGCTGCCTTGTGTTGTCAATCACTAACTCACAACCCAATCAAAAGACTTTGTGCTCCATAACAAAATCATGTGATCAGGCATTGGTTCAGATCACTGAGTTACTGGTAGCACATGGTTGGCACCATTCCGGGGTTCATCCAGCCATTCTCTCTGATTACAGTTCTCATCTCTATCACCTTCCCAATGGGTCATGTCAGTCAATGTGTTTTTTGGCTGTTAAATTTATTTATTTTTTTGGACAGTCTGTGCATTATCTGTTTAATTAATATTATTTTAGAAAAAAAGATCCTTTGGCATATTTACACATGTAAACCTAAGCATGGCTTAGACAACATTTAGTAAAGTAGACACAATAAAATGCAGTCATTGTATCGGTGGAGGTGATGCTGACCCAACCATGCCTTATTGATGCTGACCCAACTTGCTGAAGTGTTTCCTGTTGTGACTAAACTCGTTCTAATATGCAGTGTTAATTTGTGTACTTGTGCACTTCCGTTGTCATCAGTCTGTTGCATCACATCATCACAAATACTGCCTCAGTTAGAGAACCAGAAGCTGTTCTTAACACAGTATATCAGATTGAATCTAAACTGAGATAACAAGAGTACGCCTCTACATTCACATTTGAAACTTCATCTAGCTAACACATCATAAATAAGTGCAGCACAGCTGGGCCTCTAATTGGTGGAATTATTGCCCGTTTGTGATTTGCAGGACCTGAATGATCGGTGGAAGAGTCTGCAGCAGCTGGCGGAGGAGAGGAGCAACCTGCTAGGGAGTGCACACGAGGTGCAGAGATTCCACAGGTACTGTGCACACCTACACACATGAACACAAGTACACAAACACACCTTTACCCTGCTGAGGAGCACGGATGACCTGTGAGATTCCACAGGGATTTATACATTGTGTCAATTGGAATGTTCATTCATTTTCTTTTAAGGTGTTTGTTTTTCCCCTTGAGTAAATGAGCGAAGGGTTACCACTTTGTTGCTGTACTTACTTAACTAAAAGTTGCAGTGCACACTCGATGACATTCCATACTCCTGCCTCCTCTACAGGGATGCTGATGAGACCAAAGAGTGGATCGAGGAGAAGAACCAGGCTTTGAACACCGACAACTACGGCCACGATCTGGCAAGCGTGCAGGCCCTGCAGCGCAAGCATGAGGGCTTCGAGAGAGACCTGGCAGCCCTGGGAGACAAGGTGAGGCTCACACACACACACACACACACACACACACACACACACACACACACACACACGTAAGCTGTTGCAGTCACACTGTCAGTTTTACAAAAAAGATGCAAGTGTTCACATAAACAGTGATGCCGAAACGCTGATCAGAGTGTAGAGGTGTTGATATGTCTCAAACCTGTCCTCTGCAGGTAAAATCTCTGGGCGAGACAGCAGATCGGCTGACACAGTCCCACCCAGAGGCTGAGGAGGACATCAAAGTGAAGCGCAGTGAGCTGAACACGGCCTGGACCAGCCTGGTGGGCCGAGCTGACCAGCGCAAAGAAAAACTGGGAAACTCCCATGACCTCCAGCGTTTCCTCACTGACTTCAGGTATGGGAGGGAGAAAGAGAGAAGGAGGGGGAGAGAGGGAGGTGAGGGAGAGAGAGAAGGGAGGGGGAGAGCAGAGGAAGAGGGTGTTTTACTCCAAATGGAGGGGTAGGAAGGGTTGGCCTTACATAGCCTGTCTGAGTCTCCCTGAGTGGAACATGGAGAGGGTATGTGGAGGAAAGAGTTTGGGTAGAGAGGAAGATGGGACAGGAGAGAAGGGTAGGCCAGAGGGCTGTGTGTGAGAGAGGAGCAAATGGGGTTGGAGGAATGAGATGTGGTGGGAATTGTGTGTATCACAGAGGGTCCACACATACCCCATCTTCCTCACAGGGACCTGATGTCCTGGGTCAAGGGGATCAGGGGACTCGTGTCCTCGGAGGAACTGGCCAAGGACGTGACCGGAGCCGAAGCTCTGCTGGAGAGACACCAGGTACACTATCTTCAAGCCACGCCCAACACGAGCCCTGCCAGAGCTCCCCTGAAATAAGGCCCCATCCCAGACTGGACCCACACTATTGTGGACCTACAGTAAACTGGTTTAGACTGGACTGGACCAACAGTACACACAGCCCTTATTGGACCAGACCAAGTCAATACACAGCTCACTAGAGACTGTACACATAGGACAGAATAAGTTTTTTGGTCCTTTTGTTTGGTGGCTTTCTTTGTAAATTGTAGACAGCCTAGACTGTAGTTCCACCCTACAGTTCCATATGGGTGAGCTAAACACTTTCTGTCATGTGACTCGCAGGAGCACCGCACAGAGATCGATGCCCGTGCTGGAACCTTCCAGGCCTTTGAGCAGTTCGGGCAGGAGCTGCTGTCACGCGGCCACTACGCCAGTCCTGAGATCCAGCAGAAGCTGCAGGAGCTGGACCGGGAGCGGGCCGACCTGGAGAAGGCCTGGGTCCAGCGCAGGATGATCCTGGATCAGTGTCTGGAGCTGCAGGTGTGCCCGGTCACCATCGTAACGCACACACCCTTGTGCTTATACACATATATTCCCCATGCATACATACATACACTGCAGCTGTGTGCTGTGTGAATAGGGTCTAAACTAAGAGATGGACCTTAGAGAGCAGCTTGGCATCTGTTGTTTACTCCCTTCCATTGTTGATTGTAAGTAAGGAATAAATGGAAAAAAGTGCAAGAGGACACAAGTGTGTACAGACAGATGTATTGGTGAAGAATGAACTAAAAATCATAAACATAAACTTTATAAATGACCATAAGAAGAATAATAATAACACTGTTGCCTTTAGACACTTTCTCATGTCACTCTAAGAGTTTATGTGATTGCTATGTTTAGCAGTAGCCCTCCTCTAGGATGACTCATGTAGGTAAAGCTGTCCACTCACACAGCTGGATACTTACTGATGTTAAATACCTTTCTCTAGGGTTGGAGGGTGAAGCGTTCTTTTAGTACAAGGCAGAAAGGCAGCTTCATTAAGGATACTTTAAAACTAATGTAGAGTAGTCTTTATTTAGCTGAGACGTCCAGGGTGACATACACACCTCACATTCTACACTGAATCCATTCATACAGCTGGATATTTATACCAAAGCGAGAAAAACCCTGGTTTCAAATCTGCATCTCTTCAATGTAGGGCTGCCTGATGCTGTGGCCTGTAGATTAACTGTGTGTGTGTGTGTGTGTGTGTGTGTGTGTGTGTGTCCACCTAGCTGTTTAACCGTGACTGCGAGCAGGCGGAGACCTGGATGGCTGCGCGGGAGGCCTTCCTGGCGAGTGATGATAAGGGCGACTCCCTGGACAGTGTGGAGGCGCTTATCAAAAAGCACGAGGACTTCGACAAGGCCATCAACGTGCAGGTCAGTCTGCCTGACCCCTCTCGCACTCTCTAATAATGTTAAAACCGGTAAAACTAGACCTTTAATGTTTAGGTGAGGGGTTATACCTCCCCCCAATTACACTCCCCTAGCTGTGTCATAAGGCTTGCTCCCGGTCATTACTTTTAAATTAGGATGTGAAAACATGTCTGGAGAGCCCACAAAAAAGTGCTCTTTGTGAAAAAGGTGACTACTGAAAATCAAATGAAGACAATTTATCATAGGTGAATATGTTTTTTTCTTATAAAATATATCTCCAATGAATCATGAGTGCACCCTGAGGGCTATAATCTGTTGTGACCTCTGGCAGTAACATTTCCCATGTTATCCATTTAGCCATATGGCTAGATATACACTGAAACTATCCAGGTTGAGTTCCTTTTTTAAGGGAACTATGATGCTCTTGACACGTCGCACCAAACATACAACCTTTTTGTTTTACAAGATCAGCCTCCCTAATTACTACTTCTCTTGTTTACCTGTTTCTGTCTGATTTCCCTCCATGCCCTGTCACCCTGCAGGAGGAGAAGATTGCAGCCCTGCAGTCCTTTGCTGACCAGCTGATTGGAGCAGACCACTATGCCAAGTCAGAAATCGCTGCCCGGCGTAACGAAGTGCTGGACAGGTGAGTGATCTCATCCCCTCACAGGATGCTTTGATCCCATGTACACCCAGGTTGTCATTTTGTTAGGCAGTCCACCATGCCATCAGGAACCACAGAATGTCTGTCTTAAGAACACCACTTTTAACAGCAATTTTCATTCTGTATTCTTCCATTTCCAATGTAAAAATCTACAGTTTAAAAACAAAATATTTGTTTTATATCATTATTTGTTTTATTATTCATGAATAAGATAATCGGCTCAGCAAACACATTTATCCAGGCTGACCTAGAGCGTACATGATCTGTAACATCAGTGCATGCAGCTGGTAGTTCACTGAGGTGATCCAGGTTTAGAACCTTTCCCTCAATGATGATAGCAGTGACACACCTGGCACTCAAACCTGTAACTCTCTGGCCTTAATCGTGGGTTTTGCTCTGTATGGCAGGTGGCGTCGCCTGAAGGCGCAGATGATCGAGAAACGCTCCAAGCTGGGCGAATCGCAGACGCTGCAGCAGTTCAGTCGCGATGTGGACGAGATCGAGGCCTGGATCAGCGAGAAGCTGCAGACAGCCACGGACGAGTCCTACAAGGACCCCACCAACATACAGGTGTGGTCCTTGAGTCCAACAACACTCCCTTGATTTACTCCACTGTGTTTGTTCACTGATTTCATTTAATCTGACTCTGTACACCTCAAACAATTTAAAAGAGTCACTCAGAAAAAAGACTCTGGTAAACTTGATTGTTGTCGTTTCATAAGTTATTTAATCAACTGAATCTATCCAGTCTTAATCAAGGATTTAAAAGCCAACATTTTAAAATCCTTTTTAATATGTAATCTTTTTATTAAATTTAATGGGGAGGGGGGCAAGACCAATGCTCTCCTCGTGAGAGACTGCGTTGTCTTGTGCCATGATCCAGACCAACCAGCAGGGGACACTATTTAGCCAAAAAACCACCCCCAGACTGACCTCCCCTTCCCTATACCCCTGGTGGAACTAGCCCCTTCCAGCAAGCACTTTTACGTGTTGAGCCCTTTTAACTCTTGATTAAGACTCTTGTATTTTAAATAGATCTTTTCCTACTCTAAACGGTAAAGAACTTAAAACTGGAGATCATCTGATTTTCCCTTTAATAATGACCACTTCCCTTTTTTGTTTTGGGATCCGAATGACAAACTGAACATTTCTTTGTCTCTGCTGTCTGTTTTTAGCTGTCCAAACTGTTGGTAAGTTGAGTAGCAAGTCAGAACACTAACATGGGTGTGCTTCTGTCCCATGTCCGTGTCTTTGCTGTGTCTGTAGACATGCAGTTAGTCTCACCAGATGCCCCCTCGTCTGTTTCGTGTTTGCAGCCACACAAGTGCTTGCTCTTCCTTATTTATTTGTCATTTATTTATTATTTGAAGGTTTATTTGTCTGCGAATGTATTTTTTTGCTTTAACACACAAGCAAGTATCTTTGTTAAGTTGCTGGTTGTGTGGCTGTCATTACTCTGTTGGAATGTTTGCAGCTTAAATACTGTCTTTATTTTAAACTCGTTCCACACACTAATATCACAGAGGAAGGTGCCTCAGTGACCAATGATTCATACTCTATCATAATTTTTAGAAAAAGGAGTTGATTAGTAGTATATGTAGTAGTAGTAAACAGTATGATTAATGTGGCGATTTTCTGGTCTCTATCAATTCTGATCTCCAGTCTCCAGGAATTCTTGTGAGACAGTAGACCAGTTAGACAGTAAGAGTTCCATCTTCAGCAGGTGTGGGAAAATATATATAAAATCTAAGGAAAAAAATAAAAATGGAAACAATGTGAGGACAGTTGGATATGTAAGATTATTTCAGGTGTACACTAATGATCTTGTGGACAACAATGTGATCTGGCCAAATTTTATCACAGTGTGCTGCTGTCAGCTTTTAATAATGTTGCCCCTTGGGGCTCATAATAAGGTAATTTGTTGAGGCTGAAGGTCTGGAATATGTGAATCCTGCCCTAGGGTTATCTGTCTGTGAGGTTATTTCCTGCCATCAAGTAACTTATCAAAAGTGGAGGCAGAACTGAACCTTGCAGCCATGCACACTGCACTCCATCCCCGTAGGCAGATCTTTTCCCGACAGCATCTGACATGGGGTTAGATGCAGGACAATGTAGAGCGTCTCTCTCTTGTCTCCCCCTGGTCTTGGTCTATGGGTGAAGTGTAGATGTGTGGAACGATGTTTAAAACGGTGTTGTTGGCGTGCCAGAAACATGCCCTTGTGTTTCCTGGGTTTATGTCTCCACTGCCTCGTTCTGTCAAATGTCTTGTCAGTCGGTGGTAACGTCTCGTCTGTAGTCTGAAATGTGTGTCAGTAGTGGTAGCTTTTTTTTGTCTCTTGTTTAGTTACATTGTTTTACCACATTGTTCAAATGCCTTGTTACCTGTACCACAGTTCTTCACTCACCCCCGCAACCCTGTGGCATAAAATCAGGCAAGCATACACACACACACACACACACACACACACACACACACACACACACACTCATCAGATTGCTATAAGCTGTATACCTGCAATCACACAATTACAGTTTCAACACTTAGGACCTTTAGAAAAGATTCTATTATACACCTACAGCCCAGAAGCTGACTAAGCAGGCAGAACCGCAATGCAATGATCATCATGCTGTTGAATATCACAACATATTATAGCTCCCCTTTAATGAGTGTCTCTGTGACTCTACTCTCTCCGTTACTCCAGCATTGCTTGGTTGCTCTGACTCTTTCTCCCTCCCTCACTGTGGTGAAAACAGAGCAAGCACCAGAAACACCAGGCCTTCGAGGCAGAACTGCACGCCAACGCAGACCGGATCCGTGGTGTGATTGACACAGGCAACGCCCTCATACAGAGGGGCGCCTGTGCGGGGAGTGAGGATGCTGTCAAGGTAAAATGCCCCCTGGGATTCAGGCCTTCCTGGTGTGTATGTCTTATTAGCATTACATGGTTGTCTTACTGTATAAAAGTCATTGTTTAATGCATGCTGTGGTGGAATCAGAATCTTTGCTCGTCCTTATCAATAAATCTGTAAGTCGGCTCATTCAATGGATCCACTCAAAACCTATTCCTTTTGCACATACTACATATTTGTTTGTAAAAGTTGTATTTATGAATGCAAAAGGAATTTTCTGTTCATCCACTAGTCTACCAATCTAATACCCTTTATCTATGATTACAGAAATGGGTCAGCTGCAATTGAAAGGCAAGGTAGTTACATTGATTGTATCGCACCAGGGCAAAGTTACCAATCAATAATTTATAGATCAGTATGTTGGTAAAAATCAGTAGTAGCATATGTTTCATGCCACGTGCGGTCGATTGGAACTGTTAAGAACATGACCTGTGTGGCGTTACCTTTACTGCACTAGACACACACTGTGGTGTCATAGCAATGTGGTTGATGATTTTCTTATCACTAAAAAACTCACCTGTGCTGTGTGTGGCTCCCTCAGGCACGTCTCCGAGCCCTGGATGAACAATGGCAGTTCCTGGTCCAGAAGTCTGCTGAGAAGAGTCAGAAGCTCAAGGAAGCCAACAAGCAGCAGAACTTCAACACAGGCATCAAGGACTTCGACTTCTGGCTGTCTGAGGTGAAACTCATAAGGAATCAGTTAAACTGCTCTGTCAGGAGAGGGCTCAATTGCCGTATATGTAATTAGGTATATAAAGAACAACAACAACAAAAAACAGCCACATTCCTAAACACCACTCCTACAAATTTGCATTCTTATGATTTTTTGGGTCGGCTATAACACACATACAGACTGCACAGAGCGCAGAACTGTACAATACTATTGTGCTGCTGCACCACTCTAGATTTTTTACAGAGAGAAAATATGGAGAAAACTTCCACATGAATTTCTAGTGTAATTTAACAAGGCCTCCATTTCTTTCCTTTCTTTCTGTCTCTCTCTCACTCTTTCCCTCACCTAGGTGGAAGCTCTGCTTGCCTCTGAGGATTATGGGAAAGATTTGGCCTCAGTCAACAACCTGCTGAAGAAACACCAACTTCTAGAGGCGGACATTTCTGCCCATGAGGTAGCACCTCTGTCATTGCTTGTCACCATTGCTTGCTTACCTTCACCTTTCCCCAGTGTGACCAGAAATCAGTGTCCTGGACTTTTATAGCTGCTTGTCAAGAAATGATATGAGATCAGAGGTGCTGAGGGCAAACAGTCATCAACCACACATCTGTTTGCTCTGCCTGTTTGCTCAGCACTGATCAGAGATCAGTGTTGCTAGTAGGAGAGGGTAGGGGAGCTGAGAGCAGAATGCTATCTGCTCTCATGCAGAGTGCTGATCTGAGATCAGTGTTTCTATGCACTGTAATGCATTCCTTTCCCCCATTTCTCTCCTTGCAGGAGCGTCTGAAAGACCTGAACAGCCAGGCCGACAGCCTGATGTCCAGCGATGCCTTTGACACCACCTTGGTAAAGGACAAGCGCAATGCTGTCAACGCCCGCTTTGCCAAGATTCAGAACATGGCCTCTGGTCGCCGAGCCAAGCTCAATGAGTCCCACCGCCTGCACCAGTTCTTCAGGGACCTGGACGATGAGGAGTCCTGGATCAAGTGAGTGCACCCCATGGAGTTTGCGGCTGTTACTTAGAGCGTGATTTTGTTGTTCAGCATCTCAGTCTGTTACTTTGAGTGATTATTGATGGACTGGGCTGTCTGAGACACAGAACTCAGAAGTTGATTTTAGGGGTTTATGTGAACTTTATGTCAACAGGTTCTTTTCCTGTTGGAGAGTGTGTTAGCTTTCACATGTTAGGTAATGAAATGAAAATTGTGATGTCATAATGGAGTCAGCTGAAATGGACTGTAAGTTGTGGTTTGCTGGGTTTTTCACCAGCTGGCCCCTTAGCTGTTGATTCAGCTCTGGTCTCTAATCCTCCCCCACCTGCAGAGAGAAGAAGCTGCTGGTGAGCTCAGAGGATTACGGCCGTGATCTGACCGGAGTGCAGAACCTGAGGAAGAAACACAAGAGGCTGGAGGCTGAGCTGGGCACGCACGAGCCAGCAATACAGGTATGCTCCTATACAGGTGCACCTCTGTACAGGTATGCCCTTATAACCAGAGCCCTACAGAAAAGACATTGAAAGCAGAATTCTGTGCCTCCTATTGAGGTACACCACAAATACCAGAGCCATACAGGTATGCTCTTAAAAACAGAGCTATACACAAAACCCCCAAAACCACGACCATGCAGGAACGTTCCTAAAGCCATAGCTACACAGTTATGCCCCTGAAACCCAGTAGTGGTGTAACACCTCATATTTGAACCTACAGTCTTGGGGTTGATGTTGCAGTTTCCTAATCAGCAATCCCAGTCCTCCTCTGGAGTAGCTCACAATGAAGTGGACATATCCTCTCCTGCATGGTTTTAAATGGTTCATTTGCTTAGGAGATGCCCTTATATTTTACATACTCTTCATTCAAACTGCTGGATATTTAGTGAAGAGATGTGGGAGAGACTGAGGCTACAGCAACAGTTGGATTTGAACCTGCTGTAATCTGGTAACATGTCTAGTCCTCTAAACAATGCGCTGCACTGTCTTTCTCCCTCAGTCTGTGCTGGACACAGGGAAGAAGCTTTCCGATGACAACACCATTGGACAGGAAGAGATTCAACAGAGACTGGCCCAGTTTGTGGAGCACTGGAAGGAGCTGAAGGACCTGGCTGCAGCACGGTGAGGCCAGATTCTGTATGGTTGCTCTCTTTTTCACAGATACAACACTCACTTCTCTCTTTCTGTGAAATAAACAGCATTCTTTCTGTAATATATACAGCACTCTCCAGCACTCTGTTTGACTCTGTCTGACATTAGGCTTCCTGTCCCTGCTATGTTTTAATCTAAAGAGCTCCTGAGAAGTGTGGTGTGTTAAAATATTAGTGATCAGTCAGACAGTTACTTTTGTGAGGTTATGTTTATGTACTTATGAGGGTTTTGTTTGCCTTAATGTGTACTCCCATGGGTTTGTGTCCCCCTGTGTGTATGCGTGTGTGTGTGTGCTGGTAATTATAGGGGCAAGAGGCTAGAGGAGTCTCTGGAGTTTCAGCAGTTTGTGGCCAATGTGGAGGAGGAGGAGGCCTGGATCAATGAGAAACTCAACCTCGTCGGAAGTGAGGATTATGGAGACACACTGGCAGCCGTGCAGGTAAGGAAACAGAATGGTGTATGCCGTGCTCTTTCTGTATACCCCGCTTTGCTTGTGTACACCCTGCTCTGTTTCTGTCTGTCTTGCTCTGTTTCTTGTCTGTAGAAGTTCATTGAGAAATATAATATGAATTGTCTCTGTACTGAGCTCCTGTTTGAATGCTCTCGTTGCACAGGGCTTACTGAAGAAGCATGAGGCATTTGAAACAGACTTCACAGTGCACAGAGACCGCGTGAGCGACGTGTGCGCAAATGGAGAAGAGCTCATTAAGAAGGTACAGTTCAACTAAGAGCCATGTGCACACGCAAGCCTGCACATCAGCAGTCTCCCTTATGCAGTTATACAGTTGTTTAATTCACCAAAAAACTTTGTGCAAAGGACCTGCGTGAAGGTCCATGTTCAAGGGTGCAAGAACTGTGTTGCCCCAGGATTCAAACATGCAACCCTATCATCACTGTACACTGCTGCCCCACATCCAACACAGCATCGAGGGTCCCAGTCAGAGTCCAGCCTCACACTTCACACTCAAAATACTCTGAGAGCTTTCAGTGTGACGTAATATTTCGGGACTTGTGACTACCAATCCATTGTAAAATATCAGAAATTAAACACAGGCCAGTAGTACATTTTATTATTCAGGCAGTATATGTCAACAAACTAATTTTGAATCTCTCTAAGAATCCTGGGAAGGCAGCCTCTGCCAGAGGAAATATAGTTATTTATTCTCAATAAACAGCTTTAGGATCCGTTAAACAGAATTTGAGGCTTGCTAAAATGGCCTCTCTCCACCCTCCTGCAGAAGAACCACCATGCAGACAACATCAGTGCCAGGATGAAGGCCCTGAAGGGCAAGGTGGCAGAGCTGCAGAAGGCGGCGGCCCAGAGGAAGGCCAAGCTGGACGAGAACTCTGCCTTCCTGCAGTTCAACTGGAAGGCTGACGTGGTGGAGTCCTGGATCGGTGCGTGGGGAGGCGTAGTTGTGACTTGCGGGGGTGGGGGGTGGTTCTAGTCTTGGCTTGTTTATAAACGAAAGGTTTCCTGTACAAAAAATGCATTCTACATTCTTATTTGGTTCATGAAAGACAGAAGTCCCACAAAGAGATTGAGGGAGTGAATAATGCCTTTGTCAAATTCCATAGAATACTGACGAAATTAAAAATGTGAGTAATTATGAGGGTTTACCCCAGGAAACTTTGTAACTGTAGTAACTTTATCTGTTTTGTAAAAGAAGTAATAATGACTTCCAAAAACATGCCATCCTTGGGTCCTGGCAGGTGAGAAAGAGAACAGTCTGAAAACTGACGATTATGGCCGCGATCTCTCCTCTGTCCAGACACTTCTCACTAAACAGGTATGGTGCTGTAATTATCAATGACATACGTTTGTATTCTCTTGTACAGTGCGGTACTTTTAAAGAAGCAATTTAGTTTAAGTACCTTAATAAAAAGCCCTAAGGCAGTGCTCCACCTGGGAGTCAACCCCATAATATTGAGGCCACCCTGACACAGGCTAGGCTTTGCTAGGCAGTCACCCATTCAAGTACTAGTCAGGCCTTACCCTGATAGGATCTAAGATCAAGCTAACTATGTTATTCTGTGTTTCTTTCTGTATCCGCTGTACTTCTCATCCGCCACCTGCCCTGCATATTCCCACCCTGCCCTGCACCGTATCCCCTTGCCCCACCTCGTGCCACCTCGTCCCACGTCACCCCACCTTGCCCTGTGCTGCACCACCCTGCTCCGCCCTGCCTCGCTGGCTCTGCCCTGCAGGAGACATTTGACGCTGGGCTGCAGGCCTTCCAGCAGGAGGGCATCACCAACATCACCGCCCTGAAAGACCAGCTGCTGGCGGCCAAACACGTGCAGTCCCGCGCCATCGAGGACCGCCACGCCGCCCTCATGAAGCGCTGGAACCAGCTGCTCTCCAACTCCACTGCCCGCAAGAAGAAGCTGCTGGAAGCTCAGGAGCATTTCAGGAAGGTAGGAGACAGTGTGTGTGTGTGTGTGTGTGTGTGTGTGTGTGTGTGTGTGTTTGAAAGGTGGGAGTGTGAGGTGTGTGTATATGTATATGTATGTGTATCCCAGAACTGCCACCCTGAAGGTAGCCCTCTTGCAGCAATAAAAATAATAATTTTCATCTGATATTTGTTATTGAGAAGTCACCTGATTTGAATGGGACACCTGTACAGCTTTGCGTGTGTCACTGCTGCCTTTTCTGTCTGCGCTGAAACGGAACAACAGAACCTGAGCGTGCTCATGGGTCGTGTCGTCTGTCCGCCCGTCTGTCCAGGTAGAGGACCTCTTCCTGACCTTCGCCAAGAAGGCGTCGGCCTTCAACAGCTGGTTCGAGAACGCGGAGGAGGACCTGACGGACCCGGTGCGCTGCAACTCTCTGGAGGAGATCCGCGCCCTGCGCGACGCCCACGAGGCCTTCCGCTCCTCCCTCAGCTCCGCCCAGGCCGACTACAACCAGCTGGCCGAGCTCGACCGCCAGATCCGCAGCTACCAGGTGGTGTCCAACCCCTACACCTGGTTCACCATGGAAGCCCTGGAGGAGACCTGGAGGAACCTGCAGAAGATCATCAAGGTGAGGCCAGAATTTTGGGGGGAAGGGGGCGGGGCACGTTATCTGCCTCATGGAGCTGAACCTTTAATGGAATGGGTAGATTAATGGCCCCTTGTTTCCATACTGATGTGTGCATCTTATATATGTAGGTAAAGCATAATATACACATGATTAAAACTGAAGTAAACACATTGTCTCCATCCAGACTTGATTTTTTTTCCTAACAGGAGAAATTATGTACAGTTGACCCTCCCACATCGCGGCTTTTCACATCGCGGCTTCGGTTTTTCGCGGGTCGGGAACAAACAATTAAATGGGATTTTTTTGGGAGCTTTGATGCCTTGTGCGGGAAACCGCGCGTAGCAGACGAAAAGTAAAGAAAACGTAAAAAAGTTTCATAAGTCATAAATGCATAAAATATATGTGTAATATTAATGTAATTTATCGTTTAATACTATAAATATACACAGATATATATAAAATTTTATGCGGTTTTTCCACATCGTGTGGGGGCTGAGCCCCTAACCCCCGCGATGTGGGAGGGTCAACTGTACATAGAAGCACGCATGTATTTATATAGTTATATCCAGCATCATTCTCTGTGTGTGTGTGTGTGTGTGTGTGTGTGTGACTTTGCATCCCATTGAAAAAAGTTTTGATATACTCTTCTTCTTTGGCTGTGTTCAGGAGCGAGAGCTTGAGCTGCAGAAGGAACAGCGCCGCCAGGAGGAGAATGATAAACTGCGTCAGGAGTTTGCACAGCATGCCAACGCCTTCCACCAGTGGCTGCAGGAGACCAGGTAGGGGGCGCCAGAGAGCTGATGAGATTAGAGTAGCTCTCCCCTACAGTTTGCTTTGGTATTCCATACCTGTTCACTGTGACATAGGACAAATTTAACATATAGATATTAAACTGTAATACCCTTGACTTGACATGCTGCAAATTTCTAATAATCTGTATTTTATTCCATGATAAGTGAACTGTTATTATATTATATTATATTATATTATATTATATTATATTATATTATATTATATTATATTATATTATATTATATTATATTATATTATATATTTACATGGGTGGATGTTTACTGAAACAGTTAAGGTTTCTCAAAGTATCTTAAAAGTAGTGCTGGTGAAGAGCCAAGCTCGGAGACTGGAGACCTCTCCATCTCATTGTTCTTGTGCTTAAATGTCCCTTTCCTGTCTCGCACTGTGTGCCAGCACCTTTTGTGCGCTGTGATTGGAAATGACTGTAATGCAGCATGCTTTGCTATGGCGGAAACACTGTACCACACAGCTAAACACAACTACACAAGAAGCTTGTGGCCCGTTTTCTGATGAAGAAAAATGGGGTTTCTTGCCAGTAATGTTCGGTTCATGTGCAGTGTACATGTGGCTGTTGTCAAACTGTCATTTAAGGAACCACAATGACGTGGTCACTGTGATATGTGTTTTAACCGTTGTTCTCTCTCTCTCTTTCTCTTTTTTCTCGTCCGCTACCCTGATGCTCGGATCGCTTTTTTAATCAGGACATATCTTCTGGACGGGTTAATATCACCGTTTCCTCTCTTTTCTGCATGGTGTGCTGTGTGTTAGCTGTAAATGCTGTTCTTTCAATGTGTGGAGGGAGAAAAAAATGGTGATCATAAATGATTGGTGGATCTGTGGGTAGTTGGGAGTGGCAGCACCTTGCAGGGAGGGCTGTTCTTACTTGTTCCATGCTGATTATCCTTTGACAGCACAGGTGTGGCACTAATGTACAGGCATCACCCATGAAACTGTTGTTTCTAATTGCACCCATTTTCCAATGTGGTGAATACATACTTCAGTGAAATGGCTGACTGAATATTACCATGGTAACTCAGCGATTCAAGTAGTTGCATTCGAGCAGAGCCTCTTTGCAATGTGCATTAATTTCCCAAGGTCAACATTACAATGAACCCCATATTTATGTGAACAGTTAACAGTAAACTCCTTCTCAATATACCTTTCTTTCTGTTCTTTTATTCCTTCTCATACTTTTAATCATGACTTATGAGTTGGGTGGGATGTTTTTTGTTACTTTGATCTCATTTTCCTGTCTGTGTGTATTTAAATTAATTTTTTCCCATTCCCATTTTTGGCATTCACTCTGTTTTTTCCTCCTTTCCTCTCCTCCTCCCTTCTCTGAATAGCATAGCCTATCGCCGGGTTATCCATGTCTATCAGTACGAAGTCGGTGACGACCTCTCTGGAAGGTTTTTGTCCTGCTTCCTGGTTTCCTTAGCCCCCTTCCCCCCAGCCCTAGCTCTGACCTCTCACACACATCCCATCGTCCCGTCTGCCCCCTCCCACCCTTAAGTCACATGCTCCAGGTTGTGCCCCCCCTCCCCTCCCCTCCCCTCCCCATCCCTCCCCTCCCCATGCACTTGAGTCTAAATCCCCCTCCATTTTGGCTCCTTGCTCTCAGTTTCCTCTGTACTAATACTCACTGCACTGTGACTTCCTGAAACTGGGCCTATATTCCTGATCCAGCTGCTTCACTCCCTCAGAGCTGCCTATTTAAGTATCATACTAAGGAGTATATGGTGATTCTTTTTCACCTGGAGAGTTTTCTTATTTTGGGGTTGTGTGTATCAAATTCAGGAGTGGAAACTGTGGTTCCTATTACTGTCTTTAGTATATACATTAGCAGTCAATAATAATTACTTGCTTGACTGTACCATAGCTTGGCAATGGTAAATTATGACATCATATTTGATACCACATACAAAACATTTAGTAATTTGAGAACTTGTAGAGACCCTTCAGATTTAGGGATAGTAGCACACCTCTCCCAGTTTACATTAAAACAAAGTGGGGGGTGGTTCCTGCAGCAGTGCTCCTTATGCAATGTTTACTGCACTCCAGAACTCCCTGCAGATGACACAGGGGTTGAAGTCATTTGACTGTGAGGGCTAGTTTATAACCTCAAAGCCCTCCTCCTCAAACCACACTTTTACACTGCCAGCACAATGGCAAGTGGCATTATCCTGTTATGCTGCTCCTCCAAAGTGTTCTTCCTACTCTAATCTCAGGAAAGGATTCAAACCTATTGTTCAGTTTGGGTCCCAGAGCACTGCTACAGTATAGCCATGCATTTTTGTGTGTGATAATTCATTTTGGCTGTCAGTGTATGTTATACTGTAGGTCATTCCTGCAAACGTTCTCCCAAAACTAGAAACAATACGTCTTTAGAATGTTCTGGACAACCCTGGTTTAATCTCTCATCTCCCGTTTAGACAAAACAGAGCAATGACAAATGCTATTGAATAGAAACTTAGACCCTTTGTTTTGGGGTTGGTGTGTAAAACAAAATGTGACACAGTCTCCAGCCCTGAACACAGTGACCCTAACTTGGCATGGTATGGGTTACCATGGTGATGAGCTGGCTTTTATCAGCATGCACTGATTTGGCACTGAGACAGGGGGCCAAGTGCATTCTGGGAAACAATATATTCAGACACAACTCAGCCCAAAATCCTGCAGGTAAGTAGTCTTGAGGTACCGAAGGGGAAAAACCTATTCATTAAGGTTTCTTTTAATTTTCTGTGTACTTGAGTGTGCATGCATTTGTGTGTGTTTGTGTGTGTAATTGCAAGCAATTGTTTTCTTTTTAGTCAGCTGTGCAAACTAGATGCTTTCACCCCAACAACAAATAAAAAATTAGGCTGATCTCAGGTGGGTTGGTTTGGTACCTATCTCAGGAAAACTGCACTTGGCTTCCAACCTGTGGTGACTTTGGGTTTTGATTTTATCCTCTTACTGTCATTTGAACTTAACTTTCTTTGACATCCTCTAACTCCCAGTTAACAGTGAACACCCTATTTCAGCATCACCTGACCCAATTAGACTAACTAAAGAGTAGCTGGAGCCATTATCCATTTAAAGCCCAGATAAAGTACTAAGAAATTCTGTATGTAAAATTTCAGAATTTTTGAAAGCAGCTCTTGAAAGCCTGAGAGACACACTAGGCAGTCTTGGTGGACAGGAGTAACATGATAACTCCCTTTAAACAAGGAAGTATACTACAGTAGGTTTGTAATGTGTGCTTTTATTCATGTGTTCACAACAGAAAGGAGAAAAGAGTGCTGTCTGATCTAGTACTCAATATTATATCTATAGATTTTTTTTTTAATGAAAACTTCCCTGACCATCCAGGTGCAAGACTGAAATGGGTGTAGCCATCTGTGGGTGTGGTTGGCGGAATGTCCTTGTGAGACCTGCCCACTATTCCTACTCATTGTCCTTGGTGTGTGTGTGTCTGTGCGCAGATCCTGTATGGTGGAAGAATCTGGAACCTTGGAATCTCAGCTAGAGGCTACTAAGGTGAGAGAGAGAGAGAGAGAGAGAGAGAGAGAGAGAGAGTATGTATTTGTTTGTGTTATTGTTGAATATAGATATGTTTGGGTAGGCCTCAGCCATTGCTTAATGGCTGTATGGGTGTATATGTATATGTATATGTATATGTGTATGTGTGTGCCTGCATCTCTGTGTATCTCTACAGCGTAAGCACCAGGAGATCCGGGCCATGCGCAGTCAGCTAAAGAAGATTGAGGATCTGGGGGCGGCCATGGAGGAGGCCCTGATCCTGGATAACAAGTACACAGAGCACAGCACGGTGGGGCTGGCACAGCAATGGGACCAGCTGGACCAGCTGGGCATGAGGATGCAGCACAACCTGGAACAGCAAATTCAGGCCAGGTCAGACAGACAGACTGTGTGTATGTGTTACTGTAATACTGCCACACATGTACACACAAATAGGTACTGGTCACGCTGTCAAGTAGCGATGCACCCAAACGCACATTCACCCACAGAAGTACACATACAGAAAAACACAGACACATGCTCTCTCTCCAACATACTGATGCTATCACATATACTGTACACACAAAAATACATGCATACACAGCCACACAAACACACAATGCTGTTGTTTTTGGTTTGATTTGTGTTATGTGTAATTATATGTAATTATGTGAATCTTTCTCTCTCATACACACAAACACACACATACAGTCTTTTTCAAAATACCTACACTGCCACCCATACAACAAATAGTGTCAAACAGATATATGTATAGTCTCACAGATGCAAATGGATTAATTGGAATTACTGTGCAATTACATTAATCTCTGCTCCGCTTCTCCTATAGGAACACCACTGGTGTGACAGAGGAGGCCCTCAAAGAATTCAGCATGATGTTTAAGTGAGTATCACTCTTTTGTGTATTTGTTATACATTGTAGTGCTTTTGTGTTGTTTAAGTTTTTGTTTTTGTGATGTCTCTGTAAAGAAGATCAGTTCTGTTATTGTAATTTAATTTCTTACACAGGATGACCGACATGTCCTACATTCTCATGTTATCCATCTGTGCAGCTGAACAGATAATGAAATAATTCAGCTTAAGTACCTTGTTCATTAGAACAAAGTCAGTGCCTCAACTGGGAAATTAACCTGCGGGCTTTTGGTTACAAGCCCAGCACTTTTACCACAACTACATGAAGCCTGAATGCAAGCTATTAGCCATTTATTCCGCAGTGTATTTTATTGAAACAGTTCAAGCAAATCTAACTCTGTGGTACAATGATATTTACTTCCCTCACCTGCAAATTGAACTGGCACCCTTTTGGCTATATACCTGTAGACAATAAGAATATGCTGTTCTCCAGTTCCCTGAGCCTTCATTCATTCTCATTGGACGTTTTTCCTCGCAGGCATTTTGACAAGGAAAAGACTGGACGTCTGAACCACCAGGAGTTCAAGTCCTGTCTGCGTTCGCTGGGGTATGACCTGCCCATGGTGGAGGAGGGCGAGTCCGACCTGGAGTTCGAGTCCATTCTCGACACAGTGGATCCAAACAGGTCAGAACTCTCAACAATCTGGAGGAGTAGTTCCATAAATAATTTTTGTAGTTCTAAAACATTGTTACTTTTCTGTAATGTTAAAATGGACTGCGGTTTTGAAATATCTTTAATTTTAAACAAAATTGATCAGGACAGCTTTCTTTTAACAAAGGAGACTTCATTTATTTCTGTCTCATGGCTCAAGGTCAGAAACACCAAGCAGTGCTGAAACAAGGGAAACCGAACACCAGCTAAACAGCTTTAAATCCGCTTTGCAGCAGCCTGCAACATGTTTACACAGAGGTCCCCCTCAGATAGAAACATTTAGAAAGCCATTTGCTTGTGCTCTGTGTGAAAAAAATGAAAAAAAATCTGCATAAGTGTTGGCTTCCAGTCATTCTTTGTTTTGCTTTGAGGAATTGTAGCTACTGTTTTTTGAGATTGTTCCTCTCAAGGTCTTTGTGTAAGCACATCTTCCCCTCTGATTCATCCTCTGCGGTTGTGGCCACATGCCCCCACAACAAAGTGTAGGGCCAAGGATGAACTCTGAATGGTCTTAATTTTCCTGGTTTCATAATAAGATATTCAGCTGTTCGGTGACTTTAAGATATTTGTAACCTCTTCGGTAGCTTCTAGTCTACTCTTTCAAAGCTTTTGGATCGCAGCTGCAAGAAGGTCTTACTACCTCCAGCTCTTCTAGGTTTAGCAGAGGGCATGTGATTGTCCCTTTGTTTTTTCAACAGGATGGATGAAATGTATATGGCTGGGTGTTAGTGAAGCAGTTGCTTCTGTGATGTAGCTGCTGTGTTATCTAAGGCCTGTGTGTCTGTGTCTGTCTCCGGCGGTGTGTCTCCAGGGATGGCCAGGTGTCCCTGCAGGAGTACATGGCCTTCATGATCAGCCGAGAGACAGAGAACGTCAAGTCAAGCGAGGAGATTGAGAGCGCCTTCCGAGCCCTGAGCGCTGAAAACAAACCATATGTGACCAAGGAAGAGCTTTATCAGGTACAATTTATTTTAATTATGACTATAATACAATGTCCCCATATGTACTCTCATTACAGATCTACCTGAAACTACTTATAACTTCATAAGCACTGTATTAACATTAATAGTGGCTATGCTAACTGACATGACGGTCATGGTATTATACATGTTAAAAATGATATTACCATGGAATTCATATTTGAGATATCATGGTAAAGCCGTATTTGACATGGACACTGATTTAGCCCACGCTGTTAGTCCATGAGTTCCATGAAAGCCTGTAGTGCTTTTGAAGGCGTTATATAGTTTTGTAGTCCTTATGGAAGACCCTTTAGAAAGTGTTACCATTGTAAGACGAACTACCAATTTTTTAAAACATTGTTTTATTTTATCCTCTGCAGAACCTTACAAAGGAGCAGGCAGACTACTGCATCTCTCACATGAAACCCTACCTGGACAGCAAGGGTCGCGAGATGCCATCAGCCTTCGACTTTGTCGAATTCACTCGCTCGCTCTTTGTCAACTGACCCGCCCCCCTCTACCCGCCAGTGACCAATCGGGATGCGTTTTCCCCAGCCTATTAGCATGATTCTGCGTTCTCCTCTTGCACTTGATAGCTCCAGCTCTCTGTCTGTCTGTGTGCTTCTATTACAATAGCCGTGTGAAATTGTCAGCATTCTATTGTGGTGTTTTAGGTGTTAATGTGCTTCGCTTGGTTTCAAGCCCATACAAAGGATAACGCCACTTGGAAGATTGCAGTGTGCTTAATTAAACGCTACTGGTTCAAACTGGGAAGGTCATCCTGTATGGTTATTCCTCTAAAACAACCAGACACTTTTTTCATTTTATTTATTTATACATTTCAGAATTCTTTTGGCATACAAAATGAAACATCTTTTATACAGTAAACACATGTAGTGGGTGTAGAGATGGATCATTGTTTCAATCACAATGACACATTCCAAGCCGACTTAAGCGTTAAGCTTGTGCAACTGTACAGCATCTTATTGCATTCTAGTGACAGCAATCAGGTACCTTACACAGCTAACACATTACATGTTATCCATCCTTATTGCTAGATATTTACTGAATTCATGTCACTCCAGGGAATTAACACTGTGGTAACAAGTCATGCATTCTACCTTGCCACCATACAAAACGTGATTACGTGATTATTTTTGCTCTCGGTTAATGCTTTTTAGTTAAACAGGAAGGTGGGGTATCCAAGTCAGTAACTGTTCACTGGCCATCTGTACAGATCAACCCTCATTTCAATCTGCAAGCTCACTGACCATTTGCTCCAGCTGCACTGCCTGCCCACCTTACTCTGCCAGCTCATTGGCTGGGTGTGCAGCCTGCCCACCTTTCTCTGCCAGCTCATTGGCCAGTTGTGCAGGGTGCTCACCTCACTCTGCCAGCTCATTGGCCAGCTGCTCCAGCTGCGCACCCTCTCTGGACCCCTGCTCTGTCAGTTCTGCGCTCAGATGCCAGATATTGATCGTGCCATCTGCATTTCCAGCGGCCAGGAGATGGGTTTGCCGTGGGTTGAACTCCAGGCAATAAACAGGCCGTCCTTTGATGTTCTGATCGATAACAGCAGCTGGCCGTAAGGACCTCCGTCCCAGGTCAAAAATCTGCACCGACCCTGAAGGAACAGAACAAGGACTGTGACACTCAGCTGAGGGAGGTTTCAGATGCAAGGTTTAAAAGTCCACCTACAGTCTATGTTCTCTAACAATTAGACAACAGATAAAAAGATGAATGCGTCTTGTGTGTTTCTCAGTTAATTTCCAAAATGTTAAGTACAGGAGGTAGGGAAAAATGAACTGGTTTGAAAAAATATACACCTGGCAGATGCTTACGTAAGCCTGCCGGGCACTAAAAACAGCAGCTACTTGAAGCATAGGACTAATCCATTTTTCTGAGAATACTGGGGGGGGGGGGATTTTCACCTGAGATAAGATTAACATCACAGCACCACAGGTATGATCTGTGTGATCTAAGTGAATTGTGCTTTGCTTCATTTTGAATAACGTAAACACACAGATGTACAGCACAGGTGCAGTAAAGGGGAAATGGGGGGATGTGTGTCTGTACCTTGTCCTGTGGCAGCAGCAAAGAGCAGCGGGCGCGTGGGTGACCAGCGCACCCCGAACACATAGGAGTCGGACACCCGCAGCGACAGCAGGGGGTCGGGCTGGAGCAGACTGTGGAGGTGGGCCAGGCCATCCGTGCCAACGCTCAGAAACAGGTTCCTTTATACGGGGAACAGGGAGGGAGACAAACACATGCTCAAGAACACTAATATGCTGAACATGCATTCAATAACACCGCAATGGCTAACACACTCAACAACCCTACTGCAAGCAACACATGCTTAATAACACTGCTATACTGAACACACGCTCAACAACACTGCTACAATGAATACGTGCTCAACAAACCACTACAGGGTACAGCAGAGCACTCCCATTCTCTCCAGATCAACCCAGCCTACAGGGCTGTGATACCTAAGTGACAAACTGCATCTGAAATCACATTATTTATCAGCTCAGCATGGATCCTTACCATTGCTTTCTTTATGCATAGAGCTGGATATATTCGCTGAAGCAAACAAGGATAAGAACCTTGGTCATGGGCACAATCACAGTGCCACAGCCATGGATCTGAACCTGCAACCTTTCAGTTACTAGTCCAAATTTACACACATAAACAGCGTATGAAGGAATACGCTGGCCTCATGAGTCATTTCTCTTCCAGTATACTGGCAGTGGAAACATCAACTCACCTGACAAAACATAAAAATGTAGGCCGATTGTGTCATCAAGTTCAAATGTTTCGAAATGCTCATTTCACTGGCTGAAGCATTGGAGGCCCTCCCCTCTGCAGAAACCACTGTTCCATTACTAAATGACATCACTTCTGTTTATTTGTTTGGCCAATGGCCTCACCCGGGAGTGACTGATATTTTTACATTATTATCCATTCGTCTATTCATTACCAAAGCAACTCATGCAAAATAACTTGTGTAACAACACAAATTAACCTGAATGAATGCCAGCATGGCTGAAGCTATCACATGTTGCTCAGCCATTTTAACCATAAGAAGAAAAGTCATTGGTCCAAACGAGTCTGCGGTTGACAGCATTATGAGGTTTGTGAAGCCCCACCCTCCAGTCGTTACAAAACGACACTGCTCCACACGAGCGCCCCACAAACGACCTTCCGGTTGCGAGCCCTGCTCCTTAATCACTGAGCGGGTGTGTGGTCCTGACCTGTGGAATGGGGAGCAGTGCAGGGAATGGACGGGCCCACAGCGTGGGGAGAAGCAGAACTGCGCTGGGGCGAGGAGGGTCACACTCTCGCCCTCCGAGGTTGTGGCAATCTCGGCTGCTGCCACGGTCTGGGTGGAGAAGGAGCACTTGAGCACCAGGCCTCCCTCAGACCCCACCAGGAACATGTCCGGGTCCCAGGGAGAGAGAGCCAGCGAGGTGATGCCCACACAGCCGCTGCCTCTGGCCTGAAAGGGACAGCAGATATCCATCCACAAAGGAGAAAAGTCACAGAGTGGTTAAAGCTCACACTCACAGAGCACGGAGAGCAACATCACTAAACCTATTAATAAAATTGATCAATAAAGCAAAGTATATTCAGTACAGCACTTTTAAGGAATGGTGATAGATCACACTGCACAGACGCAGTGTGAGCTAATGAGGTCATGACATTCAAAGGAACGGCGGTGACACTTTGGTAATAAAAAAGAAAAACTTCAAGTGACTGTATCTGGAGACAGAATCATGCATTTCAGTTGTGCTTCTCTATGGTCAGAGACATCCTGATGGAACACATTACAGTTACCTATGTTACGAATTAGAAGAAAAAAAATCACCTGCCATTACCATGATGAAAAAACTCACAAAATAACTATGATAATGAGGAAAAAGGTAGAAACATTGGTCCTCCTGGTCTTGTGATAGTAACGACAAATGTTAAGAGCAAATCTATCAAGCCTGGTGAGTCTATTTTTGTAGACCATACACTTAAGGTAAAAGGAAACTAAAAGGAAACTCGGCTGTGACAAACAGATATGATTATCAGTATAATCAGTTATTAAAAGCTACACCAGCTACAGGTTACAGAGTAGAATATTCAAAGCCCACAAGTGTGGTCTGTGCCATCATGGTGAGACCTCAATGGTCTGGCCATAACATTTTGCCTCACTTGCACATAATTAAGAGGTCATAGGAAAAAAACACCCAAACTTTCCTATTTTGATAATCTCCACAATGAGATTTTTGAGATTTTTTACACAACGCTCCCTCCGTCCATTATATTTTTAAAGTAGTAGTATTATTAGTAACTTCCATTTTCCTATTAAAAAATACTTAATGTTGTGGGCCTTTTAAAGCTCTTCCAAGCAAGCTCTTAATTGGAACATTTCAGGGAATGGATTTTTAGATGAGATAACCAACACTGAAGTGGAATGGCTTGATAGTATCTCTGCTCTTTCCTGCATAGCTTTATATTTATATTTTATAAGTGACAGACAGGGAAGGGAGGGCAGGTAGATAACCTGAGGGACAGAGGAGACAGAGAGAGGATGACAGGTAGATAACACCCACAGGACTGAAGCACCGGAGTTCAGAGGGGCCCACCTTGCTAAGCGTGCCGCTGTGGGGCACCTGCTGCTTGACCAGGGCGTACCCCGCGCTGAGCCCCAGCTTCCCGTCCGCACCCACATTCCACAACAGAACTCTGCCCTCGGTGCCGGCGCTCAGAACTGCAAGCTCCCCTCTGCGACCCCATGGAACCCAGCACACCTGCAGACACACAGACACACACATACACGTTATTATACATATATGAATGCACACAATCCTATAAACACATACAGACAGAAATGTGTGTTAGCAGTTTACAGTGTAACCAAATGGAGGGCCATGAAGTGACAGACACCCAGGACCAGGACCAGCACCTGATAGACAGGATCCCTGTGGGTATGTGCCAACATGCCTGTCTGAGCCAACACAGGGTCCTGGGTTCGACTGGTGTCCCAGACCATCACTTCCCCGCTGTACAATCCCCCTGCAGACACAGAAAGATGGGAGAGGGGCTTGGAGCTACAGTTCCACTGCAGACACAGAGAGGAAGTAGGACCATAGAGTACCTCTTGAAAGAGGCATGCTAGATGAACCGCTCAGAATCCCAGTGCATTATGGGGCCAAGAATGTAGTACCTGCTATAAGAGATGGGCGCGACGGGTGAAAGGCCAGACACATCACAGCTGCACTGACGTCTATTGACACATCTGGACGATTCTCATCCAGACCCCTGCGATCCAGGTTCCAGGTGCACACAAATGATTTCTCTGTGCTCCAGTCACCGTCATCAACCCTAAAGGAGGACGCAGAAAGGGTTATGTTGTCTTGCTTTAGATGCGGAGCCTAAGAGACCTGTTCCTGGGCCTGGCTGAAAGAATATGGCTGAAACAGTCGGACAGTGAGCTAACAGGAACAATTTTTGGTAGACAGTGAGGGATCCTCACCTGCCAAAAGCACAGGCGATTACAGAGCCTGTGCTGCTCCAGGTAAGGCTCGTCACCTGAAGGCCTCTTTCCTGAGCTTCGCTGTGCTGCAGGCGATGTACACATGACACCTACATACAGAGATAGCCAGACCAACAGACAGACAGACATGTCAGGTTAATTTCAATCGACACACCCAAAGACGAAAACAGTGGCTGGTAAGTCGAAAGTACCAAAAGATAACAGGTATCTGTCTGTCTCTCATCTCACCGTTTGATTCCGCTCCTCCCAGTTCACCTCAAAGCCGTCGAATGCGTGGCTCTTTGCATTCTTTGTCAACTCTCTGATGACTATGTCTTCGACCCGATGCAAAAAATCCCTCAGTCCGGGCGAGTCCGGACGATGCTCATGGCTCGCGAAGAGGCTGTGCATGTGGTGGTCGTCTGGATCCGTCTGGGTGCCGTTTTCCGAACAACAGACGACCTGGGCTTCAGTCTCAACCTTCTCTATTGGCGTTGTTTGACAGCCTCTCTGAATTCAAACAAGGATGGAAAGCTAAGCATGTCATGATCTTACATTCAAAACATATTTAGAGGTTCTCTGCCTACATTATTTATTTTCTTAGCAAATTTATTTATCCAGGGTGACTTATCTGGACTACCTTGCAAATTACAAGAGCTGGATATTTATCTACTGGTGCAATCAACTAGAATGCTTTAATACACTAACTAGCTACAAGAATACCCGCCCATCAGCTACATAACTACACACGTTACTTATCTGATTAGCAAATATAGTTATCCAGGGTGTCTTATGTGGACTATGTTACATATTACAAGAACTGGATATTTATCTACTTACTGGATCAATCAACTAGCATGTTTAATAAAGTAGCAAGCTAGCCTCAACAGTACTGCAACATCTGCTAGGAAACTAGCTAGTGTATCTTATCTAGTATAAGTGTTAAAAACAGAAGGCCTGCTCATATGAGGTTAGCCACGTTCTTCAATACGAGCAGTATTACTAGTTCAGAACTGAAATATGTCTGGCAGACTTAGCTGTAATGTTATGTAGCTAGCCAGCAACGTAACATTACTTCAAGCACTTGTACAGGGTTAGATCTAAGTTAATTACTTTAGCAATTAGCAAATATCCAAGTGATTGTGGCGGCTACGAAACTGTTTTAGACAGCTAATCTAGCGCAGTTAGCTAAATAACTTACCGAATCGTGTTCGAACTGACGTGATTTTCTCCACAACGATTCTGTGCCCACTGTTTCCAATGTTTCATCCGTGAACATGGCTGTGATTCAACTGTTATTTTAGTATTTTAAGAAAAACGGCTACGCAGCTGGCTACAGACCAGTTTCATACATAACAATAATGAACATTCGATGACAGTCTAGCTAAGTAGCTAGACAGCTAGTTGGCTACTAACATGAAATCACCTTTTCATCATGACACGCATCATCTGGCCTCACAGGCTAACGTTAAAATGTTGACGAACTGATACGTTGTTGTGGAGCATAATTCCTTCATTCTAGAAATCGGTTTAGCTAGATAAATAAAATTAGACTGATGTGTTTAAAATTCATTGAGATGATTCTATTAGACAAGAAAAATACACAGCTAATTAGCTAACGTTTTTATACCTGGAGCTAGTTGACGCGCTAGCAATAGTTTTCTGAAGACCACTTCCGGATGAAGCGTCGGTTTCCTTGGAGATACCAGGAGCTCTCGGTCCTGGAGCGCGCACTATAGCCTCTCATTACTACAGGCGTTTCGAGCAGCCCAGACACCGTCGAACGTCGAATCGCTTATTCGTTTATTTTCTAATTGCAACAGTACACGGATGTCTGAGGTGCTTCCCCTCCAAAGTTCGAGACAAGTTTACAGATATTTTGATGTGAATTCATTTTCCTTACTGATTTTTTGAATGGACCTAATACCGTTAGTCCACTGTAAAATGCCACACGGCAATATTTGATAATGTACAACTGTACAATTCCTGTGCTCGATTCTTTATTGTGTATGTGGCGTTATTGGTTATTATAATTTAGATACTTGCCTCTATGCCTGTATATTGTTTGTATGCACTGTCTCGATAAATACGTTTATTAGAAACCAAACTATCAGGCTACTTGCTGCATGTTATAATAGACTCGTGGATCATTGTTTTCTAGCATCACACTTCGACGCGAGTATTATTTTTCACATCATTTAAGAAAACTGACGTTTCAACAGTTACACCGAGGATTGTTCTTTCGGTATCTCATCTCTCGACTTTAACTGGCTGGTTTACCTCCTACCAACAGGCGGCGTCGCATTCAATCCTGTGGTCGCTGTCTTGAGACCTGAGTAAGTGAGCGCAATATTTCTGGTGCAGTGACAGAATGACACGCAGCGATTGAAACGCCTCAGAGAACAATTTTCAATTTTAAATTAATTGAGCTTTGGTGTCATAGTATGCGCGAGCCACGTGCACTAAAAATGGCTGTCAAGGGCATGAGGTCGACAAAATGACAGATAGCTAGCTATCCGTTAGCTAGCTCAGTGTTTCTCAACCCTACTCCTGGCGGCACCCTGTCCTGCATATCTTGTATCTATCCTTGCTCTACCTACCTGACTGAACTCATCAGTGGCACATTTTATTAGCTGAGCACACCTGATTTAATCAAGCAGCAAGGATAGATAGAAGATACGCAGGACAGGGTGCCGCCAGGAGTAGGATTGAGAAACACTGAGCTAGCTAACTGCCTGGTAACTATTTGTTGCATTCTTTCAATAATAAACTGTGTATTTGCCACTGTGAGTGCAACAGAAAGCTGTGATACGTGTTATGAAATGATGGTCGTTTTTGTAGAATATAGGAAGTGAGCTGCCTTTGAGCGAGCACCTTACAACTTCGCCTACACTGCCAGCCGGTAGTCATAGCGAAACGAAACGAGTACTGGAGGGGGTCCCAGAGCACCTGTTGCCATAGAAACTCCAAAATAAGTATAATTCCCTCACTGACCCAAATGCATGTATTCCTTGTTGCCAATTATTTCTACCTTTTGATTTCTGGCCAGCTGTGGGCAATTATCAGACTGTCTTACACAGTGAACACAACCATAAGGCTGTAAATTTATGGGCAGGCAAGATTTTCTGATAAAGTATCAACGAGGGAAAAGTTATCTTTCTACAAAACGATAGACATATGGACATCACAATTAGATGTTTACACAATAATGTAGGCCTGAAATATAGTCTGTATTTCAAAGGACCAGTGGCTAGGACAAGACTGAACTGCAAAGTTATCACTCTTATTGCAGTGTCTATTTGTTCCTTACAGAAAAAATGCTCTCTCAATGTACCATTATAAATGAAAGCATCAAAGTCTATTCTGATAGCAGCAGCTCTATTTTCAATTATGATCACACTGCACCACAGAAAAGCCCAGAAGCCTAAAAATATTTGTCAAAATTAAGTTTTCATTACCTGCTAAATGTTGAAGATCTCCGTGCAAGAAGGGTTTCCAGATGCCTTGTCAGACATGTGGAATGCTGGAGGATTTTAGCTCATTTGTCCAGCCACTTAAGTGAACAGAAACCCAAAAAACAGAAAATAGTACAAGTGTAGTTTTACATTTGCTGTGGCTAGATTTTTAATCATTTCACACTTCTAGTTTTGATTTTCACTCGTTAAAGGTTAAAACAATTTTTCTGCCATTGAAAAAGTAGGCCAGTAACAAGACACACCAAGTAATTTTACATTTGTCCCATGACCATTTCAAACTGCCCAAAGTTGCACAGATTTAACACGCAGCAATATCAGGCCAACACTTGCTGTGCAATTCATTATGGTACCAGGAAATCACACCTTTGTGAAGAACGGTCTGTGCCATGAATAACACATCAACATATTGCTTTGTCTGAGCACTCTTTCATTGCTCCATTTGCACTTAAATGTTTGACTGCTCTCTTGCCAAGTTACAGTAAGTTGTCTTGAGAGCTTTACAAGATTTAAATACTAAAAAAATTACTGAAACTTGAGTACACATTTAGTTTTATTGTAACAAAGCAACTTGTACAACTTTATTAAAAATGTCATTTCAAACCTCATGGATGTCTGTAAAACATTACAATGAAAATCAATCAACATAAACCCCACCCCCAATGTTGATGTGTCAGAAATGCCCACTTGACCCCCCGCAGAACCCCCTCCCCACCATCCCCAGTCTACTAACCCAACCCCACCCTAATATCGACTCCAAATAATATTACAAGAAGGACAAGCTGATATTTTCCATTTGTCCGATTAACATGGGAAAACAGTGTCAACTCTAGGGGCCTACTCAGCATTGTATATATAAAAAACAGTGGAAGAGGGATGCTATAACTAGCAGGTTATCACTGCACCATGGCTTTGCTTTAAACTCACAACCTTAAACAGGAAGGAAAAAATGTATATATAAATTGCTATTTTGTCTTTAAACTTTATTTTAGTCTACATAAGACGGCGTGCAGATCGTTAATTGTTTTTATTGGTCTTGAGATGGAGATGGGGGTTTTGGAGATGAGAGACTGGACTTCAGCAAGAAGTTGCCACTAGTTTTCCGATGCAAAGTCTGTCCTGGGAATACACGCGTGTTAGACATGGCATGGACCGGAAAGGCTTCGGTAGAACAAGGAGACGGAGCACAAAAAAAAAAAAAAAAAAAAAAAAAAAAAACAACAAAGCATCTTGCTCCCAAGGATTAGAGGAGAATTAAAAGGGAAAAAAAGGGAAAGAGGGTGGGTGGAAATATGTCCTTTCTGGGCCTTCAGTCATCCTCCCCATCATCCTGAAACAGAGAAGCATCCTTCAGTTTCTCACCAAATCCAGTCTTACAATGAGACACATGACTACATGGCACAGAAAGGCCCAGCCAGGTCAGTAGATGCACAACACCTACCTCTCCTTCCTCCCCGTCATCATCCTCTTCATCTTCCTCTCCATCATCCTCATCTCCTTCCTCATCAATGTCTTCCAGCCCTTCCTCCTCTTCATCGTCATCATCATCATCCTCACCCTCTCCCTCCTCATCTTCCATGTCAGGGACCTACAAGCAAAGATACAAGAAGTGAAGCTTTAGTCGGATGTAACCCTTGGATTGAAAAAAGGCATACATAACTGGAAAGTTTTATGAAGCTAACGAGGCTTTGGCAGAAAATACCTGACATGGCATGAGTAACTCTAGACTAAACTTTGTTTTCAGTTCTGTTAATGACACCTAAATTGTTATGGGCATGACGGGGTGGAGGCTCACCAGGTAGTACTGTAAGGGGTTGGGCCAGATGTCATCCTTGATGACCTCGCCCAATTCATCTGCACCTGCATCGGAATGGTCGGTGAACCAGGTGAAAAAGCTCTCTGGTTCTTCGTGTTGCCTTTTCTTCCCTGCCTTGTTCTGTGTTTGGCTGGCACGCTTTGTCAGGTCCTGAGGGTGAGGAACAGGGGGAAAAAAAAACAAGAATAAACAGAATTGTTACACATGCAGCAATAATCTTTAAAAGAAGTACTTGGTGAAACTTGCTCAGGCATTTCTTCTGCACCTCAACATGCTGTGATGCGATCTGTGTTATGGCACCAGTGCGTGCAATATAAAGGTAACATTAATGGACACCCTATGCAAAGTGACTTGCAAATCAGGTCATGTGTACCACTTTGTATCTAGATTACATAGGGAAGTATCCCAGGAAATTTCACAGCATCACGCCCACACGACCGCAGACTTAGCTGACCTTTCCTGCCTTCCATTTGATCTCCGTGGACTTTGAGGATGGGTCTCCGCTCTCGTTCAGGTGAAACTCTTTGGACAGGACTTTGTTTTCGAAGTATGGATTTTCATCAAAGTACTGAAAAAAGAAGTGGCAAATTAGATGCTAAAACAAGCAAGAGAAAGTACAGTGTGTATCGACTGACAATACTTACGAAATCTATTCTGTAACCCGACTTGATGTCTTCAAACTCTGTCACCTCCACTCTGGTTAGGTAATGAAGAGCTTCCTCATCTTCCTCGCCAAGAAGAGCAGAGACTGGAGAATGAGAAAAACAAAAGAGTCAACCAATGCCCTCCAGACAAGAGCTGTATGTGGATTACAACTTGGTGTTTAAATGTGAGGCCATTTTGTCAATTTACGTGCCCAACCTAACAGCAAAGCAGTCTTGTGACCACATCTTTATGCAGTAAAGTAAGATATTATACTGTTCCAGGCACCTGTTGTGCATCACATTACAGTTACTAACATCATGCTACTTCCATGTTACAGTTACTTCCAATATCCTAGATATTCACCCACTTTGTCCCTGACCCAGTTATAAAGACTACTCTCACCAGCTGTACCATCAACCTTTATATTTATAACCAGAGTTTTGAGCAACCTTTCAAAATAATGCAAAGCTGTTTTTCCCTCCAATGAAAATCAAAGCTTATTAAACAACCTGTCTGACCTATTAATCTCAGTTGCCTGATTGAATTGATGCAAATTACAGTCAACTGAAAGGAGTTCACACTGAACATGCTTTCATGACGTTGGAAAACCTTATCCATTTTCAGAAGAGAAGGTTCTGATTCTACCCTTGCACACAGAGACAGGTATGAAGCACCAAAGGCAGACTCACCCTGTGGATGATTGACGAACGTCGTGACCCAGAAGTTGGGGATTTTGGCGATCAGTTCCGAGCGTTTCTGGAAGAACGGCTGGCGTAGCTTGTTGTATTTCTGTTCTACTTTTAAAATCTCCTCACTGGCCTGTTCGTTCAATCTGTGGGGGGGGAAGCACACCGTCACCACATGCCAAGAGAGGGGGCTGTCCTGGAAACTACCTAATTAACATTTTCATACTTTGTGGCAGAGTGGAGTTGTGATCAAGGAACTGGTGGTGTAATCATATTGTGGATCCAATCCCCACTTTGCAAATCTATGTGTGAGCACAGCAGTTAACCTGTAACCCACTGCAATAAATATACAGCTGTATAAATGGATTTCCCCATTTACATTCTTGGACAACAGTGATAAAGCACTGTCAAGCACATAATTTTGCTAGCCATTTTGACAGCAAAGGACACATTCAGCAGGGCATTTAAATACACATGATTTGAAAGGGGAAAAGCTGATTTCAAACATTTCAACTGACAGAGCGGCTGAAATCATTTACCTGTCAATTTCATTCTGTACTTCGTCGATGTGTTCAATTGCTTCTTGTTGCTCTTTTTCTGAAATTGTAAAGAAAAAATGGAGGGAAATTAATGGTCAATAAATTTATCCCCAAAATTTAACTTTATTTCAGGTAAACTATACAACAGTCAAAGAAAACCTGACATTATCGCCGATATAGACTTAGATTACATACAGCTTGGTGCCAACTAAGTTCGTGTACATGGGGATGTATAAGTTAGGAGATTTCTAACGGGACGCCCTATTCAGCTAGGTATGTAGCTATACTGGACCAATATGTTTAAACATGCACTTTATGGCCCGGCAACTAGTAAAATAAAGCAATGCCATTAGACAGCATAGCGGGACTCTAAATATGCACCGAGACAGACAAACGTGCATAATCATGTCGGTCTTCTTTCATTCTTACCAGTAGCAAGCTAACTAGCTAGCTGACACAATGTGACACCCGGTAAATTAAACGGGCATGGGTCACATTCTGCACCAGCTGTAGCCAATCCGTAACGTTTAAATACATTCGTCTGCAGCACAAGCTAGGCAGCTAATCTGGCTACTCGAACGCAGACCGCTCTGATGCAGCTTCCTGCTATCGCTCGGGGCCGCGTGGTTTGAATGAGGGAGGCCGCACGCTGGGCTTTCCCATTCCCAGCTCGTCCTGCGGTGCTATCAAGTCAGACGGGAGCCCCACGACGATGAACAGACAACCCGCGGGTCGTAAAAAGGCTCTTCGACTAAAATAAACGCACGCTTAGACAACACTGCCAGGAGAACCCACTTACAATCGAGTTATTCCTTTCAGAATGATTCAAGTGCATAATGATGGCGGAGCCGCACGACAATGCGCGGCGCTGGGCCTCAACCAGAGCGGTTCATTCAACATCACAGGATGTGTTCCCGTCCCAGACGCAAACCCATGCACCCGCCTAGTGATCAAGAACCCCGTTTTAGCCAGGTATATCAAGTTACTACTCAGGTTTGAAATCTTTCGGAGGCGAGACCGCTCCATCCCGAACATGCGTTTGACACAATGAGTCTTGTGCAAGGGAAACATGGCCTCCTACAGCCGCTGTCTGATTCTCTCTCACTCGCAGCATACAACACAAGCGATCACAACTGGACCCTCCCACACCCCAACATGTAGCGGCTCTCGTGTACAGCTACAGCTAATCAACCGGACTGAGCATTACAACCTGAATCTCCGAGAAAACTAAAAAGATACAAATAAGTGAAAATGGCGGTGCTCCGAAGGCCGCCATTCCTTACCGGAGGTCTCGTCCGCTCCGTCATGGTTTGAGTTTAGCTCCTTTCTACTCACTTTAGCCGCCGAGGCCGACATGGTTTTCGCAGACTGAGAATTAGTCGTTTCAGAATATGTACGCTTTCTCTGCTTTCGTCTCTCCTTGAGGAGAAAACTTATTTTTTCCTTAGCTGTAGAAGTGCGAATAAAACGTGTGTCGTGCTCCTCCACAATATAAACCCGAGAGAGAGCTCAACACACACTCGCCACCACCACCACAGAGCTCGAGCTCACTCACGCGCTCCCTTTTCCTGATGCACGCGCCTCACGAATGAAAATCGAACGAAGAACTCCGCCTCCGGGAGGACGATTTACAAACCGCGGCTCGCTCCCGTCGGCGACCTCCGATTGGTGCTCCGCATGCGAAGGGGAGGTATTGTGAAACGAACAGGGTGGGGTTTCGCAGACCGACGACCAAGCAACGTTAAATTATGAAAACAAGAGCGCGTTGCTTTTCTCGTCATACGTAGACCACGCTAGATTCTGACTGGCGCCAGTGCAACGTGATAGACAGCCGAGCCAATCATAGATCAGTGCGCCTTGCATGCGATTTGTGTGACAACTTACTCAAACAAAGTGAGATGGGACTCGCGCGCACCACCGCTCATTTTTGCTGGATTCAGTGCGCGCTCGCCCATGTGCGTGTGCACAGGTTGGCCGTCGTCCCACAAAGAGGACGTCACATGTCAATTCCTTCCTCCTATTTTTTCGTCTGAAATTTAAATGTACTATGTTCTGCCCATATTCACTGTATGGGGGAGTGGTGCATTATTGTTTTAACATACATTTGTCTTGATTTGTTGTTTTGACAGCGTTTGATATATTATTTCTCAACCATCAGGTTATGACGTCTTTTCTCGTGCTCTCAAGGGTTCGGTACCACTTCGACATATTGTAGCAAACAAGCTAACAATCCCGCGTTTCACAATAAAGTTTTGCTCTGAAAGACATTGCATGTCGCGTCTGATTTAAATACCGATGCTCCTCAGTCGTTCGAATACACAAATTCGCAAGCAAGAAGATTATTGTAATTGATGTTTCTGATTAAGTGCATGCGACTGGTTTACACAAAAAATGAAGTGATGCCTCGCCGTTGCTGAAGACTGTTTGAGTTGATGCTTGAAAAGACCTAGTTCAAATAATCGCACAGAATAGCATATAATACGCAGCGCTATAGCCCATACATTTGTGGGCATTTTGAATGCGTTTAGCGAAGTCTTTACTGGTGGAATGTAAATTATTTTTTGCAAGTGGGATAACTGCAGATTGAGCGTTATCGTAATTTAAAGGAAATTGGTTGGGAAGACAGACTACGTTCATTTTCATCTATGGAAAATTATGGTAAAATGTATGCCCTCCCAATTCTGGTCTTTTACTGAACTGGATGCTGAAGTAAATCAGACGGAAAGCATTTCTCTCCTGCATTATCTACAGCTGAAAATACGTTTGCAAAAATGGTACACTGTATTTGTATTTCCATCTACATTCACACGAAACATTGTTATGTATCCTGAAAAGCATATGTAGTATCCTTTTTCAAATATGTAGAGTGTATACATATATGTAGTAGCCTATCTATTGCTAACAGAGTGCAAAAGAGAAACAAAATAGCCAACTGTACAAAGAAAAAAATCAAATGGATATGTCGGCTATAAATTAATATTTTGTAGCCAAACCAGCGGCAGGTAAAGTTGATTCAGAAATGACACAAAAACAAACACATCAATGCATACTTAAGTCATAAGATTACGTGTGCACGTGTGGATGTCAACGGACAGAGATGCGATAGGTGAACTGCTAACTGTGAAATGATCGCTAGGACCTTTAACCAAACGACATTTTGGAGGGTGTCAAAGTACATTTAAACCTCAAGACATATGGGAAGTAGCCAAAACAGTTCAAAACAAGCCAAAACAAGTTCATAGCTTCATTTTCGTACACATGTAGAAACCTGTATACACTGTATAAACCTCTGTACAGAGAAGGAATTCTCAAGGAAATCTGAGGTATGACAAGCAGCAGACATGTAATGTTTCGCGTACCTATACTGGCAATAGTTAGAGCTGAAAATAAAGCGCTGCTAATTGGGCAGCACGTGAATGCGGTGGTGGACTGGGGAGGGAGGAGTGTCTTGCCTTATGTGGTGCTCATGGGGGATGTTAGCCCTGAACCCGCTCTCTTTTGAAACTGAGAACAGTCACGGTCAGTGGCACAGGGTAGTCAGTTCAATTCAATAGGCTTTAGTGGCACTACAAACATCTATCTCCCTCTGTCCCTTTCCCTCTTCGTCTCCTGTTCTGCTCTCTCTTGATGCCTGTCTATCCCTTTATTTGGTCGCTCTCAGACTCCACCTTCCTTACCCAAAAGGTAAGGGCACCATTCCCTGCATCTTCTACTCTCACTTTGTCAACAGGCCATGGGGAAGTGTGCTGGCTTTTTTTCTATATTTGTGTTTAGGTTCAGTGTATTAACATTGTCATTGCCATTTTTTGCAGTCAGTTATAATGTCACTTTATCCAAAACCAAGAGTTCAACCCAATGGCTGGTTAAAGGGCTGAGAAATGATCTTCCAAAAATTTTGGATTACATGTTTTGATTTTTTTGGCTTTCACGTTTTTGTTTTTCTTAATTTCTTACAAGATTATCCAGGCCTGCAGGCCTAGCTGTGGAATGGTGCCAGACTATGCCTGCCCCTATTTGCTGAGCATCTCAGAGCAGAGAAGTCAAACTCTGCATATTGTCCCATGGAGCTCCATTGAACATGTTTGCATAGATTATCAAGGTGTCTCAAATGGTCGGCACAAGGTAACCTTCTATCAGTTCTATCACACCAGGCCACACAATTAAAATGACCAGAATACTCTTAATATCTAAAAGCCAGATATGCTTCAACTACAAAAATATGAAAGCTTTGGTTGAAAAAAAAAAACAGGGTAACACCCATATACCTTCTTGCTGATGGTGAGCAACAGTCAGAACTTTCATTTCATGCGATCAAAGCCTTCGTGAAAATCAGCAAGATATTTTGGCGCTTTCATTTCCTATTTCAGGAGATACAGTGTACACAGGGCAAACCTGACAAAACTGGTCTTGGGTAAGTTTTGAAACAGCCTCACTGCTAAGTGTTTAACTGAATGTAATCAGGTCAACAGCAGTGTAGTCCTTGGGACTTAAAATTGAAGACCTGTGGTGAAACGACAGGTCCTATAAATGTAGATTATCTTCACGTTTTCAAAGACACTTGGAAAAAATGTGTTTTAGAGGTGCGATTTACTGCTTAAGTGTTGCATGTAACGCTGTAAAAGAAAACATACCTTCTGGTGAGATGGGTGTTTCATTTGGTCACATGTATATTCCCCTTTTGTACTAAAGTCATATGTGAATGTATATTCACTTTTTTATTTAATTGGAAAAGAACAACAGTTGACTAGTTAATCTCAGTTTAACACTTCTTAAATATGACAATATAAACAGATCTTTAAATAAATACTGAAGGACACAGAAATATTGCATAATGATCTTGTTCAGTAATGGCATACTTGAAACAGAAATCAGAATTGTAGAAAACTGATAAATTAAGATGTAGAGAAAACCTACAATAACCTGACACAATTCATCAAACCCCTCAGGAAGAGACTGGGAGGAAGTGACTGAGACACACTAAAATCAGCCTCAGCTCTGAATAAATATTACAATTATTGCTTAGGAATAACATCCCATATAGCCAATATTGCACAGAACATAATCTAACTATTTAGCTATGTGGGGACACAGTTTCATTGCACACTTTACAAACAGACGATTCTGACATGGTCAGCAGTATGACTCAAAATTGTACAAATGTGCAGGCCTATCTCATGCGATCTTTACAAAAATGGAAGTACTTCTAAAAAAATTGCTCACTTTGATATGCATAAAAAAACCCTGTTCACGAAAAGAGACATGTTTCCTTGATCGAAAAACACAACACGAGATTGTCATCAGTCTATGGTGAGGCTTGTCTGTTTCAGAGACTGCAGAGGCTGAGAGATTTGACTACATCTGCAAAAATAATCACTCTCTCTGTGGTGCTGATCTGATTCTTCCAAACAAACTGCCCCAGGTAGCTGTGATTGTATTTAGACCCTGTTGACTGTGAACTTCAAGATTCATACGTGGATAATTTTTTGACCTGTAACAGTATCCAGCAAAACAAAGTCGGTCATCTGGTTAAAAAAATGTTTACCAAAGAGTAAACTAAAACTGTTAAACTAATTTCATGAATCTGAGTGAATCTCAAAATCACATTTTGTCATACCCAGTAGAGGGCGTGCTTAAATTACTCAAGGGACAAGCCTGCAATCCCTAAGGAGAGGCTCTGAGGACACTGAAGATGACATCACATGATCTAACAGAGACCTGAATACCTCTGATTTTAGATGAGGTTATTTCCACTGACGGCTTGATATGCAGTCTTTGCTTCCGATTACTCTCACATGAAAAATACATCTCAACTTTTAGCTTGGATACAGTCTGTTATTCAAAATATGACACCAAATGTTCAATTTGTCATCAAAAACCATTTTAAAAATGCTTTCGCACCACGGAATTACTATGAGAGTCCATGAGGGAGCCTCTGGTATAGGATTTGTGCATGGTGTTACATACTCCTCCCCTTTGTTGTTTTCGCTATCTGGTCAGTAAACGGATTATCAGTGGTGGTAATCTGACCAATCCTGTCCAATGCTCCATGCCTCATGCCCCATAACCCCCTCAGCTCATATTAAAGAAAAAGGGGGAATGGTTTAAACCCAGGATGGACTGGACCTTGGAATGTGGAGCGGGGCTGGGCAGAGGGTGGGAAAGTGGGGAAGACTAGACAGGGTTATTGCCCTCTCGGAAGTACACCTGCTCCCAGACCACAGTCCCCCAGACGCAGAAGAACCCCCAAAGGTTTTGGAGCGCCCCACGGTCAAAGGGGTTCTCGTCAGCGCCGCAGTGCTTGAGGTAGGAGATGCGGGGACGGGACATGAACTCCCAGGTGGTGATGTTGTGGGAGACCAGGTACAGGTGGGAGCCCAGCAGCAGGAGCACCACCACTGTGACCACACCCACCAGGGTGGCGGCGGCCAACAGGAGGCCGTTCCCCCGCAGCCACAGTTCCCAGGTAGGGGCAGAGCTGAACCCCGACCTGCCAAAGATACAGGAAGTCAAATGTTAAGGGTCACCTTTGAACACTAGATTGACAGTTATTCAGGAACTAAGCTTCAGATTTTACTGGTTTGATCCCCAGGTGGTGCACTGTTATCTTACGCTTACACAAATGACTTACTTGATTAGTGAGGTTTCACAAGCCCCATAATTGGTGATGATACCATGTGTGACTAGTGATTTTATTATTTGAAACTTTTATTAAAGAATCAATGTTTTCATGTAGAGAACTATAGAGAGCATTCTGATTGGTTTATATGAGTCAGTGATTAACTACATGAAGGCTCACTCTTCTGTCACTGGTTTTGGGTCATCCCGTTGGCAAACTTTGGTTGCTCTCTGGTTTATACCCCCTGGTGGGGAGTGTCACACACCAAAGTTCAGCTAAACTTCCTTTACTCAATTCCAGCATCTTAAACCCAGTACTTGTTATGTTGGCAAAATCATGTCCTGCTTATGGACATTGGTAACCCTGGTGAAGACTTCTGCACTGCTGTGAAAACAGCAGATCTCCTTGGGTTAAATAAAACAGGACTAGCTCCCCCTGTTGGTGAAACACCCACCCTACACTCACCAGGCCATGTAGAGGCCCCAGATCGAAGCCAAGAGCTGGACACAGAGGTAAAGGATGAACCAGCGATGGTTCCGCTCTCCCACGCAGTTCTCAATCCAAGGGCAGTGGTGGTCATAGCGGCGAATGCAGTGCTGGCAGGTCTGGCAGTGCTTGGCTCTCATTGGCTGCTGTGGTAGGGGAGCGGGGGCACAGAGGAAAGAGTGAGGATGCATCAAGGCTTTACAACATGTATCCGCCCCCTCCCCTCGTACCAATACACAGATCAAAAACATTCTTGCAACACCTCAGCTGATGTTCAGAGGGAGAGATTTATTCAGCTAATTACAATGGGGGATGATTAGATGGCCAGAATAAAAAAGCCAGATTTGGATTCTAGCCAGGACATCAGGGAACCCCCCTCGTAATTGCACTAAATGCCTCGGGAGCTTGTGGAACCACAATGAAAGCCTAAGTGGTACACAAGCATTCATATATAAACATTGAAACACAAACAAATGTGTTTTTTGGATAGTTCAGTTAGAAGGGCATCTTTCTTTGCAACCTGCTAGATGGTACTGATTCTTTATCATTGTCCTGGTCATACCAGCTATAATTTATAGAAGTTTATTTATAGAAGTTTATTTTCTGTGAAATATTCTTTCTTATTTGGTGTGAAACGTGGGAATCCCTCCCACTGTCGTCTCTGTGCCATTACCTGCAGTGGTGTGTTTGCAAAGCAAGCATGTTTGCAGAATTACATAGCTGTTCTTTACCTGTAGATGTGGCAGTAAAGTGCCTTACTCAAGGACAGAACAGGAACCTCCTACCTGGGATTCAAACCCAAGACCAACAGGTCCTCTGGGTAGCACCCTAACTTTACCAAACCCCATGCACAGCCCCACCTTACACCCTCACAGACACACTGCGCCCCAATGGCAACCAGGTTTGAAGCCAGTACCTGTAGCAGGCAATGATCACAGCGCCGATGGCGGAGTGGCTTACAGCTCTGAGCCATCATGTCCTGGTGCTCCTCACTGACGCCCAGGGCAAACTGGGGAAACACAGGAGAGCACATGGTGAGGAACTGCAGAGGCGTAAAGGAGGGAGAACTTCAACAGCCAATCAGTTTGTGGGGGACTGTCACTGTGTGTAGTGGTTATCAGGTCATTCTTAGCTTTGAAACGAAGGCTGAGGGCACAGTCGCAGTTGCGACACTTCAGAATCTGACTGACCTTGACGTCGTTGTCGTCGTCGGAGAGGACGAAGCCCGGGTCCATCAGGGACACCGCAAAGTACAGCAGCACTGACAGCAAGACCAGCAACACGAACAGCACTGGCTGCGCAAGCTCGCCTGTCTCCTCCTGCCTCCTCAGATCTGTCACGAGACACAGGGTGAGACCTGTCTGTCCCTATCGCTCCTTTTTTTCCCCAATCTACAGTGCCCTCTACCGTTCAGAGAAACTGGGGCATTTGCACAGAATTGAATTCGGAGAGCCATCTCGATGTAAGATAGCTTGCGAAAGTTAGAGTCCTTGTGGTCTGTGCAAGCATTAAAACGTACAATTTTGATAACAGGTGCAGTAGTTAAATAATAACGTTTTAACCGACAATAAGTGATGACTTGATGGCTCACTAAACCGTTAGGTGACGCCCCTTTCCCTTTGCTATCATTATTAAGTGAGCACATCAATGTCCATCAGTGGGAGGAACTGCAAAGGTAAAATAACATTGGGATGTATTTTACAAGCAAGCATTTCTAAAGAGGCATTCTGACTTACCCGTGTCGTGGAGGAAGAGTATCAGCGTTACGACCCATGTCAAGATAACGTGCGCGGTTCTTACAAGAAATCCGGACCCGAATACATTTTTGAACATCCTAGCATTCTTACACAAATGTATTCTCTTCAACAAAACATATACGGACAAGCGCAGTTCGGTAGACAACTGCCTACAGTTCTCGTTTTCTGGTTAATTTGCTTGCTAGCAAGCTGGCTTCATTTCTGTTATTTGATGTGACTTGCTAGGAAGCCATAGGCTAGCTAACAACGCTAACCTAGCCCCCGGGTATTTTCCAAGCTACCATACCGCAGGAACACCTGAAAATCACAGATCTCTGCAAAATTATGCGAACGCGTCAATTCTTCTCAGATGAATTCGTCTCGATGTATTTCGGTTATACAATAACAGCGGCTCATTCCAGGGGTCTCGGTTTCGCCATAAGAAGCTTGTTTGTGTTGCTGTCCAGCTCCGCCGTTGGTCGACCCATAATTTCTATTGGTCAAGATTATTCACGTGGTGTGTGAAAGAATGGGAACCTCAGTCGGATGAATTTAACGTCACGCCGAAACCACAAGGCGGCAGTGTTTACATTCTCTCCAAATATACATCAGCTGAGCCTCAGTATTTTCCTCTATTTAAGTTGTTCATGACATAGGTCTTTTACATACAAAATCCTGCCACATTATCACACGCTCAAACAATCATAAAATTTATTGAAAAAAATTATAGATTGAACAGCATACTTGTGCATATGATTTCTGGTCCAGTATCAGATAACTACTTGATGACAATTTTCAGCAAAATGTATGATCATGATCATTCACCTTTACTCTTGAAGAAGTCACATAGGTAAAAACAGTATAGTGTCATGTACTGTAAACTACCAATAATCTGTCTGAAACAATGTAAGAGAATGAAATGTTATATCTATCAAAGAAAGTAATAAAAAGTTTTGTCAAAATATATGTTTAGTATATTCATTAAAAAAATGGTCATTGTTTTGTTATATTTTAGAAAATACAGTACTTGAAATGTTTTGGTCAAGATCAGGAAAATCAATCACTCTAGACCATGAGCCCTCTTCCCTCCAAAGACTGCAAGCCCTGGAACATGAACTTATGTGAACCTCCTGTTTGTGATTCATTTTTTTTAGATGTACAGCTGTCCTCGGAGAGGGGAATTGGAATGTCTGTATGCTCCAGCATTTTATGTGTGCACTTTTGCAGAATCATCAAACTGTTACAGACTGAGAAAGTGGAAACTTTCCTACATTGTTGAAAACATGTAATTAAATAACACTCATACAAAAGGCACCATTTTTAAAATTCCCTTATTTTAAACATTGCTTTGTCGTTGCAGGTACTGGGGATACTACTGATGGGGAGATTTTTGGGCCATGTTTCGTCCAGGATGATGGGTGACATCACTGCCTTGTCTTTCAGCAGCGGCTCCAGTCCCTGGAGAGACAGAGAGAGAGGGAGAGAGTGAGGAATGGAGCGGCAGTTGTGCTCGAGGGCATCGTGCTGTGCTAAACACGTGCTGCACAATTACTGACTATTATGTCATCTGGAAGACTCACTCTGTCCAGTGCACCCACTGTATCAGGCAATCCATACAAAATACATAATCTGTGCATCTGTGCAGTACGATGCCCTCAACGAAAACGCAGGTGTCCTGATTCAATGCAGCTTACATGATGTGCGTAAAAAGCTGGATAATTGCTGAAGAGATTCAGATAAAGGACCTTTCTCAGGGGTACAAGCAGCAATGTTTCAAGTGGGGGGGGGTCAAATCTGAAACCTTCATGTTACAAGCGCAGCTCCTTGACCACTACCCCACACTGCTTCCCCATGTGCACAGTACGCTCCCGGGACCAGGGAACAAAAACACGGTTTAGTCCTCAGGGAAGTCAGACTCAACATAGCACACACAATGTTTGTGTTTTTTAACAATGTATGCGTGAACCACTGCAGCAGCTCGTGTCACCTTTGATTTCATGAAGAGTGTAGTGTGAAATGTGAAGAGTAAAAGGAGCGTTTTCAATCTAACTGCTGTGGCACTTTGTCCTTATGTAACACATTTTAGCAAGTACTACCTTACTGCATAACATTGGACCTTTCAGTGACTGGCAAAATCTTGATTTACAAAGAAATGCTGACAGTTTCATTTAAAGTTTTCAATAAAACTACTCACACAAAGGTTACTTAGATAAACACTATCCTTAGTCTTTGCGGAAAGTGAAGAGCTTTTGTGTGTGTGTGTGTGGAACAGCAGACACTGTGAGGTGCCACTATAATGTTCGTTTTCTACAAAGTGCACATCGTGAGAGGCAAAACCCTTCCCCACCCCCTCCGGCCCCGAAGTCTAACCTCTCCAAAGTAGGAGACGAGTGGAGAAATCTCACACACTGCGGGTGGGTCTTCATCACATGCCATCCTACAGAAACAGGACCAATCGATTAAAGGCCAACCAGCAGGACCACAAGCACATAGCACTTCCTTAAAGGGGCACATCAGTCAAATATTGGTTGTGTAATATGTATAAAACATTACCATGATGACAACCTCCCCAAGAGTAATACTTTCAAAGCAGTTATCCTATACTTTCACAACTTTTCATACAATGAATTACATATTACAGATGTCACAGAGTTAAATTAATACTTAAGAGTCATTTCAGAAATCATGACGATGTGTTTCAGCCAATGTGCTACTTGCATGGAGCAAGTCATGCAGTCAGCGCAGTCTCTACAACAGCGCGGCCTATCCCGCTTGCTCACCGGGGTTTGGGCGGAATGGTCACCCCCTGGCTGTCCTGAAATTGTGCCCCTGCAGCCAGAGCCCAGCGGTAGTGCTGTGCCAGCAGGGAGCGTCGTGCTGTCGTTGGGGTATCAAGGGCTGCCCCATCTGCGTTCTTCAATGGAGAGAACTCCTCCTCTCTCAAAACTTCAAAGGCCACGAAGTTCCTGTCCACAGAGATGAGAAGTAACTGCTTGTTCGGGAACATCACTTGACAGTAGGCACCAAGTAGATCCACCTATCTTTATATAATATGGATGATATAATGTAATCATCTATGTCTACCATCAGCCCATCCCCAGGCTATACAGAGCAGCTGAGCTGTGCAGAATCTGCTCTTAGGTGATGCTCCTGAATAAGCAGTCTGTACTATTTTCTACTCTATGCCGTGCCTTACACTCTACTTCAGGTCATGTGACCAATCAGGCAATGAGAGATAAGTTAATCTCAACACCTGAGAATGCAGTCAGTTTAGATGCAAGGATGTCATTAACCACATCCAGGATAGAGCCTGCCTGCTTTGTGTTTGACCTCAAATAAAGAGGAGAGCTTGTGTAAATGCAGAGTAAGGGCAGAGCAGTAACATCAGGCAGCAGAGGTGACAGGTGAGGGCCTTTCCCAGGTGAGGTTGATGCACATTACCTCGAAAACTGAAAGACGTCGAAGACAAACTTCTCCATCTTGATCCCATTCGGCTTGGTGGGCTTCACATGGTTGCCCTCCTGGTCCATGAAGGGGACCTTCTTTAAGGCCACATGCTGCTTCAGCTGTCCGTGATACTTCCTGAGAGGAGGTGGCCAACAAAGAAAACAACTATGAGTGACACATTCGCCATACACACAGCGCCAGACTAACTCTGCTGCCTTTCCCATGACAACACTTCAGAAACCTGAGCAACTGAAGCTTCTCTACATTCGTGTACCTCTTAGCCATTTTATATGTGAATAGCATCTTATCCAGGCAGCACTGGATCATAGAACTGTGTAATTCAGTATCCACCTGGGTGACTCCTGGCAGGCATATATGCATGGATACATGCATCAGTTGCAGTGGACATGTGTATACCCCAACTACACGTGTCTCAGAGCCTCAGGGCTATTAAGTGCAGTCAGGTGTGCTGCCATATGCATGCACATATACAAGTTGTTCTAAACGTAGTCATGAACACAGTGCAGCTGTATAGGACTGTAAGGAACTGTAGATGCAGTCATATGCGCAGGTGATTCTAAGTGCAGTCACATGACCATTTGTGCAGGCAGTTCCTAGTGCTACCACATGTGTGTGTGACCTCATAATGTGCAGTTGCAGGGCTCGCTCACTGTGCCACGGCCTTCAGGAAGTCCAGGGTGAAGAAGTGGTTGCAGATGTTGCCGGCGCTGTAGACCAGGTCTCCCCCTGGTCCGCGGAGCTCGGCCGTTTCCGGCAGGATTTCACTGTACTCCACCACCTGGTACACCCCGTCTACCTGGCAAACCACGCCCACCGGCTCTGAGGGATACGCCTTCTCCACCACCTGAGCCAACCAAGAGGAGCGGGAGGGGTAAACAGTCACCAAACAGCATGGTGACTGTACTCATATACAGACACACATATGCATGTGCACACCTGTGCGCACGCGCACGCGCACACACACACACACACACACACACACACACACACACACACGCATGTGTGTGCACACACACACACATACACAGAATTATAGCTTTGGAAATTATGTCTTGACATCAGATACCTTTGCACCGCAGTCTGCCCCTTTCCTCACACAGAATCCGATGAAGATGGGGTCAGCCATTTTGACCAAGATGTTGTCGACACAGTAGACATGCAGGAACTGCACTCCCCTGCTTTCCATGTCCTCTAGGATAAGATTGTCTGCTAGGGCACGATATAGGCCACCATTTCCATCTGATAAACAGAGGATCACAAGCACACAATCACATGTAAAATGAATGAGTATTATACAGGACTTAAGTTTAGAATCTTCATTATTTATGACTTTGTACAAATATTTAAAAGAAAATAAGGTCCTACAATGACTACTGTGTAGTAACTGATCATTTTAAACAACATTGGCTGCAGCTATGATGTGAAACTATGGCAACAGGCTGGGTGATGACTACGGTATTGAAACTGATACCAAAAGATTGCAGGTTCAAATCCCAGTTGGAGTATTGCTGTTTACCTGTGCACAAGGCACATAACCTGATAGTGATATGATGTGATATGAAATATTCATCTGTATGAATGGATAAAAGCATAAGCTATGTGAGTCACAGTGGAAAGAACATCTGTTATGCACAATAGTTATAACTTTTTAATGGCTGACCTGGGGCCATGGCTATTTTGCCCTTTTGTTCCAGAATGACCTTTCCATCAAAAGACACAGCTGGGATCATCCTTTGCTCAAACATGATGATATTCGTTGGCTCCAGGTTGAAATAATTGTTCTCCCTGAAGAACTTCTCTGTAGGCTCCAGGGTAAATTCACTAGTCATTATATACCTGTGACAAAAGACAAAGAGTGGTCAGATTCAGACTGAGCCATGCTAAGAAGATGATTTTCAAGAATTTCAGATCAAACCTTTAGCTTTCTCCCTCTTCTGGCTGTAAGGTAAACCATAATAACCAAATACTCAAAGCATCAAGCCCCAACTTCATATATGAGTGCATACAAAATGACCTGACAACTGAAGTCCTCCCTGTCTGAGGGGGTAGGCATGTCCAACATAAGTTGTCCATTGATTTAAGAAGGGCATCATTTTAAACAAGTGGATTTAGGACGGCACAGAAGTGTTGAACCCAAATCATCAAAACTAACGTCGTGGTGCAGCTTCTAAACTGTGCTTGGGTTTTTGCACGCCATTGTGACCATCGGAATTCTTTTCACCCCTGAAGCGTCTTACCATGGCACAATGCAGTCGCCGCCGTGTTTCTTAGCCGTCAGCTCCTGAACTTTACGAATGCGCTCGGCCTGAATCTGGTAAAGGGTCTTTCCACTCGGTAGACCCACGTTGTACATCCCTTTAGGGTACGGCACGCCAAGACGAGTCCCCTGACCGCCAGCCAGGAGCAACACCGCCACCTTGTTCTGAGAAATCTGCAGAAAACCTTCAACATTGCAAGGACAACGTGAACCGTGAGCCACTGAGAGAGCCAGATTAACCTTTGGCTTTGGTGTAAAACAGTGAGCAGCTTCAGAGCGTCAGAATTTGAGCACTGTCTTAACCAAGCGAGTTTACTTGTCTTTGCAAGCGTTTATTGATTATCTTGATTGAGAGGTTCCGAGATGCTCACTGAATTCAGAATCTTTATAAACTTGCACATGTAGTCTAGGTAGCTACTTAATACTACTGTAGTTGGTGAAACTGTCCAGGGCAACTGAAACTGAACAAATATCCACAGTACCTTCATTTTCCCAGTCATTCAGAGTATTTCGGTCGCTTCTCTTGACGCCGCCGATGAATTCTGGCGGAACAGGCTCCATCCGTTGGTCTAGCCGGTCTTGCGGACTCGAGTGGCGGCTTGCTGCCTCCGCCGCACCTCGGCAGTGATCGCGCAGTTCTTCCGGGTCTAACTGAGACAACTCGGCCAGAAATCGACTTCTCTCCTCCTGGTCTAGTTCAGACCAAAACTGGAGAAGGTGGGACTGCCCCGCCAGCTCCAAACGGGCTCTTGCTTCATCAAGCGTTAGCATTTTGAGGTGCTGCACGCTCTAATGTATCTGAAAGTAATTGTACAGTTATCTTATTACAAGGCTCGCTACTTTCCCACTTGTTTACAACGTAGAAACAAAACATTTAGCTAAGTAGGATTAGCCTTAAATCTCAAACGCTGTCAAGTACAGTGAAGTTACTCTCACCTTATGGATTCCTTTGTTCCGCTTAAATTGTGAGGTGCAACTCGTGACTAGCGGCACTGAGTATAAAGACGAATCTGTCTTGTGATGAAATTGGAGCTGGCTAAGCAAACATCGGCAAGCTGAACCGCAGCTCCACCCGGCCAACACAACCCGACAGATTCCGTTTTAAGAAAAAGGGATGTAAATTGCTTGAAGAAGTTTTGTGCGAGACATTTCCATCATGATCTGCGAACCACAAAGTATTGTACTGACAAAAATAATCACTTCCCATACAGAGGTCAGGTGGTCGGTGCCAGAACATGTGAGACTTCCTTCATCCGACGCAAAATGCTTTTTCAGTGTGAAACCTTTTTTTCACAGCTGTTACAGCCCTTTATAAGTTTTATACATTGATAATTAAAACTATCTTATTGGATACAATTAATATTTGCATTACACAACAGAAAACATTAGGTTTAACACTTATTCAAGTATACATATTGAAGAGTTAAGTACACACATTTGTTTATTCTTGACGCATCAGTTCTGCACAAAACATGTAGCCTAAAGTCCATTTATGAAACCTGGTCGTGAATGCATCTGTTATTTACACTGCGGATAGTAGCCTACTTCACCAACTTTAGCTGCATATTCCTGTATAACTGTGCAGCACCCCTTACCGAAGACGGAATAACCAGTGAAGAGGGTTGATTCAGCCCACAGTTGCGAAGGGAAGCGTGTTGTGTAAAATGTTACTTGACCAAAACTCAAAAATACCACCAGGTTATTTACCTTGGACTAGAGTCTGGAAAGGCGCAGTGGAGAGTAAGTAAAAGTCAGGGAATGAAAAGCAAATATTTATTACACAAGAGATCTCAGATACACTGACAAGCTCATTATTCTCAAAAAACAAACCGCAAACAGGTGTGAAATGGGCACAAAACGTACATATGCACATAAATACACTCTAAATCTAAATCTCTGTTGTGAAATACGCTCTCAAAGCAAAACATCCCTATAACATACATGGACATAGAAATAAAAATAAATAAAATCTGCTTACAAAAAACACTCAACACTGCAGAATATTGTACTTATCAGTTTAAACAATAAATGCTGGCATATGTATATCCAATAATTATGTATGTGGAACATTAACAATACCCTAATAAATGTGATCACAAACTTAGTAATATATAACAATTACAACAGATACTATACATAATAAATACAATAGCTGTAAAAATGCATACTAAATCAATAACAGATACCACTAGAATAAAATATTGTAATGTCTATACAGTAATCATATTATACTGGGTGAGGAATTGGCTTAACAATCACAAATGTTTCTGTAGCCATTTGGAGCAAATATCAAATAATTTTACTTTGTTTATGTGTAGTTACTAATAACAGAACTTATAAGCATACATGAGTGTAGCTACTAATATTGAGTGCCACATAAGCATTTTCTCTGAAAAAAAGATTATACCCTTTCGGATGGGTCTTCAGAATCCCGAAGATCTTCTCAGACCTCCAGAATACTTCCGCCCACCCTCATATTCCTGTGGCTGTTTTAAACAGAAGAGCACTCTTCTTTCACTGGCACTGGGGGAGGGCTGCTGTTTCCAGGCGGGGGGCGCAGATAGCGGTGCACCAAAATCAGCAGGATATCAGTCCCAAGCTCCAGAAACTCCATCAGCGTGCAGACGGAGCACCCCAACCACAAACCCATCAGCCCTCCTATATTGGAGAACAGGTCCACAGGCTGGGAAGATACACACGCACGTAAATAGAAGCACACAGGTTAATGCATGCATGCACATACACACATGCATACACACACACACACACTGTATTAGCCTGGAAGGATTCCTATTTGATAATCAGTTTTGTCACATTATATATCACACCAGAACCACATAGCTATAGCCTATTTTCTGGTGGTGTAGGAACTGCCAATCAAAGCTAAGCAATTGTGTGCCAAGGAGAGAGCCAGTGTGAAAACCACACTTGACAACAATGGATGGTATTTTTTAATCCATCAAAAATGGCCCATTGGTATGGAAGGCATGTGTTGCAGTTTTGATATTGTACAGAAAAAATTCAGGTACAGTCCTTCCAATCACTCAAAGGTACAAAGGATGCTGGCAGAAATGTGCATGGGACAGGCTGAGGGAGAGATATTGCTTACAAATGTCTGAAGCACTCTAACAACCATCAGGGTAGTTTTTTGAAAGGGAGTGAAGGGTTTAATACAAATCACATTAGAAACTTTTTTGAGAAAGTTTCATTTCAGGTACCTTTTTATGCCATGTGACTGCCTTGCAAATGCACAGATGGGATATCCTGTGCTCTTGTTTTCAAAACAGAATGTTTTCCCCGTAAAGAAGCTCTGATGATTTTTTTCTTGGGTTGGCAAGACCACTGTGTGGCTCACCTTGAATTGATCATGAAATAATCCACCTTTGTTGTGACTTCTTCTCATTCAACAAGATATACAATTTGCACATCGCAAAATATAAAGGATATGTACATTATGGAAATGTATTTGTTTGCATACACTGTCCAATGTAAAACATAACCATGAAAAAACAAAATCTTACATAAATACATTAATGATCAAGTCCAGAATTTATGAAGATGCCTAAGTAATGAAAATGAGGACTTGTATAATTTCATCATTTACAAACAGACTACTTTGAGGTCAGCCTGCATTTAGGCCATTGTATATTTAAAATATTCTGTTGTCAAATATATAATGTATGTTGTACTTTCACAGTCACTATATTTGCTTTTGATAAAAGGCTTTGTCCATCCAGCACCTCTGTTATGTTGCCCACCTTAATCGAGGGGTCCTCTGAGATGTATTGGTAGCTTAGTTTCTGATAGTACACCACAACCTTCACCAGGTCATTTCTGTGGAGGAAACAGGAAATCCTGCTGAAAAAGACAATCTGGCAAATAGCTGCGCCTTAACCAGAGATCCAGTTACAATAACATGCCAAAAGATAATCTGGACTTCAGGATATTTTGGTATAAGCATCCACATTTGAACCTTAATATGGAATGAATTACATTTCACTAGAGGTATTACATTACTTATTTCCTCATCTGAGCAGACTTATAAAGCTTTCACATGCTGCTGGTGCTATTTGAATGTTCACATCTAGTCTATGTCCCTGTACTGGGGCCTCATGGATACAAGACCCAGTTCTGCACGATTCTCACTTTGAACCCCCAACCCTGTGCTGTCACTCCTGCATCACAGACTGTTCAGTACAAACCGTATGAGCTGGGGCCGGTCTTTTATATCATCCAGCTGATGCCCCTTCTCTCTCAGAACAGTGGCAAAGTTGTCCTGGAATAACAGGAGAAAGAAACCCTTAGTGGAGGCTTTTATTTTGACACATGGTAACATTCATGGCAATGCATATTACTCTGGACTGTTACACATTCTGTTTCAGAAAAAAAGAGGCTAGAATGTTTCTGCTGATTATTGATCAGTGGTGCTTGAAGCTTTAGGCTTTCATGCTAGCTCTCACTTTGGACAGTATCAATGATCAAATTGGTTTCAGATATTGATATTTTCTGCTTTGGTAATACTGTATAATGTTTTAATGCTTTGAGAAAATCTCAGTTTTGTATCACAATTATAACATCTTGCTAGCTATGCTAAAACACTAACGTCTTGTTTCATACACAGCCCTGTTCAGTACGGTAAGTAGTGATATGATGGTGTCTTTACTCAAATATCATGAAAGTAGGCAGTTTATTTTTCACAATCAAAGCGTTGTGATTGGGTTTGTGTTGGTTTCTCTCTGAGATCAGTTATTTGGTAAAACTAATTACACTTTTCATCAGTGATTCCTGTAAGCATGTGGACACTGTATGCAATACCAAAAAATTGGAACCAAGACGTTAGTGTTTTAGCATAGCTAGCAAGATGTTATAATTGTGATTCAAAAATGAGATGTTCTCAAAGCATTCAAACATTATACAGTATTACCAAAGCAGCAAATATCAATATCTGAAACCAATTTGATCATTGATACTGTCCAAAGTGAAAGCTGGCATGAAAGCCTAAAGCTTCAAGCACCACTGATCAATAATCAGAGGAAAAATTCTAGCCACCTTCCTTCTATGCGCTGGACACTCACTAAGAAGGTGGTCGCTGGCCACTGTGCCCCGGACACCGTAAGTTCAAAAAGCTCCTCACTGAAATCAGCAGAGACAGAAAAATTGTCAAGGGTCAAGAGCACTCAGCAGCACAATGGTAAACCACCTCTGTAACTTTCCCAGAAACAAACCTTGTGGATCAAATCAGATATACATCGATGTCACCTTCTGTATTTTAAACTCTTCAGTAGCTACGATTATTCTATGAATTACTCCTTTTTAATTAATTTGAGTGAATTAACTGGAATGATACATTGCCTTGTAGATGGTTATAATTTAAATCCAGTGAATCATGATGGTCTTTTACATGCAGATTTCATGGTCTCCAACATCTGAGCAACTGCAATTCTCTTGAGGAGAGTGAAATGTAGTTCCCAAGCAACTGTATTTCAATAATATAATCAGCATTAAAAAAACAGAAATAAGATTGAAAATGAAACATTTTTAAATATAAAAAGTAAATCCATGGCCTACCATAACAATGAGTGCCACAGTGCCACCCCAAGCCTTAGCTGGCTGTACAATACATGTCTCTGAAATGGTGAGCAGCCAAAACAAAGGTTTCCTGTATTGTAGTGCCCCAGGTGTTGTTGCTAGTGGGATGTCTATCAGGGTATTACTGATATGAATTTTTCACCTGAGTCTCCATTCATCTTGAGCTGTAGTGCTGGAATTCTGTGTTTAGATTTTGTGATGTTTTTATTTACTTCTGTAAAGGTCTGTAGGTAAAAGGCACTGAATACTTGTGAGCCATTATCATCACCGATCAGTCTTTGCCCATCTGGCATGTGGGAGTATGTCAAAGAGAGAGAGAGACAGATACATGGTCATGCAGGAGAGCAAGTTTTGTGAGTGAAAGGGAGAAAGAGAGAAAGAGACGCCTTCCCTAATAGCAAATAGAACTAAACCGCTAAAACAAGCCTGAAAATATATAGACACAGCCATTACACACACACTGATGGAAAATTACTAAAATGTCTGTCACAACAAATAGTGTGTTTGTGATACAAAGAGGAGGACAGAGGTGGATTGCAGATATGTTTACAGATCCGCTCTCTTGCTGTTGCCATGGCAAGTAATATGGCTGGGGACATTGTGGTGCACTAATTGTGTCCACAAGGCACAAAACCACAGGAAATAAGTAAAGTTTCCAGGTGGTGACTTTCTGTTGTACCTCTGTGCCTTGTTTGCAGCAACAAATGCTTGTCTGATCTTGAAGTAATGCATGCAAATCTAGCTTGCAAGTTATCAACTAGTATGTCACTTTGGACAGCCACAGAGAGTGTGTCACACCCTGGTCCTGGGTGAACTCAGGTCACATTGTCTCTACTGCTCCCCTGCTGCCAGAGTTGTTTTCCTACACATATATACACACACACAAATGCATATACACAAATAAATGCACAAACAAACACACAGAAATTTGCACAGTACTCACTTGCATTGAAGTGGACAGTAACAGGGAAGCATGTCATGATCAAACGCATGCTCGTACCGATTCATACACTCCCCTACGGTAAAGATGGATAAAACAAGCAAGTATTATTATGTATAGAGTGGAGGCATGCATCGTCTTACCAGTGCATTCAAATGCATGTCTCAAGTCTTGCGTTGCACTGAAGATAATGCATTCTCATTGGAAACAGCCTAGCAGCACAGCTTGAAACATGCTCAAGCTGTGAAGCAAGACCGTGCTCTGCTTCAGTGTTTTAAAATGGACATTTCTATGGGAGGTAATCAGTGGTTCATCATTTCAACAACCACCAAAAAGATGCTTCAGTCTATCAGAAGATCGACATCTGTAGTGCCACAACCTCCTTTCCATAATAACCCAAACCTGAAAACAAAGCACATTTACTTGTGTGCTGTGTGCTGCTGTATGCGAACACTGATGCCAGCTGAATGCGCCAGTGCTTGACACTGTGGCAGAAGCTTTCCAAGAGGAAGAAATGACTAAAGTTCTTCCCCTATCTGGTAAACATGGTGTCCATTTGTGCAAGCTAGGAAAATCCCAGATCCAGTGCAATGAAAACCTACGATCATTAGCTGACACATGCAGACAAGGACATGCAAATTCAGTAAAACACAGTTATAATAAAATATAGCTGTGCATCCTCTGACTCAGCTGGCTTACGTCATCCCCCAGAGAAACAGGAATCCAAACCTCCAATGTACTTGTTAAATGCAATTTCCTTCATGACTACTCTGGCAGCTGAAGACTCACTGGTTTGTGAATCACTGTAGTTGCATGTGGGGTAGTTTAGCCCCGGCGGTGTGACATATTCCCAGTGACTGCAGCCACAGTTCTCTATAAAGCTCTTCTGGGCACATGTCCGCTTGCAGGCCTCAACAGAAGAAAAAAAAACATAAAGATATGTGCCTGTGCACCTCAGTGTTTGCCAACCCCTAACACTTTTAAAAAGTGAAATTAATATTACATCATTAATATTACATCATTACTAATTTTCACAACAGGCACCCTTTTATGGAGTAATTTTATACAGATTTCATTTTACATACTGGCCATTTAAAAAACTAGGTTTTTAACTGAAACAGTGTGGGTTGAGAAGTAACTCAGATTAAGCATCTTGGGAAAGGCACAGAATAATTTCACTCAAAATTCATTAGCAGATATCACTATGGTGGCAGGGAACATGCTAAACACATACCTCCATGGTGTACTTGGAACTGTACAAATCATGGTAGTAATTAGCAATGCCCTCCCCGTTGGTGCAATTGCTTGCATATGGATATTTCAGTCTTTGTAAAACCACCTAGCAGAGATACCCAGACAAACAATATTTTTGTGTATGCACAAAGCTTTCATAAACATAAATATACAGCATTACGTGATAGGTGAAAGGCATTTCACTACACAAACCTGTGTATTATAGACTATGCTTGTTTTTTGAGTGGGAGATCTGAAAAGGCTCTAGAATGTTAATTACAATTACAAAAATCTGTTTCAAGTCTCTCAACACTAAAAAGGATTTTGAGGTACACTTATAAATCATAACGGAGATATTTCCCTTTTTCACCTTCATAATGCCAATATCAGTCTCCATGCCAGGCGGCACATTGATACCCTCATCCTCCGGGAAGGGCATGACCAACTGGTCATGCACCAGCAGGCGTATTCCGGCCGAGTGAGAGATGTCTTTCACATACTCATTCTGCTGAATATACAACTCCAGGTGTAGCCCTGGAGAGACAAGACACAACTTGCTGCAGTTACACTTGCCTTTATCCATGCTTCAGAAGGTGAATGCACATTTCCTTAGGGTGGTGTTTAGCATTGCAAGAGCTTCATGAATCTTACAATAAATGGTGTTATCATGGCTCCCTAATTTGGGCCAATCATACAACTTTGCTTTGGAGAACCAAGACTGATTGGTCCAAAGAGGTGAGAGACTAGAAACACACCTCACTCTCTCATCCCTGGTGTCGGGTCACTTTGTGCCTTCTGATTTAGAGAGGCAGGGACTTTCTGCTTCCTGTGGAGCGTACTTCCTTCAATAAAGGAAATGTTTGACTGATTTTTTTTATTTACTGAATGTTGATTACATTTGTGTTGCTGGCTACCAGTTAAAGTGATGCATTGGTCAACATACCAGGAACACTGAAATTCTGAAGGGTGTGGTTTGTGCTTAGAGCACAGTTTTAGCATTTTAAAATCTGAATCAACCAAAGAAATGATTGATTGATAGAATTGATTGAACTCTGCATGCTTTTTCTTGCCATGAGCAGCACATCCTGTAACTTACCGTGCATGAACCCAGCCTTGGATGTGTTCTGCACTGTGCTGCTGATTGGTTCTCCTCTGATATCCGTTGGCTTTTGGGAGTTGAAGGTATAACAGTTGCCAAACCTGTAGTTGATAAATCCTGAGAAGAAACTTTGGAATACAAAAGAGAGACTTTCTTATTCATGGCAAGGTTTTGCAAGGAGCAAATGTATAATACTGTACAGAAAATCAAACTGAAAAATCTAAAACTATATCAGAAAGCTTTAATTTTATATATATTGCACAGTCACCAAATGTAATATACACAATAACCTTGGTAAATTTTGGCTGGGGTCAGGCTGGACGTCTTTATGCTTTCAGTAATAGCCTCTGAAGCAGACGGTTGCCATTGCTTTAGAGTGATCTAACCTTGAGTTGCACGGTTGCCCGTGGTACTGGCAGAACACGAGCATGTCTTCCAGTTGATGGCCCACATCCACCTTCTCCTGGTCGCTAAGTCTGTTCAATTCCGCAGCATACGCGCTGAAAGCGGTCGCGCAGCTGGGGGCGTCGTCGGTTGCGTAAGGTAAGCCCGTGTTGTTCCACCGCTGAGCTAGACAAGCTCCCTGTTCAGTGTGAAGAGACTATGAAACAGTGGTTTTACCCACGCGTCAAGATGACAGAAAAAACACGAGGTGAATGTCGCTAATTCACCTTTTAATTTTTCACCTTCAACATTTTTTTAAAAATCGGGGTCACTCAGTAGCAGTTTTCATCAACATTGTGGACACTGGGCCTACCCTCCACTTCGGTCTAAGATTATACGATTTTAGTCTCTTAATTATACAATAATCAATGGACATGTTTCATAAAAGCAATACAGGCAACAAAACAAAGCATTAACTAAAGAATCCTTAAAGTGTAAGTGGACAGCGCATCATAACCTGATAGCTAAGCTAATGCCATCTGGACATTTAAACATTAGGCCAATGTACTGAATTTTTACTACTGACCGAAAGAGCGTTGTTCAGTGCGGGAAACTTCTTCTTAGCGGACTCCCGCACACTATTCATGTTGCAAAATGTGACCGCGGGGAACTTCAGCTCGGTCTTGGACTCGGAAACCAGCGTCATCGCTTCATGGGAAGGGTATGTGTAATAATCCATTATCATCTCGGTGCAATGCCACAGGGCACAACATGATGCGAAGGAAACGAACAGCGCCCACAGCAACCGCCGAAACCAGTGCCGGGCCCGGATAAGGCTTTGGATCCCGTGAGCTGTGGTGTGCCAGTGTAGGTTGTGGCCCATCCAGCTGATTGAGGACACTGGTGTAGGGCCCTTGAGTGTCATTTCTCAGTCCACCGAGGCCGCAGTGGGTTTCTCGCAAAGGGGATGAATAAAAGAATAAATAAGCAAGCAGCGTAAATGAGCGAATCACAGGGAACTGACACGAAGAAAGTTGTCCTTTTTGAATTCTGTATTTCTTCACTTAGTTATGAAAGGTTCGAATTCACACAATTCATGAGTTCACGGCGATCCTCGGAGGGAGGCGACGCCGCGACAGGAACAGACGGCGGTATCAAAGATGCAGATTTGATATTTCAGGGTGGGGTTTATATGAGCTCTAGACTGTATGGTCCCTTGAGTCCTCTTGTCTAATAGCGGATGTCAGCAGTTGTTTTGGAGACGCAGTGAGTTAATCCATCCGATACCACAGCAATAGGCAGTAATTCGGAAAAATTTGACACGTTTCTGTCCGGGTGTGAAACACAGCTATATGCCTCATCTGAAGTAATTAACTAGGTGTGTGGATGGACATTCAGTCTAACCTCTACGTCGCTTGGTCCCTAACTTTGAGCGACGAATATGAGGAAGGTGTTTTTTTGCATGCTTTTTGATTTTTACGCTTGAACATGAGTTTTGTAGGCAGAGAAATTAAGGAAATGTGTTGTGTAAGAACTGAAAATTACGATAAGGTTTCTCAGATACATTAATCAAAGTTGAAAGAAAAAAAAAAAAAAAAAAAAAAAAAAACTACAATTGCCTACCTAACTTGTCCATCCGCCAATGAAACAAGACATTTCAGGCTGCTGTCAGGATTATTGCGGGTTTCATATAGGCCTACTGTAGTTTACATAGGTTGTCGTTGGATTTCAAATCATCCATCAATCATCCAATCTCTAAATTTTGCATACATCTGAAGATCAAAAATAATGTGGAGATCCATTAATTTAAGAACTGTATGCAGAGCAAATAAATGTCGTTAGAAAAAAATGAAAAACCCGCTGCTCCAATCAATTCTACACAATAAAGGTTGAAGAGAATTAATTAAAAATGCATAATCACTCGCCTTACTTAAGGTTAAAAATCCTGGGGAGATTAATCAAGAACAAATACTAATTCCACAAACAATCGTGGTGTAAGTCGGCTGTGGCAACACCTACTAGATAATTCTCTGAAATCAAGATAATCTTTTTCTCAGAGAGGATATATAATATTACAGTCTTCAATGTATCGATTGAGGACCCGGGACTGAAGGGAGTACAACAGGGAAACAAACACACGATGTGCCGAACCTGTACAGGCAGGTTTTAGATGAGCGAAATATTTAGGATAGGCTGTTCATTAAATAGACCTATTTTTGAAGTAAGTCTGATTGACTATATACACTCTAAATGATATTCGTGACTGTAACTTTTGTGCAAATACAAAACATGACCTCGTTTGTATGGTTGGAAGCAGTAACTATGTCAAGCTAGGTGGAAATCAATTTAGATAAAATACAGAAAGAACAAACAAACCCTGCTCACCCAAAGAACAGCTCCGCGCCGTTGAAGTAATGGAGTTTGGGCTTTACGAGCGCCCCGACGCTCCCTGTCCAGGGTGTTTTCAGAAAGCAGTTTCTAATCTGACAGGACAGACACCATCCTAATCACTCTTGATCGCTTTTGCACGGGCAATTCCACTTCCAAAACTGCGTCAATAATGACATAGTTTATTTGACGCTAACAACACACAAACAAAATCACTAACAGTTGAACTAACAGTAACTTTATTTTGACAACCGTTGTTCCCATATTAACATAAATACATGCATTACATTCATTACATTGCTCATGTTCTTCAACAGTTAACAAGGACTGTTTTAACAAAGATTTTCTTTTTGCATTGATCTTTGCACAACGTCTCAATATTCTCATTTCCAAAATATATCAATCGTTTTGTCTTCGGTACAGATATGTCCTTTTTTGCAGCAGGAACAATAGGGTTCAACGCATGAGCAAATTCAGATTACGAAGCTTTTGAGCACAATATACATTTCACATCTCTCTTTTTCGGCAAAGTCTAAGGTGTTGTGCATATCATTTATGTAACGTTAAGCTGCAGAACATTTTAAATGGTAAGGCGCAATACGTCAGTTCTGAAAACGTATCTCTCGACGAGCGTGTACAGGACATCTACAGTCTTCAAAGTCTTATCAAGAAATAAAATATAAATGGGTCAAGTTCTCCAGGTTTCCTAGGCCCGTGCGCAAATCTCAGAAATAATTTACGGAAAGCCAAATCTTTCAAGAACACAGGCTACATGTAGCGAACAACAATTTGTGTTGCGCTTTTCAGACGAGTATCCTCCCCATAACATTTTAGTGCATATAGCGTAATTATCCTTAATAAATATTTAACTCACATTAAACGCCAAGCAAAGACAAGCTAAATAAGGACACAGGAGAGCAAGCGAAAACCACCAAACAAGGATGACAATGACAAGAAACAGAGTGAACGGGAAACGCCACACTTTATAACCGTATTTGTTCAAGCCCACCAGAGAGGTGCAATTCTTTACTTTTAATTACTTTTTTCTGTCGGTAAACATGAATTCCCTTTCCCCAACCACAAAATTCTCCCTGAGAAACAAATGAAGACCAACAGAAATCCTCAAACCGCTGGCGCCCCCACCCCCATCCTCTCCGACCAGTTCAGGACATGGATGAAAGTGAAGGAAGCCCGACGTCCCGCGCGTATTAAGGCAACCGAAGCGATTCTCTCGAGTCTTGTCATATCACAGAACTCTCGACGTCAGAATCACCTCACCGAACGCCATGTGACTGGGGGCACGGAAACAAGTGTAGAAACTTTGTTCGGATCATACTGGGCTGAGCATGACATGAAAACCATAAAGCAAGCGGAATCTCCCGACAAAACATTTAAAAAACGATTAGTCTCCATGGTAATGCGCAAATAACATTTATTAAAATAATATGTCCCTTCCTAAACATTTTAATGCAATAACTCATTCCACGATTCATGAAAAACTGAACATTCAAGTGTGGTTAAAGGAGATATCTTTTAAAGTGCTTGAGAGATCATCACCTTGAATTCTACTTTGAGACGACACACTTTAGCTGGGAGATAGAGCTCCATCACAATTGTTAGCAGCCTCCGCTACTTTTATCACTGTATCATAGTTAGTTTGCATAACTGCTCATCCAAAACCCCCTTCCACATCAAAATATTTGGTGAACAAAGTTTTGCAAAGAATTATATCGGAAAACATCGTCATTCATAAAGGAATACACTGGATCTGAATTAAGATTTTTAGGAACTGAGCAGACAGGTGGATAGTTTTTTTGTGACATAAAAAGCAGCAGACAGCAAATATACTCTCTTTAAACATCTCGTAACCAGCCACCCTTAAAAATAAATATCTGGTCAACATAAAAAAATAAATTACGTTATGTCTTCAATAGCCCTCGGCGTTCTGTTCGGTAAGACCGTTTGGACAGATAAGACACTGTGGAATTTTCATCTATGTCAAGATTTCAGTTAAACCAAGAGCAGAATTAGAATTTCTCATTTCTGCCTCGCCTTGGTTAGAGGCCCTAACAATCACATATTTAAATTATACTTAAAAGGGGAAAATGGAAAATAAAAACCTAAAAAAAAAAAAAAAAAAGATCATGTAAACAAATCCAAAACAGATTAATTTAGAGGACACGTGACACGTTTTCTCCTGAAAACGAAATAAAACAAAACAGTAAAAATAGCAACAATGCTACTACATGAAGGACAAATATAAAAACAAGAGGAAGGTATTGGGTGAATTACTAGAAAAAGCAATAACAATAATTAAGAGCCCTTTGAATTAAATGTGATTTTGGTTGAAAGTGCTTTTTCTGTAAACCCACGCATGTTGACAGACACTGCCGCCTGCTGGTCTGCGGCAGTACTCCAGTCGAGGCAGCTCATCTGGTCATTTCGAGGGCAAAGAAGCCAGCTGCAGACAAGGTAGAGCATCAACAGGCTACAGCAGCATCCACAGTACACAGATCCTTGGTCCCAAACAACGTGTGACACATCTTCAGACTGATGTTTGGTGGGGGCAGATCCCAGCTGGGAGACGTTTTTTGGATTGTTGCTATAATTTTTTTAGGTGCAGTAGCAATCAAAATTCCAGCTAGGGCCTACTTAGAAGTGCCTCTCTTGAACATTAAAAAAATTAAATAATGACAGAAATAATAATAATCAAACCAATATTAAAAGGTGCTGAGAAACTGTCCCCTTGTTCCAGCTCAGAGTCTCAAGTCCAAAACCAGCCTAAGTCAGTAGCTTCTTCCTTTTGAGTTCACTAGTGTTGCACTCCTCTTCTTCCGCCTTTGTCCTCCAGACATTCACAGAATGAGATGATGTGCGCAAACCTTTGGGGCGCACCTCTGCACCCCAAGATTCCTCAGTTGCTTGTTTTGGGTTCCCTTCCACAGCCCTGCCCCGCCCCCCCTATTTGAATGAAACCCTTCAGCCATCGCGCATCCCTCTCTCTCTGCCTCAGCACGACTGGACTCCCAGTGTCACTTTGAGGTTCTCGTACACTACATAGCTGATGCTGACCGCCGGGACGACCTTCATAAAGTTGGGGGCCAGGCCCCTGTACAGCCCCATGGCCCCCTCTGTCTGGAGGATGTGTCTGAAGAGTCCGGACATGGTCATCTGGGGGCTGCCTTCTACACTGGCTGTGGGGGACCATAATGCCGTTAGTATGTTAATGTACAGTAACATCGGACAGCACTTACATGTGTGAGAAACAAGAATGTATTTTTGTACATGTACATGGTGTTTTGACTATTTTGTGTCATCACTAAGATTGACCTGAGGGAGAACTGGGCGGAGCATGAAATGAAAACCATAAAGCAAGCAGAATCTCCCCTGACAAAACATTTAAAAAAAGAACACATGAATTTATATATATATATAAAAAAAAAACAGACGTTATAACAACTTTCAAACTAAGTGCACTTAGGTGCGATTCACACTAACCACCAGTGTGTGGTACCCTCCTAACAGAGGGAGGGTTTATTTTTTACCTAGTGCATTGGTCATAGTGTTTTCATATGCTTATCTTGATTTTATTTAACGGTTACTATTATTTTTCCAATTTCATTTTAAAAATGTCTTGCTTTGATAACCATGAGGACTTGCCTTGGGAGGTGATTTACAATGACACTGGTTGCAAAAACATGCCCTGTAAATATGGTGGCCTGGGTAATGTTCACACAGGCAAAGCTGATGAAGCTGACACAGACAGCTATACAGAGGGTCACTGTTATTAGCCTGACGGCAGACATGTTTGCCTGCGGTGCTTACCTTGCGCCTGCATGCGTGTGCGGACCAAGGCCAGTGGGTAGCTGGCCAGCTGGCCACAGGTGCTGGACGTGGTGCCACAGGCGAGCAGGACAAACACGCCCGGGTCAGCACTGTCTGTTGCGTAGCGCTGGAGCCATGAGTTCTTCAGCGTCTGGGAGGGAGGGTGGGGAGAGACAACACATTAACACATCTTCCAGACACGAGCGTGTAAAGGGAAACTGAGTGCATGCCTGTGCGTGCTTGTGCATGTGCATGTGCATGCACTGCTCACTCCACTCACCTCGTATACGGCCAGGTCGATGCCAGCGTAAGGGATGATGCCCAACATGTTGGGAATGTAGCCCTTGTAGAACGCTGCCAGCCCTTCCTTCCTGAAGATGTGTCTGGCGCAGTTCACAATTCCAGAGTACTGACCCGTCTTCCCGAGTGCCAACCGAGTCTTCAGGACCTGGAGACAAGCACACAAAATAAAGATGGTTGAAGGTGAAAACATGTGAATTGTAGTAAAACTCATGCACCTCGTGTACACTCATACTGCAGAGAGCAGGTGTGTTAAGAACAGCAGCCTACTCCACATCTAAGCATCGTGCAATCTTCAGCTTTTACCCCAGCCCTCATCCTGAACAGACCTGTAGAGGCTAATTTGTATTCCGTGAACAGGATTGCCTACACGAGTCCGCCTCTTGGGGCAGATCTGTTTCAGACGTCAGCAGTCAACACTGATTGGCTGGGAGTGTAACCCTGCCTCCTCACCTCCATGGGGTAGATGCTGCTCTGAGCTATGGCCCCTGCCAGAGACCCTGCCACCAGCCGCTCCAAAATACCCAGAGACTCCTGATCACTGCCAATCACACGTTTAATCTGCAGGAGAGAGAGAGACAGAGAGAGAGAGAGAGAGAGAAAGAGAGAGTGCGAATAGAAGAGATGTCAGTCAGTGCATGTGACATAAACCAAGACCAAGCACAGGCATCTTCAATTTATGTCTCAGAGCGTCATTACTACATAGATAAAAGAGGATCCTTCCACCTGTAAAGTGACAACACCATTGCATGGGGATGGAGTGAGTTACAGGAGGGTCATTATTAAAATGAGCGGGGGGTGCAGTTTCTCTGGGGGTGGAGTGGTCTGGGTACCTGCTCGTAGGCCATGAACTTGATGGCAGACTCTGGTGCGATTTTGATGACGTTGATGCCGTTGCCTCTCCACAGCGACCTCATCCCGCCCTCTTTGATCATGTTGGCGAAGCCCCCTGCTATGCACATGCTGTTACTGCGGGACGCGTGTACCTGTCACAGAGACACAGAGAAAGAGGGGTTCACTACACCTGTATCTGTGCCTGCAACATGATGCTGGGACTGACAGTCATGCCATCATGAAAAAGGAAATGGACTTGGCTGCACTGCCACACAGAGCAGAATTTCCCGTTAACTCAGTTTAAAGATTGATCAGACTTTAAACAACAAAATTGTTATTCAGCTGCGAATGGAGCCAGTGAACCCGCACGGTCAGTGAGTTCAATTCTGTGTTTGTTGAGAGTAAATCTGGGGAGGTTAAAAACTACTACTGGGCAAACTTCAACAGCTCATCAATGCCAGAATGCTTTGACAAACACAACACAGCTGACCTAGAGACACAGATTCCAGACCCTACACGCCATTCTCTCACTTGCCACACTGTCCTATCAGATCCAAGGACAGAGGGTGTGCAGGCCCCTCCTCTCTGTGATTGGCCAAACAGCCCCCACATTCACAGAGCAAAAACGACATTAACAGTGAAGGCGGAAAAAAGGAGCAAGATGAACTCTGACCTGTGCCCCGCCTCTGTTCCTTATCACCCAGTAAGTAATTTACAGCTCTTGGGTAATTTGCTGTTGCGACAGGTGAAACTCCATTCCGCAGCAGAAAAAGTTATGCAATTATCCAGCTTCCGCAGATCAGAGGATTTAGACAGCTTTTAAGCCACTGGAAGAGCAGTGTAACAGTAGCTGCAAAAGGATTAACCTTTTTCAAGAATCATTTGAGGTCATTGGGGCACAAAGCCTTCTAATACTTCACATATATTGTTTAGCTAACACCCTTATTCAAGCAGCCCTTATCTACTTTATCTACTCATATAGATGGATATTCACTGAAGCAAAACAAGAACAAAAATCAAGGGTACAACAGCAGTGCTGCACCTGAGAATCAAAATTGCAGCCTTTGGATTACAAGACTAGCTCCTTGCCACTGCATCACACTGATCTCCCAGTAGACAACATCACTGGAAAGACAGCCTGGGCAAATGTAAAATAAGAGGACCCCTCCCTCTCATATTCAGGAAAGGATGGGGAGCCCTCACATATAGCCTGCCTTCAACCACTGAAGGCAATCCCTCCAGCCACCAAACAGTGACCTAGTCCCAACCCTCTGGATGCATTCAGTTCGATGAGACCTTACAGAGAGAACCATAAAGTGTAACAGACTTCTTAAAGAGCACAGTAACTGTCTGTATGTATCCTCAAGACACTTAACCTAGTCCTACGTGACCTGGGAAGACTACTCTTCTATCTCAGTGCAGTACTGATTCCTGTTACTTCAATTTTTGGAAGTTCTACTCAGGGTGGGGGGGTTACAATACCCTGGAAAGGTTTACAGGGCTTCTGTTGTTTCAACTCTCTCTGGAATGGGTGCTTTGTCAAGCACTTATTTAAAATCTTCAAAAGTGGTGTTACAAGTATATTTTAATTGATTGATTGAGATCTTCAGCATGCTGAGAATCTTTTGAATGGCAGGAAAAACTGCAATAGAGACCGAAGACAGCGTTATATTAAACCAGCTACATCATACTGTGAGTGCGTGTGGCCTTGTATAAGAAGCGCCAGGATAGAGTCCCGCCCACCTGCATGAGCACTTTCAGCCTGTCCAGTGGAGCAGTGCAGGTCCGAGACACCGCACCCGCTCCCCCTCCTGCCACTAGGTGTCGCCACCACATCCCCGTCTTCCTCTCCTCTGCTGTGAACTCATCCGGCACCATTAAGCTCTCTCCAACGTCGAATATCTAGGGGGAATAAGAATAAGAGAATATGTACATCAGGCAGGTGAAAGAGCAGCAAGCTATATGTTTCACTCAAATCAAGTAAAACAGCCTGCTGTTTAACCTGTTTCTAAAGAACACATTCTTTCAAAATACAAAATCAATCACCAAACAAACATTAAAAAACACATGAAGAGGTTTTGAAATTGTTATTGAAAATATCTTAGCTTTCAAAGTGTGAAAGGTGTTTCAGGGACAAATCTTTGTTTAAGCTTCACATATTGACCAAGCAGTTGGGAGCAGGATTGATTTTCTGAGTCTGCTTAAATGGCCTTTTGGGTTGAACCCGGCTGAATGATAAAGGAGCAAGATGTGTCAACAAGGCTCGTCTGCAGAACGTTCATGTGACAGGCATTAGCATAACAGTCAGTCCGTTCTTGTGATATGAGAGTGATCAACCTCTATTCTTGAACTGTGGGCGAACCACCATGAGCCCTGTAAAGCATAAAGACACACAGACACTAACATATCTGTGTAATTTTGCCTGCCTTTCAGTACCCACTGTACTTGCACATTGTCATCATCGTTTACTTGCTTCAGTAAATTTGATTGGAACCTGTCTGAACTCATCTTGCAAGTGGGAATCCTTACACAGTTGAGTGGTCTTGGCAGGGCTGACTGACCTTCATGTCAGATAACATTGTGTGTAAAATAAGAAAGCATGGGCATGGGTCATTGTCCCCTACTGATATTTGCCCTGTGAAGATCTGGAAGCTCTACAAGAGGAGCAAAACCGCATGAGTGAAACATCTTCACTTCAGAGAGGAAGGAACGTAGTTGATGTCAGGTTGGTTTGATGCTGTTAAAAGGGTGCTCTAGTGCTCCATTTAAACCTTTTGCAAGGGGGTATGGCAAAGAGCAGCATTTCATCTGCAGCTGAGAGAATTACATAATAGGCTATCTGTGCTGGAGAGGGGAAACTGCTGCTAAGATATACTGTGACAAATTAGTAAATATATTAAATATATGGGGGTGATGGACAAAACCACGGCGGGGTTTCGTCTTGGAAACTGGTAAAATTTCTGACTCCCCACCCTACCCTCACTTGAATGAGTTGGTACAGAATTACAGATGAGTGTTAGCATTACCACGGATGTTTTGACAGCTTCTGATTGACATGAATGGCAGTAACAAGTTGCATAAGTGTTCCTGCCCATTGCTGGTGGAAGGTTGAGCCCAGGTGATTTAAGGGCCAACATTCCCTGACATTCGCTTGAGCTTCTAAGTAGGGTGTAGTGTTTAATGGCCATCTCTCTCAGTATATATACCAGCATGTGTGTGCTTGTACATACATCTTTAGCGTCTGTTTACAGTTTCAATCCTCTGCCCTGAACAGACAGACCTCACTGCCAAATGCTGATGTCAGGCCTAGGTCTTTCACTACAGATGCTAAACCGAAAAGTTCAGAAACCAAAATGTAGCAACCCCTTGACCTGACCTGCCCTGACCTGACCCGTTTGGATATCAGTTATGTGAAGGAAGTGGATGCGTGAGCAGTTGATCTGTTTAAAGGATTAAAGTGGATCTTCGTGATCCTGTATGCTCAGTGTGTGTATTTCAGGGATCGCCATCATCCTGAGTGAGAAAGCTAATGTCACCTGAGCTTAAGAGAACCAGAGAATCAATACCTGACTCTGTATGTGTGTGTGTATGTGCGTAAGCCTTTATGAACGTATTCATACATCCTAGAGGGCTGCAACTTTAGAGGTCAGTGGTGTATACCTTTTCTAACATAACTGGAACAGCTCCAAATCAATGTGAATAAGCCCCCTAAAGAACAGAGCACCAAGTTACTAAAATAAGGAGAGTCACAAGAACTCAGGCACTATGTAGGAGCTGCATTTTAGCTGTATGAGACATTATTGGTCACTGGTCTTATTTTTTCCACCTGTTCTTGACTTATTCTGGTCTGCATGCCATTATGTGCTATATTGTAAATTTCTTCATCTTGCTGGTATAAGATAAAAACAGAGTTCCATTTTATATACTACATGACAGACGATAAAGATGACGGTTGAGGCTAACAGCTGTCTGTTTTGGTTAGGTATTTGCTCATTTTGGTTGACTTTTTTGTGACTGATATGCCGTTGTTGGTTTCTTTTGGAGGTTTTTGGTTGCACTCTTGACATTTAATTGGGATTGTTTTTGCAGCTGTACAGTTGGTGGCTTTCAGCTATCAGTACTTTGGTTGCTCAGTTGGATAAATTGGGAGAGGGGTATGTGGACGGAATCTTACCGTGGAGTGTTTCCAGTACAGGATGATCTCAGGAATGTTGTCGGCCGGGTGAAGCAGGTGGTAGTCCCTCCACTCGTTCCAGTCGATGGTCATCGTTCCATTTTTGTCCATGCTGTTGACCAACACCAACACAGACTTACTCTTTCATGATTAAATTTAAACACACTGCTTTCTTGTCATGTGCTTCAACAAGCCTCTTGTCTGCGTGCATGTAACTGAGGGCAAGGGTAAAAGGGTTGGTCACATGCATAAAGCTGTACCGAGAATGCACGAGGGAATCTTTACCAGGTAAGAATACTGTGCCATTGCTGCCAATCACAGGCCAGACCATCCCAGTATAAACCTGTTTCGCCTCAGGTCCACTGACCACATCTCGGCCTTTTAAAAGAAATTTTCAGGCGAGGCAACTGGTTTCATTTGGCTGGCTTTTGTTTGCTGCTGGCCAAGTACATTTAATGTAAACAAGGTATGGAGGGGACACACACTGACAGTGAAGGTGAGTTATGCTTTTGGAATAGGCAAGCCAAGCAGTCATAGCAGAAGGGGAGAGGGCATTACTTACTAAGCGATAGGGGCCCATATGTGACCCCTCCTTATTCTGAGACAAGCAAGAGAGAACAAGAGGGACAGAGGGGAGGAAGGGTGAGGGAGAGATGCAGACAGACAGATAGGCACACGATTAAACACACAAAAAGAGTACCTCACTATGGAGGACAAACCAAAGACTACTCCACACAGCTGAAATAAAACCTCCGGATAACAGCTGGATGAGGACTCCCGGGGACTAAATAAGCACTAAAAATAATCTCACGGAGATGCACCGTGGGGGCTGACTGAAGAGATGCCTTAAATACCAAATCTATTTCAGGTAGCTGCACAAGGAAGTTTGTCACCGTTACTGTACTCTTGGCCAACTCCAAGTTTGTGTAATGTGTAAAGAAAATAAACAGTCGTGTTTCCTGTTCTCAGAAGTAAAATCACCCAGAACACATCAAGGAGCCTTTGCCCTCTTCTTGGGAAAAGGAGTTTAATGCTCTGAGTCAGTTCCAGAAACCACCTCTCCATCCCACCCATGTTATTTAATTAAACACACTCTCCATAAGTCAGTATCAGACAGGTGAAGCGGGGATGACCGAAACAAGGAAGCAACACTGAAACAAGGAACCTTGATGAGGATAGTGAAGAGAATGGTTCAACTCGATCCATGGCACAAAGGGGACATTAAACAGCAACATGGAAAAGGTTGGGCAGACTCAGGTTAAAATGCCAACCGAGATATCCAGTGGTTGGCACCCAAAACTAGCCATGGCTGTACTGAACTAGACACAGAAGAAAGGACTAAACCAAACAACAATGAACAAAATCCAAAATTCCAGAATGGTCCACGACTGGCCACGTTAAAACAGAAAATGTTACCCTAAGCACCCCCTCCAAAAACACTCACCTCTTCAGGATTTTCTCGGCCTGGTGTTCAGAGATGTGAACGCCGAGGTCTCTAAGGGACTGCATGATCTCTTGGGAGTCGATGCGCCCTGCAGAGTGAGAAACAAAGGCATCTGACAATCAGTTCAATAGCTCACGAGAAACCAGCTCTGAGAGTGTGCAGCCTCAAGTGACCTCAAAACTGATGGAGCTGTCTGTCGTCAGTGATCCAACAATACCAATTTAAACAAATCGCAACCCATTTTCAACCAATTTCTGTGTAGCACAAAGACTTTGACAGGTTTATAGGATTGAAAGCACATGGCAGCTCCACCCATTATGGAGTTCATAAGCCTTATTCTCCCATCAGAGTAAGGCTTCATGAACCCCATCTTTCCATCACTAATACAGAGAAGGGTTTGAGGTTGAGCCTCTCCAACCTCTGATAAATGCATCTGTACCGTGCTTGGTGCCTCACCATCATTCTTACGGTCCAGGCTCTTGAAGACCAGTCTCAGTTTCTTTTCGTGATCTCGAAGGTAGTGAACAAACTCTTCAAAATCCAGCTGCCCGTCCAAATCTTTGTCTCCCGCTTTCACAATTTTCTGGTAAAAACAAATATATACGTGAGAAAGACACAAACTTAAGAAGTGTTTAACAAATGCAAAAGACTAGCTTTTTATCAGCCATTATAACAATGCGATTTTGAAAATGAACATAGTACGGTTCATTACATGAGCATGACGTTCTGTCATGACAACAATACAACATTAAACAAAGTTAAACTAGGAGAAAAACCTGCAGATATCAACAACACACTCTATGTCATGGATTGCTGGCTTTCAGCATGTAACCAGTCCGTCTAGATGTCTAGAGGAATAAGTTGGTTATTTTTGGGCTATTAGGCACACAGCACTGTGAGGCAGTAGTTTACACAACCAAACTTGAAACTAGAAGGGTGCAGGTTTAAATTCCAATGATGACAACTGCAGTTGTGCCCTAGAGCAAGGTTTGACATATGCTGAAGACATAAATATCAATGTAATGGTGCACTGCATTGCCAGACTCCACGCAGAAGACTCAAGTTCAGTGTCGACAACAGGAATCCTGTAACAGAGCCACCTGAGCCCAGGTGCATGAGTCACAGAAAGTCCTTACAAGCGAACAAAGTAATATTCACACAGGTGACCTTGGGTGACCACAGTGTGACAGAGTGCAAACTTTCACCAAAAAAAAAAAAAAAAAAAAACTTCATAGACCTTATTGCTGATTCACAATGATCTTTTCTGTAAGGTTCTCACATTCAATGTACTTTTTTGTTACGCTCTCAAAATGTAAGCAAAATCTCATGACACCAGCATCTGAATCATAAACACTTGGGAAAACTGTAAACCAGGAGCTCCCAAACTCTCTCACTAAACTCTCGTACCCAGCGACACACTCAATGAGTGCACATATTTTCTGTGTGTGAGCCACTCTTTGCTTAATGTATTGAAACATGAAATAAGAATAATTTAACATTTGTCAAAAGAGCTGCAGGTAGATTAGGCAGTACAGTGTTTAGTTTGATTCAAGAGGATATCAAACAAAGGGATATGATGTGTTTTTCTAATGCATCACTTTTTGGGATCCACTGCAGAATAACCCCACCCCAGTGGGACACATGAGGATCTCATGCCCCAGTCGATAACAGGAATACCGAAATTCCAAACAGCGAAGTGACACAGTCCAAAGAGACGCAGTTTAATAGGTGCTCCCCTAACTCCTCAACCCCTAAACCTGACACACAACCCTTCTCCAGGGGCACCACTTCTTCCTGTGCTAAGAAAGAAGTGGGTCATGTGGATATTCTAGGATTGCGGTGGTGGTGGCATTTGTGTGTGTGTATGTTAGGTGGGGGTGGGGGATTAAATGCTGTTTAATGCACCCCACCCTCGGCAGCTTCAAACCAAACCCAGCCATAATCCTCATGTGCATGTTAGAGATACTCTAATGCTTCAGTTAGGAAAACGACAGTGACTTGCAAAATAAAATATTGCGGTTGTAAAGAGGGTACTTCAAAATAAGTACATTTTCAACACCGGAGTCAGTAGTTCAAATTAGTACTGGCATCCTTTTCCCAATGTAATCACTATTGGCCCGCAGAGTGAAGGACTGGTGCTAAAAGCCTATGGAACTAATGCACCTATGCTTACGACCTTCTCGCATCTGTTTACTAGAACCAGCTCCGCGATAAAACAACAGCCCGCACTTTCAAATCTAAAGCTTGAAAATGGTGTATGTCACTTATTTCAGGCAAGCGTAACGAAGACCAAGACATCTCCGTTACGCTTGACTGAAATCAAATCTAAGTCAATGGTGTCATTCCATCAGTTTAAAAAACATATTGGAGACCGCAATTTATGCCATTTACCCGCAAATTTAAAAGACAGATGCATTCTCTGTTAAAGAATCGATCATTTTAGATGGAGTGATGACGGCTACAATACGTCCATGCCAAAGTCCAGGCTGATGTCATCTTGAATGACCGATTCTCAACTTCGACCGCACCTTTCAATTGAACGCGACTCGCAATCCCATACTGTTCCATGGAATGCAAGCCAGCTAAAATACAAAAATAATTATTCCTTTTGTTTGGATAAAATGTTATGAAACTACTCCTGACCCAAACAGTAAGCAATTTTTGCTCGAATAAGAATCTTTTCCAGATAGTTCTCTGTCCCCACCCTCCCCACAACGGGAATCATTTGCAGACAAGCCAGCAGATAACGAACCGCGAGAAATGAAGTGACCAGCTAATGCCGACATTCAAACTCCGCACTCGGAAGATAATTAGAATGAATGAAAAAAAGTCACGAATAAAATAGCAAACCAGGTGCAACCAGACTGTATGAAGCAAGCTACGCTAAAGAGACTAGCTAACTGGTTCATTCATGTGGTTTGCTGGGTTTCCTAGCATTTGCTATTTTTGTGCATTGTTAAAATGAAGTCTGGTAATGCACAATCAAGCGCGGCAAACCGCAGACACTAAGTTCAACCTGGCCTCATTTCACCTCGGACAAATATAGCCAATTCTGCGCCCACGTCACTCTTTATAGAATACATTGCTAGCTACATTCAGAAGAACACAGTTTATGATCTTAAAAGTATTAAAGCCATTGCAGTTGGCTAGTTATCTAACTGTTGTGTAAGCGTTAATCGCTATGCATTTTTAAGGTTTACAAATTGACCAAGTTTACTCGATAGCTACGCGGTAATAGCCATACTGGCCATATTTGAAATTGCTAGCAAGGCGGCTACTTCATTCATTGGCAGCATAAGCTAGACAGCTAGCTTGCTAACATGGCAAGTAAAATGAATATAGACAATAAACTGGCGACTAGTCGCCATATAATCTGCACCTAGCTCGATCAGATATCGCCCACACACGTAAAATACTTTCAAATATTCAAATGCAGTGAAAAAGTGAATTACTCTTACCTTTCGCCACTTTTGATACGTAGAAAATTCCTGAGACGGGACGAATAAGCTCAATTTGAAGAGAGATTTCAGCTCGGATGGCAGACCGTTTGATTCAAAATACTCAAATTCAGTCTGATCCGAGTTGGGAACAGGCACGTATAAGCAGAGACACAGCATTTTATTCTAAGGATAGATTCACATGCAAATAAATAAATAAACTACACAAAGAAACCGCCCGTCTTCAACAGCGGCGTCCCATTGAAATACCGGCAAGACACCGGCACATGGTAAAAGAAGGATTTACATATCCCTCCCATTTTGAGGCTCGTCTTTTCACGGCACGAGTTGATTGGTTAGAACAACCCCTCGCGTTTATTTTCTTAAACATGATTGGCGATATTAATTCCAATACAGCCAATAAAAACAGCATCCATTGACACGACCCCCCCCCCAAATCCTAGGCATATGCTGTCAATTCTACAGAGGGGGCTAAAGTATACACTCAGCGGGGAGGAGCATAAAGCATACTGCAGTCTTTTACAATATTACACTGTGAATTCTTGTAAGAGTTTATGGTTTGAAATCTTATAAATCTATAGATCTTATAAATTCCATATGGAGCAGCAAAACTGTTATAATGATGCTGGATTAAGATTCGTATTTTCACTTTGCTTTACAATCGTATCAGCTAAAGAAACCAATGCTTTCAAAAATCCCCGTCGATAAGGCCGTCTATCAAACATGTAATTTATTACTTACCAGCCTATCTATTGCACAATTTCGTAATTTACTTTGGAAAATCATCAGGACTTAAGGAAACGGTTCCTTTATAGCACAATGCTCAAACTTTTGATTTAAACAGAAGCATTAAATGCTACCTTAATTCTGATTTAGCAAAAAACAGTTGTAGCAATTTTAAACACAGAAGAAAGTGATAGTCAATTCTAAATTCTTAAATTGAGCGAATTGGTTTTTGAGCAGCACCTTACTGTAAGTGTAGTGCAGTGCATACAACACTGGACTAGTTTGCCCTCTTGTAAAGTTTAAAATGTTGTTTCGCATCAAATGCACAAGAACACTTAGTCTCTATAACAAGCACTGCGCATTATTTTCTGCTAAATGGTTACCACTTCCTTATCTATCTCTCCTACCTCCCTCCTCGAGGAAGCACAATGTCAAATCTCACTCCTCTGCTTCAACCCCAGGCAGAAGTGAGTGGATTAATTTAACTGTCTAATTAGGATTTAAACTGGGTTAGAACAGAGAAAGGTTACCTCATTTGAATGAAAGGGACCTAGAAAAAAGCATTTAGATCTCCAGTGTGATGTCACTACATTCTAGCCTAAAGTTTAGAGGAGAGGGGAGCACTAAAAAATCTACGCAGTCTTCCTCCTTCCTCCAAACATGCATAGACACTCAGATGTATGCGCAGTGCACGTGCACACGCACACGCGCACGCGCGCACACGCACACACACACACACACACACACACACACACACACACACACACAGGTGAACCATTTAAGCTAACGCATGGCAAGTGACTGTGCACTTTCAGACAGCTGGGTGAATTAACACAATTCATAGGGGACCTCCAACCTTTCCTGCTCAAGACATTTGACACAGTTTGGCTTCTTGACACACTGCAGAACACACTAAACTGCTCCTCTCCAGCATCCAATTTCTATGCAGTTGACATATGGCACAGAATATTTGGCATCAGTCTGGACATGATTAACAGCAAAGACTATGAGAGCAGTTTACTGACCTGCTCTCTTCGGTGATTGCTGCTGCCTCACCAAGGTAATTAAAATGATCTGAAGAGCTCCAGTGATTGGATGATTAAATCTGACCCATCATCCTTTAGCAAAATTAAACGAAGTGCAGACAAATGACTAGGCAGCCCAGTGTGAGAGCTGAGTCAAACTGAATCAGGTTTTGATAAAGAGCCAGAAAAGACAGAGAGAGAAAGAGAGAAAAAAGAGAGAAATCCTGACAGGCCACCTGTTCTTCTATCTGAATGGCGCAAGTGTGTGGGAGTGGACTGTCACGAAATCCCACACACCACATAATAAGTAGGCTTTTTTCCCTTAATGACTGTTGACCTGTGTGTTTTTGTTTTTTGCTATTGAGGCTAAATTAGCTGACATAAGAGCTCACCCTGAGAGCTAGCCCCAGTGTGAGACTATACAGTCACTGCTTCACCTGCAGCAACACACCTTCTAAGAAAGTGCACTGCAGCACTCCTAGCTTAGCTAACCATCTGGAGCTTCTGTTCCATCATTAGTTCTCTCTGAGGATTACATGGGCGGGCTGCAGTCATACTGAGGTCTTACAGAAGTCATACAGCAGTCATACAGGGAGCTCCGGGTGAGGGGGGGTGGCTTTCAATCTAACTGTAATATTCCTTTGCTGGCCACTTTGAGCTATGGATATTAACATAAGCATGCACAACCTTTTTTTAGAATCATACGCAATATTTTCCATTGATTTCAGTGACTGCTGAACTTAAATGACAGTGTGCAAGAATCAGAGAAAGATGTAAGCTTGCTCCCGGACATGACCGAACAAATGAAGAACAATGGCATGGACCCCTCAAACCTTTGGCACTGCTCCTAGCTCATCCCCAGATGAAACTATAGAATGCTGTGCATTGATCCATTGGAAAGGGGCCTTGGTGGCCTTCATGGAGGTGCAGCGGGGGGCAGGTCAGAGGTGGGGAGACACCGGACTCTCTGGGTTTCAGCTCCCCTTTCACTCCCTGGGCTAATTATAGAAGAGTCACATGGCATAACTCCAATGGCTAGGGGGGAGGGGGCAGGGAAGAAGGGTCACCTGGGCCCCCCCAGTGATGCAAGCAATTCACATGTCTTCCAAGGACTGATATTTGCTGCAGGTCTAAAAAAATGCTGCATTCCATTACAGTCAACAGTGTCTTCCACACCATCACCCAAGAGTGTGTCACTCACCGCATTGCAATTACTTTGCTTGGCTTGATTGTGGTTGCATTCCTTGATGATCTCTACACTAAAACCGCAGAAATCCAACATTTGCGAACCTTCCCTGAAGTCTCTTACACTATGCAATTCTAGCACAGGCAAAAACTGCAACAATAGCAGCGGTGATACTGAATTTCTGCAGTTCAGAAATCTACACAGAAAATCTGAAAAGGAAAACAAGTCCAGCTCGGTTACCACAATTTTTTTTCAAGATGAGAGCATTATACTCATAGTCTTTCACAACCAAATATATCCTGGCAACAACAATAACAAAATGATAATTACCACAATGAGATGGACAAAACAGAGATAGGCCCCTTGATCAATAGGAAATGATATAAATTAGCGGTTGAGGATCATTTAGCCAGAGAGAGATCAATTCGGATTACAGCCTTCAAGCACCACAGAGTTCAAGGAGAGCAAATACAAAATGGAGGATAGGCCCATCTCCCTGAAGTCATCCGAATGGCTCAGAGGTATCTGAGATGTGCCAAGAGCAGTGAGAGGACCTTGGCTGATGAAACTTACCCCACTCTGGCTACAAAGTCAGTTGTGCTCCACTGCTACAGACTGGTCCTAAATCAGAACTTATGGGGAGCTTCTGTTGGCAACAGCACTGTTTCCAGCAATCTTGCCCTGCATCTGCTGTACCCAGAATTCTTTTTAATTTGAGACTACAATGTACTAAGTCATGGGTCGAGATTAGTATATTGAAGGTACAAATTACTAAACTGTGGGTACGGATTGATAATTTGAGGGTACAAATTAGAGGGATTTTTGTATTTTGACCTATAGTGGCTCCATACTATATAGAAGGAAGCCTAAACCTGAGTCAGCAAGTCATAACCAGTATGTAGGTTTCTGTTTTAGTTTAGACATGCCACACATTGTCTCACAACATAAAATAACAGTGCATTATTTATTTGCTAACAGATACCCACAGCAGGGGTAAGACATTAATGTGGCTGGAATTTTACAGGAGCAACTGAGCTCAAGCACCTTGCTCAAAAGGTGGCAACAACAGCACTGTCCCACCTGGGATTTGAACTCAAGACCCTCTGGTTCAAAGTCCAATGCTGCAACCTACTGGGCTAGGTTCCATGCCCCCAGACAGGAGAGATTTATCAGTAACAATTCAAATCTCCCAGAAAGCACACATACCTCTGATCAGAGCAAACAACATGGTTCCATAACAACAACAGTCCTTCCCACGTCACAGGTGCATCTCAAAACAGCAGGCCACAACACTGGGGGTGTCTGCTAAATATGGGTACGGGGGTGCAATAACATATAAAATCATGATGGCCATGCAAGCACACAGCACTGCAAAGGGGAAGAAGGCTAAGCATAAAATTCTGGCCTAGATCACAGGTGACAGGCTGTAAGGCAATAGGTAATATTTGCAGTGCTGGGGGGAAGAGGGGTGTCAAAGTTCACAGAAAGAGACAGAGGGCGCTGGATTTCTTTTGCCCAAAGTCCAGGAAAACAACCAACATGAGAAAACATCTTAAAAAGGTCCATGTTAAAAGAAAAATACATAAGTAACTTGTTACCAGAGCAACTGCCTTAAATGATGAAGCGCACTGCAAACTCAGCTATTAGATGCGTAATTTATGTTAGGCAGCAGTTCCTCCCTGGAGTACAAATGTCAGCCTCAGAACTGTATTGATTTCACATGGTTAATGTCTTGGCCCGCTGCATTCTGGGACAGTATGTGTACATGCTTTCACACTTGCTTCAGTGCAAACATGCAACAGAGACACTCGAGCAGTACAGTCAGCTCCTTCTGTTTTGTTCTATGGTCCATCCCTCAGACTTCTTTCCAATTTTACTCATCTTTTCACTCCTGCTGAGATGATCCACGGTGTCACTCAGCAGCCTTTCTCACTGCAACTCCCACTGCAAGTGCTGCTCCAGTGTGTTAAAAATGTACTACATAGAGTGTTCAGGCCTATTGTTTTCATGGTTTTAAATAGTAGTATAACTCCTGTAATACCCTCTGTTCATCTACATCACACTTCACTAAATTTATAGTTATAAAATGTCCCCTTTCAGCACTGAATTATTTAATGCCCTCTTTGGAGTGCTCCCTGCCTAGTAAACATGGCATTGTCGTATCAGTGTTAATAATACTCACATTAAACCTGGGCCAGCTTGGCAAACACAGGGCAGGGTGCCTGGAGCCTGAGAAACACGTAACACCCCGGCCGTTGCACTCATACACACTGGCCACTGTGTAGCGGATTCACTGCAGGGACCTGACCAGCTGCACTGTGGTCCCAGCTAAAACGGCTCACCACACTAAATCATTTCCTTTCACACAGAACGAGGCAGCATTCCAAGAGCTTAAATAATGATACTGCATGAAACAAACAGCCCACATCTTTGGAGCAAGTGTGGAGATGTTTGTTCTGTCAGAACGTTCTGTATCTCCGAGTATTACAGCAACAGAGAAATGTCACACAGTTTACAGAGTCAGAGACATGGCAGTCAGAACATGTGACCTGTGACCTCTGATGGCCTGAAAAAGACCATACTTAGGGCAAGCACCCATGCATGTAGGCCGGACAACAGCACAGTGAACCATATTGCAACCAGACTTGCGCACCACAACTCGAAATTCAAACACAAATGAGGGACTTTCCAGGATTCCTCTAATGACCCTATCATTAGGTGACATGACCCTTTTTAGGGTTTACAACCCACAGGAAGTGCTTATGTCATGATGCAGAGTGAATGTAGACAAACAGACCCCATACCTGCTTCTGGTACCAAGGCGTATCACTCTGTAGGTAAAGGGGAGCCAGAGGCTGTCAGAACTACATCCACTCCACTGCTGTAGGGTCAAACAGCTGTTCAATCTCATAAAAATTGGAGTATTTGTATAAGTAATAAAAACTTCTTGTCCTTCCCTTGACCACAAATCCTCACTCCACATCCACACCCCCCCCCATCACTAACCACAAACACACCATACCCAGCTTCTCTGACCACAACCATACCAGGCCCCTTCTTCAGAAGGGAACTTTATTATTACAATATGTACCTCAAGTCTGGTTTTTCAATAAATAATTTAAACTGAAAAATTAGCTGAAAAAACATGCTGAAGGTTTTTTTTGATGGCTCTGCTCATAAATACAGGTCCCTAGTGTATTTAACTTTCTATCCTAGAACATTTTGGCATGCAGGCACTACACACATCACTCCCCAATAACAGCATACACAATACCACAGCCTTCTGCAGTGATACAATGTATTCAAGAAATATAATAACAGGAGTAACTCCCCCTACTCCTTCCTTTCTTCCATCCCCTGTAGTAATTTCTATTGGTGAGTCACTGTGTAGAATTCTACTGGTGGATGCTATCAGGGAGTTCAAATGCTGGTGTCAGACATCACTGACAGATGAACTGGCTCTCGTCTTGCTCAAAGGAGCCCTGCTTTTAAACACTGGAATTTAACATTCTGATTCTCTGATATCATAAAACACAATGCCGGCTGTTCAACAGTCTGATGTAGTTTCTGGGAAGACTAAACCATTTTCTAGACCTCCTTGTCAGCTAAAATCCCAGGTGTTTCCTGCATGCACCAACCTTTGATTACTGTCATCACAGAACATTGCAAAGCATTGCATCATAAGGATGCTAATTACAAACAATTCAGCGTTAGATTGGGTAGCACTGACCCATGGAGGGGACCTTCCCATGGGCCCGCTAGTGTCACAGCTGAAACCTTTCACTACAAACAGACTGAAAGAAGAGCAAGGTCCAGCTTGGCATCGCTACAATAAGGGAAGCTTCTAGAGTCATGGTAGCCCCTAACAGGCACTCGTCTCCCATTGGAAGGCATGAGGGAACAGGGTTTTTTCATTGGCTGGTGACACTCAGGGAGCTATTTGGTGCTCTTTCAGCAGAATATCCACCAACTCACACACTATGTGTGAGAGAGAGAGAGAGAGTGTGTGTGTCTGTGTGTGTGTGTGTGTGTGGGCCCCCATTGCTGAAGTACCTGCTGAAAGTGCTTAGGGGGCGCCACCATGATCAGCACTGTGGTCCTCTTGCCCGTCCCACCAGCCTCCCCCTCACTTCTGCCCGCAGGGCCCGATGTTCCCTCAGGTCCTTGGCTCTGCTCTTCCGTTTTCACAGACTTTCCAACATCCCTCTCTCCCTCCTCCGCGGGCTCGCACACCACAGTGCTGGTGCCCCAGAACCAGCGGGACAGAGAAGCCCACAGACCTGAGAGCATCCTTACCCACAATACAATCCACCTGTGAGCAGCTCAGATCCGGGATAAATTTGACAGATGCAACTCTGAATGCCTGCCTCACACACACACGCTTGCATGCAAGGTTGTAACCCAGGCTGAAGCAATGCTACAGTAAACAGTGTAAGGCAAGGATCAGGTGAGGATGCTTCTGCAGTAGAGTCGTTCCACAGCCTTCTCTTGGCACTTGGCAGGTATCCGTCCCCTTCACGCTCTCGTTCTGCTGTGGGAAACCCTCTCTACGCCAAATGCCTGCATATCCATCACGCCACCCTGCAGCTGTCCTGAGTCACTCCACACGTCCAGAAAGGAGTGTCTCCCCTTGCATGTGCATGTGAAGTTTGTGTCTGTCACAGAGAAAGCCACTGCGGCACCAATGCAGAGGGAAAAATGTTAAATAATGAGGCCACAGGGGTCACGCGTATTCCTGTGTGCCAAAACTTCTGCCTTCCTCCACGATTTCTGTCTTTAGTTTTTACGTATTAGCAGATAAAAAAAGAAAAAGGTGAGTTTTGTGGAAAGTAAAAGGAACAGGAGCGCTGTCTCAGCCTGCAGCGTAGTGTCTCTGCCTTGCGACCCGTGTCCTAAAATGACCAGTTTGCAAGCAGTCAGAAGATGCAGCAAACACAGGAGCCGGTGCAAGTGCAGTGCAGAGTGATGCAATAAGAATCAGCTCCTGAAAAACCTGCATCCTCACTGCAGCTCTGCACTAGCCAATCACAGCACCCCACACTGATGAGTGCCAGAGCCTCAAAAGCCAATCCAAATGCAGGAAAAAAGGAAACCCCAGCAGCTGATTGCCTACCTGGCAAATTGAAGGGGGGGTAGAAGCATTTTTCCTTTATAACTCTCTCTCCCTCCCCTTCAATCCACCCACACATCTTCCAGAGGGAAATCTGCTGACGCGAATTCCTCACTGTCATTCCATCATTCTGTCTGCATCACCGTGGCAACCACATCACTGCACGGCCTGGAAGCCCTGAGGAGAAGGGGTGTGTGTGTGTCTTTGCCTGTGTGAGATTATTTATGCGTGCATTTGGCTGTATGTCAATATACGTGTGTGTGTTTGTGAGAAAGTGTAAGTGCATGTATATAGTGACTCTGTGTGTATATGGGAGAGTGAGTGTGTCTGCGTGTGTATGTATGACTGTGAGTGTGTTTGTGTAAAAGAGGAGAATGTAAGTATGTGTGTGTATATTTTTAAAATATATATATATGACTAAGTGTGGGTGTGTGTATGAAAGTGCGTACCCCCCCACTACGTTCACTTTCGCACGTAGCCTGTGCCGAGCCCTCCTCTCTCCCTGTTTCCCTTGCTTTGCTTCTTCCCCTCCATTCACTGACTAACTCATTCATTCCTTTCTTTCATCCATTCTTTACACAGACATCGCTGGTTCTAAGAATGCTGTATTTGAGGAAGCTCTTTCAATAACTTCACCCTATAAGTTGTGAATCTGTACTTCCCCCTAACAGAACTGTCTAAAAGGAGGTGAGCAGAGTAGGGCTGTGTGTTGTGATTAATTGGATATTGAAATATTCTAAGGCTCCCAATCCTGAATATTCCTATAATTGAACTCTGATTTATCTCCTGTTTAAAACAGTTCTTTCTGGGCAAGTACCGAGTGAAAGAGCATTCACTCACACTTTTAGGCAGGAAAATAGACGCTATAAACAAATTCTCATTAGCAAACATTCAAATATAGATCAAAGCAATTAATCTCTGATCACATGGTTGCATATTCAAATACTCAGGTTTTCAGTCTCTTTCCTGGAGCAGAGCCAATTCTCCAGCCAAGATTAGGCAGAGCAGTTTCAGCTTACAGATTCAAAACTCATACAGCTCTTCATGTCTCCTTCATTCACTTTCAAGAATTCCAGAATAAAGACTTTTGCCTGTTTGTACTCAACTCCCTCTGTCAGGTGTGGTGTCTGAACCTGTGTATTCTGGTTTTCATTAAGATGCCTCCTGGTTATGACCAGGCTATTAAGTGAGATGGAACCAGAGCGATCTGGCCAGGAACTGAACTCCAGTTTCCCAGAATCCCAAGCAGGTGCACCGCCACAAAGCTTCTTTATGGCCTCATGAGGACGCAGCTTTAGGCCCTTGTGAAGCTCAGTGCTGGCTGGCTGGGAGCAGTCGCCACTCTATCTTTCTGTCCCTTGGGTGACCTCTCTCCAGTCCACACCTGATCAGCATACATTGAGCACGTGCATTCAACTGCTCTCCAATAATCAATTGGAAACCTGTCTGGCAGAGGACCGGTTCTCCTCTGATGCAAACACACAGATGGAGCTGGGGTTGCCATGGTTTCACAGCCCAGCATGACCAGAGGGTAAAAGAGAGTATCCTCCTTTTTGAGGAACAACTTCAACTTTCTTTACACCGAGTCACCATTTTTCTTTGTAGGACAACCCCAATGAAGGCAGAAGGTGAAACATTTACTAAAAAGGACTGGAATCTCTTTTTATACTGTCATACACTATCACTGAGGCTTTTGTGAACAATCTACATGATGATTTGCTCTTAATTTCCATAAAGCTGCTGTTTTCAAGCACCACAAGCCCCTGAACCAGTCACTCCTCCCTCGTGGAAAAGGTGTGTTCAACTACCAAATGTAAGTAAATTTACTTAAGTAAAATATGTTCATATGTTTTACGGTAAAATACAGTATATCATATCAATCATCACCCAAACTTGGACACACACATACAGTATGCATACACATGTAAAAGCTGCACTGGAAATATCTAATGTACTCCTGCTGTTACCTATCCCCTCCCCCCAAATCCCTCTGACTGACCACTGCTTTCCTCTGGTTGTGGAAATGGAAAATGCAAAGCGGAGGTTGTAACTCTAGTGTGGACAGGAAGCAGTGTGATGTAGTGGTAAGGAGCAGAACTCATAACCAAAAGATTGCTGGTTTGATTCCCCATTGGGGCACTGCTGCTGTACCCTTGGGCAAGGCACTTAACCCACAATTGCCTCAGTAAATATCCAGCTGTATAACCGGATAAAATTGTAACCTATGGTGTAAGTCACTCTGGATGGAGGGTCTGGTAAATAACAGTAACGCAATGTCATCACTGTCATTATCCTCGTTCCACACACAAATTAAAATTCTGAGAGACAAGTTCTCATGGCCATTTTAGTCCAAATACCCAGCATTTACGGGTAAGATCTCAGACATCATCATTTATATTGACAGCGATTTACCACTGAATCAGTTTAATCAGGAGTGAATGGAAAAAAAATAGCTTGTTCTTAAACGTGAATGACGGGGTGCCCCCTGCTGGGAGCCTTGGGCATTGCATATAAGGTAACCGTACTGAGCAGATTTTGAATTTAAGGTATGTATTTCATACGATTTGCCTGTCTTTCTTGTCTTTTGCGGTTTATTTAAACTCAGATACAGAAGCAGCACCACAATGCATTTTAAAACAACTCTGATTAATCAATTTCAGTAACGTTTTATTTAAATAAATAGGACACCTTCATAAACACTGTCTCTTAAAATCGCCGCAGCAAAAATGCAGCTGTTTAAATAGGTAATATGTAAAAATAGAAGATATGAAACACTGCCCTGGATAACAACATTTGCTAAGGAAATATTTAATGCAAACATGTTGCTAAATTTTATGAGAAAACACAACAGCAGTTAGATTGAAAGCCCTACTGTGTAACCATCAGTAACAATCAGTGTTTCTGAGACTATAATTGGTCGCCGGAGGTCAACAGGGCACCTACTCTGAGAAGGCAGAGGTCATGGTAACCTTGTTCTGTGTCTGAGAGGAATAATCACATTAGCAGGGAGGCGAAGTTTGCATCAGGATCCCACGTCAAACTATATTAAAATAGCTCTGCGTTGGGCCACGTCCGAAATCCCCTGCCACTCCACTTCTAATCTCTTCACTGTCTAGAGAGAAGACTACTCGCTCTCCAACACGCAGTCAATGAGACAGATCTGGGTCTTAGAGGCTTTCTAGTTGTCTGAACCAAGCCTCATTCACTGTCACAGAAATTAGTCCATGAACAAACATAACACATACGACTATTCCAACTATACCAAAAATATAGATTAACAGAACATTTTTATGCCGGAGATATTTTATCTTTTTGTCTACAGACGATTTATATGTTCTTATTTTAAAACGCGTTTCATGTCCTGTTCATCAATTACGAATTGATTTCCACATTGAAGGGTAGGATATCAAGCACATCGGACTACCAAACCTACGAGCAGAACGGAGACTACTGGTGTCAAAAATGATTTAAAACAATTTTGGTTGCAAATATCTCAGTTCATTTACATTTCTCATCGAGGTCAACTAAATTTACCTTATTTTTAGTTGGTTTCCGACAGTGTTAGGCCCTTTGATGTGTGAAAATAAAGGACACAACCCTACGTCCAATGTAAAGGGCGCATTTAATTAATGAAGAAGAATAATTAAGAAGAATTTATTCTCAATGCTGTTTTGTTATTTTAATTTAATGTGTAGGCCGATTCCTCTCTCGTTTTTCTGGGTAATTTCTCATTAAGATTATGCATCCCAGTCAGGATAATCACCATTCGACATGACGAAACCGCGCGAGAAAAGTTGTCTTTCAATTATTAGTAACAAATCTTGTCCTAACAATGTTTTGCTTTCAAGAAAATTATTTGCGGTGTGAATACTCGCTCACTGGTGCTGTTTTTGGCGATTGGAGGCTTTTGTTAATATAAATATCTTGTGTTTTGCACGAGTATGGCTACGTCAGAGCAAATTTGACTACTCTGGGCGTGGATGTGATATGGGGCTACGTTTCTGCCTTGTCCTCAAGTATGGCCAAAGACGGTGCGAATGAATTGTTGAGAGTGCTTCAAACTATGATTTAAAAATAAAGCCATAAATCAATCGGAGAATTTCGCGGAAGAGAAAAGACCGAGACATTTATTTTCAGCTGGGGATTCGCAGTGCGTCATCCCCTGCTCTATATGAGGTCGCGCACATGCGCTCATTTGTTAGCGCTCACACGACCGATGTTGAGGGGTCTGGTGGAACTGTGTCGCTCTTCTCCCACTCATTCTCAGGACGCCAGGGCCCTGCTCGATCAAACACGCCTGATTAAGGGGTGAACAGTCTTGTTGATGACACTGGATAAAGACCGCCTTGTCTGCAGGCAAAGAGCTGCCAGACAACTGGTACCGAATTTGCGAGTAAAAAAAATAAAATAACAAAACCGCAGGATGCTGAAAGTTCACATACACAGCTTCAAATACAAACACACATAGTACCTTTACAGCTGGCTTTGTGGAGTTCAAATGAGCCTACAGAACTACTGATCCTTTCACTCCAGTTGGATGCAAACACACGGACCGTTTGCCATCAAACGGGCCATCCTTTACAACTGCCATTCACCAGGGTCACAGTAGTCTCCTGGTCACGTACCCCTCCTCTCACAATCTGACAAAATTTATAAGGCAATGACATCAACATTTCAGAAACAAACCAATAAAAGTAAAGTACCTTATTAATTCATGATCATAATAAACATGTGTTTTCATCTGTATCCAGCTTCACAGTAGTGCAGGGGTTTTTTCCCCTTTCTGCAAATTCAGACCTCCACAAACAAAGCAGGTGAGACACAGAATCTATTAATCTACCTCACAGATAAACATATAAGACCTAGTGTCATTGTAGGCATAATGCCTCAATTAAATCATAAGGGAAGGTAAATCATATTGTTCTGTATCATACTGTAAATCATATTGTGCTGTATCATTCTTCTGTGATCCAAAAGAATGATACAGTACGACATTTGGTCATTATCACAAGGTGATTGGGAGGTAATGATCTTCCTCTAGGTCATAACTCTTTACCAGGTCACTGCAGCCAGGCCCTCCCACAGCAGGTGATAGTAGATAGTCAATTGATGGCAGCAGGCAGAGGGAGGGAGTGGAAAACAACCACTGACTATAATGAGATGGAATAATGGATAATGGCTTTTAAACCCAGTCAAATACCCCTTGGCAACAAGTAACACTGCCAAACATGGTACTACCAAGCCTGTGTCTGCTGCCACCCTTTGCTCCTGGCCCCAGACCTGCTGTCTTTTTATCTGCCACTCTGTCACAGGGCAGCCTGAGCTCTGTGACTGGCACTAGACCAGTTGAGCCCAGCCCCCCCGCGTCCACACTTCCCCAGGGATGTACTGGTGCTGGTGGGCAGGGTGGGACCTGCGTTCCAGGGCCTCTGCTTCCTGTCCAGTCAGACAGTGCAGTCTAGACTGTATATCCTGAGGTCAGCATGTCTGAGCTGCCCTCGCCCTGCAGTGGAGCGTGCCTGTAAGCTCCCGCTAACCTGGGTGCATCGGGACATATCACACTTGGCACATGGGCCGCGGTGCCCTCAAATCAGTGTGTAAATGTTTACATTCATAAATATGCAAATAAAGGAACTGATAAAGATTCTGTGAATGAAATGCATGCACTGCTTTTTTTGCACTGGCAGAACACGGTTAATAATAACAACAAAATGTTTTGGTCTCACAAGAAAAAAAGACCACTTAGTGGAGTGCAAATCTCCTTTTGGGTTCATCTGACTACACAAAAAAAACCACTTTTGATATACTGTACAACAAAGGTGGCGGCAGGGTTTTGATGTTGTTTTTCAATGTATTTCAAAACTGGGACATCTAATGAGCTTATGGTCCCAAAACGTTTCACCCAAAAAGAGGGGTCTCAGTGGAAGCCCAGGGGAACTTGAACCAAATGTAAATAATGTAAATAATCATTAAAGGATTGATTCACAACAACTGAATGATGGACTGGGTTCTACTCTCCCCACCCCCCTTTCTTTCTTTGCCATCTGCTTAAAAGCCTTCTGCAATGATTTACATTCAAATATTCCTGCCAACAGCATTTGCAGAATTCTCCATGGGCTTTTACACACATCGCTCACTATGCAAACACCCCAGGCTTGGCAGCCATAGATTGCTCAGCAGGTAAAACTGCTGCGTCACTGAATCTGAACAACAGCTCACAGAAGTGGTAAACAGGTCAATAGGAGAAACAAGGGCTCTCCTATCTCTCTGATTGACCCCTGAATGGGAGGTCAGGGGTGGGAGCAGTTGGCTCTTTGTCAGCAGCTGCTGTCATGGTTTATGTCAAAATAAGAGTAGCAAGGATAAGAACATGAAGCACCCAAAACAAAACAATAAACAATTACCTATTGCATCTAGTCACTACAGCTCTGTACTACCTATGTTTTGAATAGTGCGGAGCCAAAAATTGGTGGTTTTCCGGTAGAAAGCTTAAAGAATGTTCTGGAGCCCTTTCCTGACCCACTGAGTAGTCTGGGAAGATGAAGAGCTTATAATTTTGGATTATTTTAACTTCATTACCATGTATTGTGTTATATTCTTTGATTTATTAGCAGACAATGATCCTGAACAGCATACATAGTTTACATTTTTCCATTCATACAATCTGATATTTTTACTGAAGCAATTCAGTAAGATGAATCTGGTCCAAGGATTGTGTCATATCCAGGATTCAATATCAACCTTCTGGAGACAAACCCAGTTTCCTCCTAGTTCATTGGGGGCTTAGTGAGAGTGTGTCCCACACTACAAATATCCCTGAAACAGAACCCTGTATTACCCTGACCATCAGCCCAACAGCTGTCCAAGGTGCCAATACCATCTGAAATCCCTGTGAAGAGCTTTCCTCCCCCTTTAAGTAAACTTAGTGTGGTGTACTTCTGTCTGTGACAGCCATAGCCTGAAAATGTTGTGGGTATAACACACACCTCGGTGCTTAGGCTTAAAAAAAAGCCCTCTAACCTGGAAAGTTGTCCAGTGACACTTTGGCCAAGCTCTCCTTTAAAACAGGAGTGTTTGTTTCCAGTTGAAAGCACCATGAATCACAAGAACTGCTGCCTCAGGCCTTGAGCTGGGGCCAGGCGCACAGTGAGAAATATGCAAAAAAAAAAAAGTAATGCTGGGGAGAGCACTCGCCTGTCAGAGACCTGCCAGCCCACCACAAGCCACCTGAATCACTCCTAAGAACCCAATGCAAGCACCCATGAGAGTGCTGCTGGAGCACACGGTTCCTTCAGTCTAACACACAGGGGAAAGAAAGGCTCTTCTGTCACCTCACCTAATTAGTGATCCTTTGAGAATGCTTCATTTCAGAGGTGTCCACCAAACAGGGCAGAGCTCTCCAACTGAACTCTTTGACCTGTCGCTGTTCTGGCTCATTCTGTGAAATAATGCTCTGTACACTAAATTTGTCTGGCTTCCGTTGTGTTTTTCCCCCTTTCTTTCATTTGTGAAAGAGAACAGAACCCTGAGTACAGCAGTGTTCTCATGTCCCATATCATTGAAAAAGACCAGTGAACAGTGAGCTCACACATTCTCATGAACAGTTCCAGGTGCGCCAGCTCCATTTAATGTTATTAATACTAAGATTAAGCTTTATGTTGGCAGAAAGTCCTTTGGAGCAAAAACAATGATAAAAAGCTGTGCAATCCGCTAATCTACTCTTCATGCTATGCTCTTTTCAGGTGGTTAAAAAAATGACATAAATAGTTCTACTTTTAAATATGCTATGATATATTTGGTCATATGCACCGTGAAGATACCATAATTAACATTGCTTCAGCTCAGCAAAAGCTGAGGTGCAACAAAAGAATCGCTCACACTCACACAATGTGTAAAAGTGCAATGCCGAAATGAATAGGCCACAATCCTCTGCCAGCGTATCTGAGAAGGCATTCACTTGGATGTGTGAATTGCATGTGGTCACGTGTGCAGAGTGATGACTCGTCCCAAACTGCACCCATTAATACCCCTGTTGCAAGCATTGCTAACAGAGCGATGGCCATTTGTAATCAACTGCATATTATCTCACAAGAAAAAAAAAGATCTGTGACAACCCCCCCAGCTCATCTTTTGAACCCCATGTTTCTCTGACAATCAGGTAACATTAAAAACTTGACTTCTTCTCAGCCATTGGGGGCTGCTAAACATATAATTTTCTAAGTTTTAATGACATAGGAGAGGTAGCAGCAAGTGCAACCATGTACTTAAAAATGTCTGCTACCACAGAAACCGTGAAAAAAATTCATTTACACCCATGACTGAAAAACTAATGGGAAGAATGCATTCTCTGAAATATGTGGCTCCAAAGTGACAGAATGCCAACTCTATTTATTTCTTTAGTCTCCATCTTGTGTACTCAGTAATGCAATCTACATGCTGTATATGTGTACCCTTGTTATTGTGGATTATGCTACAGTATCCCATAGACATTTCAGAAAAGAAGGTCTTTACTAGGCCCTCAGCATTTGTTTACTGTTTTGCTGCTGCCTATGACAACAGCCTATACAAATCTTTGTATAGGCTGTTGTCAAATCTGTCCTTAATGACAGTATTCAACTGCATGCTGACCTACCTGACTGTGTCATACGTGCAGGACAGGGTGCAGGACAGGGTTCTACTGCTTGCCTTGACTTCTTTCTTGCTTGTCTCCATGATGCTACTCTGGTCCTGTGTAAAAACCTTACATGCTCTTGCACTTGCTCCTTGTGATCACCCACTACTGGCAGACATTGTCTTTCTCCTCTAATCTCCATGCTTAGATTGTTCTCTGCAGAATAGCATCATTGTAATTTTTAAATGGTTATTTTTATATTGTTCTCCCTTTTCACCCAACTTTCTGTAATCACCAATTGTTCATTATGCTCACCTCACCGCAAAGAACTTCTGTACTTAAACAGGTCATAGCAAGGGCAAACGATGCAAATGATGTCAACGTATAGTCATCCAAATGAGTTGCACAGTGGCAGGGTATGGCTGATATACCCAGCCATACCCTGGTGGTCTCCCAGTCATTGTCAGCAGATTACATGACTGGCCTTCAAACTGTTCCATAGGTTCTACCATGTGCTTCATACAAGTTCCTTGATCAGCTGAACCATTTAGGAGCTATTTTTGAAATTCTATGCTTGTTATTGCTTTTAACAGAGGATTTATTTAATAGCACTTACATACCAAAAAGGCAGCTGAGAACTCATTACTCATTTACAATGAAGACCTGAGGAAACAAGGCAGGAACACAAGGGATTGCATAGTCACTCAGCTGTAAGAGGAGACCCTGCTCTTTTGATATGCGCCATGAAGTGTTGACCAGTGTGAATTGGGACCTTGGTGTGATATCCTATCCTTAAGACAATGACATATTGGTTTACAAATTTGACCAGAGGGAAGTCTGTCCCCTCCTCACTCATGAACACTACTTCTTTAAAGCAACCTGGTTTTCCCTGGGGGGTGTCGGTCTCCCTTCCAAGCACTCACCAACCCCAGCCCCATTAGGCTTGGGCCATCTGGCAAAGGCAATCCACAGTAAAGCTGCTGGCCAATACACATTGTAACTCAGCACAAATTAGGAGAGATCTGCGGAATCATTTTCTAGACTTATGTGTATGTGTAGCAGTGTGTTGGTGGTGACTGGACTAAACAGAAAAAAACACAAGTGTCAGAAAACAAGATCTCAAAATGTGTGACAACAGAACTAGAAAACCATAGACTCTAAACATTGTGTGGTGTCGTAAGTATACGAAATGGTATCTGGGTCAGAATGAGGAAAACGGCTCGAAATCGATTTAGTAATAAACAGCTGCATATCTGTTATTGAACCTTTTAATTATCATATAATGAGTATAAATAAAATAAGTGCTTTTGAGGCACCAGGTTTACAGTAGCTCAGTCAATGGCAAGCAGCACTGTCACATTGCTTGTTTTACGCTGCCAGTTTACGCACAATAGGATTGCCTATATCCTCATCAGCAGACACTCAAAACACCCAATAAAAAGCCACTAATCCTTACAAAAAACAACAATGCTCTTTTAGAACTGTTAACAATAACGTTGCAATTCAGCCCTGCTCTGAACCACGGGAATTTTAATTCTTAATACACACTAAAAGCCATTAATTTTAATTCTGTTTTGTGCGTTTACGTTGCTGGTGTGCATCGTATTAATATGCGTGTGTGGCGTTCGCTGAATTGGCGCACGCGAACGGACAGTTGAGAATCTATAATGTAAGACTCTTCATGATTATATGTCTAAAGAATGCAGACCAACAAAGCATTATAGATCGGTAATTTTAAATAGCTCTAAACTTTGGATTGGGAAAAATTGTGGAAAAATGGTGTTTGGGTTTCTATACATGTCACGTGTCAAAGCTATCGCTCATAATCGATTGCAGGTGACGATCTTACAAATTTATGTTGTACTGAAACAAAATATTCAAGAATATAAATGCAAGAATTTTTAAAAAATCTTCTTCACACCTGAACGAAACATTTTTCTGTATAAGTTGTCCAAGATATTATTCTCATCAGGCTACAGTCAGTTCATGTGGCTATGGACGGTCATGTAAATATAAACTATTGTACTTACCTTAAGTTCATGCTCAGTGCGATGGACACCCAGTTTTTTAAGTCCGATGGTCAGATCATTAACGCAGATTCCACCGTCTTTATTGACGTCCAACACCTGAAACAAGACTTTGAATCTGTGTTCCTGGTCAGCTCCCCCGCAAAGCACGCCGCCGCAAGGATGTGAGGACTCGCACGTCCCATTGCCCAGTTCCGACGTTGAGCAGTTCCAGAACTTAGACGGAGCCTCGGATGTGGGTTCGATCCCCCCACCGGGATCTGAACTGGGGGGCATATCTTCCGAGCTGCACTGACAGAACACACCGCTGAGCAAACGGGAGACAACCGAAACTTGCTGTTGCTGTTGCATCATATGTAGCAAACGTAAGTCCAATGAATGAGCACTTAGTATGTACCCGGTCAGCTGTAACAAATCGCTCATTCAAAATGTAGCCATCTCTCTCCTTCCGTCTGTTTTGAAAGCTATGTTCTGACTCTCGCTGTCACGTGCATCTTGTTTGTCACAATTCTTGAGCAATCCAAAGTATTCTATTGAGTAAATTACGATATGAGTAGCTACGGTGATGTGTCTCTCTTGTTCCAAACTCTTCTGCGCGGTTCAGCAATTTCCAAACCGCTGTTGTTTTACAGTTGTCCCAGTCGGTCTCTCCTGCCTTGTTCTCGATCGCGGTCAACCTTTCGCTTTAGCTACTCCCATTCAGCGCAAGTGATGAGTTGGATGCTGAGCTGATATCCACGCAGTCTGGAACGAGCCAGCTATGGTTACTCGTTTTTTCTGATTTTCTTGACTTAGCTTCTCACGAAGACTTTCAGTTTTCGTGTTTTGATTGTCCGCTGAATTGTCTCTGTTTTAATCGGCCGCTGGACTGACAGATCATGCAAGCAAAAAAACTAAAAACGCCGGTATCTTTAAGGGTAGTTTCCTAACGGAGGAAATGATTCAGTCGCTGGAGGAGGGTGAAAAGGGAGGGGTGTCCTTGGAATGCATGTGAGTGATAGGTCCAGTAACCAATCAAGGCCATTAATGCAAAGTAACACAACTGAATTTGACGTGGACGAGGTTAGTCACTTTAATGGAATTCAAATTTTGACACTGTATCACTTTTTGATCTGTAACAAAAGGTGATTGCGTCATATGTGCGTGGAGTAGGCTAATTCTGTAATATGAACACAGCATTATACGTCTACATTTAAAATAGTGAGAGAATCTAATGCACGAGTATGAAAATAACACCTCTAAAACGCAAAAAAGTCAAGCGTCACTCCACAGTGCAGCAGAGTTGCACTATTTGGGTTTTTAAAGAACAGCGGGGTTGATGCCCGCTTTGTGATGGGTTTATTTGAATGCCAGCGAATAGGAGCAGGCAACATTGTTTGAAATGTCCAGTATTTAGCAAATAAAACTGCCCCGTGACAAAGTGGGCGGGGTTTAAGCCATTGCGGACGCAATCGTTGATCGTAGAAGGAAGAAGCCGATTCTAGAAGCCATTACGCTGCGCAGATTTTTTTTTTGAGTAAATCGTACTATTTTTTGCGTACAGTACGCCAGTTTGTTCCTTGGTTTAAAGATATATTTCCACTGACATGGCATCCCTCGCTAAAAGGAGAAAAATGAATTTTTCAGAAAGGGAGGTAGAAATCATACTGGAGGAAATTGAGAAACAAAAGCACATACTAGTTAACCACTCGAATCCCGGAGTCACGCACATAGCCAAAAACAACGCGTGGATGGAGGTACTCAAGAAGGTAAATGCCGTTACAACTTGCCCGCGGGAACTGACCGAGGTGAAGAAGAAGTGGTCCGACCTCAAGACCGACGTCCGGCGCAAGGTTGCCCAGGCGCGGGCAGCAGTAGAAGGGACAAGCGACTGCACGCCTGTTCCAGTCATCCTAACCTCCATGCAACAGCGGATCTGCAATCTCCTTGGAGAGGCGACCATCATCAGCCTACCTGCTGTAGACGCCGACACCGAGATCACCTTGCCGATGCCCATGACCACGACTGTGACTTTAACGCAAAGTAAGTGTGAGATCATTAGTTGTCACTGATATGCACTTATTCGTTGACAGTTGCATAAAACAGCTTGGGGCTTCAAAAGTTTTCCTACAGTGCCACAACTGACACAAAGTGTCATCACTAATCGAAACCTTTAATCTAAACATTTCAACAGTTCCTTTTAGCCTCGAAAATGAGTCCGTTCCAACATAAAGTTGCACAGTAAACAATGCTTCATGAAATATCTATCCGACATATCTAGTGATTCTGGCAAATACGTGTTATTTATGTGCCGTCGTTTATCGCTGGTAGCTTGTTAATTTTGCATGAATACTCACTTACACAGACACGCCCTCAAGAGCGTTCTGTCTGTGCATTTGTGCAGAACAGGCGCTACGCATATTCACTGATCTGCCAGCAATTTGGACTGAGGATAGAGAAAGATAAGAGACCTGACACATCCATATACTATAATGATTAGTGGATGTGCACACCGCGTGTTGTAAACGTTAAACTCCTGATGAGAAGGATGTAGGCGGGTGGTTAGCCAGTTTGTGCATAAACCACAACCTTATCCACCACTCACAGTGAAATGTGAGATTAATAAGAAGCTGTTTGAAGAAGCTGACACATGAAGCTGTGAAAGTTGGAAGTCTCTACCTGTGAGTTATGCTGGCTTCCGTTTAAGAGGTTTGTATCTAAAAAATACTGGCACGCCTCAAAACTAGGTGCCTTGAATACATTATCTTAGTGGCTATCAGCAGTAGAAATCATGGGTAGGGAGGATTTCATACCAGCCAACTCTGATTAAATTGAAAAGTGGATGTTTATTTTTGTGAAGGGCACATTAGAGCTGTTAGCATTTTGTGTGATGTATAAACAAGAATTACTGGCACAGCGATTTCACTGGTCCACTCCATCACCCTTGCTTCTTTGGAAGCGATGCTACTTTCCTACAGAAAGGCCCTCTGGGTTATGAGAATGAGCACATTTGCAAAAAGGCAAATGCGCTTCATGTTTTTGGTGAAAGGTGTACCTTTTGGTTTTAATTTCCCATCAAACATCTGACATTGCTTGTTCCTATGTGTTTCCCCACAGCAGAGACCACCTACCACACTCTGGAGGATGGCAGAGTGGTGGAGTACTGCATGGCAGAGGTGCCGGTGGAGACAGCAGTTTCTGTGGAGACGCCAGCAGAGGTGCCATCAGTGCAAACGGAGGGTGGGGACACACCCCACGAGTTGAAAGGGCGTGTTGCCCTGAACTCGGCACGGCTCCTGCAAGAGCAGCGGCTGACCAACCTGCATGTGCGGGAGATTGCCCAGCGCCTGGAGAGCCAGAGCCAACTACTGCAGATGATCCGGCGCTCCCAAGAGACACAGGCTGGCGCCCAGGAGAGGCAGGCCCAAGCCCTGGAGGGCTCCCAGGCTGCCCTCTCTGCACTCATCCAGATGCTCCGCCCCACCCTCAAGGAGCTCCGAAAATACCTGCAGAGTGGTACTAGCAGCCCCGCCCCTACACCCCTGATAGGCCAATCAGAGCAGAGACTGAAATCTACACAGCCAGAGGAAGATGTGCAATAAGGACATGTTTGTGTGTGTTTTCATGTGCGAGTAAGGTTGTGTATGCATGTGTGTGCACATGGGTGTGGGTGTATGTGTGCATAAATGCAGAGATGTGTTTGTGTGTGTGCACAGTTACGATTGTGTGTGTTTGGCTGTGTGCCTAGGGGGTTATAGTATAGAACAACTGGCCTTAAATGAGCCACCTCGCTGAATGGTGGAAATTGGCATAGCATAATTTCTTATGAATTAAGACTGTTATACAATGTGCTATTTTTATAGCAAAATGTTAAAATGTCCATTTATTTTATCTGTTTTTCAAAAAATAAATTATACTTGGTTATTATTTATTTTGTCTGAACATACTTGTTTGTGCATTCACAACTGCTTAAAATTCTCTTTAGGAATATTATATGTAACAAAAAGTAGATCACTACTCAACAGAGCCCAGTCATAGGTCAGAACATTATGACAAACCCAGTCTGTAGATCATAATTGTGGTTTATTTAATGGGGATTATTTCCCTGTTGTAATGTCAGGGATACACTATGTACGCCCTGGGTTCCTTACATCTGAGCTCTGAATTAGCAAGGTGTGGTTGAGCACAACTGTGGCAAGTATTACGTATTGCCAATGGCCAATAGGCTAGTACCTAATGGCTTTTTTTGTTTCCTTTCTGGTGAGGGCAACATACTCTGTGGAGCTCATGTCCTTCTTAATGTTGATGATCATTTCACCCTGGGTCTCCACTAGCATGGCCATGTCCATAAACATCTTGTGCAGCTCCCTAATGCTGGACTGCAAGGAGTGGTTGTCCTGGTGCCACAACTCAATTTTGTTCAGAGCCTGCCGAGAGGTCTGGGAGTCAGATTACATGTGATATTTTCCATCAGGGTTTCACATAATCTGACAGTTTTTTGTGAAAGAAGCATGTCATATGGTTGGTTTGTTTGTGAAAGATTAAAGTTCAGTACCCTCTCATATTTCCAGTTATTTTGTCCCTTTAAAATGAACAACATCCATTTAGTACAACTAATGGCCAAGTGTAACTGGACTCAGGCCTAGAGCAATCAAATGGAAACCTACAGCCACATAATTGTGTATGGGGGCCACTTATAAATAAGTATATGGCAAATAAATACCTTTAATTGTATTTTTGTGTTTGTACAAAACAGCTCCAATAACATTTCTCACATCAAGATCAGAACTTACAGTTCAATCAAACCTAATTAATCGTAAGAAATTGTTACCAAAAAAAAAACAATAAAAGGAGTTCCTGTATGAACCGGAGCCAGACAAAGTGGTTCAAGGACACAAGCTCTTCAGTGTTACCCATTATAGACTAACCACAGCGTCTCATGTCCACCACTAGATGGAGCGATTTGTCTAAATTAGACAGACCCATAGCGCACACAGGTTTTGACATTACATCAGGAGTGGCGAATTTGCCTCGGGGTCGTTTAATTTGCGAGTCATTTATGATATTGAGAAACTCAAGCATGTTTTATTGTTCATTCATTTACTGATTTGTGTGTGAAATATGTTTCATTTAATACATGACATGAGGGGGGAGGTTATGGAATGGCTATTTTTAGCCAAATACGTATTGCAGTTCTGATGGTTTTATGCTTTTGGCGCGATGACAGGGTCAACCCTAAGGCTTCTTGCTCAAAAGTTCTTTCTCGCATGTCAAGTATGTCGTAGGACGGGGCAATATTTTGGATCACTGTTCCAGACCTTAATGGGTATGATTTCCCCTTAATATCCACTTCAAGGGCCACACATTTGCTTTGCTTTTGGACCTGCTGTTCACTGCTGCGTGGTCTCAGTACACGCGTCTCTCTAACGAAGGCGGCGCTTGACGCTTTTCTTGGGGAGAGGAGGAGGGTTTATCCTGATCATCACGCAGCTCCAAAGTACGGCTTTCCTCAGAGGGTTGAGATCAGTCTCAACTGCAGTGGTAACTGTGAATTCGAGTTTGGGACTGGAATCAGGCAGCTCGCTTTACTTATTGCAGTTAACTCATGAGGTCCTACCTTTTCAGACAGCTCGCCACGATTTTCTGTTTGCCGGTTTACAAGATAACTGTATAAAGAAAGTGATTTTGCTTACGTGGGCGGCGCATTCTGTGAAGCCAGCTCTGAAGACTAGCAATGCTTGTTTGGCCACCAAACTACATGGAATACCAATCCCACGAGTTGGGTGAGCAGGATAGTTGCTGAAATCCAAGAATCGGATTTTATCCAGTCTGTCAATACGGAGTCACAAAGTCGTTGATTGTCCTGACGAGGATTCTGAAGTTCGTTGTTTTTGTTTGCAAATTGTCACACTTTTTCAGAAAACGCGAGCTTGCTAAGGTTAAAACCAGTGCCACGAGTCGTCCTTAGTTATGATTATTGCAATACAGGAGTTTCTGGCTACGTCTTGATTTGCATCAGCCGACAAGAAAATTCACCTCCAGAAAGTTACACCTATAAAGGTATGTGGCATCGGTGATTGGTGTGTATTTTACTTTGTTGCAGTAAATACATGCATAGTTCAATTTCTTAATTTCATGTTCTTTTATTTGTTTTGTTGCAGGCCATTGCAGAACCGACAAGACATCCAGAAATGCCTATCCAGAGTAGAATCATTCAAACGAATTTTCAAGCCCCCGATTAATATCGCCCCAGAGATTAACAACATAACTTCTGTTGTTCTTTTACATATATATTAGTCTGTTCTCATTTTTACTGATTTGTTTGTTTTAAAAGTTAATTACTCTGAGGTCAGAATTCACGGGAGCGGCATATATACTGCAGCACCTCAAATCATCCAAGGTCGATTTTTAACAATGGCGTTTTTAATGAAAAAGAAGAAGTTTAAATTTCAAACCAGTTTTACCCTAGAGGAACTAACGGCCGTGCCGTTTGTTAACGGGGTGCTCTTCTGTAAAATCAGGTTGTTGGACGGGGGAGACTTCACAACTTCATCATCCAGGTAATTCGATATTGTTGACTTTGTTTGTGGATTCTAACATCATTTTAATGCCATTTTTCCTTCGCAAACTGTGTGTATGTACCATCGCTCAGACAAAAATGACATCAACCTATCAATTATTCTGTGCTGAGTGTGAATGTCTTTGGCATTTTAAACGTCTCTACAGCTAAACCACATTTACTCACCCTTTGAAGATTACGCAAATAATTTCCTTTTACATTGTGCTCTCAGTCATAAGAACTCGCGTCAATGTTCCCAGCTGAGCTGTCCTCAGAGATACAGTTACAGGGGTTATTCACGTGCGGTCGGTTCGTAATGTAGTGGCGGTAACTATAGCTACACGTTTTAAGCAACCGTGGTCAGCTTGTTCGATCCTTTATTTTACCGAGGCGGTTTCTAGAAGTCTCACACCTTACCGGTTTCCCGTGCCCATGCTCTCACCTATCTGGGTCATGGTACATTAATTTTCTAGGAGACTAATTGCGAATAGTGTGGATAGATGCGAGCATTTCTGTATTTGCTCCGTACCCACATGTGAGCAAATGAAATTCCATGGCATTAACCGTTTGTTAGTGCACCTACATTTGTACGGTGTACGTTAATTATACGTATACCAAACCAAAGGGGGCACGTTCTCTGATACAGGTCGACTTGTCTTCTCTGTACAGCTAGCCCCGAAGAAGGAATCATGTAAACGTAATGATGTGTGAACATATGACGTAATAGCGGATTGTAGGAGTCAAAGATGAAGTCTTTGTGCGTCAAGTCTAACCTGTCATGCCTAGGTTAAAGTGTCACTCAAATCGTTGCATATGCCGTTGTTCGAAAAGTGGATTCTATATATTTTCCTTTGTCATTTTCATTTGGTGTAAATCAAAACGATGATACATATCTGTTAGGCCTGTAATGACTAATATGTGCATCATTTGCATCGATTTAAGCCCATACACTACTGCATATCTTGGGTATTCGTTGCAGATTTGCCACGCTCTGGTTGCCTCGTTCCCTGCGCCTCGCACTCAGCCGCTGCGCTGGCTGCCTGTCTCGGGGGACAGGTTGTAAAGGGGAACCTCAGCTGCTCCTGTCACGTTAAATCTGCACATTAATAACGGCTCCTCTTAATCACATCCTGTCTTACATTTGTAGCTGACAGAGGGGTGCAGCTTGTTTCTTTTTGATCTTAAAGTGAGACTGTCTACACAGTCGCAGAATTCCAGGACAGAGTTTTTGGGCAAATATCATGCCTACATCTAGGTGAATACAGATAGATTTCTTTCACCTTTACAAAAGTATTCGTGACTTTACATACATTTTAAGAAAAATGTTTTAATGGCTGAGGCATGGACTGCTAGATGCATTCCAGAATGGATGGACAGGAGTTTTCTCCTAATATTCTTCACCATTTTAAAAGGCAGTATTAACAGGGTATTTCATCTCAAATTCACTGGCTGATGATGCCATTCTCAACCTATCATGGGCGTCAGTATGAAACAAATGTCAAGCTGTATCAAATGTCACGAGAGCATGGTGACATTTGAGACAGAGTTTGTCTCCAACCCAGAGTTTGTCTCTGGACATTTCAGTTGGGGGTAGCCATGATCGTGGCATTGTGTTTTCACAGCACACGTGATCTTTGGTGGCTGGGTCTGTGGGTTGGTCCCTGAGGGTAATAAAGTGCATCCTACTCTGGTAAGGTGGAAATCACCGAGGGATGTGACACAAGTTGGGCCGTCGCGCAAATGGGAAAAACGTCCATGGCCACAGCAGGAGCAGTGCAGAAAACACTGCTTACTACAGTGGAACACATTATTTATTTATTTAAATTCCACCACAATTGACCATTGTTGTGGAAGCATGTGGCTTACATTTGATTAGCAGGGTGAGAAGGACGTGTCTGCTCTTGATGTACAGGGCGTTTATGAAGTTTGACGTTCACACGGTTGAAGCAGGTGTGACTGCATTCCAGGCAATTTTGTTTGAGCTTGCTTCTAATGGCCTTTAACAAGAAGATGGTGACACTCTCACCAGTGAGAACAGGGAAGAGCCACAGAATTGCATAACAGCACAGTATTCATTTGCCTATAACGTGTCCCTATCTAGGGTGACCAAAATTTCCACAGTCTGATGAGAGATTTCACATTGCATAGTTTGTGATCTGTGTGTGTGTGTGTGTGTGTGTGTGTGTGTGTGTGTGTGTGTTGTGTGTGTGTGTGTGTGTGTGTGTGTATTCAGGACATTGGATGTGTGTTTTGTTGTGCATGTCTCTGTTTTCAGTGCATATGGTTTAGGACTTACTTGTAAGCACACATAGATGCACCCTACACACACACACACACACACACACACACACACACACACACACACACACACACACACACACACACACACACACACACACACACACAGATATCCCCTCAGCTGTCTGTCTCAGCTTGCGTGTACCTCATCATGAGGGGACGGGATGGGGAGGCTTCAGGGAGTGATGAATGTATGTCATGCCGTACGGCAGCCAGGCAACATCAATCTCCTGTTGAGAGAGTGAGAGTAAGAGACAGAGAGAGGATGGGGAGGAGGGAGGAATGAAGGGAGGAGGAGCAGGAGCAGAAGAGAAGAATAGAGAGATTGAGGCAAAGTTAGAGTAGACACAGATGCTCTTTTGTTGTGGCAAGCCACTACCCTTCTCTCTCTCTCTCTCTCTCTCTCTCAGTGGACAGAGTCAGAGGAGGGGCATGCAGTGTTAACACGCTTACTTTGATCAGGGTGATGATTTCATCGGGGCCAGGGGTGGGTTGTTTAGGTGATCATAAGGGCACGCTGATGTCATTGTTATCACTTGAAGAGGCGACTTAAAAGTCACACGTCAGCACATCGCTGCCCACAGCCCCTGACAGGAGTCATGTGTTAACCCATTACTGTGATGGAGAACACATTGATGCCTGGCCCAGGTCACTGTGGTGATGTGATGGGGAAGATCTTTTTCCATCCTGTCAGCCTTCTTAAAATCAAGAAAGAGAGGCTCACACCGCTCAGCCTTGCAGGACCATTACACTGCAGGCAGTAGGGTATTAGCAGCAGCAGCAGCAGTGGTAGCAATTTATTGATCCAAAAAATGGGAAATTGATTCATCACCAAGCATCAACAACATAACATTTACACAAGTAACAGGTTACATGGCAAAAAAATAGTGCAGTGGTATACCATGCAAGGATGATAATGATTGTGGGTACTGTACAGAGGTGCACAGATGTCGTTTGTCACCAGTGACAGGTGAAGCCGTGTATTTGTTAAAAAGCCTTATTGCTGACTGAGGCTGAGGAAGTGGACTGAAGGTCAGATGGTTGCAAGTTCAAATCCCAGGTGGAATGGTGCCACAGTGCCCTTGATCAAGGTGCGTATCCTGAAAGTCAGCTGTGTACAGCAAATCGATATGGTGATAAATCTGAGCTATGGAAGCTGCTTTGGGTAAGGGCATTTGCTGAGCAGTTAAATGATAATGATAAATGATATTATGTTTATATTTAATTGTGCTCATGTGCACATATATGTTGTGGCACCTTATATGATGCAGTATTATTCAGCATTTATGTAACAAATAGATGCATTACCCTGGAGTATTGAAAATGGTCACAGATTGTCTTTTCTGCTTGCTATTTTTTTTGCAAAATATGTGGAGAGGCATTATGGCTAAGCCTGAGCAAGAGAATAGTGTTGTTTGATGCAGTTTATGTGGAGGTGATGGTGAAGTGTGCATGCCTCTGGTTTAGGGTCATGCAGTCTGAGTCCTGAGGGTAATGTCATTTAGCTCTCGCGGTGGGGGGGGGCCCTACATGTTGCCCTCTGTCCCCCTGAAAAGACTGCAGAATACCAGGGCATCTCATCTGCTTTGCTCCAGATTGAAAGTCCACCAGTGTTGAAGCTGAGGAAGGAAATTTGGATCTGTTTATCCCAGCTGTCCTTTCTCAGAAACTCTCTGAGCACATGGTTTGGCGTGAGTGATGATGTCATCATTAAACACCTGGCACATCTGCCATGCAGCTGGAAGGCATGCGGGGTGTATGATGTCATAAGAGAAGAGTCACTTGCTGGGGTCAAAAGGCTCTTTTTCTTTCAATCTCCCTCTCACTCTCTGTCTCTCTCTCTTTCCCTCTTTCTCCCTCTCCCACTCTCTCTCGCATGGGGGAGTTTCAGCTGACTGATTCACTTTTTCCAGCGGACACTACAAAAAAACAAAAACGAAAAAAGAGCACAGAAAAGCCAGTGTTTCCTCTCCCCCGTCAGATATTTGGACTCGCTCCAAGACGGAACCTCTTAGATTTTGCTCCACATCACTCTGCCTTCCATTTAAAATCGTATTTCCTGAAGCTCACAAATGTAATTCAGTGTAATCCCATGTTCAGGAGAAGGAAATTTATAGTTCAATTTTGCCATCACTTTCAATAAGAGTATGTTCATCATTAACTAATGCCCACACACAGACACAGGAAATTACTTCTACTGATAATGGGCTTTCACCTATGCCAGTGCAGGTGCCAGGGTGTGATTTATTGTGAGGATGCGCCACTCTTCTAGGAGCTTTTAATTAGTTTATTACATCCTATTCAAGCTGGAAAACACCTGCGTGACGCAATGGGAGGTAATTAGCCGTTTCATTGGCTAATGAGTGTGAGAGCGAGGAAGGGAGGAGTGACAGTGGAGCAGTTTATTGCAGTGAATAATTCATGGAAGGAACTTAATATGCCTGAATGGTGCACTGCTGGCGTGTGAGTTGTGGTCCACACTCTGCCTTGCGTGTGTGCATGTGCATGTGGTCGTGTGTGTGGGGGTATGCTTGTGTGCAGACATGTACTTGTTTGTGTGTGGGTGTGTTTCTGTGTAGACATGCACGTGTTTATGTGTGGATGTGCATTTGAGTGCTGTGTGTTTGCCTGATGAAATTATAATTATGTCTCAGACTTTGCTCTTGTCCTGGTCACCAGTGTATCCTGCTTACAGTCAAAACCAGGAAAAAAGATATTGATTGGTGACACTGCTGTTGTAAAGGCTTGGTGGATTGAGGGGTGTCATGGGGAAAAAATAGACCCCCCACTCTGGTGGGTGATTTTAAATGCCCAACTGAAATTTACAATGGCTGTGAATTATTGTCATGTTTTCGGTTGTGTTCTGCAGGAGGTTAGTGGTGGAGTGAATAGCAAACTGTAAATTGTCATGTGACATTTGGGGGAAAAAAATTGGGTTTGACTTCTTAAAATTGTAATTTATCGAAAGAAATGCAGAATGTTAGGTTTATTTCTCCCCATTCCTCCTTGATGATGAGTAGAAAGTGCTTTGTGAATGCACATCAGCAGGTTTGTCACCTGTTCTCCCCAGCTGTGAGACCCCCTGACGGGCACCTCCTGCTGGCAGCTCAAGGCAGTGTTTATGGCCATACATTATTCATGAATCTCTCTCCGAGGATGCCGTGACATTTTTAAAACGTCCTTTGTTTTGCCTGTTGGGAAAAACCTCTGGAGTGAGGTGTGCCTCGAAGTCTCAAAATAGCTGTCAGTCTTTTGAAAATAGCAACCCTTTGCACATGCGCATGCACGCACACACACACAGTCTATTCATCATCTCAGTGATTTGGTGGGGAGATGTTGTTTCTTGCTGTCAGCTGTGGGCTGCAGTGCACGTGGCAGGGTTACAGCCACTGAGAGCCAGTGGGCCCTCATTCCTGGAATTCTTCTGGAAGTATGTATGCAACAGAGAAATGGTGGGGTGAGAGGGAGAGAGGGAAAGGGGTGAACATTCACTGCTGTGTGATAGAGGCAAAAGGCTTGCTTTTGCCTTACCACCTCAGTGAACAGAAGACTGTAACCCCCACCCCCCCCAACAAAAACTCTATATTCCCTGGTGTGGCTGCATAAAATCTGCTTAATGTAAGTTTATACACAGGGAGAGGGAGAGATGTGCTCAGTTTAACAGGGCAGAGATTTGCCTGAAGCAAAAAGAGGAGTAAAGCATCAAGCCTGCATTTGCATTTTTGTGGGTCATTTAATTAAGTTCATCCTCTCTCTCATTGTCTCTCTCCTCTCTTTTCCCTTTAATGTCAGTTGTTTGGGCTGAACTTGGTCCTGTGTATGGAGAGTAGATGAGTTTTTCACCACACTGCCCTGGTTTCTCTGTAGCTCCACGGTTAGGTCACCTTGTCTGAGCAAAGGTACACGTCTACCGCCACAAGCCACATCTCAGCCACGCGGAGGTGCAGAGATCTCTGGTGTGCAGACTGCACCTCTGTGTTAACCACTTTGAACATGGTTTCATTTTCCTGCTTGAAAGTGTCTTTTTATGGGTTTCCCATTTTGAAGGTCTCAGGTTTTGAGTGTCTGTACCTTCTAGCCCCTTAGGATGGTCAGAAGGTTGGGCACAGTTTGATTCTTAACGTTTGATACTTAATTCAAGGAGATAAGGTTTTGAGAGATCTTATTCTTTAATCTGTGTGGGGGATTTTTTTTTAGATGATCCTTTACGGCCAGGCGATTGATTGGCAGGGCACAAGTACAACCCTGGAGGGTGAGCACAGTGTTTGACGGAAGCAGGAAGTATTTGTGCCGACAAACTATGATCTGCTAACAGCTGTATCTGACCCTACTGCCCTCCCTGTGCTAGGTCATGTGTTGACCCGACACATCTCCTTTGCTGCTTGTGCATTGTGGTACGCTAAACAACACTAGGAATAGCTAACATTTGCAAATAATAGTGTCATCTTATCTGAAGAGGACTCTGTGTGTGCATGTGTATGTGTCCGTGTCCCTTTAAAGCTTCATTAAATTAGGGCCATTTAGCTCTTCATTAGATCAGGTTTTTTTTTGCTGGAGGAGGGTTGTTCTCACAAGGTACCCTTGACATTGGGTTTGTTCTTTGTAGTTCCTTACTCCATGTTAATGCTGTGAATGTCAGTTTTGCACTGCACCTGCAAAAATAACAGTGAATGTGGAGTGGGTGATTAGACTTTGCTCTTCACTGGGAGACTGTCCCAGACACACACACACACACACACAATGTCTTGACAGACTGTTGGTGAGACAATGAGGAACAACAGTGTTTACATGCTATGTGTGTAAACACGGGAGAGGAAATGAGAAGATGAGGATGGCTTTAAAAAAGCTTCTCTGTCACATGCTTCTATTTTAATTGTGTGGTCAAAGGTTGCTTAGCAGCAGCTGTGTGTGTGTGTGTGTGTGTGTGTGTGTGTGTGTGTGTGTGTGTGTTTGTGTGTGGGGGATTGAGTGTGTGTGCATGTGCATATGCATGTGTGTAGGTGTGGTTGAGAGTGTGTGTGTGTGCGTGCGCGCATGTGTGGTCACCCTGACATGGTGACTAACACAGGATATATGTCTGGTGGCGCTGGTAAATATATATATAGGGAAAATGATAGGCCAGACTTCTCTGGAGGGTATTTAACTTTTGAAGAAGTCTGTATTTTTCCCTCCATAGTCTACATCACTTCTGTGTCACAGACATCTTGCAGGGACCCTTCTGAAAATAGCATTTAGCTTCTCTTTGGTGCTTTGTGACACACATGCACCTAGTAACACTCAGTTCCTGTTGTCTGACAACTCAACTAACTGACCACTATGAAAGGAACTATCAGAAACCACAGGCCCACTGCACTCTGGGATCATTATTCATCTCCCTAGTCTGTCAAACACAGATAAAACGTAGAAAGCTTGTAGACTAGAGGGGACAGTTGCAGTTAGGTTATGGAGAGGAGATGACCACTCCGTGGACAGTCTGAACTGTTGAGCTTTTTTGAGATATCTAGCTTGGCCACTGTAACCCCAGTGGCTCAAACCAGGGGCCTGAATCTTTGGGAAAGCTTTACTCTACGTTCCCTCTTGTGTAGCCCTCCCTTCACAGACAGACGTCTGGGAGACGTTATTTTCTTGGGGGTTGGGGTTGGGGTGGGGTGGTAAGCCTTAGATTGAGAGTTTGAGTGCCATCTGGCAATGTTACTGAAAAGTAGGATAAAGTGAACCCAAAGGTAAAAAAGAGGAGTTTGACTCTAACATCTCAAACATGCATGTGCTCACGTACATACACATGCACACACATACTTGCATACTCATGCATGCATACACACATTCACACAAACAGACAGGGGAAATCACATTATGATCACACAAATCTTCCTTGCAATAGTCTGAGTGCCTGCAAGGGCTGAATATCCTCTATGCTTCATCATATCTTCAGTGTCTTTATGTATGGATGTGTGTGGATACATGTGCGATGTTGTTGTGTGTGTATTAGTACCCATCTGTTGCTGCTGGTTGTGTTGGAGTTTGTTCTGGATGATCTGGCCCAGATCATGGCCCAGGTTCCCCCTGGCATCCCTGTCCCTCCGGTTCCTCCTCCTCACCTTCCTGTTTGTTGAGCCTTCTCAAGGTGTGGATTCCTGTCTGACAGACAGTTTCCTGCATTGTCTGTCATGGGAAAGCATTCTGATCCTTCCCCAGGATGGGCTTTTGCAGAGACATGCATCGGGGTAGATCTTTTTTTCTTTTTGGCAGCTCTTTGGTCGGAATTCCTGAGCATTTCTCATGCCATTGTGGAGTGTGCTCCAGGTTTACCTATGGTAACCACAGATCCATGCCTGTACAGAGCGGTGATTGCAGTCCCTGCTCATCACCCGTTCGATTTGCCTGACTAGTTTTTGCTCTACATGGTGGTCAAGTAACATGTGAAGCCATGTGAGAGAATAATGGAGATGTTTAGCAGCTCAGTTCCACTGGTACACCTGCCCTCTCTCACTTTCTCAGGGAAGAGTTAGGCGGGAATTCCTTGTGCTGTTTGTGAGGACAAACCAGAAGCATTCAGTTTGTGTGATAGGTGACAGCTTTCCTGGTCACTGATTTAAAATGTGGTTCTCTCTTCCAGTTAAAGTTGCTTTCTGAACTGCAGTTGGATGTGCACACACTCTGCTTAGATCCCAAAGATAGGAGGCTGATGAACTGCACGTGTGCGTTATTCAGCATTTGCCTCCTCCGCTGTGACCCGCACAGCTTGAACCCCAGGCTGGGTGTGAACACAGCTTGAGGGTCTGAGAGATCTCCTTGGGAGATATAGGATCTGGCTGAATTTTTAAATGAGTAAATCACCAGTCAGAGAGAGGGAGAGTGTCTGGGGTTTAGACTTGCACAACATCTGTGGGTACACCTCCTCTCCTGTTCACTAGTCCTCTCTCTTCACTAGTGCCGCTCTCTTTGGCTGTTTGGTGGAGAGGGAGCTTGTTGTGGCAGAATTTATGGACCTCTCAAAGAAAAGTGCTGCTGGGAGTATACGCCACACAACTGCAATATGTGGGTCCCCCCCTCCATCATTCGGCAGCGACTGTTTGCATTTGCCCAAATGCAGCCAACAAAGAAAAGTGCATGTCCTAACATGGGTTTGAGGTTTGGATGGAGTCAATAAGACTGAGAAGATGAAAGAGAATGCAAATTTAAGGGAGAACAAATGGCAGTAACCCAAGCCTCTGTGGGATATATATGTTATACATATGCTGCCTTCCCTTTGCCGAAAACCTTTCTCATAATTGAAACTGCAGCAACTGCGCATTGGTCCTTAATGCAACACAGACATGTGTAAATAGCATTAATAAAATGAAATCTTCACTGAATGTAAAATCACTATAGCAAAAATAAAAAGAAGACCCTAACAATACATGACAACTTAACCATTAATCAGAATTTATTTTGCCTTGTAAATAGCACATCAGTTCATGACGAAGAGTATTGACTGTGATGTTATGAAGATATGAAGAATTACATTGCAGGGAAGGGCCTTTGGATTGGACAGAACCTGTAATGTTGGCACAATTCTCAGAGTTGGTAGAGCTTCAAAGGACATCCCAGCAAATGGAGGCTTCCCCCATTTAATTCAAAAGGAATTTGGCCTGAAGGCCCTCCGTTCATGTGGAGACTGAAGCATTGTAGCGCACCGTCGGGTAGCAGCATTCTGTCTGGTCTTGCCTGCTCTCACTGGAGTCAGGGTGGGTACCACCCCTGGTAGGCTGCTTCTAGGATAGCTGTGATGCTGATAGGATGAACACTGCGATGAACACACACACGCACACACACACGGGCAGATGGGCAGACAGGCAGACATACAGATACTCTACAGATACTCCACAGTGCAGTCAGTTAAGGAATAATCGGGGCTGATCTCCGCAGGACTGAGACTGAGACATTCTGCATACTACATGCATAATGGATTGTCATGGCATTTCTCGTTTACAGACAAAATCATTTAGGGACAGAGAAGTCTGAGGAGGTCTGAGGAGTTGTTTTGACTGCACACCCCCTACTGTTAGGTTAGAGGGGAGAATAATGTGTGAATTAAAGCAATCTATTAGAGGCTTTAATTATTTGCTTGTTTCCCCACAGTGACTGTAAATGAGCCAGATGGCCAGTGGCCGTGCTGTCTTTGATTCAGTCCACCAGCGCCCTTTTTTGGTTTGCGCCTTGCTTTTCCTTCCAGTCAGTTGCCTGGTTCCCTGGTGTGTGTGTTCTCTCCCTTGCTGATTTGGGAGCACCAGAAATAGAGTCGGGGTAATCTACCGTGGTGGTTACAGTTGGCACGTGAGACACAGACACGCGCGCACACTTGTAGTCAGAGCAGAAGAGGTGGTGAGAGGGATGTAAAAAGAGGGAAGAGAGAAATCCAATACCTGCTTGTCAAAATGAAAGTGTGCTTTTAGCAAGACTATATGTGCTCGTCAAGTACAGGAAAAATTTTTGCAAGCTGTGATGATTGGATGCCTCAGTGAGGATTTAGTACAAAACAGAAAGAAAATGAAAAGCTGAAAGGTGGCTTTTAACTGTCTTTAATATATTACTCTCGTCTTCCCCAGAGAAACACCCTGGTCACATTTAATCTTGAAAGTGTAGTGTGCCATATTTGTTTGCATTGGTTTGGTCCAAAGGGTTTGGCCTGTGATTATCATCAGGGGAGTGCATTGCTAGTCGATTAATGGGTTGATGGATTGGATTGTCTTGGGTGGACAGTATTGTTCTTGTATGATTCATATTAAACATCTGATCTTCTGGTTGTGTGTGGAGTCAGACTTTAAGAAGTATTTCCCCTTTTTATGTGCCAGAGGTCTCAAGGGTAGCCCAGTGCAATGCATGCCAAAAATGGAGGGGATATTGGATTCATTCTTATTGCCACTTTCAGCTTTATATCATATACTTTAGCATGGTCATGAACATAAATTATTCTAAAGCCTGAGATTTTCAAGTTTGAGAATGAGAGCATGGAGTGAGAGTGTTTCAGTCCATTAAAAACCACCCATCATGCAACAGAGGCTGAAATGGAAAATGGTAAAGTGCACCCAGTGAGAGCGAGCTGATTTCTGTGTCATTGGGTTTGAACGGATGTCTGTGCAATGTGACCTCTGTGAATCTTTCATCCATGCTTTTACACTGAGCTGTTCCTGGCACATGTAAATTGCGTTTTTCCATCCTGTAGCAGTGGTGGTTGATATATCTATCTGCCGGTGGGACGGCCTGGTGTTGGAGGGTGGGGGGAACGTGTTACTCTGCACCCCGTGCCGTCCTGCCCCCTTTATGGGTTGTTCATACATGCTCTGGTTCAGCTGGAGTTCAGTGAGGCATCTCTGCGAACATGCTGCTGTCTGCCCCTATGTTACACAACTCCTACCTTCATCTCAGAACAGCAGGGTGCAGATGGACAAGTGACATGTGGAAAACGACACCCAGCAGGAATGATGTTGTGTGATGACAGAGCAGAATGACACCATTGACAAAGTGGGGGGGGAATGAATTGATAAAATGAATAAATCCAGCAAAGACTATCCCTTGTGAGAAACTGGAGCTGTACCTTAGCATACCTGTTGCTTGTATAATTGTCTAACTGCTGGTAGGGAGGGGTGGGGGATAGGCTGCAGTCTTGTGTGTGTTTCTACCACTGAGAGCGGCAGATGAAAACTGAAGGGGTGGGGGTGGTCAAATGATATTTTTCTGGAAGCCAGGAACTGGCAAAGGTGTCTCTTACTGGGCTAGGGTGAGGAGGAGACTCCTGTTGTCCTGTGTCTCTGTGTCTATATGTGTGAGAGACGTGATATATCAATAATAGGAGTGGATTTTTGTTTTGGAAACTTATGTGCTTCAACTCCATGGCTTTCTGTCTGTTTTTGTACATTGCTCTCTGAAGAAGATACGTGTGAGAACAGAGCTAGGGGCAGCAGTGTTTACCTTTAGCTTTCCCAGTTATGCACAGAGATCAGTGTGTCACTGAGGGACGGGGTACTTTCATGTCCCGGACTTTTATCTGCAGATGAAAGTGAAGGGGCAGTTTGGCTTATCTGCATTATGTGAAGCCAAAACTGTATCACAGAGCAAAGAATCTGTGTTTGTTCCAGGTGGTCCAGAGTCCAGGCTCAGTAGTAATGTGATATGTAATATGTGCTACACAATATTGGTGCTCCCGCCCTGCTATTTGGATGTTCAAAGGTCACTCTTAACGAGGGGCAGTGGATTTGTTTATGTCAGGAAGTGCAGTTGTTTAGATGTGCTGGGAGGAGAATGATGGGGAATTAAAGGAATGCCTTTAAGCTGTTTGGGTAGATGAAAGCATAAAAGACCCAGTTGGAAACTACATGTTGAAAAGCTGTGATTGTTTTGGAAGGCTCAGTGAATGCATGGTTCTGCCTGATGTGTAAAGGAACATGGGCTGTGTATGAATTCTGGCATGGCGGTCTTTCCAGTTATGACATTGATCCATCGCATTGATTGTACCATTGTACCCGATTGTCCCATATTCGAGAATGGATCATGAATTGAAAGCACCCAATGATAAATGCATATAGAAATATCAGCATCCAAGACTGAAGGGCACTTTTGTTGGATGCAGGGAGGCAGAGGTGATGCGTGTGTTTAATTTCAGCCAGACCATTGTGAAAGGCCGTGACATCACAACCGACAAAAATCAATTGGGTCAATTTGGCCTAATGGTCGAGGTTCTAATTGATTCAGCTCCTCTGACAGCAGTAAATCTGCTGGCAGACTTTGGTGGCTCTGGTCATTAATTTGATTGTCAAGACACCCGTGGCATTAAGGTACCTTAGTGCGGAGCCAAGTCCCAATTACAGAGCAGCCATCTGGGCATGCAACAATGGGCAGCAGTATAGCACAGGGATAAGAGCAGGACTTGTAACCCAAAAGTTACCAACCAGGTTGATTTCCCAGTGGGGCACTGTTGTTGAGCCCTTGCGCAAAGGGCCTAACCTGAATTACCTCAGTAAATATCCAGCTGTGATAATGTGTAAAAATTGAAAGCCATGCAGATTGCTTTGGCTAAGAGTGTTCAGTAAGCACATGTAATGTAATGACATGCAAAACTCATTCCACCAACCCTCCTACCTCTCTTTCATTTTTTCCCTCTTTTTTGATTTTGATGTTATTGTCTCTGCCACCTGTGGCCTCCACTCCACCTATAAGATCACCCATCTGTGTTTGTGTGCAGGATATCTGAAAACGTTCTGAAAGGATTTGGCTGAAACTTGCCAGATATCTCAGACAAAGGAAGCCCCTTTAGATTTTGGGTGGGTTACAGAGGAACGTACCTCTGTTTTCCATCATTCTCTTCATCACTACATGTGTGTGCATGGATGGATAATTATATAACTAATGGATGGTATGCGAGTTACCCTAAGGGAAGGATGTCTGTTAAGCACACAAGTGTCTTGGCATGTGAAAACGGAGGGGTTTGAAGAAGAATGTGAATACATGCATCAGCATGTTAAAACTGGGGGTTGGGGGCTGGGGGTTTAGACCTTTGTAGAGACTGCCCAGATTTCGCTTGCTATGAAGGCAGTTCCTTAGGGCTAATTTAATTCGACAAGGACGTTCCATTTCCCTCACAGCATGTGGTATTTTCTCCTTTTCTCCTCACTTCCTTACCTCATCGATGCGTTTCACTGAGGATCAAGGGACAGACAGGCAGACTTGCTTCTGAAGTGATGGAGTGTACCCAGGGCTGAGGCGTGTCTCCTCAGGCTACTGATAGCCCACATTCAGTCTTATGTAACCTGGGACACGTCACTAACACTTCAGCTGACGATCTGAGAAGTAGAGCTGAAACATGACAATGCACATGTCTTTTTTTCAGTTAGACCAATTTGATATTTATAGGACACTTTGCAAGCAGACTTTCACACTTGTTCTGACTTGCAGAAGACAGAACTGTAACGTTTATTAACCTACAGTCTGTACACTTACCTGTATTAGCAAAGTGGAGGCATGCTTAATAAACTGACTTTAGGGGCTCCCATGTAGCTCAGTGGTTAAGGTGGTAGGGGTGCTTTGTCTCTCTACTCTTGGGCACCCTGTGACTCCTCAGACACCCGCAGGTTGCTCAGATGATGTTGCTTAGTGAAGCCCATATTTCAATAGGGACTTGGCTCGCTGTAGCACAGGAGGTGACTTGCTGGGTGAAAAATAGCCGTGTGAGTATATCAGAGGGTTGCATTTGCTACACCCCAGAACTCCTGCGTGACTGTAGTGGTTGTCACAATGAGGGGAGCGTAATATATCCAACTGGCAGCTCCAAAAAGAGGGTTGCATCAAAAACAGCTGACTTTCACCAGAGTTTTGTGGGGCTTTAGTCCTCGGCAAGGAATTGCTATGATCCCGTTGAGCAAGATGCTTAACCTGTACTGCTTATCTCAGTATAGCTGGCTGTATCAATATATATCTGCAGTATAACCTACATACATCACTTTAGATGAGGGTGCCTGTTGATGAATAATTATTAATAAAAGCCTGAGTCATTCTCACAGAGGAATTAACCAGAGAGCAGGGGGAAGAGGTTTAGCTTGTCTTTACACAGTTAGACATGGTTGTGGAACCATTCCAGCTATGAAAAATACATCAGTCTCTCCACAGTTCTGTCCCTGTAAGATCAGCAGTGTTCAGAGGTTCTTTTTTTATCCATCCATTTTCAAACAAGCTGAAGAATTCTGAATTATTGATCACCCCCCTTTTTTTCAACTGCTGATGTCAATGCCACTGGATTGTAGAGTGGAACCAACCGGCTGCAGTGACTCCTTAATTGCATTAACGGTAGAGCCAACTTGATCAAATTCTTCCCTGCCATTTCTTTAAAGTATGCCATTTCCCAAGCATATGCATGTATGCATGGAAGTGTCTGTGGTGGAAGTGTCACACAGGAGGAGGAAGTGACACGCGGTGTGTTATGAGTGTTCATTTTTTGCAGCATTCCCTGTTCCTAAGTCCTAACCCATCATTGCATTTTAGTCCTCCATTGTCATTCCTTGTTGATATGTGTTCAGAACATGGTTATGTGTTGAGAACAAATCCCTCTTTGCCCATTTGTTCGGAACCATTTTGCAGATTTTCCCATTAGTGGGAATTCTAGAATTTATTACTAGTGAATGGCAAGAATGTCCTATACATCTAAGTGTGTGTGCATGTCTCCATAGATCATTATATAACACCAGTTGCCAGGGTGCTGCTGAGTCTGGGTGTAAGGCATCAGAGTGTGGGAGCAACGGTTCCCTTTTGTAAAGTTTCAGCTGCAGCCAGATTTGCTGGCGATTTTCTGTTCTTAGTGAAATTTGTAGGAAATTTGTAGGAAACCTTGGCATTGTCTTCGGGTTTGCTGTGTTACAGCACTATTGGCTGGTAGGGGCTTTCTGTGGAAGCAGAAATGGGGCAGCCTGTGCCTTGTTTAAAGCAACAATGTATTGCCTTGGGATTTTGGGTGATTCTAGACCAGATGTGTCTCCCTGTGCTTTTTATTTGCTGACCTCAGATCAGTTTCATACATTGTTCTCATGCTAGGGACAGCTAGCGCAAGTGGCATATTTTTGCAGAACTTTCATAAGCTGGATCTAAATTGTGTATGTTTTAGAGTCTATGTGTGCTTGTGTGGTATCCATTAAGTCCCTTGTGTGTGCATGTGTGCAAAATTCTTGACTTTTGACCACTAATTTCAGTACTACCTTTAATTGAAATATTACATTTGTCAGACAGAGAGGAAGTAGCCTCTCGAGCACACGCCTGCATATCACACCTACACTTAGTTATGCAGCTGCCCTGCTGTGTTAACTAACTACCATGTAAGCACTTTCATTATAGTTAAGCTAGCAGTGGTAAGGTGTGGAGACAGCACTTGTCTCATATGGTTCTTCATTCTTCCGGGAATGTTAGTTTTGCCATTCCTTTAGTGCTGTTGTTCTTCTGTTAGTTGTGTTTGTGGCTGTTTTTGCTCTGTTGTGTGTCTGTTTCTGATTTATCAATGCTCCTTATGACAGTAATAAAAAGCTCTCTCTCCCTTCCTTCTCTCTCTCTCTCTACAGATTTTGAAGAATTTTTAAGAGGCTTTTCCATTTTGTTTCGTATAGTTGTCCTTGGGGCAGATTAGATGCAGCTGTGTGCATCCATGTGAGCGAGCAAGTGAATGAGTATGACAGAGGGATACAGAGACTTGAATGCTAACTCAACAGAGGATTTTTTTGTGTTTCCTCTAACTTGCCCTCAGTACAGGCCAGGCCTGCAGGTGAAAATATATCATATAGTCACTCCAGCTCCACTGTGAATGAGTAGGTCTGAGCAGATCTAACCACATCTGCTTTGTCTCTCACACTGACTGCATAGAGGCCCTGCTGTCCAGCCAGACTACTGTATAGACCTCAGGTCAGTGTAGGTCTAAACCTGTAGCCTCCGTACACTGTGGTATTAAATTCACTGCTGTTAAAGTAACATGCTAACACTAAGGTTTCCGGATCCAGATTACAGAGGACTAATTGCAGTACGTATCTCTGAGAGATTTCTTCTCTGAGATATTTACTTTAAGTCAATCAGGTTGCAGCTTCATAGGTGAAGTTCTAGTGGCAGAGCATTTCAGGTGAGGAGCATGTGTTCTGATGTAGTGTTCATCCGTTGCACTGGAGGACGATGTGTACAGGTGTATGTAGGTTATAGGTGCACAGCTCAGTCTGCTCTTGCATAAGAGCAGGAATGACCTATCTGTGTGTGCGTGTTGGTCTGGGTGCGTTTGTGTTAGGGTGTGTACGTGCGAATATGAGGATGTGTGTCCTCCATGTGCATGTGTGCCTTCTCAGTGCGTATTATATGGTTTGTGAGTGTTACTTTGTCCTGTGAGGGGAGTGTGTGTGTTTGCTTTGTCATACTGGAGCTAGATCTGATCTTTGTCAGCAATCTAATGTCTTGTGAAGTACAGGTGTAGTGTTAGCATGCTGGGATTCTTGGTGCTTGCTGTTATGCAACATGTAATGCCACTTTTTAGGAGGAAACACCCTTCTGTTGCCCCCTAGAGTAGAATCATGCTGTGTGTGTGTGTGTGTGTGTGTGTGTGTGTGTGTGTGTGTGTGTGTGTGTGTTGTGTGTTGAAGGTGAGTTGGACATTACAAAAATGCTACTGCATGAATAGCCTTTTAATGGAAAATAACAGAGAATGGGGGATGTGTTAGAGGAGAAGCACTTTCAAGCATTGAAGCTGAGCTGAAGTAAATTTAAGGTGAAGGCAGCTGGGTGAAAAGGCTGTTGGAGACCAAAATGCAGAAGGAGTGGACTTCCTGGCTTAACAAACAAGAGGACCCAAAATGGTTTTGAAAGCAGGAAGTGACTGCTGTTCATTTCCTCTCTTATGAGGCAGTCAGCAGGTCCCATCACAGTGTGAAGTCCGTTATTCTAAAACCCAGCGAGGCTACAGTGTGAGCGTGCCAACAGGTGCACTGACAGCACGTGGCCCATCTTCAAAAGTGCCATTACTCCCCCATTGAGTCGGACCGAAATGGTGGTCAGATGATCTACAGATAACAGCTATATGGTATCATAAATGGTAACTTTAACGCATGACTTGGTAGAAATGTTTCAGAGCAGTGTAGTCAGGTCAGAAAACCACACTGTAAAGAGAATTCCTTGTTCCTCCTGTGTCATAATTTTAAGCTGACATGTTTTGCAGCAAAGATAAAGGGTAATGGACCAGTTAAGGACACCCGGGGTCCCAGAGCTTGGTTAAGTAGTGTGACTTTTAACCAAAAGGTTGCTCGTTTCATTCCGAGGTAAGGCAGTTGTAATCTTGAGTTGTGCTTAACATAAATTGGTTGTGTAAATATCCAGCTCTATAAATGGATATGATGTATGGTTAAAATTTTGGTAATAAAGACTTTTGTCTCTGAGTGTTTGCAGTGACCAAAAGTTAAGCTGTCTGAAAGCTGTTTAGGCATGGCAAGAGGCCATGAAAACACAACCACACAATTATACATTAATTTATACAGCCTCAATGCTTGGATTACATGCTCATCTCCTTACCCACTTTGCGACACTGCCACATGACCCTTTTTATGCTTCATACTGAGATCCCCACACTGCACCAAAGTAGGCCAAAAGCCGATTGGAGGATAACCTTATGTGAAGGATAGTGGCATTGTGGCGTAGTGGGCCAGTTTGTTCTGCTTCTTTGGGCTCCTGGTCATTGTCACCCAATAACATGACTGGGCACAAACCCAGGCTGTAGGGCGTAGACTGGGCACAAACCCAGACTGTAGGGCGTAGCCTGGGTTTGCAACAAGCACGTAAGCTGACCAAGCCACTCGAGAGACCCTGTGTTTTCTTTTTAGACAAGCTGACAGTTTTATATGACATGGCCATGGCTCTGATCTCTGACATTTATATATTTATTTATGATCTTAAGAGATGCCTATATCCAGGACAATTTTAGTTTGCATTTTATATTTTATATTTAGTTTTTATATTATATATTATCCATTGGTGTAGCTGGACTTTTGTAATCTGAGCTAGTTGGGCCAAATGGCCTGTTCTCGTCATAATATGTTCTTAAGTACCTTTCTCAAGGGCACAGCAGCATTGACCCACTCAGGAATCACACCTGCTCCATTTTAGTTTAAAGTTAACCTGTCTGACGTGGCACAGTGTTCCTGACCCTGGCAACAATGTTGAGGAATGAGCATGCTCAGAGAAACAGGCTGAAACTGGGTTGCTTAGATATGGTTAGCATCCAGCTTTATGCCTTTGTTTGCAGAGGGCTGGTCTGATTATATTGACCTGAGTGGGAGAAGAATGTTTAAAGGTACCCCTGAGAACTTGCCCTGTATCACTTTGAACTTTATTATCTCCCCCACGCAATGGTTTGGGTTTTGATCTGGACTGGGTTAGCTAATCCTGGATTAGTGTTTCAGGGCTCTCTACCTGAAGTCAGTAGGAGAGTTGAGACTGACATAGCTGGGTATGTCTGGCTGTCCTGTTCAAAGGTCACCTGTTGGAGCCACTCATCGGCAATCAGTAGTGAGAGCAGTCTTAGTCCATGGTGATGCTTCTCCTCTGATGAACAAAGAGCCTGATCACAGCGCAGCCCAGTGGTGGGTAGAAGAAATGCAGCCTTCGCCCTCAGGGATAAAACAGCATTGAGGATCAACATTTGGTTTGTGTGTTCATGTTATCAAATCAGAGTGTCACCAGTGGTCATTGTGATGGAACAGTGGGTTTTTGTGAGACCTTTATAATAGGCCTAGCTGTGCATTGTGTCAGTTACTCATCTGAATTAGTTCCTGTTGGAAGACATCTGCAGGTAAAAACAAAACAAAACAAAAGAAAAAAAAGTTAATCATTACATGCACTGGCTGACTGTTAGTGCTCTTTGAACTTTTTGAGCGCTTCAAATTGTCACAATACCATATCAATATATTTTGATCTTTACATCAAAAGCAGATTGGTTTATATCAGGTCAAACAGTCTGAAGTATAATGAAATGGGTGTCGTAATGACCAATGGTTAGTTAAGATTTTTTGCTTAATGGTTGGGGGTATGGGTTGTCAGGTAAAGTGATCCTGGATCAGTTGCTGAGGACACAAGTCTTGTGTGTGTGTGTGTGTGTGTGTGTGTGTGTGTGTGTGTGTGTGTGTGTGTGTGTGTCTGTGTGCGCTTTTTCATACTCCCTCTCTGTGGTTTGAATGCTTTGTCCTGCTTCATATTCTGCAGCAGTGAGCATGGCCCTGCGTGGGATTGGTAGATGACATGTTGCCATTATCCCATAATTTCAGCTGAACTGTGACTGCTGGTGCTTTTTTAAAATATATATCTTAGTGTTGCAACAACTACTCGTCACCTACATGTAAACTGAGGTCCCTGGCTGCCCTCTGGTCACATGTAATGCCTTTATCCTGGGTGGACTGGCCCTCGTTCACACACCCTCCTCCTAATACATTCACAGTGTGGTTAAAAGCAGGAGCGACAAACGCCGGTGTCTGTCCCAACAGCATCTGGCAGCAAAGCCTGTTGTTAACACTGCTGTGTGGGAGACTAGGTGACCACTGATGCTGTTTGCACAGTACAGCCATCATTCTATTTCTTTATTACCTCTATACTTATCTGTATCCGTTCATTTTTCAATGAACTTGTAAACATATCTCAGGCAGTCTGATTGCATGTCAACAAGAGTTGCAATTTTATACAGTGCATGGGTAGCAAAATAAAGAAAATGGCACTGTATACATATCTCCCACATTATTAATACTTAATTTTCACATGAATACAGTGGCTAGCTGAAATGAGTATGAGCTGTCATGTATCTGCATGCAGATGTTTCCCCGGTAACAGCAAAGAGAAGGAAGTACAGTGATGACACTGTATTTCCTGTGGGCAGCTGCAGAGGAAGACAGTGCTGAAATTGCATTTGGCTTGTAAACTGTAAAAACTGCTTGTCCTCTGTTCCCCCTGTGGTATCTGCTGGAAACGCATGCTTTAATTTGACTTGAGACCGCTTCAGTACCTGTGACATGTTCTCAACTTTTGGGTCACTTTTTAGCATTTTTTTTAGCATTTTTATGGCTACACCAGTATATACTGCACATGTCCTTGCATTATTGTAAATCTTAATACGTAAATATCTTGCTCAAGGGTCCAACAGCAGTGCCCCAGCGTGGACTTAAACTGGCAACCTTTTGGTTACAAGTCCTGCCCCTTACCACTATGCTACACTGCAGCCCACTCTATACATACCTTACTGTCAATCTAAATTTCTTAAAAACCCTTTAATATGAAACCTTGCCCTACCTATCACATTCAGTGGGCAGTGTTTGGGGTCGGGGTCAGAGTCAGTCAGAGAGGTTTTATTATCAGTGGATGGAGCCTAACGCTAGGTGGCTAATTCCGTTATGGATCCTGGTACAGTGAAGCTGAGATCAGCAACAGATGCTGTGGAACTGTGCCTGTGGCCATACTTAGCTCGGACTCAAATACCTCCCCCTTCCTGCTGGCTCAGGTGAGGAGTGGTAAAATAAAAGGCCTGGCTTGATTGGGACAGTGAATTCTGTGTAAATACCGTGCTCTGCATGTTTGGCCTGGTGGAAGACCCTGTTTGAGTGGTCCAGTCCTATACAGGAGCATCACGCTAATCCTAATATTCTTTTAAGCCAAGTGAGTTCATTCGTCAGGTGGTTGAGTCATTGATGACACATGAACAGGTGTAGGTACTTTCTGCCCCGAGCACTGTCTCAGGATTAGTTTTTTTCACTCAGCATAATGGTTTGGGTCAGGGATTAAGGTCAGCTAAGTTGTTCCTGGATCAGTTGCTTGGGGAAACAAGCCCTAATAGTGCATAGCCATTATGTCTGCTTTTTCTCATATTCTCTTTGTGGTTTGTGAATAAAATGGCACATGCAGAGGTAAGTCTTTACATGGAGTAAGTCACCTGTGATTAGATGGGATGGATTACCTGGTTGTTGTTCTCTCAGCTGTTATAGGTAGTGGTACATATTCCTGTGTTTTTGCACTTGCTCTGTATGGGTTTTAGGTATAGCAGATATAATGTTTGGAATTTTGTATGTGGAATTTTGAATGTAGTACTTGTACCCTGTATTATCCTATTTCCAGTAAGAACAGCAGTGTAGCGTGGTCATAAGGAAATTCAGATGGTCACCAGAAGGCTACATGTTTGAATCTTGGGAAGGGCACTGCTGTTGTGCCTTTGAGCAAGGGACTTATCCTGAACTCCTTCTATAAACATCCAGCGATATGAGTGTGCAAGTAGAGAAACATGTAATGTGAGTCACCCCGGATAGCGGGATCTCTCCTGAGCTGTTAAATAATGTAATACACATGTACTTTGTGAACTGTTATTTGAGCACTGTGTTTTGCATCTGTATCTACAGACATGCATGTGCTGCCAAATGAATAGCTATTAAATAATGCCCTGCTTACAGTCTCTCGTGTGGTTCCTCTCAGACTGCCACCTGTCCTCTCCTGTCTCGCAGACTGGATGGTGTGGAGGACCCACTGTGAGGGACATACTGACCCACTTTCTCTGTGCTCTTTCAGTGGGTTGGGGGTGATTGATTACTGCTCTTTCGCCTCATTACTCCCTTGGCTCATTGACCTGACTTGGTCCCAGATGTTGAGGTTTGATTTGTTTGCATTGGACCGCTTGGCGTTGCAGTTTCCGCCCTCTGGAACGAGGGCTTGCTTTGGTTGGAGTGTCTGTGGGTGGATTTCTGGGCTGGCCAAGAGTAAGGGCACTTCACTGCTATTACAAGGCTCCGAGTTATCGTCAGGATGACTGCCTTAACTAGAACCGTAATGACTGAGCAAACTGTGCTGTTATAAGTTAATTCCTCCAGTGCTGTCAAGGCCCTGTGGACAGTGGCAGTGATATGAACTCATCCCTGACTACAGTGTGTTAATTTTCTGCTAGGCATCCTAGTGTTTACTGGTTACTGGTGTTTGTACATGTGTCTAACTGGACAGAAGTGGAAATGGACTGCAGGATATGGTAGATATGTATATGTATGTGCACATTGTGGGGGTTAAGTGTAAGTCACCACCAGAAGCACTCTGTGGCATTGAGGGAATTTGTTTACATAAAAAATCTGTCCAATTCTCCTTTGGCCTCTGAATTTTCAGTCTTTTAACTTGGCCATCTCTATGGCACCATGTACTGCCTTTCAATTCAAGATGCTGCAATGACAGATCCTTTCCTGTGAAAGATCCTCTTACTGCAGCCAATGACAGTGTAATAATTGGGGGAACAATGGTAAATCTGATGGGGCTATTATAAGTGTCTGTCATTTTGTGCTGTGGATATGACCCAGTCTGGGGGTGACAGTACGGTTAAGTGGTTTGGGAACTTAGCCTGTTACCAGGAAGTTGTGAGGTTGAATACTAGTGCTGTGCACTGCTGTTGTACCCTAGAGCAGGGTACAGTATGTGATCCACATCTCATGTTGAAAATTTCACACCGCTGTGTGTATGTCTGCATGTGGATGTATACCTCCCTCTTCTAGAGGAGGAATTCCTACTCTCTCAAACAGATGTTACTTGTTAAAGCCTGTGCAATGTGGGATTCATTAAGAAGTAGAGGAGTCTGTGGGTGTGTGCATGTCTCACTTCAGCTAAAAAACAAAGGTTAATGTTATTACAGCCATTCATGTGGTCAAAATCCACTGATAGCTGCACCTGTGTAGAGAATTCCCAGAATTATGGGGAAAAATGGGTATAGTTATTTGGACAAGGTGGATGTCCCCCCAGTAGACTGTGAAAATGAGGGTAGTTTCACCATAATATGCATGCATGCAATGGGAGATGCCTTTCTCCGTGAGAATCAGAGCAGGGAAGGACAGAGGAGCCAGGGTGGGACCACATGGCAGAGCTGTCAGAATGAGCCAATCACATGATGAGGTCAGACTACAGGTTTCTCATGCCCCGCCCCACCCTACATATACAGGAATGCTAGAACATCTACAGATTGTTCCTGTCACCTTGGGACGTCATTATAGTCTGTGTGTGCCAATACTGTAGAGTCTTTCCTCTTCCTCTGATAGAGAGAGGGAGAAAGAAGGGGAAAGGAAGGAGGGAGTAGGAGAAAAAGGCAGAGACTTGGGGGAGGAACTGGCTATGTTCCCTCTGGCAGTCAGATAAAGTATACTGGATGTGATATACGGGTGTTGAGATCAGCAAGTAGAAAAGGAGAGAAAACAATGAAAGTAGGACAAATAAAGAAAAAAGCAGCTACTTCTTGAATTACAGTAACATTATTCATATGCTTTAAAAACCGCCCCCCTTCAGTGTCTGTGGGTGCAGTCAGTATTTGATTCAGTGAAGCAGTGACCTCAAAACTATTCAGATTTACAAAGCCGTGTTTGTTGTTCAGAATAGTCCGACCTGTTGGACATGGTCTCCTTGACGACAGAATGTTTCTCTCTCAGGCATTCCTCTCTGGTGATGAATAGGTGTGTCTCACTACCTAAAGAAAGTTCTTTAGTTCTTTAGAGAATATGTCAAAGTATATCCACTCGGGGCTCTGGTAGAAGACTGCACCCTAATTACTGTAGCCTGACTGCTCCTTACATGAGATTATACACACACACACACACACAATGTCTCTATGTCTTTAGCACTACATCTGTAATACCTGTGTCTACCTTGGGACCTCTACCTTTGTGACAGTGTCAATGCCTTTGTAAGGGTAACATGAAATGTAATTGTAATAGTCAAACACACGTTCCATCAATTATTTAAATAATTGATAAACCAAATAATAACAATTATTTCTGTAATGGGTTCTGTCCAATTTTCTGAACATGTGGCCGGTCGCAATCTTATCTCAGATGCATTGTGGGTGCAAGACAAGTTGAATGTCAATTTATGCAAAACTGTGGTTGTCATTGATGTCAGATGTCACTGATCAAATGATAAAAAGGCAATCAGTCATTAGTTTCTCCTCCCCCCACCACCACAGAGAGGAGGTCCGGGAGAACTGTGTTCACTGGAAGAAGAAGTTTTCCTTCGTCTGCAAGATGAGCGCTAACCCTGCAACAGGAGTGCTAGACCGCTGCATCTGCCGAGTCTCCGTTCGCAAGGTGAACACCCTCAAACCCTACCCTTCTCAGCCATACCGTCCTGTAACCTCTTTATGCCAAACAGTTAAAAATAAGTGTGGCTGGGCATAATAAGGAGTTGTGTGTGACCTTCCGGTTGTGGAAGTGTTGTTGGTGGGCCTGCAGGGGACACTCTTTCCTCTGGTAAACGTGTCTTTCAGATGAGACATGAAACCAATGTCATTACAAAATCTGATCATTAATGGTCCTGTGGCACTTACCACAAACATTAAGGGTGTTCCTGCATGTTCCAGGCTGACTGTCACATGGATCTCTCAGTTGACCTTGCTAAGTCTAAGTAAAGGTTAAATATTACATAAAGGGGTTACATTTGCCTGTCAAGTCTGTGCTGCAGCTCTTATCTTTCACTTCCTGTTTTTCATTGCAGGAACTAAAAGGAGGAAAGACATTTTCAAAGGTAAGAGTTTGACATCTGACCTTCTCTTGTACGTTCTCTCCTTTCCCTTTCTCCCTCTCTCTCTCTGTCTGTCTCATTGTCTCTCTGTCTGTCTCCCTACCTATCTTGTTCTCTCTGTCCAAATGCATCCATATGTGTATGTAGACTCACTCATATACACACACACACACACACACACACACATATGCATATGCATACACACAAACTAGTATGTACATATGCACACCTAAATGTGAGCGCGCGGGCACACGGTGGTAGCCTGTGTTGTCTCTGCATTACATCATATAGTGTTATTTATGCATTTATTCAGAGTGAGTTGCATTAGGACTACAGGGCAAAGACAAGACCTGGGCAGTTAAAACTGATTCTGAATCAGTCCCAGGTGGAATTCAGTCCTTCTCTCTGGACCCCCATACTGTCAAAGTAAAGCTCCCCAAAGGTAGGCAGGGTCAACAGGATTCTGGGAGTTGATTGCGGGGGGCTTCAGGATGGAGGTTAGACAGCTGAGAGATGCTTGGTGTTTTGAACTGTGGAGAGGGGAAGGGAATCATGGCTCTCAAACATCCAGAACAAGGGCAGGCAGGCACTGTTGAGGTACTGGGACTACTCTTGAAAGTGCCTGTGTTAGTGTCTTTCTGCTGGCTAGTGGTAACACAGATGGTGAGGCGTTCACTCGGTCAGCCATGTACTTGAGTGAGTAAGTGATTCAGATGTTTTTTAAGGCAACTTGGTTGCAGTCAGAAAGTTGCCAGCTCATTCTAAAGTCTGCCCTGCTTGATGACTCAGATGCTCTTTGAGCCTCACCCCTACCCTACATGTCCCTCCAATCTGACAGAAGACTTGACAGCAACAGCATGAGGGTTGAAAGTTTTATTTCTGTTCCCTGCCAGGTTTATGTGTAGAGAATGATTATTTTTTTGTGCCCCTCCCCCCTTCTCTCCTCAAAAACTTTCAAAGGTGGCAGACCAGCGCCAGTCCTTAATCGCAGGCCAACTGATCTTTGAGGATAGCAGATGTGTGTCTTAAATGGCAGGTGCCACAGAACTTCCTGGGTTTGTCTGGAGAGGGCTCTGCTGCCTGTCTGTTTGTTTTGTCTGTTTTTGTTTTTGCCACATGGTTTTTGGCTCTGCGCCAGGCATTTGGTGCGTTGACAGCATCCATTCTACTGCAGGCTGACTGCCCTCTTGTGGCCCTGCTGTGAACACCCCTCACTACAGAGAGGAGAGGCATCCAAGCAGTGATGTTCCAAGGCAGCATTTATGTCATATTTTGCTATCTGGTAGAACAAAATACCTCGGTATTTTGGCCTCAGAAACACTGATTCAAGCATATACAGACACACAAATTTTACTGAATGCATTACCAAAGAGAGATGCCCAAAATCATGCAAATCTGCTTGACTGTCAGGTGTAAAATGAATAGACTGTAAAGCATTTGTCTACATGCACAGGTGTGCAGGATTCAGAACGAGGGTTCTGACTGGTGGCTCGTGGAGAGAGGGGGATGCCCTATTTTCTAATCCCGCAGGAAACCCCGCGGCCTTAGCCCTTGCATGGGGACAAAAAAATAAAACTGAAAGGATGTTTTCTTTAGAGATTGTGCCCCTCTGTTTCCTCATGTTTTTTGCTGATTCTTTGCTTCCGGGAAGAGAGCGACAGTCTGGTGCATTCCGTCAAGTCAGCAGAGCCCGGCGAGAGGCGCAGCAGAGATCGGCCAATCAGAGGGCTGCAGGAGTCCTCGGTTCTGCAGAGTAGTGAGGAAGGGGAACAGAGGGACAGAGGGCAATCCTCCCTGCCTATAGAAGTCCCAAGAGTTCCACAGAGGTCCTCTAGCTCTGCCTCAGCATGGCGCACTCTTAATACAGGGCCAGCCTTAGTCTCTGGCCCTGTTTCACACCCTCAGACACTGCTCTCAGAGCCCATCTGTCTCCTGGTGCTGGTCCAATGAGCTATACAGACACCTGCCTTGTGCTCTCGGCTGTGGGTCTTGTCTGTGTCTGTCTGGAGTCTCTGTGGCATTACACAGGTGGCCGTAGGGAGTGCCAGGAGGGAGGCAGGTTGCATCTTAGCCTGACTGCTGTTGTCTGGTGCTGAAGGTAATTGTCTCTGAGGAGTGCCGTTTCAGTGCCAGAGGGTAACTCGGGATCAAAGCTAAGTAGACATCACCACTCACTAAGATGTGGTGCTGTATACTTCCTCCCATTAAAAAATAGCTCTGTTGATCTATAACAAAGCCAGGGCCTTTTTAATGGCACAGAAAGCAGAAGGTGGAGTACAGTAGAAGTTCTACAGGGAATTTATGTGTGTCAAAGTAAGTAAAGACAATAATAGCAGTAAGGATAAAAACATTTCAAATGGAGCCAGTCACACTATGATTCCAAGCATTTTAAATATATTCTCACAATGATAAAATGCATCTAACTAGTCAGTGGTGTTTTAAGTGGATGCAGTGTTTGTAACAGACAGTTGGAGTCCTGGAAAGCAATAAATTGGCCAGTGTGTTAAATGAAAAACAAGTTCCCTAGTGTTCCAACATCAGCCCTAATGTGACTGTTCATAAATGATTGAGTGCTATCCTTTCGGTTTATAGCCCTCATTCTCAGAATGAAAGGATTTACTCCTTTAGCAGCATAGCACAATGAAAATTACATTACATTACATTCATTTAGCAGACGCTCTTATCCAGAGCGACTTCTAGCACAAAAGTACTGAAGTGTGTCCATTCAAGTTGATTGATTTGTCCCTTGACAAATCAATCAACAACCCTGACATGTGCAACCAGGCAGCAGGGTTGTCATACAAGTGTTCTGAGGTCAGGGAGAAGGGAGTCACATGACATGGTGTGACATTTGAAAGCTCGGAGGTAGCCAGTAGAACAGTGGAATGCTCGTCCGGTTTATTCAAGGATTTGAACAGATTACTCTGAGCCAGCAGGCAGATGTTTAGTGATCATATAGTTGATATTACAAGAACAGTATCTGGTGGACCTCCTCAATTAATCCAGAGGAATTTGCATAGCTCAGTTTTTTGCCTTTTATTCACTCTCCCTATATCTTACAGAGCCCAGTATTTGCTCATTAAGTTCAGGCACCATGCTACAGTGTATAGTCACAACAGATCCCCACCTTGGCATAAACCAGGTTGAATTGATTAATCATTTTGCTTCACTGTTCCTCCAGAAACAGATTTAGAGGGGAGTAAAGGGGAAATATAGATAATAAGAAAGGAGTGAATATTGACCAATATTGGTATTCAACAATAGCAAAGCTTTGGCACTCTTTTGTCATTGTGTGTGGCGCATGTCTTGGAGAAAAGCAGCACGCTTAATGGGTGGTGGTGTACATGAATAAAAGTGTACCAGAAATACCAGTGTAGCCTGCAGTAACTGAGTCAAGCCTGGGTAACCACATCACTCAACCCGGTAAGTGTTCCTTAGGTGAAATGACATGGCATGGCTGACATTGTGTAGTTCTGAGTGAATTGAGACAGACACACCGAGGGGATGTTGATTCCAAAATGAAGCAAGGGCTTCTCTGATAGAGGACGTTGCCAACTTGACACGGTTCTAGTTTCATAATGGTGCACTTGAGAAAGTTAACCCTTCCCCCACATTTCCCCATGTGCTTACGGGAAGCATGTATGAATTGCTGCATCTCTTTATAAGGGCTGAAGGGGGTGTAACACACATATCCAAGCAGGGCTTCCATCACACATCACCATTTAGGGTGGTCGGGGAAAGGAACTTGATAACCCACACAAGCTGATTTTAGGGGTCTTTCATGGTTTGTTGAGGAAAAAAAATCCATGAAGAGTGTGGTTAACTGTTTAACTGTTTGTAGATTAAAAAAATAATAATCATAATGAATGTTAATGAATATAAACTCAATGTGAGTAATGTGTCCTCCACCATGTCGTTGTGGTTTCACATCAGGTTCTCAGTGTAGTGGATCCATCTCTCTTTCCTTCAATTCCCCTCTTTCTCACTCTGTCTCTCTTCTCTTTCATACTGTCCTTCACTCCTTTCTTGCTCTCTACCCAACTCTCTTCTTTACCCCCACCTGACACCGCCCTTATTTTACCATCCCCTTCTCCCCCCCCCCAAGCTGGGTTTTGCTGACCTCAACCTGGCTGAGTTTGCGGGTTCAGGCTCCACCGTGCGCTGCTGTCTGCTTGAGGGCTATGACACCAAGAATACCCGGCAGGACAACTCGATACTGAAGGTGAGCAAGAGGAAAGAGGGGGAACCTGTTTCCCCCTACACAGGTCACAATGTGGAGTAGTGGTTAAGAAAGTCTGTGTAATCAGAGTTGTAGGTTTGAATTCTTTGAATACACTAGAAAAGAATTGCTTGAGCAAATGCCTTCTTAATACGCAAAATGTGAAGCATTAAAGATAAATAATTTAATGCCATGAACATTGAGTCTCCCAGACCAGAGGGAGTGGGGATTCAGTGAATGTCATAACTGGAGTCCAAGACAGTTTAGCTTTTTTCTTCTGTTGAGTGAAGTCTCGCATTTAAAGAAATGCTTCCCTGGCTGCCTGACACTGAATGTTACATTATGCCTTTTCTAGGTTACAATTGGGATGACACTTTTGTCTGGAGATCCTTGCTTTAAAACGTGAGTGAATATTATGTGTGTTTATTTCTTCTTCCCTGTTGTTGAATTTCAAGCTTTAACACCTGCCTTTGACTTGGCTCTCCATGACATCACTGGGGCCTGATACAGTTAAGGTGTAACTGATGTCGTGTTTTTTATGTCTTGTGATTTGTGACATCATTATGTTGTTCATGCCCTTTCCTCAGGCCCCCCAGCACAGCCAAGTCCATATCTATCCCGGGGCAGGACCCCTCCCTACAGCTGGACTGTAAGGGCGAGGGGACTGGCGGCCCTACCACAATGGGACGTACCCACAGATCCAGGGCCCCAACTCTCAACTCAGGTAAAAGGATTGGGGTCGGGGAGATGTTGAAATTCACGCATGCAGACACAGACACATATGTTGCATGTACACATAAGCTAACACACACAAACATATAAACGCAAACACATTGTTTGTACAATATTGCCTTTCTAGTTTGTGCTGACATTTCTTCTGATCAGCTTTAGCCAAGAGGGTTCCTGCCTGTTTGACATGACAGAAATGCATGTTGTGCTGAACTTCAGTGATGTTTATCCCCAACCTAAGAAATGCCTGGTCCCTGCACACATGTGAGATAGGTGTGCTTGGTGCTAGTCTTGAGCAGCCTGACTGAGCTCCAACTTGGGTTCTGTGTGCTTTCAGGTCTGCCAGAGGAACCAGATCAGAATTTGTCCAGTCCAGATGAGGTCTTCCGCACTGGCCACTCACGCAACTCCAGCTATGCCAGTCAGCACAGTAAGACATCAGGTGAGAGTGCCTTCACTGCACACAGCAGCCTCTGTCTCCTATTCTACTGACCCTGAACAGCACCAGCAAAATATCCTACAGCATGTATATGATCTTCATCTGAAAATGTCGTGTATGTGAGTAATCCTGGATCAAGAGACCTGCCATGCAAACAGAGGATAATAGACTCTGGCTCTGTGCAGAGCACTTCCAGTAACTGTGTGTCTATGGTTTGTGGTGATGCTGGGATAGCTGTCCTCCTCACTGTCTACCTCTGGCTCCAGCCTGCAGCACAGAGCACTCCGGCTCCTCCAGCCAGACGGATCTCACCCACCGCCGCAACACCTCCACCAGCAGCAGCGCCTCCGGGGCCCCCAGCACCACTGGAGAGGCCCCCAGAGCCCGAGAAGGAGCCCAGCCGCCCTGAGAGACCCCCCCGCCCCCCACCTCCCAACCTGCTCTCCAACAGACCCTCCAGGCAAGGGACACCTGCTTCCACCATCCTCTGCCTGCTGGCACCATGCGTGTCCACAGATATGCAAATGCTCAGGGCTGAGTCCAGTTAATATTTGACCCTAACTTGGACAATTTAAGTGAATATTTAGATTATTACTTTGTAAAGACAGTTTGCAAGTCCAGTGGTTAGCAGAATTAAAGAAAAAAGTTTAGTTAGAAAAAAACACTTGCATTTATTTGTTTAAGTTAACATTTATACTGAAATAATTTGGACACTGAACTTTGGGAGTCCCCTCGGCTGGTCATTTGGCAGGTGCTTCTGGGTGTGAGAATCTGGAGATGTGTGAGAGTACAAGTGAGTGTATGTGTATACACATTTTGATGAGATCCCGATTCCAACCCCTCCCCTCGCAGACGGAAGAAGGACTCAGTGGAGAGTCACCCCACTTGGGTGGACGACACGCGCATCGATGCTGACGACATCGTGGAGAAGATTGTTCAAAGCCAGAACTTTGCCGACGTCTGCAACAACGAAGGTAAAGAAAGGGACGAGGCATCTTTGGCTCATCTGCTCCCCCTGCTGCTGGCTCTTAATAGTGCAGTGCTCCTGCTAAGAGTGCTGTAGCAGACTGACACTCAGTAAGGCAGGGTAGAGCAATGGTTAGGGTACTGAAGTTTAAAACTGCAGGATGTAGGCTTTAATGCAGATATGTAAAATTAAGAGCACAGTGAATTACCCAAGATGAAGCTGTTTGCAGGGAAGATAAAAAGACAGCAGTTTGGTGTGTGTTAAAGCAGCATTTCCCAAACCTCTCCTGATCAGTTTGTTATTAAGCAGCTTCAGGAGTTCATAATGAGTTGATCATTTGAATCAGCTGTGCTGGAGCAGGGAGAGATCTAAAACATGCAGGACAAGGGGTCCCCCAGGAGAGGTTTGGGAAACACTGTATTAAAGGATCAGCACTGTTGTTCCCTTGAGCCAACCTACTTTACTGTAACAGTAAATATCAATCTGTTACAAGATGCAATCATATAACAAAGAGAATGTTTGTCTGCTTGTATTTTGGTTTTATAAGACATGGACTAAGGAGCGTTACCATGAGTGACGATTATCATGTTAATGTTTTTGAAGTTTTTGGTAATTAAAGTACTATTATAAAGTGCATATTTATGTATTGAGAGAGAGTGGCACACCACCACTGGCTCAGTGTCTAACTGTGTGTGTGTGTGTGTGTGTGTGTGTGTGTGTGTGTGTGTGTGTCCATCCGTTTTCCTCTCACAGACAGTAACCTGAGACTGTTTATCAGCCGTGATGGAACCACAGCACTGAGCGCAATTCAGCTGGGGAACAGGTGAGAACGGGGAACGGGACAGTCTGTGTGTGTGTGTGTGTGTGTGTGTGTGTGTGTGTGTGTGTGTGTGTGTGACACATGAAATAATTTTTCTGTTTCTGTAACTTCCGTATGTGTTATGTATATGGAATATACATAACATGTATATGTATTGTGTATGTTTGGGCACCAACTCTAATCTCTTTCAAAATCTCAGATCTCTCATGTTGCTTTTGAAAGTCACATTTGGGGGGGGGTTGATTTAAAATTTCTTTTATAGCAGAAACATATTGGTAATTAGTATTGACAATGATATGAAATGCACATAGACTTGTTAATTTTGATTTAGTCACTTCAAAATACAAATCCTTTTGTAAAATGAAACAAAAAGAATGCATCTTCTGAATATGACTTCCAGCAAGCAGTCGCTTCTCTCTAGCATTTTAAGAAGTGAAAAAATAGAGGAGAAGTAACTAACAATAGGAAATGCTGAGGACTTTGATGTGGGACATTTTTTTTTAATGTATTTATATTGTCATGTTTGTCACTGTATCACAGTGACTCACAGAGGCTATTGATCGAATGTGGCATTTTCAGATGACAAGGTTTCAGTTCCCTCTGACTCAGCTGCCGGGTGGGGGGTTGTGGGGAGAATCTAGAGCCTTTAATCCTAGGATCAAAACCCAGAGTAAGAGAAGTGGCATCTGCAGGAATGTGTGTGTTCCCACGCATGTGCAAGAGATGGATTAAGTGGGAACACAAAGTAGTTTGTTAGCACCACCGAGGAGCAAACCCTTTTGTAAAATGACTGCTCTAATCAACCATCCTTCTCTCTCCTTCCCTCTTACCTTCTCCCTCAGGGTGTCAGCCGGTGTGTTTGAGCCTGTAGTGATTGAGAGTCATTAGAACCCTGGTGGTTCTAGTTCTACGGCAGATGGATCCTTGCCATCCTTGGTCACATCCTGGCATGTGGCTACTACAGATTCCCCAAAAAATGAGTGTCCTCTCCTGTGTGCATGTGAGTGTGTGTGCGTGTGCATGTGTGTGTGTGTGCGTGTGCGTGTGTACGTGCATTTCCGCATGCGTGTGCACTTGCACATGAGTATGTCCTCTTCAGTGGACACCAACAAGTCACAAAATCATAAAGCCAGAACAAGAAGTGATGATTGGCCAGATATTGAATTGTCACCCTCTTTAAGGTGTTGGGATTTCTGAATATACCATTAATTAGACCTGTTATATGGTTGAACACATTTAAGCTGGAAACTTACAATTCCCAGACTACTTAGTCCCCTTGAGCCAAAGACATTGTGGTTAATGTAGCACTGTGAAAAGCAGAGGAAGAAGGACATGTTTCATGGAACTTTTTTTATGTTCCATTTGGGTGCCAAGGAGTCTGGGAACTGAAATCTTTTGGTGTGTAGTGTTAGGGGTTAGGAGGGTTAGTTCTAAAGTCTAGGCCACCACTACAGTTGTAAACTTGTAAAACATTCAAGTTTACTGTTCCTGCTTAGCAGTTTAAACCTGGGTTTTATGTTTACTGCTTTGGCATGTGTGCACACAGAATGTACGTGGTGGCATGTTGGACTTAATTGGACATAACACAATAATCCAGGTACCATTGAATCTTGTTAGGGGAAACAAGGGAAATAATTGTTACAGACCACTATTTGGAGGCTGTAGGGCCAGGAAATGAGCTAAAGCCATGTTACTGAGACAGTCTCTTTGTCCAACCTCGCTGTGTTTGGTCCCAACATTTTTGCTGGGAATTGCAAGCTCAGGAAGAAAGATGGAAGAGCAAATCTGGTCTTCATGTGTTTTGTCGTTGTCCCTGAGTGGCATTGTGGGAACCTCATGGCATCCATAGAGTTTCCACATCTCTTACCACAGGAATGTGAGAATATTCTGTGGGTTCATAACTGGGCTACAGACAGGCTTTTGCATAAATGGTGAGACAAAACCCAGGCTTTCTCCTGAGAGAGCCCCTGTCTTAATTCATGGAGACAAAGTGTATTTTGGGAAATGGGAGTAGACGTTTGAAGTTGGTGGCAGGGGACTTTCTTTTCAAGTGGCACTTTAATTCAAGTCTGTTCTGAGAGTCTGTTTGTACTGGTAATGGCACACAACAGTTCAGTTTAACTGTAACTAAGTGCACCAGTCACCAGAATCTGAGAAAGGAGGGGGAGTCAGGTTGTCAAGACAACTGCAGAAGACTTGTTCCGGCATCCAGTCAGGATTTAAATTTCATTAAAAGTGATTATAAGATCAGTAGCACAGAATATTTAAGAGCCACTGAGGTATCTTTGATAGTCATTTATGGCTGGCCACATTTGACTACGTTGGGGCAGCCGTGAAGAGCAGGCGGTAGTTCCCCTCATTGATTGCAGTGCGCGTGTCCTGTTCTGTTTAGCAGCACTACCACTGTGTCTGGAATGGCACTTCCATGCCCTGGCTGTGCTAGCGGCAACAAGAGGAAGGGGAGCATGACCTTGTACATTTTTTTTCCTTTTGTTGATTAATTGGTTTTATTTTGCTTTTTTCCTTTCCTTGGGGGAAAACATTTTGTTATGGTTTCTCTCATGTACATCTTATGAGGAGATTCAGGTGCTGCTGTCCCTCTCCTCTGCTAGTTATGAGTGCAGATGGATTCAGACTCCTCTTAGCGCTGACCCTGAATAAGTGACTGTTATTTCACTCAAAATGACTGGGGATAGATATGTTGGGTGCAGCATCGTCTGGGCATTTTATTTCTTGTAGTTATATTTGGGTTTTTGGAAGGGTTTGGGAGGTTGACATGTTTATGCACTTTGAGACATTCCAGCACTCCTTTCTGGGAGGGATTAAATTGAATTTAATTAGATAACAGCCATCTGACAAAAAGCAAACAGGAAAAGGGGGGTGGGGGCTACGAGACAGACAGAGATAGAGCAGTTACTTTGCTCTGTTCATGACTGGTGCTGAATTCTGAGAGTGGCTCTACCACAGATTTTCTCTTTGCTCAACAGGTGTTCAGCTCATCATGGATAATATTTAAGATTTGACCTCCGATGTTGTTAAAGCTGTTATGTCTTGCTATCTTGTTGCTAATATTCATCAAGGGCTGCAGCCAAGGAGATCTAGAACCTCTTGCTACCACCCAGACCCTTCTAGAAGGGGAAGTATGGGGGTCTTCTGTTTAGCGTTCTCTTGTTCTACTTGACAGTTTGAAGTCAGAATCCTATTTCAGCTTTAGATGGTACCATCTGTGATATGGGAATGTAAGCAGGGCACATTCAGTAAGGTCACCCATCCAAGGAGGCCATTTTGGGCAGGATAATTTGATACAACTCTGTTCAGATTTTTAACCAGTCTAGCAATTGTGCTTGCAACCACTCCTGCTAGCGTCACATCTGTGGGACTTGTTTGGGTGATTGACACGGGGGATATTAGAATTGCATTGTGGGTAGGATGATGTAAGAACAGAATGAGTCAGAGTCATGCTGTTTTCCTCAGCAGCTATGTCAATGACTCTGTGCACCTGACCTGCATAGAACAATGGAGTTTACAATGGATGCTTTCTTTTTCCAAAGCCCCCATCCCATCAGCACCCCCCCAGCCTCATCCTCACAATATGCAGCACGTTGCCTCAGATCAAATGAAAGCTCTCTCTGTCTGTTGGTTTTAGGCTGGTCTCTTTGTGGGGAAAATGTCTCTCCCAGTAGATCTGGGAGTTTTCATCAGGCAGGAACATGGTTCCTCAATTCTCTGCATGTGAATATATGTATGTATTGTGTGTGTGTGTGTTCACTGTTTACTCTATTAAAATTGATTTCTAATGAACATGGGAGGAACCTCTGTGCAATATGGGCATTTATTTTCCTGTGGTTTTGCACCTTAGTCAGCATTCTTTGATCACCCTCCTGGAGAGATGATGTCATAACCCTTCAGAAGTGGCATATTTGAACTGAGCAATTAGCCACACTTTCAGATTCTAGTTTGATGTGCAGGTGTCCAGGAAAAGAAGCCAAGAAGGGATCTTTAAGAAGAGATGGGTGGTATAATCATGTGATCTCACTAACTGCAGCACCCCCTAGTAGAGTGAGAAACAGGCTGCATAGCTGCCCTTGTGTAACGCTCTAATGTAAGGGAACCCCTCTCCTCCAGCAGGCTGGTTCTGGAGCCAGTACTGCAGGGGGCACTGTTGCACTTCTGTTACAAATGGGTTGTGCGAGTGTGCTTGCATGCATTTGTATCCTCAAGCACCAAATGATTCCTCTGCTTGAATGCTCACTTTCCATTGAGCACGTTAAACACAACTGTTATTCCTTACTTTTCTTCCCTGTGGTCACATTTAAAATTTGACAAAAATGGCAAGGTGTCTGGATCACCTGATTTACTGGTGTGCATACTGGGGCTCCCTGAACCACTGAAACTGCATCTGCACCACTGACACCTTTCTGGGCGTGAGGGGGATCTCTTTCTCAGTGCTATAGTTTCTTATCTAAATAGATATTATTTTATTAATATTAATATTAATAATTGTATGTTTCTGGTTGTGTGTCTTCAAACCAGCGGGCTGGTTTATTTGTTCTTTTGATATAACCTAAACATGGAGGGGATGGGTTAAAGACCCTTTTCAGTGAAACATGTAAATGTAGCCAAGAAAGAAGTCAAAGATTATGTCAAATTTTGAGTGCAAAGCAATGTCGTGGGTCTCTATTTCTGATAGTTTTATAAAAAGTTTTTTTTTTCCTAAATTTACTTGACTGTTTATAACTCTTACTGTTTGTGATTTTTTTTTTTAATAAAGAAACAGATGTCTGTTTTAACGTGAGGGACTATTGGTAAAAACTGACGGTAAAGGTGTTCTTTGATATGTTATCTGTATGACTGGAGATGGTGAGGAACCCCAAAACACTGCAGCCCATAAATATGGCTGCCACTGGCTTCATGTTTGCCTCTTGTATTTTTTCCTGTATTTTGGAAAGGACAAACACATGGCTAGTTTGGTATTCATGCATGATACTGGAATAAGACTCACACGTTAGGTTTTTTAAACAATGTTAAACAACTCTGCACCCTCTTATAACAGGAATTGACTGCCTGTGTCACTGTACTAAATCTTTGATGCTCAGTCCCATCTGGGTAAAATGTTATTTTCCTCACCATATACAGTTCACAGAGTACAGATCACAGAAGTGCCACCCAATCACAGCTCTTTTATGTGAAACCTTTGAGAAGAAAGATAGTTATTACAACAGCACTTACCTGCTTATTCATTCTTTATGGTATTTAATTCTATTTCCTCTCTTTTTATTTGAATGGAGATTTCACATATGCACGAATCCAAAACTTACTCTTACAAGGTAACATTTTCTAACTCTTGTGTTAATTTTTTAAAAAGACTTCTATTATTTTTCTGAAGTTGATAGACATATAGCTAACTATATGAAGACAGGATTGTTAAAATGGATTTATTTTTATGGTTTTCCACAAAATAATTGTTCTAAATAGGCTAATATGGGCAAATATTTAAAGGGTCAAATTAAATGCCTTTCTTCACAGGATTTTACTTCCTTAGAAAAGAGATTCAGTTTGACAAACACTGTGACCTCACATTTGGAGTATATTTATACTCATCTTTGAATGTTTCCCAGTCTAGATTATAACTGTAAATAGAAACAATATAAATGTAACACTTTGAGGGAATAAAGATGATGGGATATCACAAGAAATGTCTGTCATTGTCTTTATTGAATTTGTGTTGAAAAAGCTGTTTTGTTTACAAGCAGTGCATCTATTGTCTACACTCTGATCTAACCAAAGCAGTGGTTAAAAAAGATTTCATCGTTTAATGAATATAGTCCTATTTCTACATTACTTCTGACCAGATGTAACTTTGAAAGGGTTGTAGTAAACTTAATACAAAATGTCTTTCTGGTGTCATTCTATCCAAGTAATACCTCTATGTATTAGTTATAAAGCACTAAATGACATCAGTTTAACACATTTTAAATATTTTTTGGTTTGAATTTCAGTACATACTTGGTGACAAAAAAAAATACCATTTTAAACAACTGACATCATGAAAAATGTACATAAATGATGATATGAATTCCCGTCCACTATGAACTGTCTACAGCCTTATGTTGAAGGAAACAAAGTATGACCACACACGGCGGATTGGGGCTTCTCTTCAGGGTTTACCTGCCTCAAAGGTAACTATAATTTGCAGTGAGGGGATGGGGTGTGGAGGCTGCATTTTAGGGCTGACTGTGAAGCTTAGGCTACGTTATGTTTTTTTTTTTTTACCTTTACGCCACACTGCTGCCAGGGGTGCAGATTCACTGATCTCCATAATCTAACATGTGAACCAGACCGGTTGTTATTATTATACACATTATAAACCTCGAGGTTTATATTTAAGCACAGTCAGTGTGTACAAATGACTACATTTTCCTTGAACCGTTTTACCAGCGACGTTTTCTAGTTCCGGGTCGCTATATCGGAAATAGAATAATCATTCAAGAAGAAAGCAACACGTAGCTAACATGGTGAGTGCGGATTAAATGCATTAGTACAGACATACCTATGTATAGATTACACTTGAAGAAACATTTGTTCATATCTTGTATTAATGTTATTAAATGGGGCTGAATAATATGTTGTGAGCGTTGCTGTCCTTAATATAGCTAGCTAGTCAGCATTTAGCAGATCACTAACTCGCTTGCTTGCTTACAAGTTCGAAATGAACAATGGTGAATTCATAATATTACAGCTACTGTTACTTAGCGAACATCAAGTTAGTTGTACTGTCAGTATAGTAACACCAAAAGTAGCTCTCTTATTGTGAATGTAACTTTGAGCGGAATGCTGGGGTACCGTAACGTTAGCTAAATGCTTAGCCGGGTTCTCCAGCTAGCTAGCCAGCTATTTAGCAGTGTGGTCTGTCTTGGATGCATAGCCAATTTGCAGCATAATTGTAGAATGGCAAAGGTAGTTGCTAGGCAGTGCGATAAACTGACTAGCCTGCGGGGTGGCTAAATGTATCATACAGAGTCAATACGGATGCTCTTTGACATAACAAATTGCCCTTGTGCTTTGTCTCTTTGATTACCAGGCAACCGGTACTGATCAAGTGGTCGGGATGGGCCTAGTCGGCTTCAGCCTACTGCTGTTTACATATTACACGGTCTGGGTAATAGTTCTGGTATGTCGCCATTAACCTTAAACTTCACTCCGCTTGTTAATAGTATGAATACGTTTTGTTGGTATACTCATAGCTACCTGTGTTTCGTTTTTAGCCCTTCGTGGATAGCGATCACGTGGTCCACAAATATTTTCTCCCTCGAGAGTACTCTGTCATCCTCCCCGGAGTGGCAGCGCTGGTTTTAATCCTGTGTATAGGTAAGTGTGTCCAGCACGCACACGACACGGTTCGTTCATCTTCTCTTCTCTTAGTTATAACTAGCAAGTTATAACGTAATTTCAGGGTTATGTGGCTTTGATGCAGAGCTTTTAAGCCACAGAAAGAGCTGCAGAGCTGATGAAGGACTTTGTTAGGAGTCCTCTGTGCTGTCTGGTCTGTGTAATCCTGTTGTGACTGTGATGTAACCCCACACCTGTTCTCGTTCGCAGGAACGTTTATTGGCGTGGTGACGTGGAAGAACCGGAAGCCTAAGAAGGTGGATTAAGGGGGTACAGGTGCTGAACCCCTCTCCTGAAGAAGGCGGGATGGGGCGGGAGGGCTGGGAGCAGAAGTCAGCACCTGTGTGAGGACAGCAGATCATGTCTGATAGACCAAAGCACTTTGACCATTCCCGAAGCCACACTGCGCAAAGTCTCACTGCGGTGCAGTGCAAACGGCTTCTCTGTCTGGGGTGATTGACAGCTGCACGGTAGCTGACATCACAAGCTACTCTGTAGAGCTCATGCCAACAGAGGCTTTTACATGCAGGCAACCTTGATGCTGCTAGCAGGCAGTTCACACCTTCAGCTGCTTCATGCACAATACATCTATCTCTGGAGTGCTTTCTTAGGGCTTCTCAAAAAGTGATGTTTTCAAGAAGGCAGACATGGCCTCAGTTCATTGGGGATGACTGAGGCTTGATGAACCCCATAATTGGTGGAGCTTCTGTGTGCTGCCAGTCATTGAGAATGTCAGAGTGCATTATTGAGCTCTGATCTCCATGTAAAAAGCACATCTTTGGGAAACCAGAGTAGTTCCACTGACTTTGTGGGTTCATAAAGCCTCACTCTCCCATCACTACAGTTTAGCATCTGTAGATAATTTTCTAGCAAGATCAAATGGTGGAATACATTGTGTGTCTCCAAGGGCAGGAGTTTGGCATGTTTCCACTCTTAGGAAAATGTGAACTGAGGTACTTTGACTGTAAATTGTAGTGTTTTGATTTCCCCTCAAACTGCTTTTAATTTGGCTGTGATAAAGCAATGTGATATGGCAGCGATTTTGGAGTCATATTGTAAATATTTATTTTTGCAACATTTGCAACACTAAGATTTTGACACATACACTTAGTCTCACATTTGAAAAATTGTAAAAAGGCTGATAGTTTGCAATCTTAATGAATATTGTGAGCAATATTTGAACAAAAACAGTGCTCACTTATAGTTTTATTAAACCTAACTACACAAAAGAAGAAAGGGATATTTTCAAAGCTTTGCTATACGGAAAACTGCATGAACCAGTGCTGCAAATAAATTGCTTAGCATTTTATACATACGGTAATAAAATGTCATTGTTTACAAGGTCTTAATTATTTTTTGTTATTCTGTGTACAAAAGTTCCGATGAGGAAGTCGGAACCCGCCCAGATTGACATGAATAAATAAAAGGTTAAAATATGTGGTAATTGAAAAAAATATAAATTGTTTTACAGTTCTTTCGTGAATGAATTTGTGGGTTCAAGTCCTGAGAGACGTTATAGCCTTGTGATAATGGCTTGGTACCTCGAATGGCTCCAGTGCATCTATGTAAAGTTCCATCATCCTTATCCAGTCTGTCTAACAATGGAATCAATAATGGTAAAACACGCTGTAGAAAAGATGTACTCACTCAATCGGCATACGGTGCAGGGGTTGCAACCAAAGTCTACGTGGAATTTCAAAGCAATCCCAGTAATGTAGCTACATGTTCTATAGAACGCCCCTGGCTGATGCTGTTTGGGTTGTAGTTGGTGTTGCTGGGACAAAACCAACGTTGAGAGAAAGACAAGGTTGAATTCTACTTCGCGCAATTAAAGTTTTGCAGAGTATTTTTTGTCTCGTTACTTTTTTTCAAGTGTTCCCCTTTCTTTTCATAACCTGGTAAAAAAGGCTATGCGTGATTAATGATAGGTTCTGCTCCGTTCTCTCAGTGATGCAGCACTCCTCAGCCGCGTGTATTAACCATCTTTGCCGCAGTCCATTTTTAAAACGTGCTGACTGGGGTTTGGTGTGAGGTATAAAGATTTTTAGTGGGCGATGGGAACCCTCGGTGCGCGCCGGGGATGATGTGCACAAGGAGGCATGGAATATGCAGAGGCGGCTGACGCGCACCCATTCATAGACTACTGTGTCTATTACGAAGACAGTAAAAGAATGTGTTGATTTCACAAACGACAGAGTCTACGGAGCTGAAGTCATAAATGAGCGGCGACAATGAATCAAAACGAGGTATGAGAAAAATAAACTTTATGTGTTTGTCGAAGACCCGTTCCGTATCGTGCCGTAGTTTACCTATTACTTTTTGCGCTCGTGCGTGTGAATGTTGGTTGCCGGCTGATCGGTCAGTCACTCAAACACCGTTACAACGTTATTTACAAAATTAAACTCTACATTCAGTTCTGTAGTGCTGCACCTTTATGTCAGGAAATAATCTATTTGAATAATTTAAAGGCAGTCTGAAATTAAATAGTCCTTTCATTGTCTTTCCCTAAAATACAGTATTAACGCGTGGGCTGTACAGCTGGTGTAGTAATTCATGTCTTTTTTAAAATTACAATGGATGCTTGACTGAATCCCTGATGGGAAATTATGTTATGAAGGTCGCCAAAAAAGTGTTCTAGAATAATTGTCCAAATTTAAATATGCTACTCTGTGATATAATACCATACATTTTTATATGTGGTGTGGGGTGGGGCAGTACCCATTTTTTAATGTCCGGGCGCACTTGTTCACGGGGTCAGTGTTATACACAATGCCACCGTTCAGTTTAGGACAGAGTTTCGTGACAGACAGCTCGCATTCCATGTTCTAACGATGCAGACAGAAAATAGGAGTCTTTATTCGTACCAGCTGAGTCCCATCACGGCGGAATAAGGCGGCCTCAGAGATGATTCTGCTCCATCGAGGATTGGCTGACTCGCTGTTCCCAGGAGTCCTTGCAGTGGTTCTTGAGCGGAGAACTAATTATTGGGAAAGTTGTCATCTTAATTAAATGCTACGTAGCCAGAACTTTTTTGTAATGAATCTGTCCATAGAGATAATTTACAATATGGTTTCTATGGATCTCTGAAAGCCACAGTGTGAGATGGATAGTGTAAGCACAGGTAGTTTGAAGACGATTAATTTTTAGGAAGTTGCAAAGACTGGATAATGTCTTCATTTCGTGTGGAGGCCGCGTGGCATTCACGTTCTTTTTGTCTGATTTATTCAGCCTATGGCAGATTTTCAGCCTACCGCTGAAATTGGGATGGACCACAGTGTGCCAACACAGTAGTGATGGGGATGATATTATTTTGTCCAACGTTTATTTGTTTATTCATTTAAGACATTTTACATAGAAGCATACATTTACCTATTTATATTATGCATATGGTACAACCGATGTTGGACGTAATAATGTGACAGATTCTGCGTAATGTTCATGCTGTTTTTTGTCGACTGGTGGGAAAGCATCAAGGCCAGTCTTTTTTAGCCCCTTGTGTGTGACAGATGAAATTGGCACAGCAACCCATCATAAAATATCACTTTGCATTATTTATCGGTTTTTGCAGCCACTCGTGTGTAAGGCAGGCTGAAGTGCTTAAAATGTACACGTGCTGTGACCCATATTGCCGGTGTATTGCCCATCAAATTTTCATTGCCAAGAATATAACATAACTGAATCTAATATATGTACATAAAATGGTATTAAACAAGGTGTAATAGTACAACAAAATATTAAAAGAAAATGTAGTGGACTATGTGAAATTTGTGTGTGTGTGTTTGTGTATGTTATTGTGTGTATCTATGTATGCGTGTGTGAATGCATGTGTGTTTGTATTAATGTATTAATGTTTGTATACATGTGCATAAATGTTTGAATGCGGGTATGTATTTGTCTGCATATGTGTGTGCTTGCATGCATGTCTGTATGTGTATACATGTGTCTGTGTGTGTGTGCATGTATGTCTGTATAACTATCTGTGTGTGTGCATGTATGCGTGCATGTCACTGTATGTGTGTGGGTCAGATAGAGATGCAGGAGTTCCGACGGCGCTCTCACAGACTGAGACTGTGGGGTGGTTTGAGGCAGCAGTGGAAGCTGCTGGGTCTGTTTGAGATTGACCAACAGCACCAGTTCTACAGCCTCACCTGCGTGATGAAAGAGGGCCTGTCTGCAGCTGTGCAGAACACCATTGACAACCCGCCTCCGGTGAGCAGACCCACACCCACACCATTCATTATTATGCATTGTATAGGCCCCTCCCCTAGCCCCACCCAAACCTCACAAGGCCCTCCTCATTTCTGCAAATGGCTGCAAGCTGCTCCACATTTCACCAGGTGAAGAACAACCTGACATCATTTAATTTCTCTTTAATCAGATTGAATTAGCTCCCGAGTGTGTGCTGCTTATCTCACACTGTGTAACGTAACATGAAGACATGCAAATGGGGAATAGTAAGATAGGCCTGTGTTTCTTGCACAGATATTGAAATGTATAATACTGGGCTCTCTTGGTAGGATTGATGTACATTAGAGGCATAAAGAATATTCAGAATCTCTTGATTTAAAAATGCACAGTGCTTATGAAAAGAGGTCCAGAGGATAAGGTGGAATTATTACTGTTATTATTAACATTTAAATACAAATAATTGCGATAACAATAAATGCTGTTTTCTTATTTGACATCATTATCCTTAGTGGCTCAATGAAATCTCAATGCCGCAAGGAATCAAGGCAATCCTTCAATACACTTACACACTTACCGTATTTTCCACACTACAAGTCCCACAGTGCATCAGGAGGCAGAATGGAGGATAGCCATGCCCTCCTGATACCATCATAGGCACAAGCCACTAACATCCTTGATAGACCCCTGCAGCTCTGCCCTGCCCTGCCCTGCGTCCTCTCTGTGTGTAAAACCACATTATGGCTTTGTCACTGTCTGTTTGTCAGACCAACCCTCACCAAGTCTTTTTTTAAAGAACCAGGAGGTGGAAATATGTCTAAGATGGTGTGACTACTGTTCTGCCATTGTAGTCACATCCTGTCGTGAGCTGACTAGTTACATTTCCTCTTTGACACATATGCAACTCTATGTTTAGATAAATCACTAAACTGTGTTTAATGGTTTAACCCCTAGAAAGGCCAGCAGCCATAGGAGGGGCTTCAGAAAAAGGTCTTAGTCTTCTCTCAAATCTTGTTTTATTTTTTTCACACAGTGCATCAGTGAGAATTTTAGTGCAGGCATTGCCTTGTTCAGAATATTTATGCCCAAATCCAAATTTTCTTTATGTTTTTAAATATTTTAAATATTAAAAGGTAACTGCTTATTATTCATTTTCTAGGATGAACTGTCTGAAGAAGATTTCAAACTGGAAGTTACTCAGATACACAAGGTAGAATTGTTGGTATTGGTTTCCTTGTGCTCTTTTTTTCATTACATTGGTGTGTACGGTAAATATCTCTCTTTTATTGTTTTCTCAAAAAGCTGTTCTTGTGTTTCTGTGTACCTCTACTCTCCTCCCAATTCTGCTCTCTTTCTCACCTCTCCTCCTTTTCCCCCACTGCTGCTCTGTATTCCTTCCTCCCTCTATTTTCCCCCCTTGACACCCCCCCTCCTTTCAGGGGTTCAGGATGCAGACATTTGCAGGGCCAGTGTTTGCCAGTCTGCGCCGTTCTCTGGGTCTGTCAGAGAAGGATTATCAGAGCTCTCTCTCCTGCGATGGCTGCTACCTGCAGTTCATCACCAACTCCAAGAGCAAGGCTGACTTCTTCCTCACGTGAGCACAGAACTCTGGCAGGCCATGCATACAAACACACACACACACGCACACACTGGTACTCTTACAAACACACTCACTCTTACTCACAAACACACTGCACATCTGTCACATGGGTACTCCCACACTTCCACAAAAGGGTGGTGGTGAGTGTTGATTGTTGTTTGTGTAAAAATGTGTCCTTCCTGCTGCTTTATGTGTGGTGCATCAGCCAGCACTGTCACAGGGTGTAATGGTAAAGATTCAGTCTTTGCTTCATGCATTAGGGTCAATCACAAAAGGCCGGAGATCAGACCTCATGGATATGAAGTTGTTATTTGTCATTGGACAGAATACAGCCTCTTATGAACTTTTTTGAGAACCTTGTTGTCCGCTTGTTCATCCAGGAATGATAAGCGTTTTTTTTTCCTGAAGACGCAGAGTGAACGGGAGGTAAAGTTCCTCCTGTCCAACCTGAGAATCTACATAGAGCACTTCGAGCAATACCCACACTCACTGCTCGTCAAGTTCCTGGGTAAGAGACAGAGGTCTCAATGTCACCCCCTACTGTATGCAATGGAAATGCATTGAAAGAAGCACTTGCTACATCCTGTTAACATGGATTATTAGACATTGCAAGACTGAATGAACTTCTTAGCTTGATAATTTAGAGACTGGATGATGGAATGAGGGATATTTGTTTTAAATACAGTTTTACAGAAATCTAACATTTCAGTAAGGTGTTTTTTAATTAAGGAATACTCCTGATCATAGGTTGTGGTTAAAGCCTATAGCATCCCTGAGTACTCATTTTGCTAATTCCATTTTTGTTTTCAGGTGTCCACAGGATCAAAGTTCCCCATCGACGGAAGGTAGTGGATCTTTAACTGTCTCTTCATTTTACATGTGAACACACATCTTTGCTTTTTACTGAGGTTGACCTGATGCACAGGCGTGTCTGTCTTTCAGAAGTACTTCATTGTAATGCAGAGTGTGTTTTACCCTGATGAGCGGATTGATACCAGGTAAGCCATTTCCACAAAGAGCTAGAAGCTGAGATCAAGTAACGAACCTACTAATCACCTAAATAACAAAGTTAGGGGGATTGGAGATGTGTGGCTTAAACGAGTCTTTTCCTGGAGAGTTTACAGTAATATTTTTACATTTGGAATGCCCAATGGTTTTTCCCAGTTTTCTGCCTGATCAAACTTGGACTCTAGTGCTCAACCGTTCCATTGGCTGTTTTTAGGCTCTGTTTTTTTTTTTTTTTTTTTTGCAGGTATGACATCAAGGGCTGTGAGGTGAGCCGCTGGACAGACCCTGCCCCTCAGGGGAGCCAGGTGATAGTGGTGCTGAAGGACATAAACTTTGAGGGCCAGTACATCACACTGGGTAAGACAGGGTCACAGGGCAATGTGCTGGAATGGTGATGATGTGTATGACCTAACTTGTGTGTATATCTGATGAAGAAATGACTTCCTCTTCAGGCACACATGACGTCTTGCTTGTTTCTTATTGTGCAATGAAAACGGAAGTTGAGGTTTTGGTCAAAGTGATCCTTTCCAAAATAACTCTGTTACCTTGAGTCACTTTGAATGAATCATTGATTACTGTTAATATCAAAGGATAGTCATATGGAGCAGATGTGGGGGTCATTCACTATTTTTTACGTTCCCTAGGGGGTCATTTCCAACTACTTCACAGATGAACTCTTGACTATGTTGGTGAAGTCACAACTGCAGGGAAACATTAATAATTACTTTGTAATAATTAATTTTACTAAGATTAATTTTAAAATGAGGATCTTTAACAAAAAATGACAGTTTAGACCTTGTGATCTGCTTGTCAGTCTTATATATACATGTACATTTTGTCATTTAGCAGGCAGTCTTGTCCAGAGTGACTTGCAAAGAGTAAGTCAGAAGTATGTGAAAGACTGTATGTACTGGACAACACTGATCATGTCCAAGTATGCATCAGTCCCATCAGTCATCAATAGTACAGAGATAACTAACATGTACATGCTTCAATTCATGAGTGCAGTGCAAGATACCCTATAGATAGGGCAGCAGTGTGGTGCAGTGGTAAGTAGCAGGGCTTGTAACAGAAATGTTGCTGGTTAGTTTCCCTGCTGGGGCACTGCTGTTACCCCCTTGGGCAAGGTCCTTAATGCAGAATTGCCTCAGTAAATATCCAATTGTGAACATGTATAACATGTAAAAGTGTAACCAATGTAAGTGTACTCTGGATAAGAGCATCTACTAAATGACAATACACAACACTGCAACATACCCTGCAGTGCCTTGGGCTATCATGACTTAACTGTTTTGTTCTTGACTAAAGAAAGGGGTTAAAATTAAAAGCCTCCTGTGGTCTCCTGTGGTAACTAATTCTAGCACCTCCTGTTTTAGTGCCTAACTAGCATCAGTAGTTCATTTACGTGTGATGTGTACCTCATACACTGACAGCCCAGCAGCGCTCCTGGCTGGTTCGCCAAGTGGAGATTGACACGGCCTTCTTGGAGAGGCTCAACGTGCTGGACTACAGCCTGCTGCTGGCCCATCAGCCCTTGCACCTTGACGAGCGCAGTCAGAGCCTCTCATTCGCCACCCTCATCATGCGCACCACCAAGTGTGTATTGCACCCTGGTGAGAATGTATGGAGTAGCAGCTGGAAATAAACAAAACGGATGGGGCTGTATGTTCCTTTTGCAGCAGCAATGGCAGTTTCACAGCTTTGAGGTCACACCTAGCATGCTTCATCAATGGTTCATCTTAGAGAATCTAGAGAAGAGAATAGTGCCTTTGAACTGAGAAGAGTCCCCGGTATCCCTGACAGTGGAATAAGTCTGCATTGCAAACTTAAAAAAATTCTGTCCTTTGTCTTGGGAAATAAGGCTTATAAATAAACACAGACTGGACAGTATTTAAAAAAAATGTGTAAGATGTCTTCACTTGTATTTGCAGGTCCTGGTCTTTCTCCACCTCAAGACGAATGACAGGCAGGCATGTAGCAGCAAGCAAACTACTGTGAATCGAAACTTTGCTTTTTGCTGCTGATAACTTGTAATAATGCATAGGCTGCTAACATTTGGCACAGCTCATCTGCTTATGTCCATGTCATTTGCTTAATGCCACATAACAAAGAGATGGCATCGCTGTTTAACAGGTGTGCTGTGATTGAAATTAGTAGCACAGTCCTCATTGGCTGTAATTCCATTAGAGGTGCTAGAGACAACACTTAAGAACTGATGTTGAAAAAACAGTGCCACACACTCAACAGAAACTGCTGTGCTTTGCTCTCATAGTGTCAGTTTCGAGAGAGATGCTGAAGGGCTAACATGCAAATGAATCAGCTCCAGTCACTGCAAAAGAAATATGGCTGTTTCTGTGTCTTGCATTTAGTGCTTCGTCCACAACTTTTGTCAGGGCCAGGCTGTGTAAATCCTCCACTCTGATTTGCTCACTCCAGTCCCCCATGCTTCCATAGGTCAGTGAACACAGATACTCGCTCCTCCCTCGCGGGGGTCCCCTCTGTTCCAGCGGCAGACCCTGAGGAGGGCGCTGCCTTGCTGGTGCCGGACACAGTTAATGACTACGGGACGGAGCGCCGCCGGGCCACAGGGTCGCCCGGCACACCAGAATCCCCGGACCCCGGGCTGTGGCAGTTCCGGGCCCAGAACCGGCGGCTGCTGCCCTGCTTCAGAAACCCGCTGCATGTGATCGACGGGCCTGAGCAGCGCTACTTCGTGGGCATCATCGACATCCTCACCGTCTACGGCTTCAAGAAGAGGCTGGAGCACCTGTGGAAGAGCCTGCGCCACCCTGGCCGGACCTTCTCCACCGTCAGTCCCCCAGCCTACTCCCGCAGGCTGTGTCAGTGGGTGGAGGCCCACACCAAGTAGACTTGTCTGGCACAAAGGAAAAAACGTGAGCTGGGGACCCAGCGCTAGGTGGGCCAGGGGACAGCCAGACAAGAGAGGACAGCAAAGAGACGGACAAGCAGAGTGTGCTCTCTGCTCACAGATGGTGCACGAGCAAGGTGGCTCCCCAGACCGATAATGGAAGAGCAAAGCTTCATAACAGCTACCACAAGCTGTCAATCACTGACTTGTTGGGACCAATCAAATGACTTTGATATCGATGACTAAACTGATTGTAAACCACTTGTAGCTCCACATGGGGTTCATGAAGCCTCACTCTTCCATTGTTGTATGACATAGCTGTCAATCCTTGATCTGTTTGAACCAACAAAAAGGCTTTGCTCTCCACAGCAAAATAATGGTGTACAAATGGTTCAGATCAATGGGTCACTGATAATGTGATATCTCCCTCCATTTGAGGGTCTGTGAAGTCCTCTTCCCCCACCACTACCCTAAACTGCCCTTGTCCGTTTAGTTCCCTGTCATCGTTCCTCTGGTCAGTCTGCTCCAAAGAGGGCTCCTTGCACAGAATGAAGCCAACAGGACTGCATAGTTTTGAAAGTGGAGTGGCGGAATATTTTTCTGTAACCTGCTCCAGCACTAGTCTAATTTTGCAGTTATGATATTTCGCCACAGAGGATAAACTGTTAATGAGTTTCATATTACAACCACAATACTAAAGAAAACAAACAACATAATATTCTGAATCAGGTGCTAAAGGTCTAGTCTCTGGTGACAGGCTTAGCCTCTTAACCATCGTGCCACACTGCTCAATGTCTCGGGTATTTGCACATGTACTGGACTGTAACACCAGCAATACTATGCTCTGGTGTTACAGTGTGCTAATCTCTGCTGTATCTCTGAGGCTGTGTAACAAAGGAACACACTGAAGATTAATAAGAGCCATAAAACTGGCCACATTGACAAATACAAACCCACAGTGATGCTCTGTGTTATAGCTGACACAACACATTGTCTTAACACTGAGTGATGAATCAAGCAAGTAATGCACTGTTTTTACTCTTACACAATAACCTTGGCACAGATCACCATGACAGTAAGATCTTGTTCACTCTTTCTTTTAATGACTGTAGTCTGAAGCTGCCAGTGCATGTAACTCACACACTCGACCAGGCTGTTTCACACCTGACACTGAACACGTACAGAGACAACAACAACCCATCATTCATATAGTACACTATTTTTAAACCTGATTCTGAAAAAAAAACAAACTCAAAACTCAAAAACTCTGATTTAGCATCATGGAGACTTCTGTGTAATGCCAGGATTTTTTAAAATGTATGTACTGTGAGGGAGATTGGAAAGTCTAGTTGCATGGAGTAGACAAATTCTTAGCTGGTTGATTAGCCTGTAAGTTATTAGCACTTTGTGGCAGGAATTATCATATATACATGTAGTGGAGTCCCATTAGATGTACTTTTTAATGAATGTGTAAATGCTGGCAGAATGATTCAAGCAAAAATACACTTGTGATATAAACAGAAGGATATGGACAAGTTATGTTTTAAAGTAAGATAATTAAAGTCATTTTATTATTATTGTTAATAACAACAGCAACTACAATGATAAGGATAGTGATAATGATAATAATAACAATAATAATAACAATATAACTTACTTTTTGTCCAATGAGTTATTCTTTGTAAAGTTGATTGTAACTTGTTCGCCACTCCCTGTTTCAATGTGAGTTGAACACATGGTGAACACCTGCAGGTGGATGTGGTATGTGCACTATCCAACGTTATGATCCAATGTTATGATGACTACACTGACTACCTTAATAATGACGAATATAATGTCACTAATAAATGTTCTGAAGTTTCTGATTTTGTATTTATGTTGTAGTAAGTAGTTCTTAACATGGACAGTAGAGGGAGCCAATGAACTGTCCAATACTCACTATTGAGAATAGTGTCACAGCACTGTATTTTCCAGTTTGATAAGTGCTTTGTACGGTACACAGCTGTGTGTATCCTTGAGGTGTTGGGGTGGGACTAGGTGTATGCTTCGGATTCGTTGCAGTGCGCTTTTCTTGGGGTCCGACAGAATTAAAGGAAGAGCGTAGTATTAATATAATTACTTACCATTGCACGTAAATTACCATGCAACAGAGTTTATTTTATTTTTCAACTGTTACACAGTAGTTACGTTGTAATTACAGTCTACACTACAGATTCTGTACTAAGGTGGCCATTTTAATATTACCCTAACCCGTTTTTAAAGCGAAAAGAAAACAAAAACGGCAGGTGCTGTCAAATATAGGTTCTCTGGAGTAGTGGAGCTTTTCTTTTTTTTTTTTTTTTTTACTTTAAGACACTAATGGTCATGGGCATTGTAAGCTTGGAAAGTGGTCCTAAGGAAAATTAAATAAATGGAAGATTCTCTGACCTTCTTGAAAGTGATTTTATAAGGTTTAAAACCATTCTTACCATAGGCATACTCATGACAACTCGTAACAACTATTTTCTGTACATTCTACAAGTGAATCACGGTCATATACAGTATGTTATTTAATGTGAGCTAAATGTATCACTAATCGATATACTGTCTGCACTGTTTTTTTTCGAAGCTCAACAACAGCTCTTTATAGACAATATGTTTGGAGAAATACTCCAGTGTAAATGATGTTTCCATTTTACAGCACAACCATGATTTAATTGTGGATTACTCAAATCTCTTGCCACTTGGTAAATGTAACAAATTCGTACCTCCAAGACTAATCGAGATTGCAGCTAACATTTTCTTTCCGAATGAAGTCCATTCTTAAAAACATACACGTATTATTTTTGAACGCGATTTATGGACTGCAATACAAACCGCTCCAACTTGGTAATATTGCTGGATAAAACTAGTATACACCACCATCCATAATGCGTGATTTAACATTTTATTTTCGTTAACCGTTTTAGGTCTTTTTGTGTCGGATAACAGTAGTATTTAAACGATTTAAAATTAAACCGTTTGGTTCGAGGGAGCCCCTTTAAAACTAGGCTGAGCAGCCGATTATCGAGAACTCGGACGACACGGATTAGTGCAGCTCTGCCCACTTGGTTGGCGCTGCTGCGGGAAAGCTTGGAGGCGCAAACAAACCGATGTTACGGGGAATCCTTGGATGCATCTATTGACGCCATGGACTTCAACGTAAAAAAGCTAGCTTCAGATGCAGGAGTCTTCTTCACACGCGCGGTCCAGGTATCTATGATAATGATCTCAGTCCTGACTACAGTGATATTTTTGTGTTGATGTTTTCTCCTAGACTGTGTTGTCTTGTGCATTATTTAAATTGCTGGCCACATCGTGGCCGAGTGATGGATGTGAATTCACGGCCCCTTTCATCTGCTGGTTTCATTCATTCTCTGCGCAAGCTAATTACCAGCTTGGCATAACTAGCCAGCCAACGCACCAGCACATCATCCATTTATTTGTTTGTGGTCACTTTTGAATACTATATCTGTTTTGTTGGGGGGTTTTCCGACAAAGTCGTCAAATGTAAGCGTCTGAGGGATGGCCATCTAAGTCTCGATCTATTATTTATGGCTGTTCTCGATAGCGGATGCGTGTGACTTGGCGACTGTCGCCTAGAGACGCAGCTAGCCGGCCACTCTGGTGCGCTTAGGTTTCTTGGTAGGAAGACGTATGTAATTTTGCTCTCTAGAGTGTGCATGTCTGCTACTCTTGCGGTGTTAGGTCGTGCAAATTCAGTAGCGCAAACATGTTGTCTTTATTAATAAATTCGTTCATAGTTTGAAGCCGTCTGAGAAGAGAGTATTTGAGCAAGTCAGCCACAAACTGACTAGTTAGCGAGCAGGTAGATGGTCATTTGCAAACAAGCTAGGTTTATTAAAAATGAATTACTTTGGTATCACATTTCGGAAACATAACGCAAGCATACCTGAATTGCAAGTATTTTCTCTGTACAGAAATGCAAACTGTTTTGAAATGTATTATGGAGAAGGGGAATACATTGCTTTTAAGAGGGAAATGGGATTTTACGTCACTGAAAATTACCCTTTCTCGTTCTCGCACTGCGATTCGGAATAATGATGCTGCAGGTGCGTGCCAGGCAGAGAGAACACGTAATGTGTAAATAAGCACCAGTGTTCTTTTCATATTACTGTGTGTGTGTGTGAGAGAGAGAGTGAATGAGTGCATGTGTGTGTGCGTATGTATCTGAGCGAGAATGCATTTGTATGTCTTAGTGCGTATGTGTATGTGCGTGCATGCTTGTGTGTCATTCTTTTTAAAGAAATACAATCCACTCAGGGCTTGTCCTTGTGTAGGTACCTGAGTCAAAGATGGGGAATCACATCATCTGATACCAGATCATTTATACCTTCACTTTATATCCACTGACCCCAGTAGCTGTACTCTGAGATGCTCAGGTTTGGGAACTGATCGCTGGACTATGTAAGATGTTAAAACTTTAACTTTAAATGTAGTGAGGGTGCCCTATGGGATGTTGGCCAAGTCAGTAAATTAAAATGATGAAAGTGCTTGTGAAGCATTTTTGTTGTTGCCACTGAGATGAGTTGCTCTTTTCAGTATTATTGCAGGATGGCAGTATAATGGGAGTGTTGCCAGGTGGCATGTTTCCTCTGAGAGTCCATTGGAAGCTGCTGCTACAAAGCCCAGACTAATAATAATGATAGCAGCGGAACCCTGGGATTTGGCCATTAGTCCTTGGAGGACTGTAAATGGGTTCCTGTGAAAGGAGCCAGGAGTAGTCTGTCAGTGTAAAATAAACACTCTGAAAGCAGTGGCGGCAGTCTGGTAGTGTGCAGCTGTCTGTGTTTGTCCCTCTGTTTGATTTTATTAATCCTCTGCTGTTCTCACTCTGCCTAGACCATTCACACTATTCAGTAGCTGATTGTGGACATTGAGGTGTTTCATCCTTTACCCTAGCTGGAGACATTCTCCTCGTTGTCTCTATCAGGCTTTCTCTTGGGAGAGTTCTGATGGTTGCTCTTGAATTGTAGCATTCATCGCAGTACATTTAGCCAGTGTGCTGACTGTGTCCTGAGCTTACCTTCTACACCAGCTGTGGTCCACCACACACAGTCACATCCACTGAAAGTGCTGTCATAGTCCCCTAGGGGAAAGTGGGGGGAATGTGACATACTGGGATTATTGGTGCACCTGTAATTACTTTTTGTCTCCCCTGAATATTTTTTGGAGGGGGGATGTGGGTGTTCAGGATGACCCACTTTAATTCTCCAACCCTCTGGATAGAATACAATAGACTGGATTAGAATTTAATAGCACAGAAGTGGAAATTATGTTGCTATCAGCAGCAGAACAAATGTAAGTAACAGCTTTTGTATCTCCATTCAGTGTATAGTCTCAAGACAAAAAGAACAGGAGATCCCCAGGTATCACATTTTCCTTTTTGGAAGAGGTGAAAAGAGCTGCGCCATGGGAAAGTAAAACAATGATAATATTGGCTCCTGTTGGTGAGAACAGCTAGTGGGGGGTTTCCCTGTGCTTTGAGAACCACGTCCGGCACTGTTGTCATTTGTTCCTCCAGCGGGAAGGGGCGGATTGTACGTCATTGTGGCTCAGAGATCACCAGAGAAAGACCTGGTGAGGGACTTGGAGCAGTGATCTGAACTGCAGGGTATTCCCGGGGGAAGTTGTTTGGAGAATGGGAGAGGCCTGGAATTCCCTGTATCTACATCTGAGACCACACTGCTTCCTGGAAGTCTGCTGTGCTGTAGGGTCACAGAGACTGCCTGTCTGTAATCTTTCAGCCTGGCCGTACTCTGTTAGTGCACGCTGCAGGTTGTGGGTATTAAGGAACCTGGCCCCTTACCAAACATTCATGGCAGCCTGCAGCTTGGCCTGGTTTCTTAACCTGAGTGACAGCGGTAGAGGTGCAGTCACGTAAATGGAAAGCAGAATTAGATGTGAGCAATGCTGAGTGAGACTCCCATGGTGACGACAGCTGCCCATCCAAATAAGTAATGTGATAAATGATGTAGTCCTGTGTAAGAGGAGGACCCCTGGAGTGAGTGGGATATCAGGGAAAGAATTTGAACTGGTGTGCTTTAGCTGTAGTTGTTTTATAGCTGAATTACTGTGCTGTTCTTTGCGTTAACTTGTTGTTAGCAGTTGTTAGCAGTTTTATTAGTAGAGGCCATTACCTAGGTTGGGTCATAGAGCACTCTTAAAGGTTTTCCACAGGGGCACTTCCGAGTGCTGTCATACACAATACAGGCTTATTATTCTACAGTGACACATTTCATATGGTAGGATATTATATAAACAACATGAACAATATACATGATGGCTGTTTGTTTAACGAGTATCTTTCACACACTGCACAGATGGCCTGTCTGCTCTGTGCGTGGGGGGGGCTCTGTGTGGTGGAGAGAAAAGTGGGGTGTAAATAAGAGTTATGATGATGCTGACCGCTGCAGGTAACTGACAGATCAGATGGAAATAGCGATGAAGACCACAGCCACTGTGGCCACAGCAATGCTGTTGTGTGATTTCAGGGATTATTTTAACATGAGTATTCTTGAGTGCGGTCTAGATCTCAGCACAGGTCAAAACCACTCCAGGAACAGGCTTTGTGCCTGTTTAAGTGTCTAATTGCCACAGAAACGGATGTATGCTCTACAGTACCAGTAATCCCCATTAATTAAAACATCTTTATTAAGTCCCTTTGGTTGAGGATCTCTTTATATTGTCTTGCCTGAGCTGGATCATCTTTTTTTCCACTGTGCACTTTTTAAAAGGCTGCCATCACAGTAAATGTCTAGCAGTGTGTCACCAGATTACATGTATTGTATATGTGCGATGCAGACACAGTGTGTGAGTGTATGTATGTATGTGTGCAGGTTACACATGCAGTACATTACATTACATTACATTATTGGCATTTAGCAGGCACCCTTATCCAGAGCCACTTACATAGGTTAAAATTGTTTGGATGTTACCCATTTATACAGTTGGATATTTACTGAGGCAGTTCTGGGTTCAGTACCTTGCCCAAGGGTAAAACAGCAGTGGCCCAGCAGGGAATTGGACCAGTAACCTTTTGGATACATGTCATGCCCCTTACCGCTGTGCTAGACTGCCACCCCTCATGCTTGTTATGGAGTGCAGTGTGAGTGATATGCTGTGTAGGCACAGAAAAGAAAAAGATGAAGTGGTAGAAGCCTGGCAAAGATAAAGTAGTGAAGTAAAAACTCCATGTGTAATGCATTCCCTCAAGATGCTGATATGTTGAAGAAGAAAGTGGCCCTTTTTAGATGTGAATGGTGTGTGTGTGCGTGGGTCAGTATGTGGATGAGTAACAGATTCTCTCTGGTAGGCTGTGACCTCTGAACCTCAGTGTCCTCTCTGCTCTTTAGGTACTGACTGACATGGTTTTTTTCTGAGTGGCACAGTGGAGATATGACATATTATAGCCATTGTTTTTTTGGTTTACTGTTTCTTTGGAACCTGTAAACCAATACTAATGTCAGTTCTTGTTGAGAAGGAGAGAAACAGAGAGTGTTCTGGCTTAAACATATGATTTAAAGGTAGTGGAAAAATCACATAAAATTATAATCAAAAAGGTGGAGGGTCTTAGAAATAAATCTATGTATGTTACCCTTATTCCTGCTACTGAGGATGAAGTGTGTCTTCAGTTCCTCATTCATTGGGGTTCGGCACACCTCACATTACTCTGCTGTGACAAAACTCCCGATGTCTTGAAAGGATGACCAACGGTGGACATAGACGGCAGTGAATACTTACAAAGACAGATTTCCACAGAGCGATCTCTCTCATCCATCGTGGCTAAAGTGAAGTTGTCTCCTTCCTCCAAGTTCACGGAGGAGAAGCTGGGCCAAGCTGAGAAGACGGAGCTGGACGCTCACCTGGAGAACCTGCTCGCTCGGGCCGACTGCACCAAGAACTGGACTGAGAAGATCTTCCGTCAGACAGAGGTTCTGCTGCAGCCCAATCCAAGTAAGGCTAGAGTCTTATGCACTAGGCTATGCTGATCTGTGCTGGGGTGGGGGTGCTTACTGTTCTTCACAAATTTTTCTTAAAGTCTTTTTCTTTTTTTCTTAAAGTTCTTTTTCATCTAAGCTGTACATAAGATCCAGATATTTTCAATGTAGATTCTCTGATCTGGACAGCACCTTATAAATACATAAGCACATCTAAGTCACATGCATATCACATCGCTATAAACCATCAGCAGTTATAGAAAATGACAGACCGCATTTGCACATCTGTTTATCCATTACACAGTGCTGTAATAAAAAGTGCTATCATGAATACTGACATGCTACAACAGATCATCACCAGCTTTTACCTTTAAGCTGTGATTAATTTCTAGTCAAGATGACACTGTTCAGTCCTGATACCAAAGTTGTATACACCAGGGACCCCACAATTGAATTCTGAAGAATTCCACCTTGCCAGTCCCCTGCAATTGCTTCAGATGAACTGCCTGCAGATCTCAACAGCTGCAGATAAAGACTTTAGGTCCTTAATCCATCAATTCGGTTAATGATGGGAAATGGGGTGCTGTCAAAGTGTTCTGTGAATGTGATGAGGGAAGGAACTGAAAGCTCTAATTTCAGCTCATTCTCAAAAACTCACATGAATGTCAGAAGCAGACTCCATTATGATAAAAAAAGGTTGTGACTGACATATGACTGAATAATCATTTCAAATCAAGCATTTGTTCGACTGAGCTTGCAGTTGAGGAAACAGCATGAAATTAGAATTAAACTCAAAATCTGAAAACAATGGGGCTCAACTATACTGCAGCTAAAAAATAGCAAATATTACAAATCCACAGACCTTTGAGCTGTAGTTCTTAATACGTTAAACGGAATTCAAACAAATGGAGGAATGTGTGCTCCACATCTGAACCGTCAAATTTGATCCCAGCAAGCTAGGTGTTGTTTGTGTGCGTGTTGGATTGTGGTCGTTGCACCCTGTTCTTACTGAGAGTAAAGAGCATTAAGGCTTCGGAGAGTAGGGAGCTCTAACCTCTGGCTCTCTGATCCTCCATGCTACAGTTGACCACACCGGTAAGTCCTTCTCTTCCTCATCCCTCCCTCCCCTCCTTAGACCCCTTTGTGGAGCTGTTTTCTCATGTTCGGCTGGTGTGGCTGTGTTATCTGACATCTGACAAGCGAGTGGGGAACAGGGAGTTGATTTAGGGGGGAGGACTGCTCACCATTAAACCTGGTCTATGAGACTTATCCCGAGTCGCCCGTTCCTTATTGCACTGCACAGGGTGAACTGTTCTACCTTTTCCTGGTAAATGCTTTAGAGAGGAAGGGGGAAGAAGTTAAAAGGCACCTTGGGACAGTTTTTACAGATGAGTACAGGGAACTGCACTGTCAAGAAAGACTCTGAAATCTACCTCTGATGTTGAACGCTCCCTTGGGCCTGAGAGAGGAGCTTCAGTGGTGTGGCATAGTGGTGGGTGGGCAGCCGGGGGTTGTAATTGAAAGGTTGTGGGTTCAAATCTGAAGTGGGGCATTGCTTAAGTACCCTTGAGAAAGCTGTGTAATGTGATCTGCTTCAGTAAGCACCCAGCTACATGGAGGAAAGTGTCAGATATAAACTATATGAACTGCCTATCAAATGGTACCTGTAAAGCTAATCATAGGAATAATGATGTTAAGGCTAAATTGACCTGGCTTGTGTTAATCTCTGGGAATTGCACAGTAGCTGTGTCACATGCTCTCTCAGACCAATGGGACATTTGGGATTTGCAGAATGCCAAATTGGGGATGGAATTGGGGATGGGAAGGGGTGAAGGGGTGGAAGAGGTGGCAGATGTGTTCCGAGACAGCCACGTACCAGCTAACACCTGCTCTGCTGTAGTCATCACAACCGCTTGATAGCCTATTCTGCCAGTAGTGGGTTATCAAAGATTGAGACTACCCCTCCCCTCCCCTCAACCCAGATCGACCTCTGACTTCATTATCAGTTCTGTCATCACCCAGGGCTTTGACTTGCTTATGTATGTGTTGAGGTCATTGAGAGCTTTACTGTCCCATGCTGTGACATCATCATTCCATGCTTTATGGTGTCCATCTGTGACAACATCATTTAGGGCCTTTTTATGTATCTTCTTTGTTTGTTCGCTTTTGAAATTAGACACATCTCTCAATGGGGAGGGGTTTGTTCTTGTTTGTTTGTTTGCTCTATGGAGAAATTGGAGAGAAAGCCAAACACTGCCTAATAGGTTTTGCCTGTTTGCAGTGTGGTGTTTCAGCGCCCTGTGATATGGTTGGCCGTTGCCATGACTCCTCCTCCCCTGTCCTCTGAGTGTCAGAAATTGCTCTGGCGAGGGATTCATGGTGTTCCCAGCCTCCCGTGTCCTGTTCTGTCTCTGAGCGGGCAGTGAGTGTGTGGTCTGCACTGAGCCCTGGTGGTGAGCGTCACAGTGCCCCCTGCAGGCTGGCTTTTGTTCATTTGTGACTCCCAGTCGACCGTGGAAGTTTCCCCAAGGCCTTTGTTCTGAACAACGTCACAGAGCCTAGAGCTTATCATTTACCGACCTCTATGGCTGAGACTTTGTGTGTGTGTGTGTGTGTGTGTATGTGTATGGGTATGTTTGTGTGTGTGTGATCGTGTGTGAGTGTGTGTGTGTGAGTGGGTGTGTGTGTGAATGAGAGTGTGTGTGTGAGTATGTTTGTGTGTGAATGAGTGTGTGTGACTCAGTGAGTGTTTCAGTGTCATGATTAGCAAAGCCAACTAGGCCCATAGCATATTGGCAGTCGATCAAATATGTGGCTCACACAAAGGCAAAACACTTCATTCCACCTGAATCTTTGATTTGACAGTTTTGTCCTTCTCTCTTGCAATAAAATGCAATTTAAATTCAGGTTTGAATTTAATTTCTTTAATGTAAACTGTTTTTCTCACTCTCGCCAGAGCATGTTCGGCAGTAGCGGATAGTGTGCAATCCACATGCTGCATTTAAGCTACTAGAAAAAGAACTGATTGCTTATTCAACTATTTCCTGTAGGCTACAGTACATTGATCCAAACTTCATTCATTTGCATATGAGTACAAGCAGTAAACGAGAAGCACTCAGTCTCAACATCAGAATTTCTGTGCATTTTGGGACTGAAATTTGTCATGCACGTTTGAAATGCTGCTCTACAATGTGGCTCTAATTTGCTGTTTTGATGGTTAAAGAGAATAAAACCCCAATTCACCTCAGCTGTCAGGGTTGGGGTTTTGAATCAGCCATTAATGTTTAAAAGTGAAAAAGGCAAGTCTTAGTGGTAACCACTGAAAACATCTGGGACAGAACAGTACAAATCCATATAAAAAGCTTTGTCTATAAGAATCATCAACCATCAAGCCATCACTAGACAAATGTGACTCTGGAGGGTCATTCGTTCATGAATGGAGGGGACTCTACCCTCTTTCATATGCCTTGTTGCCCGTCACAGACCTGTGCAGAGAGTCACGTGTTTCGCTACGGCCCTAAAATCCGATGCTCTCTCCCTCTCTGACGTGCCCCGTCTGCCCAGGTGCCCGGATCGAGGAGTTCTTCTATGAGAAGTTGGACAGGAAGGTCCCGTTAAGGACCACCAACAGCGAGCTGCTGGGTCAGTACATGCTGGATGCGGCCAAGGACTTTGGAGCAGGGACTCCCTATGGTGAGTGAGAATGGCGCCGCGAGAGTTCTGGTTCTGGGAACAGGGGGTGGTGAGCAGATGTGTTCTGGAGTTGTCAGCATGTGGTTGGGGGGGCATGTGGGAGGGCCTTGTGAGCAAACCATGATGGCGGTTTGTCCTTACGTTTCAGTGAATGATTTTCACATGAGAAGAAAATAAGGGTATTTTTTCCCTTTTGATCTCGGAGCAGGGGTTTCACAAATGCAGTAAGTGAAGTGTATGTTGATATGATGGAACCGAGAAATTCCCCTACGAACCACACCCCATGGGCTCTTTGTGGGAAGATTGTTAAAACTGTGTAGAAACTGTGCAGAACATGTTCTGAAATCCCAATTTACCACACTGATCAGTTCCTTCACTTAGCACCTTCAGTTATTCCTAGAGTCATTTTCGTCTTAATCCCTGTGATTTTCCCTGGATTTCCTAAACACGGATGCACCCTTACCTTATATCTACGGAGTGGTGCCTGCTGGGAAGTTGTGGAATATGTTGGTGTCACGTGCATTGAGGGAAGGGAGAACAGTGCTTGTCTCACTCACCCTTTTGCAGCCTTGCTGCCAAGTCCAGACTGCAGCACCAAGGAACCAAAGAGCCTCCTAATAATTTTGGTCAGATTATAGCGGGAGCTGAAAGAAACCCAAGCTTTTGCCTTAACATGCTAACATCTCTGATACATACATATAAAGTATTTAGTGCTAGTATAAATACTTAACATGAGTAAAGCCACTCTCTCCAGTTCATTTCAGTGGCTCTACGTGCGTCTCTTGGCTGCTGGGCAGGGGCCACTCATGACGTACACCAAATTTTCCAGGATCCTCAGCAGATTCTCAGCAGGATCCAGACTCTAGCGTGGAGCTAAACAGCATATTTCCTCTCCACCCCTCCTTACCCAGCTCTTCCAGTATTTCTGTGACATATTTGTGTGTCATTACTGTATGGACTGTGCTGTTAATTTCTTTCTTCCTGTTGGCCTTCTCTTGAATTTCCTGTTGTCTGTGTGCATGCATGTGCCTGTGTGTGTGTGTGTGTGTGTGTGTGTGTGTGTGTGTGTGTGTGTGTGTGTGTGTGTGTGTTTGTGCTACAGGCAGTACTCTGATCAAGGTGGGTGAGAGTCAAAGGAGGCTTGGGGGAGCGGAGCGGGAGTTTATGCAGTCCTCCGCCATCAGCTTCCTCACACCACTGCGCAACTTCCTGGAGGGAGACTGGAGGACCATCTCTGTGAGTCAGGGGTCAAAGGTCAGGGGTCAGGGAGGGGCTGAGAGTTAGAACTCTGCATTCCAATGTCTGCATCCTCCATGCTCTGTAGTCTGATAGTACTGAACATCGATAAACATATATAAACAAAACGAACAAAGTAAATGGTTTTGTTTCTCCTTGTGCAGAAAGAGAGACGTCTCCTGGAGAACCGGCGTTTGGACCTGGATGTGTGTAAGGCTCGTTTAAAGAAGGCCAAGGCGGCCGAGGCCAAAGCTGCGGTGAGCCTCCTGTGTCTCCTCCTCTTCCTCTGTCTCATTGTTGGGCTTGTTTGGAACCCTGTGATAGAACCTTCCCATGAGCATATAACACCTTGAGGATGATGATTCTGTATTTAAATTAAGTTAGGTCATTCCTTTCAGATACCCAGAATCCACATAACTCATGGGCCTCAAAAACAGCTAAATCTGAAGATGATTTCTCAACATTGTGCAAGTCTCTTCCCTGCTGGGCTATTACTAATATAGTTAGGCAGCACTGGGAGGCAGTCCCAGTGTGCATTTAAGACTTTTGTGAAACAATTTATGGTTTCCTCATCTGGTTGGATAAAACAGTTTTTAAAATGTCGTTGGTGTCTTCTTGATTCTTTCATTTTTTGTCATTTTCCCTGTAATTCCAGTAATTATGAGATATTTGTTTGTTTGTAATGAAGCTGTTTGACCCCGGTTTTAAATGGGTTTAGATGGGGTTCAATGGCATTTTATCGAGGTGGCCATTATGAGAGGTTGTCTGTAACAGAAGACTGATGGAAGCCAACTAGAATAAAAGACAAGACAAGACAAGACATTTCAACACAGGGCTTTTGACTGCTCTTCAGAAGCTGTGTTTACTCTGGCAGTTTTCATTCCCAAACTTTGGGTTTAGTCCTTCATGGCATTCTCAGTTGCTGCTGGCTTGGTACTAACATGTCTCTCTGTTGTCATTTGTGCAGTGTGAAGGAGATGTGAGTATTGATCTGTGCCTTATCTTGTTGTGACCCTTGTTTAATTAATTTTTTTCTTACATGTTTTCTTCCTTTTGATTTGATTTTGGTGATCTAGGCAGTCTCCTTGCCTTCTGCCTAGTGTCAAAACCTATTTCTGGCATTGCTTAAACCTGAAGTCAAACCACTCTGGTTTCCAAGTGAATCTTTCAGTTTGTATGACAGTATGAATCATTTAGTTGGAAATTAGATGGTTTGGGGTGTGCACATTTTCTTAGGAATGGAACAGCATGTGCTATGGAGCAGAACTCCAGGGTACCATGTCAGGAACATTTATTTTTTGGAATGGATGAATGCCAGTTCCATGGAAACAGTAGAATGACCCTGGTTCCCCTCAGACTGTTATGATGGAGGAAAATATTCTGATGCCAATAGGATACGGTTTACTACCAGACAAGAATAATTCTTTGTACCTGTACTGCGTTCGTGTCAGGTGACTGAAGTTCTGTTTGCTACGAGCCGTTTTCAGCTTGTCTCAGAAAGCCTGGGTAAGCTGTGTCAGTCAGAAACAGTCACGGATACAGCAGATAATGAGGCATTGAGGCCTGCCTTTCAAAGAACCACAGATCCTAGATTCAGAAAGGAAATAATTGCTCCATTATACTGTGCCTCAGTTCCATTACTGATCCTTGGATAAGAATGAAATTGGCATTTGATAGTAATGACTGTGATTTCTCGCTTTATTTTTCAGTTGCCTCTCATCTGTATTCAAAGGTTAGATTGGATTCTGTCTGTTACTGTAGTCCAGTGCACAGCTAACTGAACCAAGCTGAGGCCAGTTCCACAATATTTTTGTAACTTATTAAATTAAAATGTTTTTATATATATTTTTTAAGTTTTTATTTTAAGTTTTGCTTTCATATTTTTCTCTCTTGGCATATATATAATTTTTTTAATAAGCTCTTTAAAAAGAATTTCCTCACCTTGCTACTGGTTGGGAGTGGCAGACGTGTTTGTTAAGAGATACCCATGTATGGGGAAAAACCCCAAATGAAACAGTGGCATAGAGAAAGAGACACAAGAGATATGGTCCATGTTTACTTGATCACTAACACCACCAACACTATAAGGGGAATTAACAGACCCCCAGCATAGGCGCCCACCCCCCCCGGGCTAGCCCACTCATTGTCATCAGTCAGAGTACAGAGTGCTCTATTATAGCTAGTGAAGGCTGGTGGTGCCATTCATCACAGCTCACGGTGATTAGCTGGAGCCAAGAAAAATGGCGTGTCTTCTACTTTGTTTATTCTCCTTATCTTGTGCCTATGTGCACACTTCTTTCTTGAGAAGGTCAATTGAATAGTGCATACAATTTTCTAGTGTAGAGCAGTTTGAGATTAATTTACCCCATGTGGCCAACTGTATGGCCTTTTAGTAATAAATAGATTAATTCCAGTCAACCAGGGGGAGTTTTAGGGGGAACTTGATAGACTTTTCCCTCACTGACACAAAGATCCTGTTTTTGGGTATCATGCTGTGCAGGTTCATTGATCTCAAGAGTATGTGGATTAGCTTGATATAGTGGGTGGCAGAAAATGAGAGTAAACATCCAGATGATTTCTGAACCTGTGGAATATCTGCGAATCTGCACAGCATGACACCCTTAAGAATGGCTGCACCATTCCACCCTGCCTGCACTGTGGCCATAGTTTGAGAGGTCACCGTGCTTTCAGAAGCCTCCAGCAGGTTTGTCTCTCTGTGGAACACAGCTGTGTGTTTGGCTGTACTGCTGTGTGTATTCTTCTCTCTGTTGAAGTGGTGTATGTTCTTTTTCTGCATGACTCTTTGTAATCCTTTGCTCCCACTCCACCTGTAGGCCGCGCCTGATTTTCAAGAGACTAGGCCCCGAAATTATGTTCTGTCTGCCAGTGCATCTGCGGTAAGGAGTACACAGACACACACAAACACACACACAAACGCACACACACACACACACACGCACACACACGCACACACACAGAGATTATAGATTGGATAGATTATAGATAGGTAAAGATTATATACATATGGTCAAATTGTATACATACACTGCTGAATCATATATCGCGTAATTGTTTTAATACATGTACAATAGTCATGCTGTATTTTTATATATACCCCATGAGGGCAAGTGATTGTGCATTTATGTGACATTCTTCAGTGAAATTTTCCAGTATATGAAAAGTGATCTGCCTCTGTAATTTGGGATATTCAAATCCATTGGGGCTCAAATCCATTCACATGTGTAAACCCTTGCAAGGTATAGCAGTGAACACAGAATAGTACATACTGTACACCCACCAAAGTGACAGCCACAAACAACCAAACTCTCCAAATTCCCCACCATGTTACATCATCCCATAAGATCATCCCTTGTGCCTTCCAAATCCCTGCATTGTCACTGTTGTGTCAGAGTGCCACAGTGTGGTTTCAACATTTTGAATGAGCTAGGGAGAGTTGGGTGTGAGCGGGGAAGGGGGCAGAGAGGGGAGATGCAGTCAAACCCAAGTCCAGTCACATCCACCCTTTCTGGGACTCTCCGGAGTCATCTACAATATACCCCCTACCCCCACCAACCTCCTCACTCCCCAACTTGCCCTATTCATATAGCTCACCGGGTTTGGAGATTTTGGAGATTCAGCCATGGGGGACCAAGCCAAGAGAACGGGGGTATGATAATGAGTCCAGAGATGTGAAATTTTAAAAGCCCCTTGGAAACCTCATGCAGTCAATGATGTATTCATTCGTTTAGAAGTTGATAAATACACACCTGCCCTGTCCTGGATCCAAATTCCCCAAGAGCACCTCAGTTCTCTAGCTTGCTCCGTACGCAGGCTGTAGAAGTGTTGAAAATGACACAACTGAAAAGAAGTCATGACATCCCAAGGGGGGCACTGCAGGGTTTTTACTGAAGTGCCCTCTAGAGGTCATGACAATTGCATATCCTTTTTCCACTTTATTTACAGCTGACTTACTTGCTCAGCAGAAGCCTTTATCTGGGACAACTGCACAGCGTACATTTCCATTAAATACTATCCATCTATACAGTTGGAACAATGGGATTTAGGCAATTTACGCAAGGCTGCAGCATATGTCAAATATGTTACTGCAAATTTGAACAAGAAACCTTGTGGTTACTTGCTGAATTTCCTTCTGTACTATATGGCACTGGTACTTAGCAGCTGATCTTGGATCAGAATCAAGCCAATAAGTAAATATTGTAGGTGTAATTTGATCAAATTTGGGCAGAAAGTATGTGGAGCACAAAGAGCAAATTGTACCGCCATTTTATTGTGAATGGGAGTTTAACTGAGCATGATGACCTCTCTCTCTCTCTCTCTCACTCTGATATGATTCTAGAGGTGAAGCTGTTTTCATGTGGCCTTATCACTGCTTAGAAGCCAACTGGTGATATCTCAAGCCACCACCTGTGTTCTTATTTACATTCTCAGTTAAAAAGGAAGGATGCCATTTTTCTTATGAATAACGGGGAAGGGTATGCAATATCATGGTTTTTTTGTTTTGCTTTGCATTTTTTCCACTGTTGTCTATTTTTCTTAAAGCCTTAAAGTCATAAAGATCCAAGATTTCTTGGAGGTGTTTTTTGCATCATTGTGTTTTGACCCAATGGAGTTTTTCTTTTAGTCAGGGCAAAGATAACCTCTGAAGTAGACTTCAGGATATTCAAAGGAATTCTTTAGCTGTATGCACTCTTTGGCTGTGTTGTGTTGTGGTGTGCTGTGTCGAAATTATGTGTTGGTGTCAGTGGTTGTGTTGAGCCAATTGTCTTGCAGTTCTGTTGTCTGTGAACTTTTTTATAAAGTCTATCCTGATTTTCACATAAATCAGGTATAGTCAATTAGGCATCACCAAAGCAATACTTTGTGGAACAATCACAGCGTAGTAGATCTTCAGAAGAATCAAATGTTTGAAAACTGAAATCCCCCTACATTTTTTTAAGGTATGATGGGACAGAATTCATGTCCTTGTCTTCCTCAGCTGCATAATAAGTTCTCATTCACTGCCATTTGGTGTATTACAGACATGGTGCAGTTAAACATGCACTTGCACTGCAACATTTTTTAAAGATTTCCTTTTCAGTTGTTTATCAGGAAACATATTGGGCTGATTGACCAGTGTTATTGTTTCCAGGACTCAACAGCTCTGTTCTCCCCAGCAATGTTCTCTCTGTGTTTCTGTGCTTGGCTCTTTTTCTGTTCAAAGTCAATGCAGAACTCTCGAATTCTGGGCCTGATTATGGCGATAGCCACTTACCCTCGGGGCAGGTCAGAGGGTGCTGCTGCAGGTCAAGAAGAGTCACCTCAATTAGGTTGTAAGTGATGCTCCGCTGAGCAATGCCCCTGTCTTCACTGGGCCCTAGTGGTGTTCCAGTGCCCCGCTTGCCATGCTGTCGGATTCTCTACTCTGTTTGGGGCAGAATCTTGTGACCTAGTCAGATTTTGTGTCATGTCTGAGGCTTCTTCTCACAGCACGGCCCCTAAATTTACCCTTTGATGCAAGCAGCGATGCACTTTCTCTCAGTTGTCTTTCTCTGCTTTAAGATAAGCAAAAAGCCAAAAAGAGAAAGGGCTGGTGTTAAGGGTAATGCAGAACAAGAGCATCAGTATTCTCTTCTTCCTCTGTCGTGGACACTGTACATTTTCAGTAGTGTCCATACTGTAGCCTCTCTCTGATACACAGCTTCCTCTTCTTATGGCTCTCTTCATTTCTGTGCAGCCTATTATCATTTGGAACAGGCTGCAACCAGCACAGCGGATCCATATGGAGCCATATGCTAAGTCAAGTCGGACCAAAACTCTGAGATTAACCATTTCAGCGGTTCACCCTGTTGTCAGTATTCAGACAGATTCTTGTCTGCCTGTTGCTACAATAACCAGTCTCTCCCATCTCCAGCCCTGAGGATTCTGGGATGGGGGTCCAAGCTAAACAGACATCTTTATTCTTGCCCAGTGGGTTCAAAAACAGCCTGTTTCAGAGCCAACGATAGAGGCAGCAAAGCTGTAGTATTGGCTGTAATGTTTTGACGGTGGATAGTTGACGCACATTAGTCCCCCCATGCTTAAATAGGCACTGGCCAGGGAATGGAGAGGTTCCCTGCCCTGTATCCATTGTGTGTGTGACTGATGGTCTTGAGAATGTAGCTCTCACTTCCTCTCTTGTTGGCATGCTGCTTCCACAGCTCTGGAGTGAGGAGGTGGACAAAGTAAGTATCCTGGAAACAACTTCTTTAAAATTACACCCTTTCTCAGTGGAGTTACTCTTATGCGTCTGCATAGTGTTTGGTTGGATTGGCAAGAAATATTGACATTTTTTTGCTCATACTTTTTTATTATTGTTTGAAACGGCAGTAATGCTTTAGAAAAAGGCTTGACAAATGGATGATGTGACAGTTACAGCATCAGATTTCTGTTTTACACCATTTTGCTTATTTTCTTATATTCTTATTGCTCTGCTTACAGGAATGTCATATAGTATATAATGAGCACTGGACTGGACTGACTTAAAGAAGTCATTTAACTGGAGACAAAATCTTCAGTCACAGTTCTTTACCAGAAGCCTCTCTGAGCCAACATGAAGTGTGTTGTCCGATCTGATGTCTCATTTTGGGTTTGGCCTCCCAAATTCTAGAGGGCCAGAAAGGGGAAGGGGGGTCAGGGCTAATGTGTAAATGTGGGCACTCTTTCTTGGACTCTCTTCTATACTAAGTATACTTCTATACTCTTCTAAGTATCTCTGTATGTCTGTCTCTGCGCATCTCTGCGTCTGTTTGTGCGGATTTGTCCCAGTGTAGGCGTGCTCACGGCACTGCTTGGCAATAAGGCCTCTGTGTCCCTCTGTAGGTGTACACTTGGTCATAAGGCCACTGTGTCTCTTTCTTGTCCCCCAGGCTGAGCACGAGCTACGCGTGGCGCAGACGGAGTTCGACCGCCAGGCCGAGGTGACACGACTGCTGCTGGAGGGCATTAGCAGCACTCACGTGAGTCGCAAGTGAAAAGCGCACAGTAGGCCGTACATACACAAATATACTATACACATGGGAATGCACGGCATGTTACATATACACTCTACATACATGTATATGCTGTATATATATCCTGTATATCCAGCTACATGTACATTGTACATCCGTGCACATTCTATACGTATGCAATACTCTACATACATGTACTATACTACTATACTATACTATACTATATGTATCCTGTATTCATGTTGTGTAAGGTTAGGAGTGTTGTGTTTGGGAATGTTCCTGCAGGCAAGGAGTGTTGCATTTAGGATTTTTCTGGAAGGGTAAGAGTTCTTTTCTATGGGAGTGTCTCTGGGACTGCTGTGTTTAAGAATCGTTTGGAAGGGTGGGACTGTTCTAATTGTCTCACCTGTGTCTGTCCCGACAGGTCCACCACCTGCGTTGCCTGCATGAGTTTGTGGAGGCGCAGGCCACCTACTACGCCCAGTGCCACCAGTACATGCAGGAGCTGCAGAAAGAGCTGAGCAGGTGAGGGGAATTTAACACTGCCACGTGCGACCTGGAGAAGGACAAATCGGCTGATCGAGCTGTGAAATTCGTCTTCACGTTGATGGTTATCAGAGATCGCTTCACAGAATGCATCTCAGCAAATCAGTGCATTTCAGCAGTGACGGCATGAAATAGACTAGGAAGAGAGGGGCACAGATATAAAGAAAATCACCTGGAAAAGAAATATTAACAACAGTGATACACTGTACTTAAGTTATGCTTGTTCTTAAACAGAGGTGTCCTGCTGTGAAATCTTACTGTGGATAATTTTATGTAACATAGATGAGACCTATGGCTGAGCGCAAGAAAACACACAATTCCCTTTGTGTGAATTGGTTGTGAGGAAAAAAGGGGGATATTTCCCCTTGTTGCCATAATGACAACCAAAACTAAAATTTGAGTGGAAATTCACTTTGCCTTTTTGTGGATTATAGCCAGGCATTAAGTTAATTGAAAATTAATGTAACAAACAATCACAGCATTATTAGATATTAATAGTCCTACTGGTATGGGACATCTTGTTCAATGTAGTTCTCGTATTCCCTGTGTGAGGTATCTGTATAGAATAATTGAAGCACAATGGATGCAGGGGGAAGATGCTGGGATATACCCAGATATGTTCTCACCGTGTCAAATGTGGCTCTTACTCTGTGTCTTCTTCTTCTCCCTGTGCTCTCAGTTCTAATGGGGATGTGTAAGTAGAGCTTTGTCCTGTCAGAATGGGAGAAACAGAAGTGGCAATGCCCTGCTGCACACCATTGCACATAATTAACAATCACTGTGTGTGGAATGCAGTGAGGGGCTTCAGGGCAGTGGCATGTAGATCCAAGTCTGAGGTTCAGTAGCCTTTGTGTCTGTGTGTGTCTGTGAATGTGTGTGCATACTCTGCATATGTTTGTTTGTCTCTGGGTGTGTGCATCTTCATGTGTATGTCTGCATGTGTATACTCGTCTCCATGCGTATGGCATGTCTGCGTGCACGTGTCTGTGTGCACGTGTCTGTGTGCACGTCTGCGTGTGTGTCTCCCTCATATTTAGCATGTGCATATGTCTATATGCATATATGTGTGTGTGTCTTCCTGCAGTGTCTCTGTATTTTATCTGTCACTCTCTCTGCAGGTTCCCCAACACCTTCGCTGTGAACCCCCCCAGTTTGTCAGCTTTTTCTAGCACCTCCCCATCCACCTCTGCTGCCCCTGCCCCGCCCATGCTGTCCCCTGTCAGAGGGGCGTCGGCCAACACGCTGCAGGCCGACACCCTGAGGATTGAAGAGGTGCACCCCCCTGCCGCAGGTACACGCAAGGCTAAGGTGCTGTACGACTACGATGCTGCAGATACCAGCGAGCTCTCTCTGCTGGCCGACGAGGTGAGAGCCCCTGAGCACACACACCCCCACACCCACACGCGAGGCGCGACACACACACTCCCATCAGACCTCACCCTACACCCAGCACAGGACACACTGCACCAAACGCACAGTGCTGAGGACACCAGTGAGCTCTGTCTACTGGCAGACATCATTGTGACAGGTTCATGGGCAGGGAGGAAAATGCTGTTGCACCCTTTAGCGGGCAGTCTGTATCACCAGAGCTCCCTCTTGTGGCCAAAGAACAGCATTGTCTCTTTCTGAAAAAGACCTTAACAAGTGATTGCCTTTGACCTGTCAGTCACTGTCACTCATGTAGTTTGTGTAGGTTGAGGTTTATGGCTGGTCTGTTTTTGTTTCACTTTGTCAATGAGCGTGTAAATGTGCACAGTATTAGGATAAATACAGGTTGGTGAAAGAATATAAATACTCAGACAACAGAGGCAGCATTCTGAAACTTGAGGTTTATATATAAGTTCATATGTCATGTGGGTTTATATTTTATATATATATATAATGTTATTATATGCCGTGTATTGATTTGGAAAAGGGTGCTGATTTTTGTTCATGTTTGTGTTCCAGCTCATCACAGTCTACACTGTGCCAGGGATGGACCCTGATTGGCTGGTAGGGGAGAAGGGCAACCAGAAAGGAAAGGTGCCTGTCACCTACCTGGAGCTACTGAGCTAAGGAAGACAGATGGGCAGATGGACCGACGGAAAAAACCTTGGACAGACTTATGGACCGACACCCACACGCACACATTCACACACACGCAGATGCCATGTACATTTACATTCCCAAAGTCATACTTAATACACATGCAGGACCTGTGAGAAGTAAATGATAAAAAATTGGAAATCTGTATAGACCGTTGAAAACAGGGAACACTAAAAATGAAACTAGGAGCTGCTTGCTGTTGCTGTTGTGCTCTGTGTGAACTTAGTAGATTGAGTCACAAAGGGTTGTGGTTTCTGAGTAGCTTCTCTTGTGTCTCAGGAATATTTGAGACCGCAAGAATGTCTCTGTTATGCTGGCTTTGATTCAGTGCATTCCCATGGGGTCAGGGAACTGTCATTCTTCAAAGTTTTGATGCGACTTATTGCCTGATATGAAACCCTAGAAAAGATGATATCCTTGCTTTCCTCAAAGAAGACGTTCAGTAAGTGCAATCACGCACATTCATAAAACGCCTACACACAGGGGTTAAAGTGGGCTGGAACGATCCAGAACAGCGTTCCGGCACCTTCGATTAATAAGTAAATGAATCCGATTTGCAGTTTCATACATAATAATGGCAAGCGAATTCATTTGTCGTGTGCTGCAGCCTGGTGCTCCTTCCAGCTGATGCCATTGAGATACTCACTCAACAAATCAGAAAGTAATGTCACCCCCACGGCCCCGCCCCCACACTCAACACATATCCTTTTTCTGTTCTCATCCCTTCCCTACACAGTGGGAACACTGACACTTCGGCTAGCTTAGCTAGAGTGACGTTAGGTCCCGCTCAGAAGCGGAGCTCACATGGGGGTCATTTTTCCCCACTGCACCGGATCTTAGGGTTCCCCCACCTGCCAAATCCCACTTTAACCCCTGCCTACACACAGATGGCTAGTAAGGTCCACAAACCCTGCCACCATAGTACTAAATTCCGAACTACTCCCCTCAGGTGTAATTTGCTGACTGCATCACCAAAGGCTACTCCATTTTTTCCTCTCTGCTTTCAATGGCTGACATCTGCCTTGCGGGGATGCAGTTGCATGGCCAGTGGTGAGTCCAGCAAGTACAAACCCATGCTGGGTTTGTTTGGGTCATAAATAACCATGTTAACTCAAAAAATGATCTTACAGCTGTGTTTAAATGCTTGGTTTCAGCTGAGGAAAGTTGTGAGAATCAGTAATTACATCTGTAAAATGAAATGTAAATTTCAATCCTTATGGATGCAATGTTTTATTTAAGATTGGTGTGTGTATATACATACAGTATAAGTGTATATAAATATATAACACGTATGTATATTTTGTAGCTAATTTATTTTGGTGTGTCTCCACACATTTTGCTGGTCCTTTCAGATCACCACTGAATTACTCATACATACACTGAAATATTCCCTCTGTTTTTGTTGATGTTGTGGTTAGCACTGTTTATTTCCATCCTTTTGGGTTGGCATGGCAGTTTACATGTAGCACAAGAGGTTTTTTGACATAATCTAGGATAATGGCCACCCAAGGCAGATGCAATAGGTTCTGAAATTGTTGTGAAATTGTCAGAGATGTGTGTCTTATTTTCATTCCAAGTTACCACTATTTTTTTGTGTTATCTTGTATATTTTTTATGGGTCAGTTACTAGATGGTTAATTTCCACACCTTTTGATCCTCCCTTTGGGAGAGACTCCCTTGAAAATGTGCTGTCTTGTCGGACATCTTTCATTTAATGTCTTCATATAAGCCTTACCTGCTTCCACCACCTTGAAAGTTCCTTCTGTCCCCACCTCCTGATGTGGGCTTGTGCGGTGTCTAACCGAAAGAACTGTGGGGTAACCCTTCGCTTGGAAGTCTGCAAAGTTGCTGACCCTATTGAAGGGGCATATTAAGGTGTACCCACGTAAAATGGAGTCCCAAGGGGTGGGAGTGCAGTTGGGAGCTGTTTGTGATAGTTCCCTTTTTCTTCTCCTACCTCCTCCTCTCGACCTGCCCACTTATTCCCCTACTCCTCCTCATGTCATTTCTTTCTCTTTATGAGTATTTATTGCCTGCTTCTTACATGTAGAGTGAATGGATGAAACTTGAACATAATAAAGCATAGTGTAATTGGGGCATGACTGTGTTTGATGTTTTTTTTTTCAGATGACTTTTTCCAGTGTAGTGTTATCAGGGGGGTATGAGTAAATTAAAAACATTTAGGCATGGTGCTGGTGGGGGGCTGGTGTTGAATAGTGAATTTCATCTTTTATGTCAAGGGTAAACGTTCTCAACCCACAGATGAGTGAATACATCTTTGTCACCATCGACTTAGTAAGTCTAGCTTGAAATGTTCAGTTATTTTTAAATTTCCTGTATAACAATTGGCAGTTTACATTTCCATAATACTGTCTAATCGAAACCACGAAGGTGTGCCTTCAGGTATTAGTTCCCAAGAACGACAGAAACAAAAACAGGAGCAAAACAAATCTCCAAGTGCTTTTTTTATTATGGTTACTTCCTCATTCCATCTTTTGAGGATGGAGCAATTAAACAAACACCACACATACGATATGCCTGCTTTAGGACATAAGAAGCTTATTGACAAAAACAGGCAGTTAAACTTCATTATTGTACCTGTCGTCTAGAATCTGCATCTAGTGTTGTGTCGAGCCTGGTCTTGAAAACTTTAAGGCTCTCTGCTTCTGCTATGATTACTACCAAATTTCATCTATGCCTTCTTGTTCTGCTGACAGAACTCAGTCTGAAATAGTTTTAGTTATCCAGGTCAGTAATTCCTCTTTGAAAGTTAAAGACCTTATTCAGATCCCCCTGAGAGTCCCTTTGTTGAGAGACTTATGTGACCTGAAAGATGACTCACTCACTGTAAAACCTTACAGAACAGTTTGCATAATTGAATCTCATGTGTTCATGTGGGACAGATATGACTTATCAAGATATTTAACTGTTCAATTATCTGTCACAGTGTTAGCAGGAATGAGAGAGGTCACAGGCTAACCCTTCATTATTGACAAACAACAAAACCACATGGAGCAGTGAGGGGCAAAAGTGGAGGGATGAGGAAGAGTTCAACCACGAGGAGGGTAAAATTTTTCCTGTGATGTTTTTGCAATGCTGGTTGATCATTTTACCAACCATGGGTTGAACATGTGGGAGGCTGAACAGTGGGTACAGTCCAGTTTTCGTCATTTCACTGTGGTCTTTATCATTCGGACATTTAGAATTGAGAATAGGTAAGTGAACATTATTCACTGCACTGCTGTGCTATCTGTTGTACTCTTATGTGCAGTATCATACCATATAGTGCAATGCAAGTGTGTAAGTACAATACAGTGTTTAACTGAATACAAAAAGTGAATTGATGTAATGAAGCATAGATATATTTTATATTTATGTGTGTAAAACTGGAAATTGTAGCCCCATGTGTCAACATGTTTGTATTTGTGCACAACGTTGAAAGAAGACTTACTGGTTGATGCCATTAGACAGAGAGACATTCAAAAATGAATCACAGAGGGCAATGATCCTCAACATGCACAGCTTCTTTACAATGACCAAATCCTCCTGCAGAGGAATGGAATGATTTATGTTTTTCGGTTTGAGTTTGGTTTTCCTTTTTTCTTGTTAGTGTGCACACCTGCATAAGGACTTTGTTTCCTTTTGGAGGAATAACACCCATTAAAGTGTTTGTTGTCGCTTCCCATGGAAGCTATGAATTAGGAATTGAGAATTATAAGTCTAAGGTACACCTCTGCAGATTGTAACACAAGTGGCATATGGATTAATTTAAAGCTTTCGCATGTGTTTACACTATTCTGAAAAATACTCAATTTGGTGAATTAGGTTTTTTTTAAACATTGATGTATATAATTCACATTGTTTTTCCTCTTCCCTATTAGATGAATGGCTATTTTGTCAAATTATAGTGTCATCTTCAAGTCTAAAGCTTGGCAGAGAAGTATTGACTGAATGTTTGACTACTTGTATGAATTTGACTGTTCTCCTTACCTGTAATAAAATCTGGCAGTTTTTTCTATTATTTTGTTTATTGATTCCTGTATTGGGAAACCTCTAGCGTTAGCCCTTAACTCCTTTAGCTCATACAAATTCTGGTTTAGTACTACTCTTAGCATAGTGATGCATTTATTTGGAAGTCGCTCTGGGTAAGAGTGTCTGCTAAATGATATAATGTAATGTAATGTAATGTAATACGCAGCAAGTATAACATGAAGCTCATACATAATAAAGCATTATCAGGCCAAAAACACATATACAACCTAAAAGTAGTATTTTCTGTTTACACATGCATGTGTGTGAAGGAGAGTCCCTGTGTAAGATCACACCCACTGCCTTCATGAGTACTAAGGGCATAAGACATGATCTCTGTCTGATACAATCAGACGGAGGGGCTTTTTTGCTGGAAAGGTGTATCTGACGGTGACACATTGTGTATTTCTTAACCAAAACAACAGAAGAAGCATCATCACCTGCTGAGTCAACGCCTCATCAGACAGCAGTTCCATTTCTTGGCATCACTGGGAGTGTCAACACCTGTTTTTGTTGTGAAGCTGAGTACAGTATGGGGTGCTGGAATACATGGCTTACCTGGGGTAATATGTAGGAGTGGTGTGGGCTTAGCTGTTGCTCACGGTCTCTGTTTGTCCCAACCAACACAACCAACTGCCCCGCTTCAAGACTGGTGTAGTGCAAATGTCTGAACAGAGTTAGACGAAAAAAAAGAACTAGCTCATGATAACAAAAAGGTCCACTGCAATAACTCATCCTCCCACACAGATTTCTGATGTAAATTCCTGTGGAGTGATTGGTCTTTGGGATGTCTTTTCCTTTTTTTGTTGATGTGTACTGAGTTAATTAGAGTAACCACCAACGTACTGTCTCTTCCCTCCCACCCACCCTGGTAACCAGGTTTCTGAGCTGATGAAGGGGCATCTTGAGCAAGGCACTTACTTGAATTGTGTCAGGAAAGTATAAATGTATCGACCAGTATAATTGGAAAAATGGATATTACAGTTGCCTTGGATAAGGATGCCTGCTAAACAATCAAAAGAACACGAAACAGTAAGAAACATTGTTTCATTCAGGCAGCATTGTTTTTCTCATGGTTAATTTTAGGGCCATGACCCAGACTAAGGCTGTGCCCCAAACCACCCCTGTCCTAGTTGCTCTGGAGCAGAGCATATACCAACTTAATGCCTCTCAATGTTCCACTTCATATAATCAATGTGTTATAAAAAGCCAAAAAAAAGGGAATTTCACACATTGCTTTGTAGTTATTCATATTTTAAACATATCAGAGTGGTTGAGAAGGCCACAGCTGCATCTGAAAATGGACCTGCTATGGTGGACAAGACCCTCAGAATGAAGCAAAAAGGATCCCTTTCACTGTGTCCCAGAATCTCGGTTTCCTTTTGCTGTGTGACAATATTTAGTAATTCACTGGCAGAGTACACAGTTCGTACTCTGTATGCTCAGATTACAACTGAAACATCTCATGGACTTCTTATTTGGAAGTTGCTCTGGGTAAGATCAACTGCTAAATGATGTAATTTAATGTAATGACACTTGATAAACCATAGAGTAAGCAAGAGCTCTCCTCACAGATCCTAATTTGTGTAATAAAACAGGAGCATGAGTGCCCTGACTCATTTCCACCAATAGAGAGAAAGCCTTGTCATCAAACAGAACTGTGACTATTCAGCTGCTTAGAAACGGAGAGCATTAATTCTTCTTTCCTATTACTAGGTGTCCTTGCATTGTTGTTAGCCTGACATCACAACAAACATATATTTATTCAGAGGTGAGCTAGTCAGGGTTCCCACCCAGATAAAAGCCAAGGTAGCATCAGAATTCCTGGGAACTCCCTGGGTGGGAGGCAAAACTTTCCCCGAAGATTACACACAGGGTGCATGATCTGCAGGTCTTGGAGCATGCTGCGTCTTGCTCAGGACCATGTCATTCTCCTGTGTTATACAGTAGCCTCAGCCAAACTGTAAAATGTGCGAGCATTCCTTTCCTCAAAGCCCCCATTTTCCTTACACCAGCTGTAGAAAGTACAGTCTTGATGATTATCACTCGCACTATGCCATCAGGCCAGCACTGTCTCTTAGTAATTCATCTTTTGTGGTTAGAGGGAAACCACACTGATACTAACTCGAATGGGAAGAAAATGGAAAATGATATTACTACAAGTAAATATGCTTTACCACATGCCCTGGCTAAAACTCCCAGAGTATGGTAGGGTATCTATAATACATATACAAGACAGCCAAACATAACATGAAAAAATGAATTTTCATTCTCTCCTGCAAAAAAAGGGATCTCTACACGTATAGAAATTGTGACATCAGTAATTTTTGTATGGATGACCTAAGCTTACAAGTAAACCTAACAAACAAGTAAAGAATAGAAAACCAAAGCAGAACACATACATGAAGACAGGAACAGGTATTCTGAATGCTGAAGCTGCAACAAGAGTGTCAGAACTGAAACACTGAAACTTGGAGTGACGGAGTGTTGTTTTTTTTTTTTTAAATGAGAAGATAAAAACAAAAATCTTTGGCAGTAAGGGAGACAATGCCTCTGAGGTACTGGTGGAGTGATGTAATTTGGATGGATGTTACCAGAAGTAATGCTGTACCCTTGAGCCACCTTTCTGAAATGGATAGTATTTAAGTCACCCTGGGTGAGGGCATCTGCTCAGCAAATAATGTAGACGAATGTAATGTAACACATGATGCTATTTCAGCAGAGTCAGATCTGAGGCTATAATATGAATCTCATCTTACTGACCACATTAAAACAGATGGTGGATTCTCAAAACTCTCGTAGTGCTTTTTCTTATTCACAATTGAACACATTTTCACAGACAGTAAAAATAAAATTTTGAAAGTGAGGGGACACAGTACCTCTGTGGTTATCAATTAAATGATGTGATTTTGGAGGATGTTTTTTTTTTTGCTTAGGACCATGAGTAATTTTTTATCTAGAATATGATTCCTTTTGCACGTTCATTGGAATGAGTCAGTATTAGTCACTGGTAGCAGAAATGTGCCACTGCTAAGGCAATGATGCAATCGTACTAGCAACAGTGCAGCTGCGATGGCAGATTGAGTAACACTGGGTTTAGTGTAACAGCATTGCTTGCTTCAGTGAACATCCACCTTTCTTAAACGGATAGTACTTAAGTCACCCTGGATGAGGGTATCTGCTAAGTGAATAATGTAAAATAATGTAATGTAACACGTGATGCTGTTTCAGCAGAGCCCAAACATGTGATCTGAGGCTATAATATGAATCTCAGCTTAATGAACATCTTAAAACAGATGAGGGATTCTCAAACTACTCCTGATGCTTTTTTTATTCACATTAAAACACATTTTTGAGGGGACAGTGGGTGTGTGGTTATTGGTGGAATGATATCATTTGGATGGAAATTAATTTTGCTGAAACCACAAGCACTTATTTATCCAGAATATGGTTATCATTCTGCACAAGCAGAGTAGTCGTCACTGGTATGAGTCAGAATTAGTCACCGGCAGCAGGAACATGCAACTACACAGGCAATATTGAAATCATTCTGGCAATGATGCAGCCACGCTGGCAGTATAACACTGTGTATAGTGCTGTGAAAAAACCTTTTTATATTATATGAAAGAGCTATATGTTAGGATGAGGTGTATGTGCAATATCCTGGGGGTGTGTGGTTTGTGGTGTTTAGCCTAACACCTTTAGAGGACCAAGAAATTTATCCTTTCTGGGCTTTCCAACAGAAATAAACTCAATGGCTCTGATGTCCAGCTCTATACAAACGTCCACCAGCCAATGTTATGCACCAACTAAACCCAACTGAACACAGAGAATTCAGATATGAATCCATACATCCAGAATGCCTCACAATTAATGAGCAAATTGGATCATCTAATTTTTAAAAATGAAGACACATCCACGCTTAGCTTTTGAATTTAATTTGTGCTGGAACATTTTTCAATGACAACCCTAGCATTAACAAAGGCCCTTATGCGGACATGTCTTAATCATCTTCCTCCTCCTATTAATTTTCCTTACACACTAGAACACTGCAAATCCTCTGGTTTCCCTGTTATCACCTCTCCCTATTGATCTTTCCTCATATTCAGTCAATAACTACATTTGTTCATTGCAGCTGATCACAAATTACACATTAACATTTGTAATGAAAGCTTTGTGTTCTGTTTTTGCTTTCTCTTTTCTTGCTTTCTGCCATTTGACAACAGATCTAAGATCAGCTTGCCCACTCCCAATCCTAACCAAAAAAATGTAGTATTACATTTTGATTTTGATTCAGAATTAGTTGCTACAGGCAGCAAGTGCCTGCTCCCTTAAGGGCCTGTACTCCCAGGTGTGCAGAGGTACCCATGTGCACAGCTGTGTGGAGTGCGGGTAAGGAGCAGAGCTGGTAACCCAACACCTGCTGGTACAGTTCCCCTGTGGGGCATTGCTGTTGTACCCTAGTTGGTAAATCAATGGATAGGTATGGACCAGTGGATAGGTATGGATATCTTTGGATGTCATGTGCATTCTGTTGCTCTGCTTCACAGTGAAAGAAATATGCAAAATATGAGTCTGTCTTTTCATTCCTGGCAGAATTATCCTCTTTTAATATTTAAAGAAGAGAGGGGCAAAAACCTTCCTGTCCAATGTGAATTATTATTTTTAGCCACCAAGCTGCTGTTGGATACTACATATTACAACTTTCAGCCTAGCTCCGTGATGACGTACTTGCTGAGCACAAGGTGACCTCTGTGGCCTGGGTTAAACCCAGCTGCCGTCAGCTGACAATGACTGGCAGCCCACAGCAGTGGCACAAATTAGTTTTGTTTCACAGTAGGAGTAGGCTGGCCAGGGTGGCTTCCTCTTACCACACTGTGTAACTTGTGGTGTGAGAAATAACCATTGGCTGCGTGCCAGTGTGTAGGTGAGCCTTTGTCTTGCCTTAGTACTTTTTCTTGATGATGAAATAAAACTAACATTAAAACCTTTGGCAGTGAGAGGACACAGTGCTTTGAGGTATTGGTAAAGTGATCATTTCACCTGTGTATCTCAAGTCACAATCAAGTCTTGTTGTGTATATATTGTGATTGGACCAAGAGTGAGGCAAAGGGTTGTACAAAAATGATGGATCAAACACAAAGTAATATGAAAAGGACATAGGACAAAAAAGAAAGCAAAAAAGAAAACAAATCCTGACTCCATTTGAAACCTACCAGCACCTTCCCCGGTGCCTTTCTATTACTGGCCAGCAAAGCTGGGCGCCAGTGGAGCAAACAAATCCAAGTAAGCAAACAAGAATATAGTCAAAGCACAATCCAGGACCAAAGACCAATGCAATTTCTCATACAAAATTCCTTGGTACACAGATTCAATTGGGAAGAAAGAAGGGAAGCAAAAAAAAAACACACTACTCACTCCCTCCACACTTTCCCCTCAAGTAGTATTTCACACGCATTAAGGGATTTGGAGCTTTAAATGAACCGGGAGAATTTCACTGGCAACAGGTGTGTTGCTGCAGGCTGGCTGGAAGATGCGGCCTGGCTCCAGTGTGTCAGGGAATGGAGCCACTCTGTAGGCACATGGTGCCTCTCCACCACCACTCCCCCGCTCCCGTTACAATATGTGGTAGGTACATTGACAAGATACATTGTAATAATGTGAAAAGAGTGATTTTCATTGCTAATTTATCTGGTAAAACACTATAAAATACACATATCTGGTCTTGTGTCACTATAGACACAGTTTCTCTTCAGATGCTGTGGGTGTGATATTTCTGATAGCCTCTCATGGTAAAGCTACATTGTATAAATTAAAGACGGTTTTCTGAGTATGAAAATGAATGCAGGCCCAAGTCTTTGTTTCTGTGTTTCAAAATTGAGATTTTAATAGAGGAGAGGAACTAGTGGGACTTCTTCCCAAGTACAGAGAGAAAAAAGTCCCCATCAAGTAGAAGACACTGCTTTTTAAGCACACTCATTCCCACCCCCTCCAATATTTGGGATACACTTCTAGACCATTGTCCTGACATTGGCAAATAATGCGGTTGGTTTTTCTCGCAACCCAGCTTCCTCTGGGACAGGGTCTTCAAAGAAGAATGCAGTATCCATCCAAGCTGGGTTATTGCACAAGTGTAGTATGGTTTTGTTTAAACGTTGGTAGACTTCTGGATAAAAAAAAAAAAAACAGAAATTGTTTGAAGGGTTTGTGTATGACAAAGTGTGTAGGTATTTTGTCTTCAGTTTTCACATCAAACCATTGGGCTCAACAACTTATGAACAAACATGTGAGTCAGCATGTTATCCTGCCAGCTGTAAATCAGCTCAAACCTGTTTATGTTTCCTTACAATACAAGACAAAATACAATACTGTACAACCTTATTCATCCCAGGAGGGATGATTTAATTTTAACTTTGGGCCACCAGATATAGTTCATACACATTCTAAGCAACGCAAAATAATACCCATTGAAATACACAATATTCAGCTCATGATCCTGCTGGAGACGGTGATGAAAAGGAACTGAATGCAACATGGAAATGTTACATATATAGGAATTATGTGCATTAATACATATTGTATATACATTTTAATGTGTATTATTAATACTCATTACAGACACTGAAATGCAATAAAAGGAACATGAGGGCTTTTGAAACTATAGCCCAGTTCTTTCTGAAATCAAACCTGTACTTCAGTCAAATAACTGTGAATTATCAAGTGCCCCATGACAAGAGTGGATAAAAAGCTCATCAAAGTACTTTGGATAAACTGTCACCATCCTGAATGTCTCTGCAGTGAAAGCAGACTGCCTTGACAAAGACAAATAAGCATGCCCCCTATGAATGATGACACTGTCATTGGACATATCTGACACAAATTGCAGTAATGAGTAAGTCAGTGAAAAAAAAAACATTATGCAACAATTTTCGTAACACTTTCCAGTACAACAAGCAGGTAATGACATGTTCCTTGAAATGTGGAAAATGGTATTGAACCTCCCCATGGCAGTCCAAACCAGCAATGGAACTCCTGTTGAATGAACTCTTTGTGTACCCAGACTCTGTACACCCTTTGCTCTTCTCCTCCGACCTGCGGATCTCTTCCACTCGGGGGGCTGCAGCTGGCGGTCTTCTTCCTGTCCTTAATGACCCTTCATCTGGTTGGGTCCAGGGTTTCATCTTCCTCATTCTATGGCCATGACTGGCAACTTCAGAAGGTCCACAGGATGGTGGTGGTGGGGATGGGTTCTCATTCACCTATGCATTTTGCTAAAGACCTTAAATTTTGTTGTCTAATAAGGTAGAATTTCTATTTATTTTTCTTAAAATATGTTCAAACATAAAACCACTTCATCTTAAATTAATTTTCAGTTTGTATTTTTAAATAAAGTATCATACAGAACGAAATTTCAATGTATCATTTGTATCAGCGCTCAGGCAAGGACTCAAGCACAGACCCAAGGGCTTCAGGTTCCAAGTGCTTTATTGAGGACGTGAGGCGAAATCGCAAAACCAGAACAGGCAGTGTCAGTAACAGGCAGGCAGTCCGTGGGCAAAACCAGGGCCAAAAACAGGAACAGGCAGGGTCAGGAACCAGGCAGGCAGGCAATCAGGGCAAAGCAGCGAGCAGAAACAAGGTCGAGGCACAGGCAGGATCGAAAACGGCAGAACTTACAGGTAGAAACACAGCAGGAACAAAACAGGCACAAAACACTGCAACAATCTGGCAGACAAGACAGAGACAGGCAGGGTAGATATAGGGCTGGGCTGATGAGGTGATGGGAAGCAGGTGTGCAGGCTAGCAGGTGGAGATGATTAGGTGGGCGGGGACAGGGCGGAGAGCGGGGCAGGGCTGGAACACAAGGAAAAACAAAAGCACATGGATACAATGACAGATGGGGAGAACATAAACACAACAGCTAGGGGGCTGGAGTACTGACAATTTGTAAATTAGTAAAATGTGAGAATTGATGAAAGGTCTGAATACTTTTGCAAGGCACTGTATATTTAGCTACTATATTAATGACAAAGAAGAAATGTAACATAATCTTGAAATTGAAATATTTGTAAGAAAATACCTCCCTAGGCATACATTTGATCACTTTCTTTTTTATCCTCAGTTGGTCAAATTAAAAAAAAAATGAAGAAGAGGGAATCTGAAAATGGTCCATTGTAGAAGTAATGATAATGAAACTGGTTGTCATTTCTGTTGATATGGCTTATAGCAATATAAATAATTTAATTGAGTAAAGATATGCTCTGAGTTATAGTCCTGCTTTACATATTACTTTGCACTTACATGTCAATCTAAACAGTTGTGATCTCAGCACTGTGTTTGGCACCGATGCATGTTCATATGGTTAGTGGTGTCCTATTTGTGAAACTTTAGATACTGCTTTATTAGGTACACCATGTAAGCAACTCTGGATAACAGAATCTGCTAAATGATAATAATGTAATGTGATACACATCTAATTTGGCTTCTAAGGAATAGATAGATCAAGTCCAAACTGAGGTTCAGATTAACATCGAAATAATGAATTACAAATTCCCTCAACATTGACAAATAATCTGTTTGAAGTACACAGTAAGTAACAACAAATCATTTGTGTTATTCATCTTGTTCATACCATGTTAATAACCGCATTACTAACAACGTGAAAAACAAAGTAAATTTGAATGAGGAAAAGTGAGAAAAGAAGACTTCAGTTAAATGGAGTTTATTAGGCTGGCGAACATGTTAGTGATAATGTGAAAAGATGAAATGAGACAGAACATGCAAAATGGCAAATTGAGGAAAGTGTAAATGCAGTACAGGAACAAAAACTTTATATTTTTTGGAAAAAATAAAGCTTGAAAATCCACTAGATCTTCTGGAAGTAAATATCTATTAAGAACCTTTAGCTGAGTTCCTCTTGGTAATATCTGTGACATGTTCATTAGAGCAGAATTATTAATGTTTTGAGTGGGCTGAAGGAGGGGGTGGAATATTATTTAGGAGGAGGGAGGTCAACTGTTGAACTGGTACCTGTCAGCATTTAAATTTTTAACTGGCCCAAAGCAATTTACATTTACACTTACATTTATTCATGTGGTAAACGCTTTTATCCAAAGTGAGGCAGAGTACAGCACAATGGATAGCCATACACGGAGTCACAATATTAGAAGCGCTGCATGACCAAGTTTCAATAGTTGGCCAGACAAGATACAAGCTAGCTGGTAGAAACACAAGTGCATAAACCATTATTATTTTTTAAGGAAAACAGAGTTTAGGACATAAGAAATTGCTTTAGGTGGTAGCAATTCAGGTGATCAGGTGAGTGTGGAACAGCTGTATCTTCAGATGTTTCTTAAAAATAGTGAGGAATTCAGCAGAACGGATGAAGTGCAGAAGGTCATTCCACCATCGGGAATAAATGGCAGAGAAAGTTCTGGACAGCGATTTTGTGTTGCAATGTGGCGGGATCACCAGACGCTGTTTGGTAGCAGGACATAGTGGTCGAGAGGGAACATATGCTTGGAGTAGAGATTTTAGGTAGGTAGGTACAGCTTTGTTGTCAAAAGGAAAATTCTACGTCACAGTCAGGCAGATATCTCCCCACAGAAAGACTGTCATCTAATGATGAGATCAAATTATGATTTGAAAATTGTATTTGTTATGGGTCTACAAGTTAGTAGATTAATGCTAGGATGTCACTTTGAACCAATATACTGTATAGGCAGTTGTTGTGAAGCTGCTGAATAATGTGATGGGTGGTGGCCTCTCCTGGTGTTGTAATAACTGAAAGGTAAATGTTGTATTTGTCATTCTGGTCTAGACTTCATGTCAAACATAATTTGAAACAGTGAAGCACAGACATACAAATTGCTCCACTCTGTAATAAACAATATTTCATTTGGGCCAAATGTTTGGAATAAGTGTGTTCAGGCTTTTCTCATTTGCCCCCACAACAGCATACCAGACATTCCAGACAGCAGATCTTATCGGTTAGTTTTAGGTTTTTGGGAGTGTTAGTTTATATGTTGTTTTGCACCTACTGTCTCGCTTCTCAGAGACCAGAGATAGGAGCAGAGCTTGTTCCCTCAGTTATCTTTATTTTGGTCACATTTTTCCATTTAGTCAGTGCACCTTTAGCATACAGATTAGGCCGAAATTCTCAGTCTGTATCTCTCTGGCCATTTGATCAACTTCCATTACAATGCAATATTTACATATCCCTATCTGGAGTGACTTACACAGTTTACATTGTTCACCAAAGCAATTCAGACTGAGCACCTTACTCAAGGGTGCAATGGAAGTGTCGGATCCGCTGGTTATATGCCCTGCTTCTTAACCTGTACATTACCCACTATCTCCCCAAGCTTTCTACCTCAACATGGCTGCCCTGCTGGATGCAGGGTCACCTGGCAGCGTGCTGCATGTGGTTGGTGGGTGGCATGAGTCATCACCTCACCCCAGTCCTGGTGCTGTTTGCAGTGAATGAAAGGAGATATTTATTTGCCATTCAGTATCATTGTTTTTATCCCCTGTCTTTGTCATCGGCCTTATCTGTAAGTGTGACTGACTGTGATTGTTGGCATGATTGTGTCTGTCTGTTTTTCTCTCTCTGTCAGTTTGTATTGGTCTGTTGGACTGTCTGCCCCCAACATATTTAATCATTTCCAGTGTTTTTTTTTCATTTTTATTTGAACTCCTGGGCTTTTGTGAATAAATATTTGAAAAATTCAATATCATAGTGTAATTTCCTGTTGTAATTTCCACAAATGTTATGAGGAAACTTCTGTGTGTAATGTACACATTATCACTTCATTAAAGCTACCACTCTACGTCTGGGCTGCTTTGGGTGTTGTTAGTGACGTACAGATTTATGTTTCTGCGTTTGTGGAAGGAAGTGATAAGAACTCCAGACAAAGTATGAACCGCAGGGAAATTTTAACTGGAAAAAATAACAAATTTACCTCTACACACAAGGGTGGTTAAAACAGAATGCATATTTTACTGGCCCTTTCTTAACACAAAGACACAGTGTGAATCAATAAATGTGTATACAACTGCCAAACAATGGCCACGTTTTTATTCTTACCATTAGTCGTGGCAGAGTCAGGATTGACCGGCAGAAGTATGTGAGTTGGGCAGACATGCCTTTTGTTTCCGGGCAGCAGTGAAACAGTCCCCACAGTGGCAGAGCCTGAGAGAGGCTCTGCATTCATGGAGCTTTACCTTCTCTACCTGGCATGTTTCTGTCCTGTTGACAGGTCAGGTCACATCTGCCTTATGACATCAGCGGCTAAAAAAAAACCCAGAAAAAACAAAACAGCTGAAAAAAATCATCTCCCGGTCCTGATGCATGTCCAACAGATGCACCATGTGCTTTATCGAGGGCTTTCTTAGATGCTTTCTTAGTCCTAAGCACCCTACTTTTCTTTGTCCTAAGTATTACTTTATTAGGGGCCAAGCACCAAAGGTCCAAGGCACCTACTGTAATTGTTAGAATTTTTCACTGTTATACTTTCTGCATTGGGAGTCTGTGGCAGCCCATAGAAACCCTTGGTGGATTTTTATGAAATTTGGTACACTCATAGAGGACAGTCCCAGCTGTCCCCTCAGCAATGTTGGGGTCAGCAAATCAAGCCCTTTAGCGCCACCATCAGGTCAAAGTTCAGCTAACATTTTTGGCCATAACTCCTGACCCTGTTGGAATTTTTTTTCAAAATTCTTTTCCTAGATTCCTTAGGTCAAGCCGAGTCCAACGCAAACAGTTTTTTCACTACTCCTCCTACAGATTCTGTCTAATCTTTACCAAATTTGGTACATATCATCTTGCGACCATGCTTCACAAAAGTTATCCAAATAGTTTAGATGTTCCAAAGCGTTTGCTTGTAACATGCAAATGAGTTTGACAGCGAAGACACCAAACACGAAGTGAGGTCATATCTCGGCAATGCTTTTGTGTCTTCACACCAAACTTGGTATATGGATTGGTATAAGTTAGCCATGCAAAACAGGTCCTTATTGTGCTTGGCCCCTGTATCGCAGCTTGCAGATATATTTATTCTTATTTTTATTACCTTCAAACAGCAAGCAGAACAATGTAATGTTTGAACAAGTCAGTAAGTGCTTATGATTGTTGGAAAGGAACATCTAGTTTATCCTGTCCCCTGTGGAAAGGAGCCAAAACACAGTGTCTCATGGCATAAGGAATGTGTGAGGACTGACATTTCAGAAATGAGGTCAAAGTTCATGAGAAGGGTTAAAGGTATGTACAGCACACCTTCAGGGGTGACGCACATTATAAGTGGAATACAAAGGTATAATCTGATGTTGTTTTCGCATGCGGGAGATGACAGCGAGATGTAGTTGCTCTGAGATTGCGATCAGTGCAGCGTTAAATTCAGCTCTCAAGTTTTGCCTTGCTAAAAAATGGATTTCATTGAAAAATATGCAACAGACCAGCCTCAGTAAAGCTAAACATAGCCATTTGCTCATCTTCAACCCCTTTTCTTAATTGCTCGATTGACCCAAACACTTTGTATTATTTGATAAAATGGTACCTTACAGCTTAAGAGTGCACATGTGCTATCGACTCAGACATCACACATGAAAGGTATTTTGGAAAATGCTTAGAAGTAAATCAGTACACATCTGAGTAATCTGAACAATTAAGATGGGCGTATTTGGCCAGAATCCCAGCACACTCACCATCACCCTTGGGAACTGAGCTTGATATTGCAGACTTTCATCCATTGCCTCATCCTCCTACACTGATCACTCTTTCAGTCTCCTTCCACCTTCTCTCTCTCTACCTGTGCCAAATTGAACAATGGGTAAGTTTAGTCACAAATTTGCGTTCGATTCCATTTTATTATCCATTATTTTGCAGAAATGTCTCCCATCTGCCCTTCTTCTGGGACCATCCAGGCTGTGACACCACATCCTATGCTTTTCGTAGATCCTGCTACAGTTTCTTTCACTTAGTGGCTGTATCTGAGTTATGGCACCAATCTCTCTGGTGTGCTCCAAGTGGGACTTTTACCCCTTTTTACCCCTTTTACATGCACTTTTGAGCTCTGAAGACACATTTATACATATTCAGTAAAAGCCTTTGTTTGATTTACCTTGTTCAGGTAAATATGATGCCAACTCTGTCAGTTTACAGCATGTGTGCAAAATGGCTTGGTGGCTCTGGATAAGGGCACCAAATAAACAGAGTTTAGGATAATGTAGGTTTATGCTATGAGCCAAGGTAACCTGAGGAAGCATTTCTACAGGAGCTGAGCATTTCTACAGGACAAAACAGAAGTGAGGTGCTGTATGACTGACTTTGGGGCAAATGGATAACGATTTGTCCATCTTTGCTGTAACTACAGTATTGCTAAAGAGTATATGTAGATAAAGAATAAAGATATAAAATAGTCCCTTTGCCATCAGAACAGCTTCAGCCCTTCTTGGAATGCTGTTATACAAGTTTTGAACTGCTTTTACTGGGATATTGGAAACCTACTCCTCATTCTGTTTTCCAAAATGTCCCATAAAGGTCCGATAATGCTTAGATTGTTGCTGATTAATTGATCATGTTGCAATCATTTGACCCAGCTTGCATCACAGGCAGAAATTATTTCACAACATCATTGATTGCAGTGTATCAGATATTTTTACATATCTGTATATGAAACAGCACAAAAATTATACTAGAGAAGTGTTATGATGCAGATGCCTTTACCATCAGTACACACTCGCAAATACTGCATATACTACTCAGGGTGTCACTTGTTAATCATTTCAGTACTCTTCCCTAATATACCTTATATTATACCCTAATATACCACAAATGGGTGTGCCCACATCCCACACTTAATACACTTATAGACGTAATCTAACACCATAAAACATGCATTCAACATCAATCAGTTACAGAAAACCTAGTTAGCTTTGGCAGCTAGTTTCCATGAAGGGCAGCAAATTATTTTTTTCAGTCAGAGAAAAATTTCTCATCCTAGGTAGCTAAAACTGAATGGGGCTTTTCCTTGCAGTGGTAGCTACATGTAATTCCTGAGCGATAGCTGTTAAATAATTCATTCTAGGTATCTATACTATTGCTATGTATGCAACACAGTAGCTACAGCAAACAAACATTGCTAGCTACCAATACTATGTGCATCTCCAAAATAGCTTACATTTTGGAAGTTAATACCGTATCAGACATTCTACTAATAATTATAGCTGGTGTTCTTTTCAGGAAATAGCACCTTACAAAACTATTGTCTCTGGAACTAGTTGCAAGGCCTTGGATATGCCTGCATAAAGAGCAGAGGTGGACACCCCGGCTTCAGAAAGTAAAAGTCCTGCCACATATTTGTTCCACCCATGCGCTACACCAGCTGAATTTGATTAGCACAACTCTTCAGCTATTCAGCTATTAACTATACTTTTCAGGTTCACAGGTTCACAGTTGTAGAAGATGAAGGGTTTACTTATAGGGGAACAAATTGCAAAAGAGTACCAAAGGAATCATTGACATCCCATGCAGACTGATAATGATATTAATAATAAACACCATTGCTGTGAACACTGTCATAATTTTCCCCATTATCAAAACATGAACACTGCTTTGTGTCATGTAAGTGGAAAGTGTGTCTCGGTGGAAGATTGTTCAGACATCAGAAGGAAGCAAAAAAGGCTTGCCCTTTCAGTGTAAATATTTTCAAATATTTACCCAGTTGATAAATATCCAAGAGGTCAGGCACTGGTTTCTGAGTCATACACTTCTCCCTCATTTCCTCCAAATGAACATGGTCATGAGATAGTCTATGATAAATAGAGCAGTTAACCAAAGTAAACTATAAATAAATTAAATGTAAATCTAAGTTAAGATACAGTTGATGCCTCAATCCTTCAGATGGGCTATGAAGCTGACAAACAGTCAGGCTCAGTCAGGGGCTTGCATGTGGCTGTGGGATGAAATGCTTTCAAAGCTCAAATACAGGTAAAGTATTAAATGACATTTGAAAAATAAATTTACACATTTTAACATCCCTTCTTCTCATGTTTTTGTGAAATATTTCAAAATGAACATTTTATTCACACTGTCCAAAAATGTTTCTTCACAGAGGCCAGATGTCTGCTTTAAAAAGCAGCTTATAGGTATTCCCTAGAAATGTTTCACATGTAAAATTTATAAATTACAGGAAACATGCTATGTAGCAATTAATTGAACATCATCTAGATGGAGACTAGTTAGTCTAGGAAGGGTGCAAAACTGATGCCCTTCTTTTTAGTCCTATGACTGTGAACCAGTCCTGGCCAGAATAGGCTGGTAATGATATGGGGATATGCATCTATGGTAGCATTCACTTAGAAACACGGATGCTCCATAGATGCAAAGAATAAGAATAGCATTTGGGTGCAGCTTTAAAACGGTCTTGGTTGTTATCACTTTTGGTGTATTATTAAATGATGGAACTTGGACAATAGGCACATGTCTTTAGGTTGACCTTTTACTGAACGCATTTCAACACGCTCTCAATCTCTTACATCTACAAGATGTGCAAGAGGGACATCCACTACATCTCCCTATCTGTAAGGAACAGACATAAAATAGCCTAACAATAACATAAAATAAGGACAACATTTCTACACATAAACATGTCTTTTACTCAAATCTTTTCCCTCCGACAGATGAGAGAGATAAAAATACTCCAGACATTAAACATTAACTCATTTCAAATGATTTTCCTTGATCTTGATAAACTATACTTTCATTTTTCAAAGTTCATCCTTAACCTCGTTTGTTTTCCCCACTGTTCATCCATCACCCTGTTTTGTTTAACCTCAAAGGAAACGTTACTACCAAGTGTTGAAGTCATCCTGGAGGCCTTGGCTCCTGTGTTAGAAAGATTTTTATCTGAGGCTCTGAACCCTCTTTCTGTATCCTGATCACAGGCACAGGCTGCTTCACAGCCTGTCTGAACATCCTGTGGAGCAGGGGCTTGGCTCAGGGAGGCCTTGAAATGGGCTCTGTTACTCAACACTTCCTCTGTTCCTGCCCCCACAATGTAGGAGTATGATGCATCAGCTTTCCTCAGCACTGTGGCTGGTGTCATTGTGTTTATGATCCACAGCGGATGCCCTGGCTTCAGCTCAGGCTTCTTCATGTCTGTGATTAAAATGATTAGGAGGCTACATTCAACATGTGGTGACAGTTTTTCATAAGTCAGTTAAGTACACACATCTGTCCACAGCTCGCATTACCCTCACCTTTAATTTGTTTAACTTGAGTATTTTCACGTTCCATGGGAAAAAATAAGAATGCCGATGTGTCCAATTATTGGAACTACTGTTTTTTGTACTTGGTGCTGTTATAAGAAGCAGGATGAATCCAAATGCAGAGGTGACTCAGAACACAAAGGTTGGTTCCAAGGAAACAAAGTTTTCTTTATTGGAGGCTCGAAAAGCAAAAGCAGCCTTGATACAGGAGCACGCACACACAAAGCATGGCAACTCAAGACTGAGAAACAAGCAAGGCAGGGCTTAATTAACAGAAAACACAGGTTCCACACAGGTGGAACATGTTATCTAAATGAGACAGGGAACAAACAGGAAATTAGGGCGTCTGGTATTTGTCCCAGGAAGCTGCAGCTGGGAAAAACCAGACAGGAAGTTATCAGGCCGCCTGTTGGTCATATAGGGAGCCAACAGTCAAAGTCCTGACAGGCACAGCTCACTCTGGCAAGGATAAAAGTAATGAGTCTTTTCTTGTATTGTTTGGTAAGTTCAAAGCACACTTTGTAAGGGATCTGACAATTTCTTCATGCAAAAGCTTTCAAGATCCTTGATATCCTAAGGTTTCCTTTCATGGACTGCCCTTCTCAATTCAGACCATATGTTTTCTACAGGGTTTAGGTCTGGAGACTGCCCTGGCCATTGCAGAACCTTTATGTTGTGTTCACGGAACCATTTCTATGTTGTTTTTAATGTATGTGTGCCATCATCGTCTTGTTAAAAGGTTCATCTGTGGCCAAGACTCAGCTTCTTGGCAGAGGCAGCTAGAGTTTTCGCTAAAATGTCCTGATACTTGGCAGAATCCAATATGCCATTGATCCTTACAGGAGCCCCTGTACCACTGGCAACAAAACAGCCCCAAAGCATCAATGACCCTCTGCCATAGTTGACTGTGGGTATGAAGTCCTTCTCTATGTATGCTTCCCCAGTACAGAACCAAAGATCCTGATGCTGGACATGGCCAGAACGTCCAAATCTTCATCTCATCTGACCATAGCATCTGGTTGCAATCATAAATCCAATGATGTTTTGCAAACTGTAAGCACTGAATTTTTTGGCAGCTCTCGGTAAAAGTTTTTTGCACACAAGCCTTCTGGATAATCTGTGGCTATGAAGGAGGTGTCTGGTGATTCACTGGAAAACTTGTAGATCCCAGGATGTGACTGAACGCTGTAATTCTGGAACTGTGATAATTGGGTTAATTTTTGCTTCAGTTACAATCTTCCTGAATGTGTGTGGTAATAAAATGTGCTTGTACCCTCTGCCTGTTCAAATTGATAACTGCTCCAGATGTTTTCAACTCTTTCATCATTGCACTGACAGTGCTTATTGGTATATTTAGCCATTTACACATTTTTTTATATCCATTACTTGAGTTGTGTAGGTTTACAACCGCCCATCTCTTCTGATTGGAGAATAACCAGTTTTTCCCATTGTGATGGATGACAAAGGAATTTTATATGTGTATTGCCTCATCTTTAAACTCTAGTGAAACAGGATGTAATGGAAGACCACAATACAGTTCCCAATGACTAAGAACTTCAATATGTAGAATTTTGTTGCAGAATGTAACTTTATCTAAATTTATTTAGGATAATCTTAAGGGGTACAAATAACTTTGAAACCTTTTTTTGGAAATAAATTTAGCAGTGTGGCATATTGTTAAGGAGTGGGGCTTGTATCCAAAAGGTTGTTGGTTCGATTTGCTCCTAAGGCACTGCTGTTGTACCGTTGGGCAAGGAACTTAACCCACAATTGCCTCAGTAAATATCAAGCTGTATAACTGGATAACATTTAAAAACTGTAGCCTATGTAAGTCGCTCTGATTAAAAGCATCTGCTAAATGACAATAATGTATTGTGATTATTAGATTAACAGGTTATTTTGTTGGATTCCATTAATTTATTAATGAAGTTCACTATTTTCCACATATTAAAAAATATGTCTCAATGATTTGTTTTGTTTTTTACAGTCCTTCTTTCTGCATCTTTATCAAGAGTGCCAATAATTCTCAAGGTGATTGTATAACTCAAGCAATGATTGATTTGCTATTATCAGAACAATGATTTGACAAGACTCTGCACGCAAACGGTATGTGTCTGACATTTAACATTGCCATGGCAGGAAGGGTGTATTTTCAGGTCACAGCAAGTCTGCTGATTCATACTCATGAGGTCTTGGAGTATGGCCACGCTCCAATCCGCCCCCTTCCCTGTTTGTGTTCACTGTATAACACTCAACTTCCTGTCAGCCTCTCTGTGTGGCTCCAAGCCGAGCAAAACAGAATACAACAAGAAAAAAATGACTGTCAACATTTGTAAGTTGAATTAATTTATTCAATTAGGATTGATGTTCTACACAAAGTATACCATCCTTCTAGATGTAGAAATCCAACATAGTTACACAGTAATACAATAGCATGTAAGCGCCATTTTAATGTAAAACAAGCGCTGGGTTCTTTTTTCAGATGGAGGTAAAGAAACCCACTTTACATCTGTTAGTCATTGTATCCTAGAGAAACCCCTGACTGTCCACACCTCACAATACAAAGAAAGATATAAATGTTATTCAATAACAATAGTCTTATCTTGATAATGAAGAAGATAATAATTTGTCAACAGCACATAAGATGAAATGCAATTTACATTTCCTCTTATTTGCAAAGGGGACAAATGTGACAGGCTGGGTGTGGTTCGATGTGATGGTATACAAGCCAATAAGAGACAATCTCATATGATCATATGAACAGCAGTATGAGGTGAGGAGGGCATAACAGATCAACAACTAAAGAAAAACCCTTAGTAAACAATACAAGCTAAGATGTGTTCAATAGAACAGCTACCTATTTATTACCTGCTATATGCAGGTTAATAGTAGACATATATTATTTGCTTAGCAACAAGCTTATCTCAAAAATTCTCAAATATGTGGTTAAATCATGCAACAAATAGTGATAGGCAGATACAGTAATGTGATCCTTAAAAAACATAACCAATAATAATAATAATAATAATAACAATAATAATAATAATAATAATCTCCACAATTGCAAGAAAAACAATAATCACTACACAAAAAAATACTATTAATAAAGGCAAGGATACCATATCCTTGCCCATGTTATCCAGACCATCTTGGTCTAAATAAGGTAAGCCCCAAAGTATGTTTTCTTATCATCTGTGAAATCGACCAAGTGAGGGTAAGTGGAATTTACCATAAGTTTGTCGCCCTGCTCTAGCTCAAAGGTACCTGCACTGTAGATGGACTTATAGACCCACTGCTCATCACAGCCTACAGTGTCATAGGCCACCATGAGGTTTTCAACTGTCGGGTAGCTGCTTGAAAACTTAAAGACACTCGGGTTCAGGACCAAGAACTGACTGCAGTTTAAGCTGCTTGGCTTTCTGTAGGTGAACTGCATGTAGACGTTGTAGACTCCTTTCCGTGGGATAATGAGGGCGTGCGTTTGCGTGTCGTACGTGAACCCGCGGACAGCCCCCTTCCCCATTTCGTGTTGCCACGGGATGTATTGGTTTGGGTTTTTGTTATGTTGACCTGTCGGGAAGAGAAACAAACCATGAGCTGACATTGCCTCAAAGGTACTCTGAAGACTTTACTACCTGTGCTGGTCTTGATGACAGGCCTCCATGATATTCATTCATTGAGTTTTACTCACAGCAGCATGTCTGCCTGTTCTTACATATGTATCTGTCTGTTCACAATGGTTCCCATGATCACTGTGCTTCATATTTGCAACAATCTAACCACTGTTAAGTCCCCCTGACTGGCCAGATGTGTTTTCACACAAAGGCTCATCTCTGCTTGATTGGTCATCTAATTTGCATTTGCTCTGACATTCAGCTGATATTACGCCGAACCATTTGAAATTATTACTTGCCATCATGTCTGCATATGTTTGGTGGGCACTAAAAATGAACCGAAAGCAACCAGGAACCTACAGTGTATGTCCACCACACCTAAGAAAGCATAATTTTTATTAAAGGTAAGCTAGAGGTATCTTGTACAGCCAGGCTTTTACAATGCCTTACAAACAAGCACACAGATATAAGGCTACTGTATCCTGCATTGTGCTTTGGACACTAAGTCAAGTTCAGAAACAGCTGTCAATCGTACTGCAGATGATCTGGGCAGTTATAACCTATTGTCATCATACAGCAGAATAATGCTCAGGGAAATAGGGTTGTACCCAGCTGGTTCCATATTTGAGTGCTGGTTTGGGCACTGCTGTTGTAGCTATCCACAAGACACTTAAACTGAATTTTTTGGGAAAACATCCTACTGCATAAATGCATAATGTGTTATATGTAAGCTGTATAAGTCACCATGGATGACAGTGTTTTCTGAGTTAATAAGTCGATGATAATACATGCAAGTACACACATAAGGGCATAAGGCTCTTCTGTGGCCACCGCTACATTAAAGAACATTTCGAACAACATTCACAGCCAGAAAGTTGGGTGTGTGGGAGTAGTAGTCCACAAAGTGTGTGGTGCGTTTCATCAAAGGTCAAAGCAGACACCTGCGACAATATCCGCAAGCACCTTGGTAGGGCTGAAATCTCAAGTTTAGATCATTCTGAACTCAATGAGGACTAAAACAGCCTCCCTTGTTCTAACAGAAGTCCATAGTGGAGTGGTCCTAGGTGCTAAGATAGTTGCAGTTGACATTACAGCAGCCCAGCAGTCCTGGGGGTGATGTTCAGTAGCTGATGGAAGGTGAGTTTGAGGGTATGTAGTCTTTCGTGAACTTTGAGCTTCACCTTCCATATGCAAATCAACTTGGCAGTTGCAAACTTTTGTTTAGGAAGAAACTGTGAGAGACATACCTGTCAGGTGAGCAACCGGTGTCTCATTTTGTACATCAACTTGGCGCTGGTGAACACCTGTTTTTGGCAAGGAAACATTATTAATATGAGCACAGACATCTAACTTCTGTCAGGAGTTTACATCATATACACTCACTACACATAAATGTCACATTCCCAATGAGATAAAGAGGAGAAATATGGAAAGACAAGAAATACATGTGACTGATACATGCTCAGTGCTTGAGATATGAGGTAATTCAACTACTCATGCTAGCAAGATCAACGGTAATATTACAGGTACTATGACTACTTCAAGTATAACGACAGATAATAATGGTAATACTGTAATAACAGTAATAATCTATAATGTAACACTGTACTCGTACATACCGTTTTCTGGAGCTGGAACCACGTGCTTTAAAAAAGAAAAGAAAGAGATTAGTTAATTTATGCGATTATAGTTCCCGATAACCGTGTTGGTTGACCTAGGAAACTTCTAGGTAACTATAACTTCTAAGTATATCCCCTCGCAAATCCAGCGTTCTGTCGCTTGCAAAATTAGCGAGCCACTAATGTTGCAGGCGACTAGCGACATACACCCTTACTACTACAAGCTACTATAAACACGACCAGCAACACTGCTGTTAACAATTTACCTTACAAGACGAAGAATTATCCTGACTTCTTTGAACAAAGAATAAAAGCGCTAGACTCGCCAAGAGTAAGAACCCCATGGCTATGCGTGCGTGACATTCCTGTCGCTTAGTCTCCCTGCAATGCTTAAGAAGCAGCAGGACAGTTTGGTTCTCTCCATCATAAAGCTCCGGCGCCTCACAAGGAATCTCCACACTGTCTTTGCAATTGCGTCCCATGTTAGAGATCACTGTGTGACTCCAGCAGCTGACTAGAATGATAGTAACGAGCAGATTAAGTGAGATGAATAAAAACCAACGTCTCGTACGTTTGTTCCCTTACCTGCATTGATACAAGCACAATTTATATCCTTGTTCGCCCACGTTCTATTTTTAGAACCGCCCCTGAACATGTAACAAAGTCTACCTCCCGGTGCTTTTCCCTGGATAGGCACTTGCGAACCGGAAAGTCCCGCCATTCCAGGACGCCTATTTGTTTTCATTTCACTGAAAAGTCGTCCTGAATTTGTCAGTGAATTTGTGGGTGTGGCAACAGACGACAAAGGAGAAGTTTGCTATGCACTAAGGGGAAAATGAACTTTCCCCCGCTTTCTCAGTGCATAACGCGCATCCACTGGGGGTCGTCAGTGAGTTTGTGGTGTTCAATGAACTTTATGAATGAATTTGTAGTAGGCAAAAATACGAAAGAATATAACGAATTAAAACACAAGTATTGTGACCAAATTCACTGTCGAATGTAACCTGCCCTGGCACATTTTAACTTATAAACTAATTTCTTTTTTTTCCGGGCATCCATTACATTATTTAGCAGACGCTCTTACCCAAAGCGACTTACATAGGTGTACAATGTCAACTAGTTATACACCTGGGTATTTACCGAGGCAATTGTGGGTTAAGTACCTTGTACAGCAGCAGTAGCGTCCTAGCGGGGATCGAACCCGCAACCTTTTAGTTATGAGTCCTGCTCCTTAACCACTATGCCATTACCAGAAACAACATAAGCAGCAGCAGTTGTCTGTGGTATCTGCAACGTTTGTGGGTATTTTTGTGAATGTGAAATGTGCAGCCATCGTTAGTGACTGAAAATGGATTGTTACCTACTGTCAAGAAGTATAGGTCTGACATCTGTACTAAATCTAAAAAGGATTAGTGAAAATAGTGAATGGAAAAGTGAGACCCCAAAACTTAACATACTGGTATATTGTATTTATTACAATAAGAACTGAGTTTAAGTGTGCTGAGATTATAGTCAGGGGGTCTACCTGGCATTAAAGAAAATAGCACTTTTACTGAAATATGTCAATACATGTCACAGGTTAGCAGACCTTGACACCCAACTGCCCCAACCACAGTCAGCCTGCCACAACGCAAGACCAGGTAGGCAGCAAAAAAGCCAAACTTTATTATTAGTTAGGTTTAAAATCTTACATAAATGTAGTTCATTTAAAGACAGCACACACTGGAGTCACCCCCTTTTGCCTGCTCTTCCCACTGCAGGCCCCGGTGGAATGTTGCCCCCTCCTCCCTCCCGAAGGATAGCCCCCCGCAGGTAAGTGCACACACTCCAACCCACAGCACACAGTGGTCCCTTCACACCCTCACACTCTGGCAGGTAAGTAAGCACTGCAAATTCCCCACACAAGCTGCGGGTGGCACCTCCCTCTGGCCAGGGTGACCTGGTGCAGGATCAGGGACTGACCAGGTGGGGGGTCACAGGCTGCCACAGGGAGCATTCACATGCACACACATACTTGTGTCCCAAGTAAAATAGAGTCCTTTGGCTGTCCAGACGCCAGGCTCCAAGTAGTTACACGCTGCCCGGTGGGGTTACCCTGCCTCTCAGATCTGATCCCTCGCTGGCCCTGCAACTCCTGCAAACTTGAAGAGGGAACTGAGAGAACCAGTGTAGCCACCCCTGGTCACACACACACACGTACTGTACAGGACTGTAACACATTCCTTACAAAAAGCAGAGGGGACGGTCCTGCTATTTATGCCAGTTAACCAGCAGGGCAGTGGCTTCTCTGCGGCCGGTCTGGGGTCGACAACCTTGTTCCTCCCTGGGCTCTCTGCTCCGGCTATGTTCCACCCTGCCTGAGTCCTGCACAAACACAAAAGTACGTGACCAAAAAAAAGAAAAAAAAAACAAAGAAACTAATGCAACCAAAGAGAAAAACCCACAAAAAACAACTTAATGCACACCACAACAGAGCGCTTCCCCATGCACTCCTGCTACCTTTCTCTAGGCTGCTGTCTCATTACCACCCCAACCAACTGCTTTTTAAAGGCTATTTGGAGCACTGAATGGTTTCAGATTTTCAAACAAAATGTAATATTGCACAAAGGGAACCTGAGTAAACAAAAAACACAATATTTTAATGTTTATTTTGTTCCTTCAGTGAAAATAGTTAACATACACCCATATTGCCCCTGTGAAAAAGTAAATGCCCTCTTAAACCTAATATCTGGTTAGACCATCCTTAGCAGCAATAACTGTAACTAAATGCTTCCTATAATTTGATATGAGCCTTACACATCTCTGTAGAGTAATCCTGGCACACTCTTCTTTAACTCTAACAGATTGGTAGGTCTTCGAGCATGAACTGCTCTTTTCAGTTCGTGCCACACCATCTCTACTGGATTCAAGTCAGAACTTTGACTAAGCCACTCCAGAACTTTAATTTTGTTTCTTTTTATCCATTCAGATGTGGACTTGTGTTTGTACACTTAGACAATGACACTGGACAGTTTTCTGTAACTTTACTGTGTCTCTGCTCATTTAATACATCAGTGCATCTTAAAGAATTACTGTATCCATGTGCAGCCTACTAACTGATCAATGCAATAGTGGTCCGCAACATAAAATAGACCCAATGTACTATAGCAGAAAAATAGTTCCTATAAACAAACTTGCTTCTGTGTTTTGGATCATTGTCTTGCTGCATTGCCCAATTACGCTTTAGCTTCAGCTCACGCACAGATGGTCAGGCATTCTCCTTAAGAATTGTCTGGTACATAGCAGAATTCATGCTTCCTTCAATGATAGCAAGTCTTCCAGGTCCCAAGGCAGCAAAACATCCCCACACCATCACACTGTCACCACCATGTTTCACTGTAGGTATGATGTTCTTACAGTGGAATGCTGTATTCGCTTTACTCCATTCCAAATTTGCACCCCCAGAAAGTTCCACTTTTGACTCATCTATCCATAGAATATTATCCCAAAATTCTTGGGGATGATCCAGGTGCTTTTTAGCAAATGTGAGACATGTCTTGATGTTTTTCTTGGGCAGCAGTGATTTCCATGAAGCCCATTTTTGCACAGTCACTTTCTTATTTTTGAATCAGGAACACTGACCTTAACTGACACTAGAGGTGCCTGCAGTTCTTTGGAAGTTTTTCTGGGGTCTTTTGAGACATTTTGGATGAGGTGCTGCTGCGCCCTTAAGGAAATTTTGGCAGGCTGGCCACACCTGGAAATATTCACCACTACTCCAAGTCTTCTCCCTTTGGAGATAATGGTTCACACTGTGGTTCAGTGAAGTATAAGAACCTGGTTTTTTCTCAGCTGTTCTGGAATTTCCTTTGATCATAGCATTGTGTGCCTGTAGAAGCTTTGTGGAGACTTCTCTCTGAGGGTAAGGTTCAAAATATATTCCATTTAAACTCAACAGGGCTGGTTGCAAGCCTTGCTGTGTTCAGTCACCTGAATCTAATTATCAACTAAAATTTAGTTGATTTCTTTGTTTAAAAACGAAGGGGGCAATTACTTTTTTCACAAGGGCAATGTCGGTATTTGGTGACTTTTCTATTAAATGAATGAAGTAATAATTTAAAAACTATGTTTTGTGTTTTTAAGGTTTCCTTTTTCTAATATTAAATTTTATTTGATGGTATTTTTTGATGAAAAATTCAGTGAGAGAAACATGCAATTAAAGAGAAAATTGGGAATGGGGAAAATACTTTTTCACACCACTGTACTCATACATGCATGCACACTGAATGAAATGAATAATGGACAAATTTGTAGAATGGGACACATATAGTGATACGATCGTGATACAGTAGAGATCAACTTTAATTTCCCCAGTGGCAGAAAATTGTACAGGAAACACACATTTTACATTTAGAGATACATGCTGTTATCCAATGTGACATACAAAGAACAAGTACAAGGTCCTTCTAATAAAGTGACACAGAAGCTGCTATATACATGACACAATTGTCAATGTCCAAACATGTGTGATCCCTTCACACAATGCTGTGATCAGTGTTGTGCAAGTTCACACTTAACAAGAGCTAGCTCAAAGTTCAGTTCACACAGATTGAAATAAACAAGTTCATGTTCATAGTTCACAATTTTTAATTTTGAACAAGTTCACAGTCCCAGTTCATTTCTTCCATTTTTTAAACGAACTGCTCCGAGCTTATCTTTTTTAGTAGAACCTCCTCCTACCCATCCATCCCCAGCCCCCAATCATTGCCACTTCCCACTGGTTGTGTATAGGCCTACTTGTACATTCATAAGTTATGTATTTTACTAGTGGAAGTGCAAAAGCAAATAAAGTAATAAAAAGTTCAAATCACAAAGTAAATTCCCTTGTTTTCTCATTTGCATGCATATCAATGACTTGCACTAGCCATTTTGCAAAAATTGTTTAAGCTAGCCAGTGTTTACTAGTGATGCAAGTGTCGGTTGCGAACGAGTTGGCTCTATGAGCCGGCTCCTTTAGTATGTGAACGATGGGAGCCGGCTCCCGTCTGAGAGGTGATTTCTTTTTTTTCTTTCTTTTTTTTGGTTAATTAATACAAGACAGAATAATAGGATGATCTTTTCGCCACACTGCCCGGCCACGGGCACTCCATGCACTGACTGAATGTTGTGTTGATGTGTGCGCTGTGTGACCAATCACATGTGATGACAGACAAGGATAAAACGTTCAATACAAGTGTAATAGTGTTTGATGTTTTTACATTAATGTTTTTATACCAGATATAATGTAAAATAATGGTATTCTGGAAATTATAAGGTTTAGTATAATTACATTGAATAATTTAAGTGATATACGTGCACACATACCAATCATAGGTCAAAAAATTGCTAAATTTGGCTGAATTATAAAAGCCAGAAGTGGTACTGAATGAAGAGCCGTTTGGGAGCCGAAAGAGCTGGCTCTTATTGCTGAGCTGAGCCAAATGATCTGGCTCACTAAAAAGAGCCAGAATTCCCATCACTAGTGTACAGTGCACCATGTAGCCTACCCTGTCATATAAGGGTATTGTCCAGGGAGTATTTTATGTGTACGTCTACATGCGCAGTGATTGTTACGCGGGATATAGGCAGTTGGTTGCAAGCTGTTTAGCTGATGAGTTGCAGTAATAACAATGTCTCAAGTATGGAATAACACTGCCATGTTTATTCATCAAGCAGTAGCCTAACTTTAAGACACCCAAGGATTCCGTATCTCGCACAAACCTGAACGAGCTCAAGTTCACGTTCTTTAGTTGCAAATGGATACGTTCAAGTTCACCGAAAAAATGGGCACATTCAATGAACGCGCTCTTTTAACGCGTTCATGCACAACACTGGCTGTGCTAACTAGTGAAAACATACATAAGAGCACTACAACATACTATACAATAAAATTACAGAAATAAGGGTTATATTTGGGTTGAGGGGCAGGAAGTAGTCAGAAGAGGTGGATCTTCGGTCCTGCTGTCCTGATCACCGATGGAAGTTCGTTCCACCGCATGGGGCCAGACCACACAGAGTATGTGACTGGGGCCTGTGACTATGAAGGTAAGGGATGGGAGTGGCCTGGTTGGTGTGAAGGGTCTGATGATGATTTGGAGATAAGGGGGATCATTGGGCTGTTACTGGTAGCCAGTGAAGGTAGATCAGTTGTGGTGGGACATCGAAGCATTTTGCAAGATTCTGGAGCAGCCAAGCAGCAGCATTCTGGAGTGCCTAGGCTGGAAGCAAAAATTCCTGTGCTCAAATTAAGCAAGTTCTCTATGTCATAATGTTTTAGCTTTTCGGGTTTGTGATATGTCAGCACCGGGGATTTCCCAGTGACTGAATAATGTCAATGGAACTGTTGACTGCTTTTCCAATTAAATTAGTTTGTGATACATTTACTTCAACTAATCTACACTGCACCCCTCCCTCCATGTAGTGTTTATGCAAATGTCATTCTTATGCACCTAATTTCATTAATCTAGGCCTACAGGATTATTCAGAAAAATCTACATTACATTAATCTGTCCTGCTCTGGCCAGGTGTTTCTGTTAAGCATACTCAACAGACAAGGAATCTGCAGACCCGAGACCTTTGGATTATGAGCCCTGTCTCTTATCACTTCACTATACTGTTGTTTATGTCTGAAAACATCGGAGATTGTCTCAGTGTGGTTGAAGGCAAATCCCTCCAATTAGATATTATGGCCTTACTTTCACATTCATAGTGTTGTGCCTGTATATAGCTATAGGGTGAATCTGATGAAGTGGACAGAACAAGCCAAACCAATGGTGAGAAGTGTTGTTGGGTGTACACAGGGATTTGCAATACTGTAAATTGTCAGGAAATAAAGATCAAGGAAAAGCAGAAGAATAAAACAGCCTAATGCCCTAAGATGAATACATGTACCCTTAGATCACATTAGAATACCTGCCATTCCAATTACAGGTTAATGGTTGATTGCCGGTTGAAAATCTAGATGAGATATTGCTGCTGGATCAATGATGAAAAAATGTAACATTAATTGCTTTAGTGAGCATTCAGTGGAATCATCAGATAATCTGCTGATTGTTAGATGTGTAAGTACATCTAGTTTGTTAATGGTAACAACTTGTGTAGCACTTGTGAAAGATGGTTATGAATATGTAACAATCAGTATCAGAGAATATATTCTCATTCCACACACCTGTAACTATCAAAAACTTTGGCGCTAGAAATAATGGTGGTAATGCTGATTATTGTCACTTATTTATGTAAAATTAAGTATATGTGGGCATCTGGCCAATGGGGAGTAAAAAACAAAAAATCCAAATACTCCGTATTTATATACCATATAAAAATGCACATTGTAGCTGTCACAGGCAGATGCTTGTGGTGGCATACAGACCTACTGGTGGTCACTTTTTTAGCTATGTGTCACACCACAGTACAGTTGTGTTACAACACAGTTATTTACTGCCAGCTATTGTTATTACAGATGACCAGTCATTTCTTTAATCTCAAGGATATGCTTCATTGTTTTTGCAATATTTTAATCAAAAGACAACAATCATGCTGGTGCCACAAAAATAACTATTCAGAGCAAATTCAGAGAATTAACTTGTCACCATGGTACACGGTCTGCAAATATGCTCTTCACTTCTTGATTGAATAAGGACCCTCAAAAAACTTTGGGAGTTTATCTTTTTTGTAGTCCCACACAGGCAAGCACACAGGATAGCAGGAGTTACAGGATGACAGGAGTGTGCGCATTTTACAGAATGGCTCATTAGGGCACAATTTGATGTTTGCAATTAAAGTGTGCAACAGGTTCACTAACAGCTTAATTCAGAAATTGGTGGCTATCTGGGCAAGCCTAGAACTGATTGGGCTAAGTGCAGTGGAGTCCAGCTTACAGCGAGACAGGGACACAGAGGAGGAAATGGTGAGTCAGAGTCAAGAGAGGAACTAAGCTTGGAACAGAGACTTTGAATATGATGCGGCTGCCAAAATGCTGAGCTTTAATTTTTGCTTTTTTTCCCTCATTTTATTTCAGACATTTTCATTTTGATGTACAATTTACATGTGATTTTACCTCATAACACAGGTAAAAGATAAAAGGATGCAGAACAGGTGAAAGAATGTTAAAAATGTTCAAATGGTGTTACAAAATTCAATTTTACTTAAAGTTCAAAGCTAGAAGGTAAACATAGCTTTTAAAGCCTGTTTGGATTTATCCTGAAGAGTATATTTCAACTGATGGTAAACAGAATAAAAGGGTCAGTAGGAAAAAAAACTATTAATTTCTTTTCCAAAAAATGACCATTAAGTCCCATGGAAGATTTCATATTTTGAGATTTTCTTGAATTCCACAACCCTACTCAAATCCAATTCAGGACAGCTTTATAATTGGAATCCTGTTTGTCAGTTTGAGGACATTCATACTGGAGACAGATCTTGGTGTAGAAATAGCCTGGATAACTTTTCGGTGCTGAGTGGACAAATGTGAAATAATATTACAGTTTTCAAGATAGAGTGTAGAACACTTCATTAATTTGATCCACATTTGACTTGATGAGAAATGACAAACCAGAGGACAATCTACATGCTTGAACTAGTATTAGATTCACTAAAAGAATATAAGATTTTATGATATTCCACAGAAAACACAAGTACTATACACGTGTCCATTTATCATATTTTTTATTTTATACAGATTTTTTTTTTTCTTAAAGGAAAACAACAATGCCATGTCACATCAACTACCCCTGGGCTATGGTGTCTTTGTATAAAATTACTATGAATTCAGTCCTCTAAGGGAATAGAACAATTAAGTATTGTATGAAGCTACATAACTAGTTAACTTTTTGTAATACCTGAGTAGCTATTCTGCAGGAGTGTGCCCCCCACGCACATACAACTCACACAGAGGTCACAGCACAGCTGTAAGACTCCCACTACAGGCAACATGACCTTGGCATGCCTATTCATGTCCACACTGCCACCGCACTGCCACAGACAAACACAATACCCCGGGATCTTCCCTTGCAGTGAAACTGGCAAAGCCAGATGATTTCTCTCTGATGCAAAATTAAACAGTCATCTCACCCTGAGGGAAAGGAGGAAAACAGTCTTGTCATGTGCTTGATTTAATTTTAGACACTGATGTTGCTTCTCAAGAATCGAAATTAGCAGTGCAAGACAGTGTAAGGACTATAAAGTTAGGCAATACAAGGTTTCGCAAGGGAATACAATCAGTATCTCTCAACTGCCCAAAATAATGTCGGTGAAACTGTTGCAGTGGAAAATAGAATGTTCAGAGTTTTCATTCTTGCAATCGTAATGCATTCTGCAACCGTGCAATACGTGCTTTAAGCGTCTTTCCTTGTTACTTGGGTTTCTTGGCGTTAAATCCTGTACATTTGACTTATCTCACCTTAATTAAAGGAGGCAGGCATTAACACTGAACTGAAATGTCAGTCACTGGAAGAACACTCATTCTTTCTCCACAGAGTTCAGTCCCTGTACATTTCCAAGTTGTAATGAATGATCTACCAGCTCAAAAACATGCTAAACACTCATGTCAGAGGAAATGTTTGCTACAGCTTGAACGTCTCCGTCATGCCTCTCTGTCCATGAATTATTCATCACTGCATCAATATTTTTCACAACATACTTCCTTGAGTTTTTGATGTTGTTTTCCTCATAACTGACAACTGGGGTTATTACAGAAACCTCATCGTGTTTCCAGTCCTCATTTTGCTATGTTAAGATTAGTAGTGATAAGAGGGAAATGTCAACTACCATGTAATAAAGACAGCTTTGTGTACGTGCAGATACGAAAGGATATATTTAGACTACTTCTCTAAAACTGGTCCTTCTCTAAAATCATCTCAGCAATGTGTGCCTACCTTCGCTTTAAAATTCTCAGGCTATTTGCAGCATTGTTTACTTGTACGGAAAAAGTTGTTGCATGCAAAGTTAAATCTTTAAAATACTTTAACAAGCCATTTCAATGAGTGTTTCTTTTGTCTGTCTTTTATTAATAGCAGTTCCTGATAACTGTGTATGTGCTTAAAATGAGCGTTCACATAAAAAGAGTAGTTCAGTGAGTGTGTTCAAGACAAAACTCACTAGTATGCAACAAAATAATACATACAGTGATCTGGAAAACAATTACAGTTGTATTGAAAATATGAGGTGTTTGAACCAACAGCAATTGGTGGATGATCATTTTCTACTTAAGCTTAGCTGCTTATGTTGTGTACTCACAGTTTTACAGGAAGGAGTTGAGCTTGTAATGCTGACACATTTTTTGTTGGAGTTTTATTTTATGTAATTATTTTGTTGTAGGCCTTTAGCATAGGAGTATGTCCCACACTGAGAATAAATAGGTACAGTACAGTGCTAGTGAGTCAGGCCGTCCTGAATTTGAGGAGCAAAACATTTACATTACATTTATTCATTTGGCAGACGCTTTTTATCCAAAACGACGTACAAAAGTGCAAAAGTGGGCAAACAACAGGCACAAGAGCAAGATGTGTACAGGTCATACAATGCAGGTAGTGCTGAAGCTGAGCGCAAGGTCAGTGTCACGAGCCAACTAATCTGAACTAGGATTACATATCAAATACAATCACAGGGACAATAAAGTACTGCTATACTACCTAGGTAAGAGAGCTACAAGTACAAGACAGGAGTCAGATTTACAAGGTCAAAGTTACAAGGTCAAAATGGCAGAGGTATCAGTCCAGGTAGAGTCTGAAGAGGTGTGTCTTCAGCGCATGTCTGAAGGGTTGGAGTGAAGGAGTTGTTCTTAGGGGGGTGGGGAGTTCATTCCACCACTGGGGGGGCGATGATGGAAAAGCATCATTGTGAGGAGTGTGGGCCTTTCATTCTGTTGGTGGGTGGAGCGAGGCGTCCAGATGTAGTAGAGCGAAGTTGACGAGCGGGTGTGTAGGGTAGGATGAGGTCCTGGAGGTAGGTCGGGGGCAGTCTTTCTTGCAGCAGAAAAGGTGAGAGTCAAGGTTTTGAAGCGAATCCTCCTGATGTTGAAGAGGAGGAATCGACAGGAGCATGCTTTCTGGGAGATGTAGTCGGTGAAGTCCAGCCTGTTGTCGAGGGTGACGCCCAGGCTCTTCACAGAAGTGGAGGAAGTTACTGTGGTGCCGTCAACAGTAACCGAGAGCTCTTGAAGAGGAGAGGTCCTGGCCAGGATGAACAGCAGATCAGTCCTGTCCAGGTTAAGCTTGAAGTGGTTGGAGGCCATCCATCTGGAGATGTCAGCCAGGCATGCAGAGATCTTTTCGTTGACCTGGGGGGTGGAGGGGGGAAAAGAAAATAGCAGTGGTAGGAGAAACCATGTGAGTCAATGACTGAACCAAGAGAGTTGGTGTAGATGGAGAAGAGGAGGGGTCCCAATACAGAGCCCTGGGGGACACCTGTAGTAAGGGCAGTGGGTGTGGAGGTGGAGCCTTTCCAATAGACCTGGGAAGATCTACCGATCAGGTAGGACCTGAACCAAGAAAGGGCAGTTCCAGAGATGCCAATCTCCGAGAGCTTGGCGATGAGCAGCTGGTGATTGACGGTGTCAAACGCAGCGGAGAGGTCAAGGAGGATGAGGACCGAAGACAGGTCAGAGGCTCTGGCTGTGTGGAGGGCCTCTGTCACCACCAGGAGTGCCGTATCGGTTGAGTGCCCGGGTCTGAACTCGGACTGGTGGGGATCCAGGAGGTTATGCTTGTGGAGAAAGGGAGACAGTTGGTTAAGTATAGCACGTTCAAGGGATTTGGATACAAATGGCAGGAGGGATACTGGACGGTAATTATTCATGTCAGGTCAGTCAGCGGTGGGTTTTTTATAGCAGGGGGGTAACTATAGCATTTTTAAGATCAGTGGGAACAAGGCCAGTAGTCAGAGATGTGTTGATGATGGAGGAGAGAAATGGGGCGATCTCACCGGACACAGACTGGAGGAGGGTGGAGGGAATGGGGTCGAGGGGGCAGGTTGTAGCTCGGTGGGATGTGATGAGTTGAAGAACTTCTGAGTCACTGAGTGTAGAGAAGGAGGACAGGTGGTGGCTGGGTGCCTTTTCGTGGTTGAGGCTGTGGATGGAGGAGTGAAGGAAGATATGGTAATATGGTGTCTATATGGGGATTGGGGAGACAATGGCAGCATTTTAGTTTTAGAATTTATTTTATTTTATTTTATTCAGTCAAAAAATAATTGGGAAATGGAGGTTGCAGAGTGCAATTTGTATTTTTTCCTGTTTTGAGTAATCATGTTTAGAAAAAAATGACAGACACATTGATAGTTGTAGATCAACATTCCTTTTTCTGTCTGTCAGAGTTGTTTCACTCACTGTAAAGTTACCACAGGCCAAAACAGGAGTGGGTGCAAAAAAGTGGAAAGGAAAATTCCTAACGGTTGGTATGGGGTTACAACAGCTCAACACAGGCATTGCAGTAATTTTTTCTGATGTAATTACCATGAAAGCTAAGTCTGTGACATCATGCTTAACACAGTCTTGGGATGGAATTGATCAGCCTTTTCTTGACATATAAAACACAATAAACAGCGTGCACAGTGTTTATTTTATGTATGGGACTGTTCATAATGGAAGAGAACTTTGAGAAACAGTGAACATGTGATCTGGTATTTGAGCTGCCCCTTGCAAGTGAGTGGTTGGCCTCTGCCTTGATTTACTTTACCTTTTCGTTTCAGTTGCAGGACAGAAACATTACATGTCTCTCATGATCTAGGGCTGTTTAGGCTGAACTATGCTCACGTCAGTCACGGTGTGTGGAAAATTTCTCATCTTTCACTGCTTTCACAATTGAGCACGAGATTGTATGACGCAGTTCTTACACATTTTTCCCTTCCAGGGTTTTATTCCTGTTTGGACAGCTCCCGCTAAGAATAAAGCCTTCATTCGTCATGGCTGACTCTTCTGCATTCATCCAAAACATGAGGAAACCCACAGAGAAATGCTTTCATTTGCCTAGGCACATCCCAGTTCCAGCGTTTTGTCTTGCACAGAACAGCAGACCCATCATAGACTGGATCACAACATCTCTAATTATTAATGCAATTACTTGCTGATGAGCACTGGATAGTTATTTTATTTACTTGCTTACCGAAGGGCACATACATTTAACACAATATCTATTTCTACAGCTTGATATTATACTTCCAAATGCTCAGGAATACAGTTCCAATCTACTTTTTTGCTTACACAGCACAGCTTACATAGTTTATATGTTTAGCATCACATGGGAATCAACCAGCAACATTTTGGGCAACGACCCCTGTTCCTTACCATCATGACACACTAGCACATATCCCCAACACATTAAAAGAAAGAACTGAGGAAACATTGGGGAGGTATACTGTGGAATAATGCTTGTTCACTTTGTGTGTGGTAATGGAGCCCAAATTGCTTTGTGTTATTGCTTAGCATTACTTTTATTTCAACAATTTTAATAGGCAATGTAGTGATAGACTTTTTTATTTCCACTGATTTATAGACAGTAAGTACTTGTGGGTAACTTGGCATTTTTGTATTCTCAAAGCCTTTTTTGCAGAGAATTTAATTACAAAACACCATGAGATGGGTAGCGGTGTGCTATTGTGGTAAGCAGAGGGTTTGTTACCCAAAGGTGACTGGTTTGGTTCCCCAGTAGTACACTGCTGTTGTATGCCTGGCTGAGGTACTTCACCCAAATTGTCTCAGTAAATATCCAGTATAAATGGATAGCTTATAAAATATGTAAGATATGTAGGCCACTCTAGATAAGTGTGTCTGCTAAGTACCTGAAAGGTAATGTAAATGATTTAGGAGCAAAGGTTCCTGGGTAACACTACTATACATTAACTAATTTTGACATGTTACAGGTATTTGCATGCACTGATTTTTTGATATTCAGAGGCATGGGTAGCTTGAATACAGTCCTTTATTAGAACTTAAGTGCATGCCCTGCCAGAGTTATTGTTTTTAATAGATATGTTTCCTGTATTTTTTTTAATCAGGGGATTTTTTTCTGCTTTTGGTCAATAGATCAATAAGATATTTTTACAAGACACATTAGAGGAACTGTTTTTCTTTTGATTTGTTACAATGGCACACAGGTGTACAAGTTCTCACGTATTGTGGCATTCTTTCGTCATTGTGTCCTCTTTTTTTCCCCATCGCCCGGGGTCAGAAACACCTGTGTGTAAAAAGAGGATCTCTAGGCTGAAGTTGTAGTCGTGTCACAGAGAATAAAAAACCCACACAGCATCCTTGGGGCAACCAACGAAGAGGAACTTCCCAGAGTGCCTTTAGAGCACACTCTACCACATGCTTCTACATTGTTTTCAGCAGTTTTCGCAGCGTAGCGTTTTTTGCATCTCAAACTACGTAGAAGGTCCAACCAAACTGGAATACCGAAGGCACAAACATGCTCTAATTCCTCGAAGGCATGACATCAAAACCCGTCAATTTTTTTAACATGTTCTTACAGAACTTGTTATGCAGTAAGATCACCTTGACTTTTTTCACCTTAGTTGAATGCTTTGGTTCTTTATATCTTTCAATTTATACTAATCCTCTACCGTGAATCACCTTCTAGTTTTGTTACCATAGTTAGTTTCCATGAAGCTCTCCTCTCCATTTTGTCTTTATTTTGACAAAAAAATGTTTATAGTCATTCCCAAAATAACTTGTCTGCACACAGGGATAACTCTTCCTCATGGTTTTTCATTCAATTATAACTGAGCGAGCACATGAGTTTTGTGTACATAATGTACAGTATTTTCTTATTTATGTAGCATTAGTGTAACTAGTGTTGTTTGAAACAGGATATTTGGTGGGAATGGCCAGCTGTTGAAATTTTTTAGAGAGCAAGTTTTACCTGCCCTCTGAAATGTAACTACCATGAGACTTTAATTGAGGAACTTTTACTTTTACACAGTGCATTGGGTGTTGGTATAAGTTAATGTATCTGATTTGGTGTTTTTTTATTCTGAAGTGTTCAGGGGGTTATGGGAAACAGGAAGGGAGAAATTGGAGTTACAAGGTGGGAAACAAATGTCACTTCATTCCCTCTGCCCTTTTTCATTATTTTTTATAGACTTTGATGTCGGGAACAGCCTTGACAATAAACCTGAGTTCACTCTACTCTTCATTGCTTTTTCGCCCTCCTCATACTCATCATTTCTTAAAGTCAAGTGCATACCAATGGCCTTACACTACCTTCTGACCCCAAAAAATATACATGATTAATTGATTAAATATGAACCAAAAAGCCCTATGAAGATCTGTTGGGTATATAATAAGGTACCACAGTCATTAATCTCATTAATAAATGCGTCATTATGGTCAAGGTCACAGAGCTCTTTGAAAATGTCCATTAACTTACAGTTAGGGACATGTCCATAAAAGAATTCAGATAAAATGAATCTATCACTTTACATAAATCTGACATTTATTTAATTTAAAAATATTCTTGTGTTGTGTATCATATCAGTGCAAATGACAAAAAAACAACTACAGTGAAGTACAGTGCACTCAGGGCATATAACCTACCCACAATGTAAGACAAAGTCAGTGCAAATATAGTATAATTAAGTCACTTATATGTTTGGAACAGTAGTGCAAATTACCATCAAGGACATACTATAGTGCTGGACAAATAAGGGACATGAGACTTAATAATAAGGGCATTGTCACTGTGCATCTGGAACATAGCATTAGCAGTAGTCTCAACCCAGAACTGAGTCGAGCAAAACTCAGGCAGGCTATTATCAGAGCGGTGCTTCTCAATTGCAGTTACCACATTCACACTAGGATTAGCGTGAGTGGAAGCGGACACAGTAATAAAAGCATAATAGCATAATATTTACATGGTACATGAAAACAATTGAAGATTATAATAATGGTTATGAATTTACAATAGCTCTACGACACAAGCATAATAGGACACTGTACACTAGCTGACCTGTAAACAAACAGCGCCAATGATCGCTATTGCGGTGGCAAGCTAACCTAAACACTAACAAGTAACACATATTGGCCACCGCTTCATTTGCAATACTGTCCCTAACGACAAAGTGAAAAAAGACAATATTTCCACTGACTTTGTCATACAGTGTAGGAACTAGCTCAGAACAACGCTAGCATTGCTGGATATCCTAGTTATAAGCTTGCTAACTTGCCAATACCGTAATGGCAAGGGCCATTATGTGCCTTTCACCAGATCAATCAATCAATCAATCACCAGATCTAAACATCATTAAATCTTTATGGGAGGTTCTGGAACATGGAATGCAGGGTAGATTTCCACCTCTTTCATCTCTCAAAAAACTGGAGGCTTTCCTTCCTGTAGAATGGTCCAGTATCCCAGCAGAAAGAAAAAGCTTATATGGCAGCAGTCCAAGAAGTACTGAGGCTGTTCTGAAGGCAAAGTGTGGCCTGACTCCTTATTAGTTAATAAGTATTAACATATTGTTTGGCATCTCCATTATTTAGTCTATGGTCCATATAGTTACAACATTTCTTACCTCAATGTGTGAGTTTTTGAATCTTTGATCAGCAGCTAGCAACACGCACACAATATACATTTTGATTTAAGGAAATGTTCCCTTTGGCATTTGCTGTAGTTTAGCTGTGATCAGTTCCTGTCTTTTGTAATAGCATGATTACAGTAAATGTAACTGAATCCTGTACTGTGAACTTTATATGTAAGCACATAGCCTGTTTTGTTCTGCTTGTGGACAGCAGGTTACCTAAATAACTTGCAAGTTTCAGCTCAACCAGCTGCTAGTGTCCAGAAACAGAGAATTGGAATCTTCTTGTTGCTATAGGACTTTCTCCCTGCTACACAATTGCCCAGCATGGTTTGATTAGTGTTTTACCACATGGAAACTTCTGAAAGTCCAAAAGAAGACATACGTTCATCCACATATTTCCAGGTGCTGAACAAATGATCAATATACTGTACTGAAATCTGTTACATCTGGTGTCAATGAGAACTGTGTAGCAAAGTGTAGGAAAAATCATTTATGTCTCAGTTTCCAAAGTCACTCACGGATTATGTTGGTGGCTATCTGGATTTACTGCGATACTCACAACCAGCACGTGAGGCCTGCAGTGTGAGTTCCTTGGGCATTCAGTGAGCTAGTTAAATTTTTCCACAGTTTTTGAAATAATACACTATTTGGCTAAAGCCCTGTCTCTCTGCCTCATTCCGGCCACTTGTACTGTGCAGCTACCATGCGGCTACCGCACGGCTCTCTTTCTCTGAAATTACATCTTCAACTCTCCTTACTTCTCTTACTCACTTTGTTTGGCTGACAATCCCAGTGCTGTTCACAGATGCAGACCTGCCTTTCAAGAGAACTGTCTTGACAAATATTGAGCAGTATTATGAAGTCCCTTGCAGGTCCTACATAAAGCTTTATTGGGGCACTACTCCTAATCATTCATCTAATTCAGAGAAACTGAGAAGATGAAAAATCACTTTTAAGACTTTGGTTGCCAAACTAAACGAGAGCAAGAGGTAAATATTTATATCTGGCCCTCTTCCAGTCCTTACACAAGGATGTGAGGCTTTTAGTAAACTCGCTAAATTCTTGGCTGTCTATATGATGTGCTGCTAATAAGGTTGGGTTAGGGACAATTTTCTGAGAGACACCAAGTTTCTTCTGTAAGGAATGGTCTACATCCAAACAGGGAATGTTCTGCTATCCTAGCTGATAATACAAAAAAATGCACTTAAACTCATCTGAATATGTCCTATAAGAGGTCCTGTTTACTCAGCTGAAACTGTTAATGAGCCTGGTTTTATTGATTACAATTTTCCAACTCATGTTAGATTATCCCTGAGATAAGAGATGTCTTTGTCTTTCAGGGGTTAATTTACAAAATCCAACTCACATTCCTACTAAGGTGGGTGCCCTGGAAATGTCAGATTTGGCCTGCTCAACAACAGATCATTAAAAAAACAAATCCTTTATCATAAATGATTTCTGTAACTCTGGAAATATTGATTTTTTTATGCGAACAGAGATATGGTTAAAAGTGAACACAGTCAACGGATTGAAGCTTGCCCCCTAAAGTCAAGTTCATCAACAAGCCAAGAGTCAGTGGCAGAGGAAGCATGGCTGTTTTGCATTAAAACACTGCAGCCCTGTTTCTTTTCATGATTTTATATCATTTGAACTGCTTGCTTTCAACATGTGTAATCTTTTTACATTGTTCTGTGCCATAGTCTACAGACCTCCCAAATCTGATACTTCCTTTCTTACTAAATTAGCAGTCTCTTATAATTTTGAAATATGATAAAATATTGATTTTTGGTGATTTTAATATCTGCGTTGATAATTCCTCTGATGCACTTGCAACTGAGTTTTTAAATGTTATAGAATCTTTCAACCTTGTGTCTCTGGTCCTATTAATTGTCATGGCCATGTTGGATCTTATCTTGCCTGTTGGCCTTAACTTAAGAATTTAGTCAAACTAATATCTGTGTTTCTAATCTTTTGAGCATTATTTCAGCTTAATTCAAAGTCCCAGTGGCTACAAAAAGTTTCTCTTAGTTCTCACATCATTAACACTTTCACAGGTTAACACATTAATACTCAACAGCTGCTGAGAAATTTGCTTTAGCTTTTTCAGATGTCTGCACAGTGTCTCTTAGATCCCAGCAAGCCAAGGAACTAACTAACAATTTTAACATTGTATGCTTATCAACACAACAGTTGCTCCAATTAAAACTAAAACAAAATCTATGAGAACTGACTCCGCCTGGATAGATAATCACATATATACCATAGATGGGATTGTAGGAGGGCTGAATGTGAAGGGAAGGCCGTAAAATCGCATGTTCATTACCCCTCTTTAAAAAAATTCCAAGTTTAATTTTAATTATCCGATTAAAGAATCGAGAGATAAATTCTTTGCAAACCTTTCTGAAAATAGTCACAACTCAACACTTTTCAACACCATTGATTGAATTGTTAATCCTACTACAAATCCAGAGCTTTGTGAAAAGTTTTCGTCTTTCATTATCTACAAGATTGTTAATATAGGAGCACAAATTTCTTCTCCTGTATATTATGTTCATATCCAGTGCCAGACCTCTTATTAGGTAAAGCTTTTTTGAGTCAATTTCAGCTGTTTCTTATGGAATTAGTAGCTCACTTGAAATTTTCATCTGGTCCAATGAACATTGTTCCTACAATATTACTAAAGGAGGTTTATGAGGTCTGCCAAAGGAGGTCTGTTCAGATATTCTGACCACTATTAACAGCTCTCTGGCTACAGCTTCATTCCCCTCTAAATGGGCAACATTCAGCTTTTTCTGAACAAACTGAATCTGAACACTTCGGTTTTACACAACTCCCATGGCCAATTTCCAAGTTGCCTTTTCTCTAAAATATACTAGAAAAAGTGGTCTCAAAACAATTATTAGCCTTTATGAGTAGAAATACCTTTTTGAAAAATTCAGTTCTGACTTCCGCTCATTGTGTAGCACTGAAACTGCCTTAGTGTGACACTAGTAATTCCTCTGTTATCATATTATACGCAAGCATGATGTTTGTTTTCATTTTTATGCTGATGATACCCAGTTCCATCTGTCTGTTACTCATGGTGATTTAAAGAAGTTAGGGACTCTCCATGCTTGTCTGGATAACAATCTCTGGATGGCTCATAATTTTTTACAGTTAAAGAAGGATAGGACAAGTCCTTAATTTAGGTGCCAAAGCAAGAAACAGAACATATTTGTGCTAAGCTTGCCCCCCCCATCTGAATTGTGATACTGGCCTCCAGGAATCTTGTGGTTTTGTTTGAGCCCCACTTGAATTTTGAACTGCATACTAAAAAGCTAATACAAAGCTAATGTACAATGTCCTATGGCTGTGTGTTAAATTTTATAAGAGGGGTTTCAAATTTACAGAGCAAAGGAAGAAGACCTCAGTGGTCTACCCTGATATCTACTTTTTGAGTGTTTTCAGCAATACCCTACATCGAACCCTTGACCCTGAGGAGAAAAAAAAAGAAAAAACTGACCTCTTGGTATATAGGTCATGCACCTTTCAACAAGCTTGTCAGAAAGTGGAAAGGAAATGGTACTAAATAAACTTAGAGGTGTTCTTTTTGGCATTGAAGAATAGTCTCTTACACTATAAATGTGTACTTCTTAAGCCCGATTGTCATACTTCTGTAAGCTATTTGAGGAAAATAAAATAATCCTCTTCCTCTTATACTGTTACTTAGTACTATTGTGTAATTAACTACTTCCCAGACTGTCCATAGTGGTAATGAATTCATGACGCAAATAGTGAACAAATAAGAGATGAGATATTCACCCTCTTCATTAACCTTATCCCAGAAGCTTCATAAGTGCCTGACATCTCGCCTAAAGCCACTCAGTTTCTGGTGTCTTTTTCCCCCTATTGAGCACAATGAACTGAACAGATTAATTATGTCATTGAAATTATATACTTGTTCACTTCATACAATTCCAATCAAACTAATGAAAGATCTTCTGCCTGTGATTGGTCAGTGTGAAGGAGTAGCCCTTCACCTCACCGCCAACAGACTGAATGTTCATTGTTTGTTGTTTAATTGTTAAATTGAGGATCCTCATTGTCTACATTCCATCTTGTAAAATAAGCGCTTTATTCAATCAATTACAATTGACGCAGGTTACATGTTTGTCTTAATAATTGTGTAATTGTTTTGTTAATTGTCTTTGTCTGAGACCCAGTTAATTGGTCACACCTTCTCTAATTAGGCTGATTATATACAGGTGTGAGGCCACACAGAGGGAGTTCAGATTGCTGGAAGTCATTCTGTGTGCTGGAGGTAGTAGACTGGGTCTCTTGTGTTTGTGAGTTTTTTTTTTTTTTTTTTTTTTTTTTTTTTAAATAAATTATTGTTTTGTAAAGTTTTACTCCTTCTGCTAATTTATGTGCAGAGCATCAGCCAGCTCTGTCACAGTCAGCCTAAGCCACATATATGCCTAAGCCTCTGAAACTACACTGGGAGATGTGCTAGTTCAACCATTTATTACCTCTGGATTAGAATATCATAATGCCTTTTTTCTGGATGCTCAAACACTACTTGAAACCCCTTCCAGCTTGTTAGCATCACTTCACTGGTTACCAGTTAAATATCAGATTGATTTCAAAGCACTGCTCCTTACTTAAAAGGCTTTAAATGGACCAGCACCCATTTATTTGCAGGAACTATTAATTCCCTATAACCTTCCCAGATTACTTCATTCACAAGATGCTGGTGTCAGGTGGTGGTTTGGGCAGCCCAGGGAGTTGCATGTGGGTGTGGCACAGCAATTATTGAATGATTCAATAACGAGCAAGCTATTCCAGGCACCTGTGAGTGGGTGTGTTGGGGAGCTTCGCAGCCTTCAAAAAGCAGTTGGTTGGGGTGGTAATGAGACAGCAGTAGTAGTAAAGGTAGTAAGAGTACGTGGGGAAGCGCTCTGTTGTGGCATGCATTGTTGTTTTTTGTGGGTTTTTTTTTTCTTTGGTCGCGTTAGTTTCTTTGGGGTTTTTTTTCTTTTTCTTTGGTTGTGTGCTTTTGTGTTTGTGCGGGACTCTGGCAGGGTGGAACATAGCTGGAGCAGAGAGCCCAGGAACAAGGTTGTCGACCCCAGACTGGCCGCAGAGAAGCCGCTGCCCTGCTGGTTAACCGGTGTAAATGGCAGGAGCATCCGCCCTGCTTTTCGTAAGGAATGTGTTACATTCAGTCCTGCACAAAACGTGTGTGTGTGACCAGGGGTGGCTACACCGGTTCTCTGAGTTCCGTCTTCACGTTCGCAGCAGTTGCAGGGCCAGCGAGGGATCAGATCTGAGAGGCAGCGTAATCCCACCCGGCAGCACGGTTCTACTTTGAGCCTGGCATCCGGACAGCCAAGGGACTCTATTTTATTTGGGACACAAGGATGTTTTTGGGGATTTTTTTTTTTTTTTTGTATTTTGTGTTTTGGTTTTAAGATTTGTTATTTTTGGCGTTGCTGCCTGGGGGCAAAGCGATTAGCAGCAACGCCTGTTTTGTGTCAAGTGTGTGCATGTGAGTGCTCCCTGTGGCAGCCTGTGCCCCCCCACCTGGTCAGTCCCTGATCCTGCACCAGGTCACCCTGGCCAGAGGGAGGCGCCACCTGCAGCTTATGTGGGGAATTTGCAGTGCTTACTTACCTGCCAGGGTGTGAGGGGACCACTGTGTGCTGTGGGTTGGAGTGTGTGCACTTACCTGCGGGGGGGCAACGTTCCACCGGGGCCTGCAGTGGGAAGAGCAGGCAAAAGGGGGTGACTCCAGTGTGTGTTGTCTTTAAATGAACTACATTTATGTAAGATTTTAAACCTAACTAATAATAAAGTTTGGCTTTTTTGCTGCCTACCTGGTCTTGCGTTGTGGTGGGCTGACTGTGATTGGGGCAGTTGGGTGTCCGGGTCTACTAACCCGTGATACTGGCTTGCTGGTGGTTTTGAAAAGTTGAAAAAATTTAATCTGGTGGCAGAGCCTTTTCACACAGAGCTCCACTGTTATGGTATAGCCTCCCCAATTATGTTTGGGAATTGGGCGCAATCTCTGTTTTAAAGACTATACAGAAAACTTCCTTTTATTGTCATAAGTCATGTTATAATATTCTCAGAGGAGACATACAAAGGTGCACGGTGGTACAACAGTGGAGAAGAAATGACATAGAGTGGCAGTAAATAACAGCCTATGACATGCAATGACACATACTAACATGTAAATTACTGGAATCCATCATTAGGGACAATTTGGAATTATTCCTTGAACAAAATGGTATCTTAAATGATAGCCAGCATGGTTTTTGTAGAGGGAGGTCATGCTTAACAAACCTCCTGGACTTTCAAAAGGCATTTGACAAAGTACTGCATGAGAGGCTCATAGTGAAGATGGAATCTGCAGGAATTACAGGAGCTATCACTAAGTGGGTTCGAAGTTGGTTGTCTAGTAGAAAGCAGACTGTAACTGTGGGAGGAATTGTATCACAGCACGGTCCTGTACGAAGTGGAGTCCTGCAGGGATCAGTGCTGGGGCCTTTGCTATTCTTTATATACGGTAGGGATGTGCATCTCCATCACTGAGGCTGATGCGATACACATCTTGATGCATTGCCAATGATCTGATACATTAAAGATACATATGAAGCAACTACTAATGCGATACGATACGATTCACCCCTATTGCGATGCAGTGCGATTTGACATGATTTGATCCAACACAATGTGATTCAAAGCGATATGATGCGATGCTAAAGAATATAATGCTATGCAATTCAGTATGATACAGATAGTTTGATTTTATTTCTTTGGTTCTTGTTAAGCAGACAGCAAATCTAATAAGATCTCAGGAACGTGTAGCTCTTCTTCCTTCATGATAATCTCTGACTCACCCGGACACGGTTGGTCACATTGGTTGGTCACATTTCTAAATAATAAAGGCATAGGGCCTCTACTAATAATTATATATAAATAAATCAGATTTTACCGATGCAAAGATGTTAGAAACGATGCATCCCGAGTTCATCCCAAATTGTATCCGGTGCACACTGTTTTAATCAGGGGAATCACATCGTGAACTTTTGTGCACCGTTGCAAATTGATGAATCTTATCATCCCTAATATACGTAAATGATCTTGATGCAGAGGTTAGTAGTAAAATACTAAAATCTGCAGATGATACAAAACTAGGGGGTCTAGCCAACAGTATAGAATCAACCAAGGTAATACAGGAAGACCTAAAAAGCATCCAAAAGTGGGCAGATACCTGGCAGATGATATTTAATTTAGCTAAATGCATGTGGGAAATAAGAACCTTAGACAAGACTACTTCATGGGGGGAAAAAACTAGAATGTGCTCAATCTGAAAAAGACTTAGGAGTAATAGTTGACCCAAGCTGAACAGGATCTAGGCAGTGTGCTGCAGCAGTAAAAAAGGCCAAAAGGATGCTAGGCTATATAGCCAAAAGCATTGATTATAAATCTAAGGAGGTTATATTGAAATTATACAATGCTTTAGTCAGACCTCACTTGGAATATTGTGTGCAGCTCTGGGCACCGCACTATAAGAAAGATATTGAGGGTCTCAAAAAAGTTCAAAGATGGGCAACTAAATTAGTTCCTGGCATGAAATATAAAAGCTACGAGGAAAGACTCAAGTCACTTAACCTATTTAGACTTAGGGAGAGGAGACTTAGGGGTGATTTAATAGAGGTTTTTAACTGATATAAGGAAGTATTATTTTACACAAAGAGTTATCAATACATGGATTAGGTTGCCAGGTCATGTAGTTGAGGCAGAGACCCTTGCTGTGTTCAAGTCCAGACTTGATGCAGTTTTGGATACTCTCTAATTGTAATGGCGAGCTTAGTTGGGCCGAATGGCCTGTTCTTGTCATAATATGTTCTTATGTAAGACTACACATGGAAAAGTCCGGAGAAAAATACAACTGAAGGCAAGGGGGGCACTGAGAAGGTAGCAGGGAAAAAATTGGCCGGATTGTCACTTGGTTAACTCCCACATAGTACTGTCACCAAAAAAATGGGTTGTGTGGCCACCAGATGGCGAAGTATAGACATGCAGGACTGGAATGCTGCCACTAGATTTAACCAAGCAGCATTTCTAGCTAGGTTTGCCGCAAACCCAGACTCTTTGAATCCTGATTCATGAGGAGTGAAGAATCTGAAATCTGAAATCTGAAATCTGCCACCCCAATGGTATTGTGTAATGAAGTTGGTGGTGAACTACAGAACTACCGTATGTGTTATTACCAAGCTGAACAGCTGCAATACGTATTGCTCACATGCGCTGTGAAGAGTAGGCTATTTTAGCGCCTATCAGTGGTTTTAGCATGAGCTGTCTGAGTTGCTGCATCTCTCCAAGAGTTTGTAATGAGAGGATCAATGCCTTTTGTGTACAGACAAACTTGGGCCTTTTGTCTTATCTCAACCTGAGCAACCCTGGGGTTTATCTTTATTCTTCCTCTGTTATTTATTCTTCAACAACATCAGAACTGTTTGAAGATGAACTACAGTTGTTTCCTTTTCTTACTTGTATTGCCTCCTGCTGTAACTATAGACTACGTCATATGTGCTGATGACACATGGAATTTGTGTATGCTACTTGAATGTGTCACCTAAAACTTGTGGTCCCCTAGGTATTCACCACACATTCTTACAAACTAAAAAAAAATGTAAATCAGTTTTCACTGTATGGTTCAGATTACAAGTACTGATATTTGCAACAGCAGAAGGAAGTTAGTGAGTTACAGAATAAGGTGTTACAACAGATAGCAATCTCGGAAACAGTGTTTTCTTTTTTATTTCTTGCTTTGCCTTTTGCGTCGATGTGTCAATTTCTGAGAAAGTGTTTTGGTGCTTTTATACGCATTGTGCGTCAGAGGGCGAGCCCACACGCAAACACCAGGACACTCAGGTTAGATCAATGCTGCCCGTCCCCGCCACACTCTGCGATCGAGTCCTGTTATTACTCATTTGTAGGCAAAGTGCCACAAGGCTCTTCACAGGATTAAAAAAAGGTTGTGTATCGAGAAGGGGGAGGAAGGGCTTATGAGAATTTGCATATATAAAGTAAAAAAAAAAAAAAAAACCAACAAAAGTGAAGTTGCATGAAGTTACTTTTATGTTTTACAAATCACATCATTTCATAGGAAAATGTGGAAAAGACTTTGTAACAAAAAATAAATTATATAATGCACCAGACACAGATGTTATGAATATAAAACTACAGAATTATCAACAAAACATGGAAAATAGCTTAAAAAGGTACAATCAAAGTGAAAGATTTAAAATAACATGGCATCTGAGTGTCAAGAAAATATGTTAGGTATAATAACAAAAAATGACAATAATAATAATAATAATAATAATAATAATAATAATAATAATAATAATAACAATAATAATAACAATAATAATAAAAAAGCAATATTCTTAATAATAACAATGACAAAAATAACAACAATTATATATGTGATTGACTAGCATTTTAGCATTCCATTTCAGTAACAAATCTTCAAACAATAAGATAATAATACAATAAAATAATTATATGACGTGATTGACTAGCAACCCTCTGCAATAATATTGTTGAAAGATTTCAGATATTATTGTTAGTCTGCTTCAGAGTCTGGGTTGTGGAGTTTCAGCCATTTCTGTGGAAGATGCAGCTCCAGTCAGACACTGTAAGCCTTCAGTAAAACATTCTTGTGTCGCAAACATTTTGCTGACTTTTCTAGAGAATAGCTCTCTGTGTGACTGGGAACAAGCTATAGTAAAATGGATAATATAGCATGATCCAGCAAATTGAGCTGAGACAAAGATAAGCTTGCAAAGCTGGAGAACAGTCCATTGTGGCTGAGCAAATTCTCTGGAGATCTGTGTCAGACAAAAAAAGTGTACACTACCAATTGGGGTGTGGGGGTGTGAGGGAAAATTGTCAGCAGTGCATCCCCTCTCACTGACCCCTGACCCCTCTTCATTGAACAGCAGTATGAGGTCTTCAAACAGGAAGTTACACAGGGGCCAATATTTGCTAAACCAACATTTTTTTTCCCGGTAAAGGGGGAGGAATGGCGTAAATTATGTTAAATGTCATGAGGGGAACATTTGGTATAGGGTTGTGAAATATCATCAGAGTAGCTAATATTACCAAAAAAACACAAACAAAAATAACACACCTGTTTGTTTTACATTCTAGTCAGTGACATTGAGATACATCAGTCAGGTGTGGGCAAGGGTCCTGAGTAAAAAGGTATTGATCATTGGGTGGAAGCCTTGATCCTAATAGCTTTATGCTGTTTGGTCCAGGTCACTGTATGTGTGTGTGTCCCACTCACCACCCCCCTTCCCCGGGTTGATGATCGGATATCATTTAAATGAGAAGCGAGTTGAGGACCAGCTCTGTACAGGATTCCCCCTGCTGGCTAGCTAATCTGAATATTTGAATAGGGTGAGGAAACTGGAGATTGGGCGGGTCTCGTAGTCCATCAGCTCTCTGTGTGTGGCGTTTACCGTGAGGCGGTCCTCCTTCTCCATCCACAGCAGAACGGGGTGACTCAGGACAACGTCGGCCTCCTCCCCTTTCTCGCCCTCTCCACAAGGCCCCCCCGTCCCCCTCCACGTTTCAAAGATGGAGGAGAACTCCTCTGTGCGCTCGGCATACTTCACCACTGTCTTGATTCCCAGCTGCGTGGACACACACCCATTTAGCTTGTAGACAGCCTGCACGAAGACCAGGTAGGAGCCACTCTCGTTCACCCGAATCCATCGCCCGTTTTCCTCCAGGAGTGCATTCCGAGGGTAGGGGTGTTCCTCAACCCACTGCACCTGCCCCATCCCCTCATCTCTGGAACCGTCTGCTGTAGCGAAGGAGCAGAGAAGGAAGGAAATGAGATAAGACTTGACGCGGCCACTTTCCGTTTCCTCAGGCATTTACTTGATGTTGCAAGTGAAAAAATCTGGAGATGTAATCTGAAATGCACCCTTACCATGAACTTTAAATAGCATGGTGGTAAGCTGCTGTAACTCAGAGTTACCCAAAATTATTTGTAACCCAAATGCTGCCAGTTCAAATTCCTTGAGGGCCACTGCTGTCATATCCAAATACCCAGTACATATTCAGCTGTCTAAAATGAATGATATGAACACCCCTCTCATTAAGCAAATGTTGTATTGTCTACATTTAGGAAAAAGCTATTCATTTATGATAACTGTGCTTGTCATATTATTTCTGCATTAGAATCATATAGCACATGCCATTTTCTGGTGAGACTGTGGGCTCACAAGACTTTTGCAAATTGTAGTTTGGAAAATGATGCTCTAAGAATGCAGAAATGCGATCCATTGGGACTGTGTTGTCTATCATTATTCTCTAGACCACTGTTCATGAATACCACACTTACCAACAATGAAAAGAGATGTTAGAGTAATTAACATACTGTTTTAATTCATGCAGACAGGCTTCGTATTTCTGGCTTTGCAAGGGGAGGAAGGATACATCATTTTGCTTTGCTTTTTTCTGTGGTTTCATGAAGCAGGGCTGCATTTCAATAAGGAGGTACATTGTTGTCACCTGTCTGGGAGGCTGATCTGACACGGTCCTTTGTGGTTTGTGGGATGTCATTTCTATGCTCCCTTAGCTCAAAGTGACCATTGGTTTCCCTTCATCAAGGGCTTACTTCAGGACTGAATTTGAATATGGGACTGGAACATCATGCAAGTGTCCAATCACAAACATATCCAACAGTTACTACACAACGGCAATGTCCTATACACCCCAAATAACTTTTCACACATTAGTTTTATATCTCAGCCAGACATCAAATTTCACATCATATGAAGTGTCCAGGTGCATTTTTAAATGAAATGACTTGGAATGCACTTAAAGGCAAGTTAAAAAGAAAAGGCTGAATGAAGGTTTAAGGAAGGAGGTGAGAGCACTGAAGGCCTATTTGCACTGAGCTATTTTTCCTCATATTCCCAAAAGCAAATGCTGTCTTTTCCTGATTCACATTTGTTGCTTTCCATCTGTTTCAAAACTGTTTGCCAGGAAAATTTGAAAATGGATGGAAAAACAGAAACTCCATATGTAAAAAGAAATGTACACACAATATTTAAAAAAAATAAACAAAAAACACTTTTCATTTTACAGATAAAATAGAACATACTACATTTTAGCAGATATGTAGATTTATGGTTATTAACGCCTACTTGCATGACAGAAGAGTAAGTATGAGCCATCATTTTCTGTGATTACTCCACATCACACTGTTTCTCCTCAATGGCAAGCTGAGCCATGAAAAAAGGAAGTCATGAACTATTTTCAGTATCCACACTGTTGAGCCACATTTAACTGGGCATTTCTCTTATTGTGCAAAAATTCTCACATCAGAGTATGCCTGTGTGCCTCTGATAACACCAATTCAATATCGCATTTAGACAGCAGTCACGTATTCAGTGACAGCCTTTGTGATGACTGAGAACATAAAAAAATGAAACATAATTCTTGTTGCAGCTCAAAATATAAGAGCCTGAAACTTGCTTGAGTGCTATGAAGTGAAGGTAGTATCTTTAAATACCCTGTGCCTTAGCCCATGTGGGTAAATAATATAACCGGATGCAGCAGGATACCAAGATAAAGATTAAACACCCTGGTGACTTCAGGTAAAGTAGTCTTGTGTGAATGGTACATAGGGAAGAGACAGATTTCTTACCTGCCAAGAACATACAAGCTTTTGAGCCTTGAAATCGGAAGATGTTAGCCATTGTGGTACCTGCAAGACAGAAAAAGAGACATAAATAGACACACAGACACACATATATGCCCATCCATTATGGGGTTCATAACATATCATACTGAAAGCATTTGAGGTTGAAAACTCGTTGGTATGAAAACAGCAGTCAAATTGAGATAGTGGCCTTCAAAGTGACTCCAGGAAATAAATAATCATTTTACAGAATATGAAAATGTCCTCAAAAAAGTAAACTTTCCATTATAAACAACACAGATACTGAGAAGTTTCAGATGAGAGGACAGGTCAAATGAAGATCACAATGCAAACAAAAGTGTGCATCCTCACTAAGACCCTATTATTATGTACACAAATGATCACAGGTCACACAGAATCACAAGTTGTCATAAACTGTCATGTTTGGAAGCTGACAGTAAGACGCTGGAGAGTGGATACAGCTGAAAAACAAGGGGTGGTTAAATGTTTGCAGAAAAACTTCCCCACACAATTGTACAAATGAACTAGGCCCAATAAAGCTTCCTCCCTCCAAACCTGAAGTCTCACATACATATCTGAGTTTTTGCCTGTATAATGACATCATTAGTGCAGTTGAGCTGGGTGGTGTTAGGACGAAATGTGCTGTAATGAAGGGATACTGGGGCTGGAACATTGCTGATTAAAGAGAAATTCTTTTGAAAAACAGCATATGAAAAATTGTTCTTGCTGAGGCTGTGAGCTTTTTTCCACCCTCGCACATCTGTCAGCTATCTTTCCATCAGCTCTGAGGTTTTTTGCTCATATTGAAAACTAAAGGTGAAGACAGGCAGTACAGTAAAAAGGTCTGTGTGTGCGTGCCTGTAGAGGAAACACATTAAGATGCATGCTGACACACGTGTGTAAGTGTGTGTGCATGTATGTGTGTGCGTGAGAGAGAGAGACAAAGAGAGAGTGTGTTACGGGAAACACTATGAGTGATGACATTTCCTCCCTGGGCTCAGCCCTCGAGCCACTCTCTCACATCACAGACAGTTGTCACTCTGTGCTGATTATCACACTGGAATGCTATGACTGGAACATTGGTTTGTCCTCTGTCCAGAAGGTCCCAGGTGCTATGAGGGATGAGATTGTATCAGCTGGGGGCGTCCTCGTCTTCCTGGCTTTTGTAGCGGTTGCTCACTGTGTGCCCTCTCCTCTGGTGAACTCTGAGGGTGAATTTCCTGCCCTCAAACTGGAAATGCTCTTTCCTGTGTCTGCCTGTGCAAAGCTCCTTCAACCCTACATCAAGCTGACTGAATTCCAGCTGCAGAAGCTACCTGTGGAATTGCTTCAGTTCTACACACTACATTGGACCCTTTTCAAGCTGCCTAAATACTTTCTGACAGACAAAACGAAGAAACAACTTATACTTCATCTTGACTTATTCATTGAAAGTTACAGCCCAGACTGCTTTGTGTGTGTGTGTGTGTGTTTTTTTTTTTCCCCTCTGCTGACTTCTTAGGCTGTTGGTGAATTCCCCCCTCTGCTGGCTCAAGATGTTGCTGAAATCCCCATAACCTTAGTTTTTAGAGAGCAGTTCATCACATCAGTTCTTAACACATGTGTACTTTTCTCTAAAATGATCTGTGCTTTTTACCTCATCTAAGTGGAATGTCATGTTATTATTATGTTTTCTTGTTTCTGTCCTTTATACAAGTTTTTTTGGAATTTCTGAACGCACATTAGGCCTGTAGCTGTGCATGAATGCTAAAGTGAGATAAATGCAATCCTTGGACACATTCACATTCAAGTCAATGGCTATTTCTTGCACTACAGGTCCCACAGTGCACTGCAGTGAAGTGGGCACTAATTGGAGCATAGGTGGTATACCACTTATGTCATCCAAGTAACCTGAAGGTATTCATTGAATTATAGGGCGCCTGGATGACCCAACTGCCCCCCATGCCTGGCAGAATGAAGCCAATTTGTTTCACTGATGTGAAATCGTGGTCATAGAAAGATAAATGGCCGGTTTTGAACCTGGGCTATATGGTTGTGCCCGCACTTGCGAGGAGCAACTTGCCGATTGAGTCACTGAGGGGCACATTTGACATTATTTGTTCATTCTTGGGAAAAAGCCATGAGGATTGTAAAAACAAACTCCAGGGAAAGAGCTTGGTTGTGCATACAGCACATCAGCACACACAAGTTTGGGTAATTCATAAATGATTTGTATGTTCAGCTGAGCACTTTCACTGGGATATATCCATTGATTTTCCTCAGAGAATATGACCCAGGATGGGTCATTTTCAACATGCCTGCATTTGGGCATGGAGCCACGCAAGCAACTGCAACAACCAGCAACCACAAAATTCTCCCTTGTGAAGAGGAAGAAATGGCTGCAGACCATTTAAGAGGGTAGATACAGACAACCAAACTCAACTGGGGCTTTAAGTTGGCTTTTTGCCTTCACACACATCCCCCTACCTACCCCCACAGCCCCACAAAGGCAAAGGTGAGCTCCACATTTGCATTCTGTAGTTTCTGCTACCTACCGTTAAGAAGCTGGGCCCTTGGTCCACCAGGTTTCACACCACACTAATATTTCAGACAAAGAGAGAGGGGAGGAGTTAGGACAAGCAAACAACGAGACCCTGGGAATGTGTTGTTATTGTATTGGATTGGTACACACCCGTCTGGTATATTGTGTTTGCATTTGTGGTCTCAGCTTTGCGTGTTTGACACTGACTCTTGTTCATGACTGGATGATGATTTCTTTATGTAACATTTGATGTTTAATTTAATCTGGATACTCAACAGGTCACTCATTGGGAAGGTGCTGAGACTGGGCCCTCCCCCTTCTCTGTCCCAAAATACACATGCAGCTTTGTCAGGTGTTGGTTCATTACTACCATTAGCATCACATGATCCATTTGCCTGGTGGAGATCCACATTGAGCTCAACATTACATTAGCCTACTATTCAGTCATCAATTTAAACCTCTGGACATTTACTGAAGCAATTCAAGTGAGGTCTACTTGGGTCAAAAGGGCATAAAGGAGCACACCAACAGTACAAACCATGACACAGTCAAACCAGCTTGTACATCTCTCTCTGTATACACTGCCTGAGGCAATGTGGAATAAAAGTTTTTAGACTGTAGAATAAAAGGCTTTTGACTGTTCATTTTTATTTTTGGAAAGCTTAACATATGGCCAGAAGCTTTTTAATAAAAAGGGTGTTTGTATCAGCTTTAGGATAGTCAGTGGCTGTTTTTATTGTCAGCCTCTGATTAAGTTTGGAAATTGCTGTCTGTATGTTCCATCATTATCTGCGCACAATTTTTTTGGAAAGTTTTTATTCTACAAATTGCTATGCATCTGTGTAGGCTGCGATGAGACACCACCCACCTCCTTCCTCACTGTAAGGACCTTTAAGATGAAAGGAATGAAAGTGTTATGTAACTGCAGTTCATTCGCACTGGCTTTATCGTATCCTGTGAAATTAACACAGCCTAAACCTTTGACACAGGTCACTTCTCTGAAACGCACATGTAACATTTGCATATGCAGCAGGTTTTTCAATTCACTTTTTATGCAACAGATGACCATCCTATCAAGAAATGTGTTTAACATCCCACATAGCCTGTTTGAGTATGATGTGAAACTGAAAACTGCTCTCATCTATCTTGCGTGGTTTAACAACTTCATTTGATCCTTTCCGGCTTCGACATCACAAATCTCAGGGAGGTACCCACGCTCCCCCCATCTTCAGCTGAGCACTGACTGACTGTATCTCAACAAGGCTGGCCTGACTACACAAATCAAGAGCTGACTTTTTAATGACACTAGAGCATGGGTGTAATTTATGGTAGGGACAGTGGGGATATGTGCTATAAGTGGATGGTTATGAACAGTCTTAGATGGGCTTGGTCTAAAACAGAACATCCATATCTAACACAGGAACACAGACAGTGCTGGAACATCCTGTTACTCAGTGGAACCTCCTAGATGGAAGGACTGTAAGAACATATCAGGTCATTGTTAATGGAATATCTGTGTTAAATGTGATCTGACTTGCTGGCTTGTAATATAAATACTTGAAGGCGTGTCTAAAACAGAAAATCGTAGTAAACATAGGAAAGCAGAAGCTGAATCTAGTTAACAACAGAATACACCCTTGAGCCTCTGCGCATGTTGTGAGTGAGCGACCACACAATGTGATGTAGCACACCATTACAAGGTAACCATTCTAGGATGACATGATTTCAACACCTGTAGGTAAAGAGTGAGGGAGCCATTGCCTTAATAACAGAATTGCAGGACGCTCATCGCATGGATCTAATTTTGAGGTAATACTTCTGATAATATTAAAAAATACCAATTTATTATAATAATCACAGTCAGTCAGATACAATATCCGCGTACTGTTTGTTCATTTGTGACTAGTGAATAGTGACTAGGACTAGTGAGGCTGTAAATGACCCCAAAATGCTTTAATTATACAACACCACTGCTTGGAGTGCGTTACGTCAGTGGTCATTTATTGCCATTTGACTTGTGACAACACTTTTGACTTGTTCACTTTCATTTGTTGAAACGACTTCACTCAAAGGCTCATGCAACAACCGTTTGTTCATAGGCAAAACTTGAGGAGATTCACATTGCGGGGGGAAATGCATTTCACAATGATTTATTTTAAGCTGTAAGTAATTAAACTTTCCCCCCTCTTCAAGTCCACATTGTAAGTATATATGAAATTAAAAGCCTACTAAAACAATATTTAATAATATACGTGCTCCGTAGAATGGAACGAGTTTAAAAATTTAGCATTAATGAAGCAACCACAACAAAACGACCCGCAGATGTTTATCTCTTCTTCCATGATAAATACTTAAAATGTGTAATTCAAGTATTCTACTCCATTTGATACGTTTTATAAAGCGTAGCATTAATCTGATACACTAATTATTATTATTACTATTAGTAGGTTAATAGTTTATTGGGCGGATACCACTAACCATTGGATATTGTTATAGAATAGCCAGTAACGCTTGCGGAGCTGAGACTCTGAAAATATTAATATTAACTGAATATAAATTAAATGTATCCTAGAACTGATCATCGTTGTATGGCAGATTTATTCTTAGCGAATCGGTGTGATGAACGACGACCTAAAGATGCTGATACACTAACGCAGCTGGTTAAAGATTATTTATGAGAAGTCCGTTTGTGGCGTGTTTGTAAGATGCAGCAAAACTTAGAGAGAAGCAAGCAGTCAAACAAAACATCTCAGACACCTCACGACATTCTTACCTTTATTGCTGAAAATATTCCAATTAAAAATCCACCGACAGCAACTAGTGCAAGGGCTAGCCCAACCAACAACAAACGTAGCCTGGTCACAGAAACGTCTTGCTTCATCCCAGAAGTGGTTTCTCAAGTCGCTTATGGCACGGCAGGTTTCACAGTGATTGTAGACGGGATGTATCTACGTCTCTGCTAAAATTGTCTCCACACAATTCGTATTCTTTCAATAAATATACCAGTTTTTTCTAGCCCACTTTCTGTCTTTCGGGGGTATCGTCCTGGCAGGATTTTCCGTCCTCCCATTGGTTCTTGCCGTCATATTGGAAACCTGTTTCACACACAAGTTAAGTATTTGAGTGGGTGTAAGTGAGAGTCGTAACGCTGCACCCACAAGAGCTGATCACATCTGCGTCCCACGTGCCGTCACCCAGCGGCCCTCTCCCCCTCTGCGTGTGACCGTGTACCTCCGCAGCCGGCACACCGCTTGAACGCACGGTTTCCCTCTGACAGCCGCGGTGCTCCTGCGTCAGGTTCTGCCGCAGATCAGCTCAGAAAGTGCATATTCGATAACACCAGTTGTCATTTCGAAATTCTATCGACATGGCCCACATATTTCTGAAGACAGATATTTAAATTTGGTAATATTCAAAAGTGGAAAAAAAATAAACCGCAGATAACGAAGGTGTCTATATTTACGAATTTAGCTGAATTGAAACTGACAGATGGTCGACGCCAGCAAAGCTATCGGCTTTCTAAGATTGATTTACCCTTTAACGCTTGCAAATTCAACCTGTTGTGAAGTTTTTTAATGTAACTCACGTTGGCATCATACTCCTCATCCTGAGAAAACAGGCATGAGTATGGTTTTTAATGTTGATGGTTGTTTTTGGGATCTAGCAGTTTTACTTCATAAATGTATACAAGCACTACTAGTATACAAGCACTGCTAGTGAACGTGGTGCTTTTTGGGGGTTAAAATGGGATTCATTGTAGAGTTACATTGTAATAAACTAGATTTTGTTATATTTATGTAACGCCTTACAGCCGGCACCTGCCCAGTGTTTTCGGAGCTATTAAATACTCATTTGAAAATTTTACAGACTTGCAGAATAAATCACCACGTTTCATTTGATTAAAATATATAATAAAACTACAGGAGTAAGTACATAAACACATTCACATTAGTGAAAAAAATATGTTGTAAGGAAATATCAGCTCATTTCATGTCTTGTAATTTGATTTCACTTATTGTCTTCCCTAATTTTGATGTTAACACATTAAAATTATGAAGTGAAGGACCGGCTATAAGATACAATAAATCATAAAGCTATAACTAGTTAGTGTTTATACAAATTGCATTTCTTTAGTCTTATCAGTATTCTTTACATACTTCACGTATTTGGATGGACATTATATGGTTGCAGTTTAAATGGTTAGCAAATTTATAGTTTTGAAAATGTATGTATTTTCCTGAAGGGACATATTTTTCAGTTAGCTAAGAATTTTAGAAGCTAAAAACTCAAAACTGGCCAAATGGATGACTTCATTTACAGTTAGAGGAGCCACCTAAAACAAATGCAGGTGAGGGATATTAAATGATTGCTACAGTGTGTCAGAGAGGGTGAAATGCATTATTCTAGTTTCCACAATTTACTGAAGTACATCTTTATTATTTTATTCAGTGGCAGCAGCTGTCTGATGAGTCTGAAAGTTGTAGTGAATTTAATTATTTTTGCTCTCACTCGCTGGCTGCATAAAGAGGTGGCAGCTGTTAATAACCACTGATGAGCCTTAACCCAGTCATCCCTCTGTATCTGAGTGAGGTGCCAAGAATGTGAAAACCACAAATACCATTTCTTTTTTCTTCCTGATAGTGGAAACACATGCAAATTGAAACTCTTGTTTTTAGAAATGCATGGTAGGCCTACATATGTGGGAAAAGTAGTAAAAGGGGTAACAAAGACACTGCTGTCTTTTCCCTTTTGGGTTTCACCCTTCGCCCTGACCTGACACTTGCCTCTCTTTTAGGCATCATTGTAAACGGATATGAAAAACCCTTTACAGACTAGAGGGGATAAGGGTTCATGAAAGCGGAGCAAACAATGACTGAATAAAGACAGTAGGAGAGGGGGTTTGGATGCTGGGGTATCTGCTTCCAGACACACTGGGGTGTGAGAACAAGAATGTAAAAAGAGCACTCATTAATTTTAGTGCCAGAGTGCACCTGCTCTCCCCCTGTGTAATAAACACCTGTTCCTGGCCCAAAATTATTTTACATTTAAATTTATTCATTTGGCAAGCACTTTTATCCAAATGAGGCAGAGTACAACACAAGCAAAGAACCATAAGGAATCAAAAATATTAGAAGCACTGCATGACCAGCTTTCAATGGTTGGCCAGACAAGGTACAAGCTAGCTGGTAGAGATAATGAGTGCATTAAACTGTTAGATTACGTTTTTTATAGTGTTAAGGGGAAAGAGTTTTGAGACATGAGAAATTCCATTAGGTGGTAGTGTTTTAGGTGCTCAGGTGAGAGCGGAAGAGCTGTGTCTTCAGATGTTTCTTGAAGACAGAGAGGGACTCGGCAGAACGGATGAGGTGTGGAGGTTCATTCCACCATCGGGGGGCAACGGCGGAGAAAGTTCTGGACAGTGATTTTGCGATGTGAAGTGATGGGACCACCAGAAGCTGTTCAGAAGCAGAACGTAGCACTCGGGAGGGAACATAAGCTTGTAGTAGTAGGTAGGTGCAGTTTTGTTGGTCGTCCTGTACGCAAGCACCAAGGCTTTAAACACTAAGCGGGCAGCTACAGAGAGCAAGTGGAGCAAGACAAAGAGAGGTGTAACGTGCAGTGTTGCCAACTAATTTTCAGGGGAAGTTGCTACAGGCAGGTCGATTTGTTGCTAAAAGTCGCTAAATGACGTTGTGATGTCATTGCGTGATGACGTCATTACGTAATGACGTAAAACTTGAAATTTGTTAGTTTGTATTTGTTTGTTATCACATATTTTTATTTGTAAAAGTAATATAAACACAACACATTTTTTATGCTCACATATTTTTATTTTTAAACACAACACATTGAATTATTGAACAATTACGCATTACACACTATTGAACAATTACATTTTATTTATTTTCTTATTAACTAGTAAAACTACCGGTTCTGAACAATTATAGTTTTAAGCATTTTAGCGTTTGAGTCAATTTTAAGCATTTTAGCGTTTGAGTCACTTTTTAAAAGTTTCTAAAAGTTCCGAATAAATTTTAAAAGTAGCTAAATTTATTGCTGGGTGCTTTTGGAAAAAAAAAGTTAAAGTTGCTCAATCTAGCAATAAAATTGCTAAGTTGGCATCACTAGTAACGTGTGTGAGCCCTCTTTGGTTGGTTGAAAACCAGACATGCAGCCGCATTCTGTATCAACTGCAGAGGCTTAATTGTGCCACTGGCCACCCTAGTGTGTGCTCTTTGCGTAAAATAAATAAATACATTCATTAATTAATACTATGTTAGTCAAAGAACCCTTGGAAAACGTACAATGCATAAATATACGCTCTGTCCAAGTGGCGTCAGTGGCGGGATCCCTCTGTCATTGTTGTGAAAAAGTCTCGTGTTGGTCATCTCTGTACAATCGCTGGTTTTCCAGTCACGACAGTCACGACATGCAAATTCTTCTATCTATCTTATCTAGTCTTCTATCTTCTATCTTAGGATGATTAGATTTGATTCGACAACTAACAGCTTGTTCTGATCTGAGAGGTAGTTAGGCTACCCTTTATCGCGTCTGTCACAAAGAGGGGAGAACCCTTTCCGATTCTGAATGGCTGTGCGAGTTTGTTGGATTCCATTTCATTTTTATGTAGGCTACGTAGATAATGTGTAGTATTATTAGCAAACATTACTGTGAATTACCTGTGTAACCTTACTTGCAGGTTAGCCGTTTTGTGTGCCAGATGTGTGCCTTGGAATTTCCAGCTAAAATGTAGCTTGATCCGCAATAAATTATTTTGGCTAGTGCCTGGTGAAGAATTGCTGGTGATTTTTTCTTCATCTACCAGGCAGTAGGCTAACGTTAATAAACAAAAGATTAATGTCGGACCCTGTCTTCTAGTTCCAGCCAATGTCCAGGTAAGTAACTATATATAACATTACGTCTGGGATTCAGGGTTCAAAGGATAGGACTCAATTCGTAATGACCCAGTTTCCAGAAGGGCATTGTGTCGTTAAGTAGGGAAAGCATGCTGCCTGCCTATTGTGATGGAAATAAATCTCAGTGCAGCACATAAGAAGATATTTCGCTGAATACCCATACATGGTTATTATCTATAATAAATATTAAAATACTATTAAATAATAAAGTACTTACTATATATAGTATATGCAATAATTTTTTAAAACACTGTGCGTGTACATGTACTACTAACGAACAAAACAGACATTCCTTGATATATTACTTGTATTTGTGCTAACCATTAATAAACGAATCATCTGTGCTCCATAAAAGATGCACGTGTGCTGTAGGCAAACCGTTCATAAAGCAGACATCATCACTCCATAAAATGTTTCTGCTTGTATAAACTGTTCATTTGCGATCTAGCTCAATTGTATGACTAACGATAACAATTAATGCTCCTGGTGTGTGCCTCTAAATTTTGGTGAGCTTTTGGGGGGGACTAAGGGTAATACCTTAAAAGGTAACACAAATATTTCTGGAGGCATCAATGGAAGAACTGTCATCATGGTTTAAGAGTGTATGCAAGCAAATAATAGGAAGTAATTATTTCCACTTTGTTGAAGCTTAATGTGTTTAGGTTATTGCAGCACATTTGCTCATATGATCTGAAGTCCTACAGATTTATGTTTCAGCAGCACAAATGTAATCTTTTCACTAGGGCCATGGGGCGCGTCTCTTGACAGCAGTGGGTGGAAAGGGGAAAGTCAAACCATAGGAGCAGCTAATCATCTTTATCTGAAATTCAGGCCTTTGGTAAGACCAGCATCTTTTCCTAAATGAGTAAGCATCTTTCTACTTCTTTTTCATTCTTCCCCGTCCTCGAAATCACATGGTACGGGTACTGTTCATGAAAGAACTTAGTAGGAATATGGAGAGATACTCAGAACCATACCAATTTTACCACATACCTAAGAGACTTTTGAAAATGAAAGCTGATGATGAGTTTTTTTCCCCAGAGTGAGTCATTAAGATGCCAGTATGAGCTAGATAAAGTTTGGAGATGACTGAACAAAACACTCACTGTACCTGGGTTTCAATAAAGCTATGTTTAATGGGGCTCCATATGTCCTCCCAAAATGTTTAATATAATGTCTGCCATGTAAGAATTGAGCTTGTTACAGAACTGCAGCTGAGCCAAGGACTTCTTACACGTCAGATGCTTGCAGCATCTTACCCTAGTCCCCCATTATATAAATGGGTTTTATCTGTCACACTCAGGGGCGCACCATCAGGAGAGGCAAACCAGGCAAATGTTTTGGGCCCCCCCAAAAAAATTGGGCCACTCATATTGGCACATTTTGCAATGACAACTATAAACCCCCTTAAACCTCCCATAAAGGCACTACACAGTGCACCGCAGCTGCCCCAAAAACTAAATAACACTTGTCAACAATCAGTTGACAAGTGTTATTTGCTATTTGCAAAATGACACACAGATATAGGCTATGCAATAGCAAGTCACAAATTAATTTAGGTTTTAACAGCATCTGAGTGATACACAACCTACTAGCAAACTTCTACATATGGTATCGATAGCTGGCTAGCTATCACTAGCTAACTATCCAGCTAGCTCATTGAGTTTAGCTTGCTAACAAAACATTTTTAAAGTTAACTAGCGATTCATTTGTTACGTATTTAGTTGACATCTGGGTACAAAATATAAATAGTTAATATACATTTATAATAAACTCTTTACAGAAAGATGCATGATAAGATAATGTAGAAAATTGTGCTTGCATATAAGACACTTTGATGGTTAAGTTGTGCCTTCATATAAGACCTTTTCATGGTTAGATTGCTAATGTGTAGTAGATGTGTTAGCTTAGCTTCACATTGTGAGCTAGTTAGTGAGTTAACTTAGGAAGCATAGTCTCATTTTAGAACTGGCTTTTTTGCCATCTAATTATCTTGTGCATTATTGTGAGTTGATATTTGATGTTACATATTTACATGTTGCTCCTGTTTGATGTTACATATTTAAATGTTGCTCCTCCTTTGTTGTTCAAATACTCAGATATATGTGTGTGTGTGTGTGTGTGCATGGTGTTATTTATTATTTTTTAATAAACGATTATGACATGCGATCAAGCACAATTGACCGAATGTATTTTTTGACTGAATTGACTGAATGCATTTTAATGGTGGCGTGGGGTGCAGGGGGGGGCTCGATGGGCTTCTTTGCCTGGGGCCCCCCCAGAGTCTAGGATTGCCACTGATCACACAAGCCCAACTTATGGGCTATGAAATTCTCCAAGGTTGAGTCTGAGTTGTGAACCTCAAGTCCTATTGGATAAGAATCATAATAAGTCTCCTACTTCCATGCTCAGATTCCTCTTAAAGTTGAATAGATTTAAAAACAGGATTTGAATTATATGATTTAGTTTTGAAGGTAAGTCATCTTGTCAGTTAGATCACATTTTAAGGGCGAAATGCAGTAGTGGTCTTGGTCTAAGCATAGTATACACCTTATGATTTATGCTTGCTGTATACTGCAGCTTGCTGGTTGATTATTTTGTACAGGCAATTACCAGGAGAGCACTCTTTATGGTTATTAAATTATTTAAAAAAGAGCAGTGTGGAGCACTAGGATGAGTGCTCAGACTGCTTTGATTCAGGGCAGTGACACAATTTTTTGCCTTTTATTTCATTATATTAGATGGTTAATCAGGAGAATATGTTTGAATCCAACTGGCCATTATCAATTGGGTTTAATGTGCAAATTTCACTCTGCAATAGTAATAAACATGGAAAGAGGTCCTCGTCTCCATGAGTGAGATCCAAACCCCTGTTCTTGTTGCACAACCAACCAACCAGTTACTTTATATGCCCTGGAGTTTTGTAACTTTATGAGGTAGCATTTGTGATCATGTGGTGCACAAATTGTTTTGCTGACCCCAGTCATTCTTCAGTAACCACCTCAATGTGCATCAACATTAGCAGTATGCATTAGCAACATGTGCACTGTTCATTGCTACGGACTGGTGGCTACTTTCAGGCTGTAAGCAAAAACTGATGACGGAATATGACTTTTTAACATACTGACTATGCTTCCCAATACTGTACATTTTTGTGTGATAACAGCCATGAGAACCTTACTTATAGTTGTTCCTTGTTGACAGACAGATGTGTGTGCTTCAAGGTTATTCATCCTGGCATCCTTTTTAATATGCGTTTTTCCACTTCATGAAATGCTGTTTTATGTAACCGTGAATTACCAAAGTATTGATGTGCAATTTGACATAGTTTTTCTTTTCCTAAATGATTGGCATGAAACCGCAATGGATGCATTGTGGCTGGCCCAGTTATGGTTCTTCACCGCTGTACGGTTTCAGTCGACTTCACTGTTTCACACCTGCTTGCAAAAAAAAAAAAAAAAAAGTCAAAATGCTGGGAGGTTTCAGAAACTCTGTGTCTTTTTCTCTCTGAGTGGAAAGTACAGGCGTGCGTGGAGGAAAATGCCTCCACAGAGGTGAAACACCCTGCGTTTACAGTATGTCATCTCACTGCACTGAAGCAATTTAGCCATGCTCGCACACACACACACACACACACACACACACACAGAGACGCACACGCTCGCACACACACACACACACACACACACACACACACACACACACACACACACACACACACACACACACACACACACACACACACACACACACACACACACACACACAGAGACGCACACGCACGCACGCACACACACACACACACACACACACACACAGAGACGCACACGCACGCACGCACACACACACACACACACACAGAGACACACACGCACACACACACACACACACACACACACACACACACACACACACACACACACACACACACACACACACACGCACGCACGCACACACACACACATACATAATATAATTTTTTTGAAGATGCAGTTGCTTTATGCTGCTTTTTACAAGTCAATATTGATTTATTCGCAAAATCTGGCCCACAACACAGCCAGAACTAGCATAATCAGGAAATCAGGATCCTGTAATCAGAATACCTGTATTTATGTGGGATTGTATATTGCTAAGATGTACTTTATACCCAAGATGATAAGATGTACTTTTTTATTTGTTATATTCAAATTGGAAAATAAATGGATAATGTACTTTAATGTAATGTGTAGCAATTTCTACAAACATAAAATGATGGTCAAAGAGACAATTAGGCCTGCTATGTATTCATGAATCAAAATTGTAATGTTTTGCCTTATATAGCAGCTTTCATCCATTAATGTACAACAGTTGAATTTGAGAAGAATTTGAGAAAAAATATCTCTACATTGGAAATAAATTTCAGAGGTTTTTTACTACAGAACTTCAAAAAATTTAACCAGTTCAGACCAGTTCAAACACTTAGTAGTGCACTTCCCGTACTTTCTGAAGCAGGACACACAAAGGGAGAAAGACCTTTCATTAATCATGTTTTGTTCTTATTCACTAAACTTTTATTACATTCTGGTCCTGATGTACAAATCTGCTGAAAAAACACTTTACTTCCAAAACCTCAGATTTAAGAAACCGTTGAGCTGAATCAGACCATTGGCATTTTTCCCAACAGTTTGATTTCTCTTGCAGTCAGAAAATCACGTTTTGATGAAACTGTCCCCTATTGGTTGTGGGTGTATAGCAAGGCGGATGTTATTTGATGAAAATACTTCCTTTCCAAAACATGAGATTTTAGAAACCGTTGAGCCGACTTAGACCATGAGCATTTTTCCCCAACAGTTTGATTTCTCTTGCCGTCTGAAAGATAAAGTTATGTTTCGATGAAACTGGTCCCTATTGGATGTGGGTGTTTAGCAAGGCAGATGCTGTTCAGCATTCTTCTGCTGCATTTTCACTAATTCTTTCTTTCAGGACCTTCAACTTAAATGTCAGTGGAGTTGTGGAGAGCTGGTAGAGTCAGCGACACCATCTTTCCTGTCTTTTTGCCAATAATGTGACTCACTGGTATTGTAAGAATCATAATAACGGTTACGTTTTCCCGTAACAGAGGGCCATTTACGAGCAAATAGAGAAGAAAAAACCCTATACAGTACATCTTGTTGGTACCTATAGCTACACCGTTTCCGAGGATTCCAGGTTTATGAGGCATTTTTGGTTTTCTGGTGCTCCTCTGTCAGAGAAAGAGCGAATGACGTCAGAGGACCTGTAAATTCCCCCTCACTAATCTTCACCACAATGTGTATCAGCTTTTTTCCCCTCTCCTTGTAAAAACAAAAAACAAAAACAAACAAAAAACAAGCTCATGGGAAAAAAATATTTGGTTCCATCTGATATTTATTCTTGTGTTATGTAGGTCAATAACCTGGGTCTGATGCATTTTGAAAAAGAAAGCATTGGTTGTTGGTGTACAGACATAGTACGTTGATTCATGTCACATCTACATGAATCACTGGGCCGATATACACTGGGCAGATATGTAGCAGTGGCCCGTGAACTATAAATAGTTCTGTATCTCAAGGGATGATAGAGAACTGCCTTTAACCTGATGATTGCCCTGAACTCTCTGTTTATTATTTTTCCCAATTATTAAGCAGAATAGTTTGTATAGCATGGGCAGTTCTGAGAAGATTAAAGGTAGGTTCTTGTCCTCATCCCAAGATCACAGACTAGCACTGACATAATCCATCAGAAATAGACTTGGCTCTGAGGAAATCCTTAGGTGAAAAGAAATATGACCTTTGTTGACAGACAGGCCCTCCAGCACTGGGTAAATCATTTTGTAATATCTATTTCATCTGCAACTGCGTCAGAACTGATGAAAGATTGTCTTTTTAAGTCAGAGAAATGATCAATCACTAAAATGTGTTTCGTCATTGCACTTTTCTACAGTCATGTTTTCATGAGGCACTGAAAGAATGTCTGGATAAGGTCTGCCAAATGAATGCAGTGTAGCTTAACGGAGCAATGGACAGAGCTTGGTGTCCAAAGGGAAAAAAAAAAAACAGCATAATCCACTGCCACAGAAAATGACTTTCAGGAAAAAGTGATTGATAGACTCTCCTAGAAAAGAGTGGAATATAAGCAAATGAAAGCTGGTAAAATGAACAGATCCATTGGTTTGCCACATAAATCCATGGTAGGGGGTGGGGTAGCTAGCCATTAGTAGGATATGGGGATCTATGAATTCTGTTCTATATGGGGATCTATGAATATCTATGATCTATGGTTTCCCATTAAACAATGGCTAAAGGAGGGATGTCAAGGCCTTACTACTCTCCTGTCCATATATAATGTGACATGTGACCAATTTTCTGAATGGGCACCCATATGACCCATCAACCTCAGCTTTGGGGTCTTTTCACAGGGGCACCTGAAACCTGTTTAAAACTCTACCACATTCTTAAATGATAATCTGACATTATTAATATTAATCATGTCCTTTTGCCATCTTGGCCCCCGCGTGGTGGAAGGATCTTCTTGTTGTAGTCAGAACGGCTGAACTGATCCCGTCAGCCACAGCCACATTCCGTCACAGATTGAAGACGTCCCTCTTCAAACTGTACCTCATTTCCCATACCCTAGTATGATCTTGTTCCCATTTCATATAATTTTCTTTACATTTGTTTGTAGTTTTGTGTTGTTGTTTTTTCATTCTCTTAATAATAGAGGAGATATTGCGTTTCATTTAAACTGTACATGTCCCTTTTTTATACTTATTTCATGCTGTTGTGTGAAATGCACTTTGTATTTGCACATTGGAAGTCACTCTGGATAAAACTGTCTGCTAAATGACAAAATGTAATGTATTGGAACCTACACAGTTTAATGTCAGATGTGCAATCCATGGATACTACTTCTAGGTCCATCCCACAATCAAATATTTGGGATTGCTGATGTAGGATAGGGATGAGGGAACAGCTCATGAAAGTGCAATGTACCTGATGGACAGATAGCTTGCTGTAGATCAGTAACATGGTTTCCACCGGCAAATGTACAGGCTTCCAGACATTAGCAGAGCAAACCAGATAGCCTTATGGCATTAGCACAGAGACTTCACTGCCTTTTCAATCTGTTGCCAGATTAAAAAAGGACTCTTGATTGACCCCCCTTATTGTCCCTCTCTGGTTTTTGTCAGTTTTACAGCCCTATCAGACAGTTTTGAGAGGCCAAGGGGAGATTTTCGTCTGAGAAAAAAAGCAATCAGGTTTAAATGTAAGACATTCGGTTTGGCTTTAGTCTCCAAGAAAACATGTAGCCTTAATGGTAGGGCCACTAAAATCAGGAATATGGGCATCCTGCTAATCAGTTATCTGACATATTTTAAGCATACCTTTCAATTGCTTACATTTGCACCTGACTCAGCAGGTTGAACAGAAAGCAAAAGTTGTGACCATTGAGAGATGAGGGCGGTTAACACCTCTGCGTCACATGATTCCTCTCTAGGGCATTCAGATGTAATCATTTCCTGAGTGGACTTTCCATTATTAAAGCATTTCATCAGCAATGCAGAGAACACAAACTACTTGATCTTGTTTGAGATTTGGAATTGGCACAATACTGAGGTGCCTAATAGAATAACTTGTATAAGATTTAGACCATGAGGAGTGATCAAGGCTTTAACTGGAGACAATATGGTCACCATGTTTGATCACAATGGATCAAATAATATTAGCAATTGTTTTATTTATGTATTTAAAATAATGCAAATGAAAATTTAAAATAGTCATATTTAAAAAATTTGAGAAGCTTCTATCCCATTTCCAATTCTATCCACAATGACCATTTAAAAACATTTTTGCATCAAAGAATTGTGCTGAAATGTCTTAAGATCACCAGTAAGTATGACTCACTTATATCAGTAATTTCCTGTCATAAGGAACTGTTTAATGTAGTGGATATTGCTGTCCTGACATGGGGCACCACTAATGGAGTGAATATAGTATTCCTGTTAGAAATATCCATCAATTATAAATCATTGGTACACTAGTTTAGAAATTTCACCTAAACATTCAATCAAGTTATTCAAATGAGGAATTAATCTGAAGTTAATCTGAAATCTAAATTTGCAGAGTCAGTTTACTGAGTATAAACAAACAATATTTACAAAACATAATGGATGTGGCAGTGTGGGGAATATGTATACTTAAAGATAAAATGTTAAAGACATTGAGAATATTTCAGGCTGATCTCTTGTGCTCAGTCTTTGTTAGGCTCCCTCCACAGCTGGACATGGCAGGAATTTGGCATGTGGCTTGTTCGTCTTTTTTGTGGTGAACAGGGCTAGATATGTCAGGGCTCAGGCAAGGACTCAAGCGCGGACACCAGGGCTTCAGGTACCAAAAGGCTTTAATAAAGGTGTCAGGCGAGGTAGCAAAACCAGAACAGGCAGTGTCGGTAACAGGCAGGCAGTCCGTGGGCAAACCAGGGTCAAAAACAGGAACAGGCAGGGTCGGTAACCAGGCAGGCAGATAATCAGGCAAACAGAGCAAGGCGGCGAGCAGAATCAAAGTCAAAGGTACAGGCAGGAACAATAACGGCAAGACTTACAGGGGAAAAAAGCACGGCAGGAACAAAACAGGACAAACACTGCAACGATCTGGCAAACAGGACAGAGACAAGCAGGGTAGATATAGGGTAGGGCTGATGAGGTGATGGGAAGCAGGTGTGCAGGCAGGCAGGTGCAGATGATCAGGTGGGCGGAGACAGGGTGGAGAGCGGGGCAGGGCTGGAACACAAGGAAAAACAAAAGCACATGGACACAATGACAGATGGGGAGAACATAAACAACAGCTAGGGGGCCGGAGTACTGACAGGATAGCTGGCCTGGCTTTTCTGGACACAGTTGGATTCCTTGCTGTTTGTACCTCTTTGAAAAGGATTCTGGGTCATTTCTCTTGATGTTTGTGATCCATCTTGGTTAGACTCAGAGGAAGTGCGCTGAGGTTGGATTTCCAGAGATCTGGAGGTCTTCATTTCAAGCTAAAATTCCTTAATTAAATAAAGCCCAACTTAATTTCTCACTGAAGCTGGAATGCTGAAAAGAGGTTGGCACAGTCTGACTGAGGGTCCTCCATCACAAGCATCCTAGACCTGAATTCAGGCTACTTTTTTCACCACCTTTGAGCTTGTTGTTGAGGAGATAAAGGAAACACTCACCATGTGGCGAGAGCTGGGTCTCTTAGTAGACCCAGTTTAAGGAGATGAGATCTTCACAAAAATCTACAAATCCCTCCAATCTCTCTGAATCTCTCTCAAAGGTATCTTACAAATGTTGTAAGATAAGGCCAGCATGGGACGGATGTCAACCAATCACCAGGTTTCACACCTCAGAAGGTGAGATGCATACGGTAGGTTCTTAGTTTTATGACCCTTTGTTGAGTGCACACAGAAAATGTAGGGAGAATTCCTCTATCTCTCTGATGTGGTGCAGGGAGGGAAATTGCGAAGCTCAGACAAAGATGTTACAAAACATCACTTTTGCTGCAGTGGTTAGTGTGACTTAAATTCATACAGTGGAGGAGTATAACTGTGGAGCCAATTTATCTGCATAACTTGATAGAGAAAACACCATACGACGCTCCTGCTTAACAGTATTTCAGGATGTCCTGCAGCTCCCCCAAGCACAGAGTATATGTGTAGGTGAGAGAGAGATTTCCATTTAAAAGTTAGGCAATATGAAAAGAAATGTAACAGCGTTATAGGGGATTACACCAATGAGGCATTTGGATGTATTTGTTGCTAATCTGAAATTTTCACTGCGTTTTTTTTTTAAAGAAGGAAGCCAGGAAAAGTGTCTGATAGATTCACAACCTTACAGCCAAAGTGTCACACCAAAAAAGCTGAGGAGGCCGAGCGTGACCCCAGAGTAAGCCCTTGTGTATCCATTCATTCATCCATCCTTCCAAGGTTGTGCTACATTTTATTTATTGTTTTAAAGAAATACCAACCCAGTTTTTTATTTAAGATTTTTTTTTCTTACAATATTCATGTTTTACTATACATCCTTTGATCTTGTAGATACCAAAACCTGGTAGAAGCCTGGAAATCTTTTGTGGGTGGCAGACAATATAAAAATATCAGGCCATTCCTAACTGGAATGCAAATTGCAAAACCTTCCAGTGAGTCACCAGTCAAAAGACGTTTGGGCCAGAATACACAAGTCAGTAAATGCGGGCATATAAAGTCATATGACAATGTATACTTGTCTATATATGTCTGTACGGTGGCACCCTTTAATTATATATTTGAAATACACTGGAAACTATTGAGCAGAAAGGGTCTGTTAGTTTTGGAGACCAAAAGACATTCTTTGGAGTCCTGCATTTCACAGTCTTGAATGATGACAGCACCAATATTTTAGCCTTTTATGATGATGTTGGACTTCAGGGGGAATTCCACACCCTTGACCCCCCTTCACCATACTAGGCAGCACTGTCGCAGCTGTGGAGAACTTCAGGCTTCTGGGAACCACAATCTCCAGAGACCTGAAGTGGGAGACCAACACCATCTTCATTGCAAAAAAAGGCCCAGCAGAAGATATACTTCCTGCGCCATTTGAAGAAGTTCAACCTGCCACAGGAATTGCTGGTAAAGTTCTACACAGCAATCACTGAGTCTGTCCTTACCACCTCTGCCACCAAACAAGACATCAGCAAATTACAGCGCCCCATCAGAAGTGCAGAAAAGATCATTGGAGTTACCAGAGCCAGAAAACAGCCAGGCAAAATCATTGCTGAGCCCTCACATCCTGGCTACCACATACTTGAACTCCTTCCCCCCGGCAGATGCTTCAGATCACTGCCCACGAAAAATAAGCCAACACTGGAATATCTTCTTCCCACATCCCATCACACCCTTGAACTGTTATACTGACTCAGTGCAATAGGTGTACAACACAGTTGTACACTTTAGCTCATGCCCATTGTGCAATAGCTGTATATAACACAGTGCAATAGCTGTCTAAAACAAATTGTACATACCCACAGCCCGCACTCCTGTACACTTTAACTTATTGTTCAGTAGTATACCTCATTCATTCCATCCTTAAGCCATTCCATGTATGTGTTCTGTACTACTCTTGTTTGATGTTCCACTACTGTTTGATGGTATTTGTTGTTGTCACCTTGTAAATCATTGTGTGAACGCACTATGAGACACTGACCGGGGTCAAATTCCTTGTATGTGTAACGGCATACTTGGCCAATAAATTCTGATTCTGATTCTGGATAAGTTGAAATACGTATAAATGTGAATTCTGCCAAAGTACGCAATACAACAACCTGTTATCCAAAAAACCCCACAATAATTCTCCTCCTGCGTCACTGCAGACATACAGTATCATTTGTATAATGCAACGTCAGGAAAGAGGAATGAGGAGACGAAACTGCAATACTGAGCGCAGGATGTGAAGTGTTGACACAGTCATTCATTGGACCCCTGACAGGAGAAGACCCTGCTTCGATCCATTTTCAGGGGAAGGAGGGCTGGTCTTATATATGCAGTGTAGCATCATGGTTAAGGAGCAGGACTTGTGACCAAAAGGTTGCCAGTTTGATTCCCCGCTGGGACACTGCTGTTGTACCCTTGGGCAAGGTACTTAACCCCAAATTGCCCCAGTAAATATCCAGCTGTATAAATGGGTAATATTGTAACAGATGTAAATTGCTGTGGGTAAGAGTGTCTGCTAAATGCCAATAATGTAATGTAATATGTTCATGACCTAAAAGGCTTTAGCAATGCCTATCACACTAACACAGCCTATTTGTTTATCCTTGAATTCTGTGATTCCAAAAATCACATAAGATCTGATTTTTACAAATCCGTTTCAAACCACATTTGTATGTGGTTTGACATCCGATTCAAATCGCATTTTTGCACATCCGTTTAGGTCTGAATGCTCTGATCGTATTTCAGGTGTTTTTTTTTTTTTACGTATGTGACTTTTGACAACACATAAAGTTCACGTGTACGTCGCATGTACAGGAAACATGCTAGTTTGGTGGCGGAGGGAGCCATTGATGAGCGGTTGTAGGTCGTAGTCAGAGCTGGAGCTAACATGTGTTCGACAGAATTGTCGCCTCCTCCGTCTCTGACACTGTCTCATTATTTTTATAGAACTTGCGCCGCGGCTCCACATTGCCGTGTTGTAAATAAGCAAGCCCATTTCATTACCCTCCGTTTTGTTTTGTTTATGCTATCTACTTCTGGGCACAGTGTCATTACTATAGCAACTAATGTGGATAAGACCGAAAATGAGGATTGCCAACCAGACACACAGATCGGATCTGATCACTTGCAATATATAATGCGGACAGTCAATCAGGAAGATCAGATTCTGATCGGATATGCAAAAAATTGGATTTGGACTGACAGTGTGAACATAGCCTAAAGCACATACTACATGACTGCCTCTTAAACACTAAAGGGATTAATTCAAAACACTCTTACCAAAATGTATTTTTTCTTCTGAAATTTTGAGAATCTGCATTATTTTGAACTTTTCAAAAAAAAAAAAACTTTTCATCCCTTTTTTCCCATAGACTCCCATTCATTTTCAAAATCACCCCCTTCACACTTCATGGCCTTCCCACTCGGTCACTTTTCACCCCATCGCCACCATACCTCACATGTTGCCTCAGGACAAATCACCCAACACTCATCCAAGACCATCTTGACCCGCACTCGTCTTTTTGTTGTTCACTCATCCCACCATCCTACCATTGACTTCAATTCATTTTTCAAAATCTTACCGCACGGTCACCTTTCGGCGTACGGTCACAGTACCTCATATGCTGGCTCAGGTCATGCCACCCAACACTCATTGAAAGCCATACTGACCCACACTCATCTTTTACTCATTTATTCATCCTTCCATCCTCCCATTCACTTCAGTTCATTTTTCAAAGTCTTACCACTCGGTCACCATTTGACCAATAGCCACGGGACCTGATGTACAGCAATGACCATGTTGACAACTGCAGTTTCTTGCACATCTGTCAGTAGTCGCTGCCTACCCCCAGCAGGTGGCTGCCTTTCAGTTCTGCAAAAAAAAAAAAAAAAAAAAATTACTGATAGCTAATGGTCATCCATTACTGTGGAGCTGTAAAAACCACAGTGAGACCACAAGTTCCAAGTATATTTACAGCCTGCTCCAACACAGCTGATTCAAATGATCAACTCGTTATGAACTCCTGAAGCTGCTTAACAACAAACTGATCATTTGAATCAGCTGTGTTGGAGCAGGGAGAGATCTAAAACATGCAGGACAAGTGGTACTCCAGGAGAGGTTTGAGAAACGCTGTATTAGAACATTATAAGTAATAGTTGCACGAATTGCGTCAGAAACAAATTGTCTTTGTTGTCCACTTGGTCTTCCTCATCCTCGTCTTCTTCCTCTTCCTCTGCGTGGTTGACCTTCACCACCTCTCTGATGTCTTTCGACCTCTGCATGGTTAGGATCCATTGTTCCAGAGTACATGCAAACAAATGGCCCTATTTATAGGGATCCGATGATTCTGATTGGTGTGCCACTAATTTAGTGACTTTGTGTTTACACCTGGGGAAAGGTGTGCTCTTTGAGTTCGGATGATAATGACTTGAGTGTATTGTATTGATTGCGTGTGTTTGCTGAATGAACGTATAGTGCAGTGAATGATTCATTTGGCCACTTTTGCATAGAGTTTTGCAAAAAGGGTTTTACACATACAAACATGTGTGAAAACGTGAATAGTGTTTACAGTGGTAAGAAAAGTGTGTATCTTTTGAGAAAATAGGCAAGGCTATAGGTTTTCTTGCTGAGGGAACCGGTTATAGTGTGTTAGCAAATGGGAAAAACTGTAAAAGGACAGCACAACTAGAGTGTCTTGTTTGGTCTTGAAGGGTACTCAGACTCCTTATTATAAATATTGGCAAGCTGTTACATGCATTAATAACTCAATGTCAGTGTGTGTGTACTTTCATTGACAGCTTGGTAAACTTTCTATGGAATCACTTTAAAATTTTTTTATTCATTTTTGAAGAACTGTCACATTACGGAATTGTTATGTAAATGATAGATGCAGAATGTGGAAGGTTATGGATTAACAGAAACTGATTCATTTGAAAACTCAACTGCACTGACACAAAGAAGATGTGCGTGTGGGTGTAAAGTATGTGTGTTTAACGTTATCTTTCACAGTGTGCCTTACTCCTCTGCTTGGCAATTCAATATAAACTTCATATGGGCATCTTGTCTGTCTGTATGTAATTGTGAAAGTTGTTTCATGCATAGATTTTAGGACAAGCCCCGCTGCCATCAAGCACCCAGGCTCAGACATGACACCTCCTGCCCACAACTTGAGCAGTCAGAATAGTGTTTTAATTCAATCCAACAAGAAATCCACGCCAAAGAATTGTGACAGACGAACTAAAAAACAAAAAACAAAACCTTGTTTTTATTAAATATATGCAATATTAGGTCATAATATGTACACCACATTATTCACTGGAACCAGCAGATTTGTTGGGAGGGGAAAGATGTCTGAATTTTTCTGAGTCTGTACATCTCCTGGTGTAACTACCCCAGTACACCCCTAGGGAATGGCCTTGCAATGCTATGCACAGTATCTGTACAATAATGTCCTCTTATTTACATCCATTTGTACACAGTCTCTGTTCTTATTTACAGGTTTACAGAAGTCAGAGGAAGCTGCGGAGACCACGTGATTATCTCAGGTGCAACCAGGGCCGCTCTATGCCAGAGCCTTTCCCTCTGTCCAACGAAGGAGCAGCATTCTTGGGGCAGCAGACATGGAGCCATCAGACAGAAAATTTGACCAGGAAACCAGGGTCTGTTGAGCCAGGGTCTGTCATCGTTAATGACTGCCAGGAACTAGCAGACTTCCAATCTGAGATGATCGCAGACAAACACAGCAGATGCTAAGAATTGGGCTGGAGAGGAAACATGCACCACACTCCAGTTAACATCGAGCCAATGACTTCTATTGAAATCCTTCGCCATCTGCAAATGCCCTGGGAAAGCTGAGCATTTTTCCAGACATTATGTTTACAGCAACTTTTCCGGTCCTTCCGTGCTTTGTCATTAAGCCCAGATGCGATCAACCAAAGGAGCACTCCAGAACAGCAGGACTGATTTCGTAAAATTCCCTTTCATTTTCTGATAGTAGATTCAAATTAAAATAATATTACCACTACCTAACTTTCTGTGTAAACCTTTTTTTCATTGTGATGTATAATGCTGGGGTTTATATCAGGTCTGCCAACTGCACTTTCCTTTCATCTGTACAAATTTTTGTAGCAAAACAAAGTTGATTCGAACAAAAGACTTTGTTGAAGTGAATATCTTAAAACAGTGATGTTGTCTGTTCTGCTTCTATTCGATTTACTTCCCTGCACTGACACCCTCCCAGTCAAATATACATGTTTTTGGTAACCCATGTCATCCTCACATCTTTGATTGGCTCAGGGATGCCTGGTGAGCGGCCATGGTTCTAAATGTAGAAACTGAACAAGACGGGCCTCATAATACTCTGAGATCTCTAAATTACTCCCATATACAAGCAAACTGGGTCAAACAGAACATAACAAGAGATTGGCTTGATGCTTGAGCTGGGCTTTATGCCCCTGCAGCTGAGCAGCTGGTGTAGTTGCTCCCTTGAAGTAATCATACTTACAAACACACCTTTCCTTAGAATGAATCAATCATAAACAGAACTGACTTCCATATGCGCATCTGTCCCCGCACACACACAAAACAAAATGGTCACACAAGCACATAGGCACACATACATGGACACACATACACACACAAAAATATGTACAACCATACAGGCATGCATACTGACATATACTGCCTCACATTCGCACACACACGCACACATAAAATACTCACACACATCGGCCTGCACACATACTTAGACGCACACACTCACACACACACATGCATGTGCACTCAAGTTTTTTGATCAATGTTTAGCAGCCAAACTCCAGCTCTAAGACCAGCCAGCTACACTGTGGCCTTGAGAGTTGACCTCTCTCACCTACAGAGAGAGTGATACCAACCGTTGCAGTATTCAGCAAGAGCAGGTCTCCAGGAATCCCTTTTCAGTTTGTTATCAGTTACAGTACAAGTCATTAACTAACTGTAAATGAATTAACTGCCTTTGACATGTACAACGTTTATCCACAAATGAAAAGCTAATTTTTTGAAAAATCAACATCAATAATAATAGTAATAATAATATTAATAATAATAATAACTAAATGGCACTCTCTCTCAATTCAAGTTGAAGAGTTTGAACTCTTTGTGAATGGGTCTTCCCGAAGGACATGTATGTCTCACAGAGCTACATAATCTCCAACACCTCTGCAAGACCTGTGATTCATCTTCTGGTGATTTTACTCCAACTCTTTATCACTGGAGCCAAAAGTCCAGCACTGCACTGAGCATCAGTGTGTTGCTACTTTTTATTGTTTGTTATTTGTCTTTCATTTTATGTTACTGTCTTCTGAATATTTAAAGTCTGGGAGGAAAAGCACTCCTAAGCACAAGTCTGTTCATAATGTAACTTTTGTGTGGTTGTGGTCAGTTATCTCCTGTTTCTGCCCTTTTATGGCTTATGCCTCTGTTTATTGCCTCTTTCCCACATGTATGTGTTTGTGTGTATTTGTGTGTGACTGAGTGTGCGAGTGTGTGTGAGAGCATATGCATGTGTGTCAGTGTGTGGGGGAGTTTGTATGTACGCGAGTGTGTGTGTGAGCGTGCATGAACATGCACATGTGTGTCTTGTTCAGGTAACACGACCTCCTGTCTCCTGAATTCACAGACACACTGTACAGACAGGCTCCGAGTGGGTGTGCTGTTGAATTGATTCATTCATCTGTGACAGACGATTTGTTTTGCAGCGCAGCAGACATGCTTCCAGATGAGGGGTGCAGCATCTGTCTGACTCCGTGGGATCCTGTTGCATCATGCTCAGTCTAGACATTTTCGTTTTACAAAAAATTTATACTCAAAAGTGGCTCCTCAAGCCATAGCAGCTCCTCATTACACAACGGCTCTTCCCATCATTGCCTAACTTGATGCCTCACCCTGTCTCTGTTCTCGACAGAGTCCTCCCCATGTTTCCATCCATCTCACTCTCTCTGTCGCTCCTGTTACATCGTACAGCACATGAAATGCCACCCTAACAATGTCAAAAGCCTCACTTTTCCGGCTCTTTGTCTGTGCATATTTTGCCACTTTCCCCAACATCCAGAACAATTATACCAATATTCCTTTCATGAAAAGGATTTTTCCTTGGTTTTGAATGTTTTTTTTTTCTTTTTTACAAAGTGGCCATGTTCCCTGTTCTGTGTGTGTCCATGTATTCCGTGACCAGGTGACCCTGCTCATTCTGCTCTCTCGCCCAGCTGCTCAGTGTCCTGGGTGGGGCATGGCCGGGGACATGGTCTGGGTGCATCTTAAGGGTGTGTCCTAAGGCTTATACATGTTGATGGGCGTGGTGAGGGCCAGCTGGCCGTTGGGCGCCGCCTCGCTGGCCTCGTCCTCCAGCAGGCCCGAGACGTCGGCGTTTGGGATGCTGTCGTGGTAGCTGCTGAAGCTGATGTTGTCCTCCTTCAGCTCGATGGTCCAGAAGGGGGCGTTGAGCTTGCGGTTCTGATACTCCCTGTAGGTGTAGACCCCGCCTGCCGCGCCCATTAGCAGCACCACCACCACGATGATGACGGCCAGGATGATGACGTTGAACTGTGTCCAGGACACCTCGGAGACGGTTGCCGTGGTGTTGTCCGTGGGGCTGCCCAGGCTGGTCAGCAGGGTCTGGGTGGTGGGGGTGGTCATATGCCTGGTGGAGTTGGCCGTGGTGGAGACCATGGTGCTGCCACTAGGGGGCGTAGTTGGGCTGGTGGTCGTCGTCCTGAGCTCAACTGTAGGGAGGACCCTCACTGCTGAAAGACACATGTTGAAATGTTAATGCTACAGAACATGAAAATACTGATGTAATCATCTTTATGGATATGTCCACAGTAGTGATGACATGTTAGGCGCACATAGAAAAGAGAGAAACTAATGCGGTTAAAATAATGAGGCAAAGCCAAATGATGCCATGTGGAGTGGACAGAGACAAGACATTCCACACACATAGTGATTGTGACTAATATAAGATCCTCAATGTTGTGATACAAGTGCGACATCTGCTGTATACTTTTAGGACTGCAGTTGGAGAAGGCCTCTGCTCCAGTATGCAGATCCATATACAAATTACATAAATTAGGTAACAAATACCACAGAGGATTAGATGATGGTAAGACCAGATTTTTGATGAACCCCAAAATCAGTTGACCTGGTCATGCGGCTCCCTAATGGCTCCGCCAATTAAGGTGCTCATTTCATAAGCACAGGCTTAGCCCTATGGCTCAGATCTGGGCTCACGTCTGAACTGTGTCAGCTGACAAAATGCGTATATCTTCCATTCACCATTAGCTGGTGCAATGTGGGACTTGCAGTGTGAAAAAGGGTCACAAGTGAGGCTGCTGTGAGTGTGTATCAATGGATTGCAGTTGCAAGACCCCAGTTCTCCTACATTTCACTGACAGAAAACACTGGACACTCACTTTGTATATACTAAGTTATCTTTGTTTTTGCATTCTACAGTTAAGTTGAAAAAAGAGGCAAGTGCTTCACAAATGTTTAGAAGCAATAAAGTTTGTTTGTCTGTGTACATATCCTCCCCATCCCCAATCTGAGTAACATCTCTTAGTAAAACACCAGTTACTTAATTTTTACTTTCATTTACTTTGTAAATACACGCTGTAAAACCACGCTGAAGGTTTGTGGGTAATGATGACCTTGTCAATCTATTACTACTACCTCACGGCCTTACAGACTGCCAATTGCCAACTTGAGAATGGTGAGGTTTTCCTGTACTGTGGTGTAGCCAGCACAGCCTTTCACGGACTCCCCCTTCCCCCCCTTACCTGTGGGGGTGCAGGTGTGGGCGAGGGCGTCCCCGGAGAAGCCTGGGGCGCAGACCTCGCAGTGCGGCCCGGCGGTGTTGTTGGCGCAGCTCAGGCAGTGGCCCGTTTCTGGGTGGCACAGGCGGGGCGAGGCCAGGGGGTCAGCGTTTCCATTACACTCGCAGCGCAGGCAGAGGCCGTCTGAGCTGTAGAAGCCATCCCTGCACACGCTGCAGGTCAGACCCTGGTACTCCGGCTTGCACTTGTCACAAACCGGGTGCCCGCTGGAGTCTGTGAGGACACAAACACACAAAAATAGGGCTTTCACAAAGGCTGGGACAAATGAGAAAATTCTACCACGGACATGCATGCACAAATCACCAGCACCAGAGGCCTATTAAACACTATGTATTCCCTCTTGAGTTCTTTAAGGAGTTCTGGCCACTGTTGAGGATATTTATTTATTCATTTATTTATTTGCCTTTAAATAAACAGAAAGGGGAGTTGGGAACTCATTTACAGTGATGATGTGGGGAAACAAGGCAGGTAGGGAATGCAATGGATTGTGTAGTCAGTCAGCTGTAAGAGAGGCCCCCTGTAAGACTAAAATTCTTGGTGAGAAATACCACAGGATCTTTAATGACCATAGTGAGGCAGGGACTTGGTTTTGCATCTCGTCCAAAAGACATTTCTAACAGTACAATGTCCCTGTCACTGCACATTTCCCTTCTTGGCCTAGAAGGAAGAATGGGCTCTAATGTTTGACCATCACCACTTCTAATAGTAATGTTTTTTTCCCAAGCAAATGCTGAGAAGTGAAGAGTTGGGCTGTTATTGTGGCACGTACAAGGTTTTCCATGTAAACTATTTAGAGTTTTATATCTTATTTAGAGTTCTATATAACTATCAAGAATCTTTGGTACTGCTAATTAGTAAATGCATCATGTACAACTTACTACTGAAAATGTCTGTCAACATCAACCACTGGGTGGTACTAGAACATCACAATTGAGCACAAAGTCCATCACATATAAATCTAACACTTTCACATTGGAGGGACTCCCAGGAGGATGAGAGGAGAGGGCTTTTCACTGCAGGTGAGGGTGCTAGCTATATTCCTCTGACCACCAGCTTGTAACAAACTTTAATAACAGCTGGTGCTTCACACAACTCTCACAGTTTCACTGCCGCGCTGTCTCCCACTCAGATTGGTACTGAGAGTGATCCTTTGGTGCAGGCTAAAACAGCATCACCGACCTGGAATTTAAAAATATGCTCTATAGTCCCAGAGCCAACTATATACTAACCACTACTCCACAATGCAGCAGTCTAAAGCTAATGCTTGTTCAGACATATCTGTGCACGCTGACAGGTAAAAAGCTCTTGACTCTCATCTTAGAGCTAAACTGTTGTCACCACTGCACAAAACACTTGTAATTATCAAACTCCTTCCCTACTCTGATTTCAGTGACACTTAGACAGCTTTCACCAGGCTAAAATTAGCTCTAAAGGGAGAGACCTCCTTCCAATCTCAACAGTCACACATCACAATGTTCCAGAAAACCGAAAATGTGAATGTCACATTTTAAGCTATGAGTTAAAGAAAATTTTTATTCCCTTATATTTCTTTAAACAATGTATTTTTTGTATGCTTAATTGTCCTGAACAATTTGTGTTGTGAGTGACAACTGTCATTCATTCATTCACTCATTAAATCATTAGCAGCAAAATGAATAGCAAGGAGCTGGGTAAGTAACCAAATACCTGCAGGTTGCAGGTATACCACTGTTGACCCTGTACCCTGTACCCTTCAGCAAGGAACCTAACCCAAATTGCTTTTGCAAAATGTAAAAACATATCTAATATGCACATTTCACAAGCTGCCCTTCTATGAAATGATCTACTAATCAGAAAAACTACTCATTAATTTTTAATGTATCAAATATATTGAACTGAACCATGTTGACAATGCACGGACAATACAGGGAACCATCTGCTATCTACAGAAGCACGGTCAGCTCTCCCCCAGTTCTGAGAGATTCCACACCTTTGCTCCTGAGCTTGCAGTCCTTGTGCAGTACAAGTTAATGAAATTCTACCAGCCCTCCAGGAGCAACCGGGGTCATTTTCTTATGACACTTCTATATCGGTAACTGTCAGTTCCTTGAGAACAGTGAACTTGATAATCAGACACAGGGAAAGTTGTTGGTGGGACCACTAATTCTTCACATGTAGAAACTCATAGAACCCAAACACTGTTTATCATCCTTTTCAGAACAAAAACAAAAAGCTGAACAGAATTAAACTAGACAACTCAGTTGTTCACAGTAAAAGTAATCCAGAGAGAGGCGAAATTAATATAGCTCATGCAATCATAAGTATGACTAAATATTCAGTTGAAAACATTGTGTCCTCTCATCACTGCTATCTAAGAACAGCTTAGTTTTGCTACAGCTATTTTTTGCTTACAGATCAGTGCAAAATGTCACATTCCTGGGGGAAGTGCACTCTCAGATTGAACAGTGAGACTCCCAGATATGTATGGGATATTATATAATCAAGCTCTCAATCGGGGGAAATTACAGCCTCAGCAATGACAGTCATAAAGGCCAATGACCGAATGTTACCGCCAGCAGTGCTGGTCTTTGTGCAGCTCAGCCCGCTGACAGAGGGGTGATCCACAGGCAGCCCTGTGCTGCACGGATCCAGTCCAAACCAGACGCAGGACGCATGTGATGGAAATATGTGCGCCTTGTACGGACCAGATAATGTTTAGCATTACATTCAAGTATTTATGTCATTAGCTGATGCTCTCATTCTGGGTGACTAACAGGGCCTGTGATTCTTTTGCATGTTTTCTGTTTATGCAGCTGGATACTTCCTGAAGCCATTCAGGCACACAGGCTGTGCCACTGGGAAGTGGGAAATATCCCACCTGGGGCTGAAACCTTCCAGCTTTCAACCTTCAGCCTTTTTCATTGGACCGTTCGGCCAGTCACTGCTGCCCGCTGTTGCAGCATCACTGAGAGAGGTGCACCTTTACATCCTTCCTGTGGAACAACCAGGTTGAGCCCTCTTAATGAGCCCCACTGCGTGGAAAAAAAAAAGTTTTGAGCTTTGGGACAACCAGCTTTAAGGCAGCCAGTGCATACCTGTCTGACCCCTGCTCTGGACTGCTGAGCTGCGTGACTCCCTGCCTGCATTTGGGTCCATAGGGTATGGTGTCTCACAGTAGAGAGGCAGACAGCTGGCAGGTTCTGCCTGTGGTCGTGACCCTCACTGACCTGAAGCAACCCCTACAGATGGCCTCTCCTTGAATCACATGTCTCACTCCGGGTACAAGAACTCCCTTCCACTGAGCTATCTGGGGAAACTCTCTTGCCTCATTCAGTGAGATAAGGACCCCCACGCATAACAGCCTGAGCTGCTGAGGGACATCTCTGCTTGTTGCGGATGTAATTTCAGGGGTTTACAGTAGGGCTTTTGCAGTCAAGATGGGTTTTTTGTTGCTGTTGTTTTGTACACTGCTTCACTGTGTTTAAGCTGATAACAGAACACTGATGCTACAGCAAGCTAAGTATCTGAGCTTACGAGCACAACACCCATCTTCTCAGTCCCCTTCGGGCCCTCTGCAGAACTAAAGGAAGAGGAGCAAGAAGAAGAAAGAAAAGCCCTTCCACTGGCAAGACTCACAGTTGAGTGCGGTGTTATGGCAATGATAAGTAGCTTGTTGCCAGAAGTGTTTAAAAGGATTTAAACCAGGCAGTTGCAAGTTCCCTGCTATTGTAAACTTAAACAAGGCCCTGAATGGCTAAATTAAACAGCATCCGGGTGCTGGTTAAACAAATAAATACAACACAGTATCTGCTGTGAAGAGTGACAGAGTAGACACTGCAGAAGTATGATGCAGACTGGGTACACACACAGTGTAGACAATGTGCAAACAATACAGACACAGCGAAGACAGGGAGCAGACCGTGCCGACACTGCGCAGCAAGGTGCAGACAGGACAGAGATAGGATGCAGACACTATGCAGACAGAAGTCAGAAAGGGCGCCGATGATGCAGACACTGCGTGATTAAGGTGCAGACAGGACACAGACAGGCCACTTACACTGCGCAGGTGGCACAGACTGGGGTCATATAAGGTGCAGACAGTGCAGAGGCTGCGTGACTAAGGTGCAGATAGGACACAGATAGGATGCTGACACTGCAGACACTGCAGAGGAAGTCAGAGGAGCCTCCCCAGTGGGGAAAAGGGGAGCTGGCATGGAGAGGACCTGGACGGGATCCCAAACCACCATGAATAAAGCTGATATCCCCTCTGAGCCAATCAGTGTGGAGTGCTCCTGCAGGGGGTGCACTTTTCTTTTTTTTTTTTTTTTAGAATCTTCTTTATGCTTTTTCTCGTTTTCCCTATTTTGGAATCACTTATTGTCACCTAATTTTGGAATCAGCAGTTGTGCATTAGGTTCGTCTCAACTTTGTCTCTGCAACTTTGTGTGCACTCTTGCAAGAGCACTATGACCCACGCAGTCCCCTGCCTATCTCCTTGACGTCATCTAAGTGACTCACAGGAGCTTAAGGGAGGAAACCTCTGCTGAGTGATGTGTGATAAGGAGACCATAGCTGACAAAACTGACTCGACCTCAGAAGTTAGATAGGAGACACTGTTAGCACTTGGCTCAAATGCATTGGAAAGGAAGGGTTTTTTTAATGGGTGCCTACTGGATTTAATGCATGCACTGATCTACCTTCAGAGGGATGAAATAACAGAGAGAGAGACTTAAACAGCCAAGACTGGGTACTCTCTAAGCTGGATAAATACTGTGGCCAAAAGTGTTTATTTTTAACAGAATTATATTCAATAAATCCCTGACAGTTTAAATGCCAATGGCCTGCTAAGGTAATGCTCTCTGGTGCTTGCTTTTTTTCTTTTAATCCTGTGATTCCTGTGAATCATTCTGGCATTCCAACAGGCCAACATCTCCCCAGCTTTAAGTTACTATGCACCCTATCCAGATCTTGCCTGTCCATCTGATGTGGTGTGTCAACACACCTCTGCCTGGAAAGGCTTTCACTGTTAACGTTTGGTGTTTGGCCTTCCAACACTGTGCTTTTTTTGTGAGGTACCTGATTGGTCACTAACCTGTCAGTTACACATGTTTTTGCAGATGGGTGGGGAAAGGGGAAAATTTAGACGTGTTTGGACTGTGACACAGCAAGGTAATCCTATCTCAGGCCAAGCAATGCCCTATGGCTGAACAATGAATATCAAATATATGACACAGGAGGCCAAATGAAAAATGACTAGTCCTATCCAGATTGAGAAGTACATTACATTACATTTACATTACATTAAGCAAGAAGTAAGTGTCCTTGTCTGTTTGCTGGGCAGGCCAATCTTGATCTATCACTATGAGCAACAAGATACAAAGGATAGCAAAGGAAGCAAAAGTTGTGTTTACACTATCCTGGATTAAGATTACCTCAATATGGCCATGGACATGTTTATGTTTACTGCAAGTTAACTTTTCCCCATCCTGGGAGTGCTCTCTCCTTGCTCAGGGATATCCTGCATGACATTCACTGTGACCAAAGGGACCGTGTTTACTGTGGCCATGTTTACTGTGGGATGACCAATCAGGATCTGTCCCTTTCCATTTGCACATATCTGCCATGAACAAACAGAGCAGCTAAGACAAGGTCTTCTTGTTCTACTGTGTTTCTGTGAGAAACATGACAAAGAGAACACTGATATTTTTATTTGACTTGGGAGGAAGAAAAGGTTACTGCCACAGCTATGAGCTGTATTATAATCATTTCATCTAATTCTGTGCCACTGTTTTACAGCAACTTTTGACACAGGCAGCTGTAAATTGTACAGTATGCATGCACAAAATACCTCCACAGCTGGCTGGCAGGGCCAATGAGGGGGAGCTGACCTCTGACCTCTGACCTCTACCATTACTGTATCTGGGGTGAAGTTGAAACTGTGGACGAAGGAAAACATAAGCCATCATCTTGAATGGCCATGAGCTGATACAGCAGAGCGTTGTTAGCCTAATGTGACCAATGGGAGGGAGGCAAAACCTTATCTTGTGACGGCCATCCACACTAGAGCAACCAAACTGGTTCTTCCACTGCACAGAGGTTACAATCTGTTACAGAATCTAGAGGAGCAGAGACTGGAATGAAAATGCTGTCAAGGTCCAAGGCATAGCACACAACCACACACAGCAATGCAATTATACAGCTGTATTTATGTATAACAACATTTCTCTATTTTAAACAGCATTTTATCAGCTGCCTGACCTTCAGAGGTAACTATGGTAGCTTGCGTTTAAAGGGAATATGTGTTGTGCGCCCAACACAAGCCAGGCTGTGTGTGTGTGGGCATGTGGGTGTGCACATCTTTACATGCAAACAGGAAATGAAATCAGTGCAAGGCTGCCGTGATTTCCTCTTTGCCATTCAGAGCTAGCGTGCATTTGCTCAGTGCTTTCATTGTGGATGTGAGAGGTGACCTTCATTAAAAGAAGTCAGAATTTGCTTGGCTCTCATCACTGGGGGTTACACAGATTGCACAGGGTGAGTGTGGATCTGAACCTCAACTTTCCCTCCTGGACCAGTTCAGTTTACACATTTCTACAGCGCTCATAACAAAGCAGAAACAGAAAAAAAAGACCAGCGATACAAATACAAACAGTGATACCATTAAAGATCATGAGGCATGTATGCAACCCTAGTGTGTGAACAAGAACAACCTCCTAACAACCCTGGAGATCTGAAAGCTCATGCACAAACATGCACATCTATCAGTACACATGAAAATGAGCATGCACATGCACGCACAAACACACGCACTTGCATCTGAGCACACACATGAACACACGCACACACAGGCCCTGCGCGGCAGTCAGGACAGCGTGTGAGCATTCGAGGTTACAGCGCATCCATTAAGAGCAGGTCAGGTCTGAGGGGGCGATTTAATATGTGTGACCCACATTCCGCTCACTCCGCGAGCAGGGCTCACACGGTAGAGAGAAGACTGACAGGCTCTGGGTCGTAATCAATCAGTCCCGCTTTCTTTTTTTATTTAAATGCACCGTCCTGTTGGGCTCTGAGCAAAGGCGCTGTCGCACTGTGCCTCGCGGAACACCGCAAGCTGCTTAAAGCGTAGATAACGGTTCACGCGCTACGCTCTGAAAGAGAAAGGACTGGAGGACCAGGGGCCCCTCTCTCTGGACAGGCCCCTCCTCAATAGCTCCTCGAGTCACAGAGACAGACAAGGGAAAAAGCCATGCAGGCCTGCACCATGCGTTTTTACTGGTAGATTGGATCCTTGCCTCTCCACCTTGGTTGATGCGTGGGGAGTGTTCTGGTCTCCGTGTATCTCTGTGTATGACGCCAGTTACCCTCCCTCACTGTCCAGTACCCTGACATGAATACAAGGTGTTATGCTACACTATAATATACTATTAATTAATTCAACCATTTGTTCACTTCCTCTATACACTGAAGTATGCAATCTCTGCCCATCTGCTTTGAATCAGAGCCACTGCAGTCCTGGCACAATCAAGGCTTTCTCTGAGCTCCATGCTCCAGGCCAGAGTGAGCAGCACCATGCACACAGGCAATAGGGCAAACCAGAGGTCACGGGGCATGACCTGTGTCACAACAACTGTTCTGGGATCAGCTCTGGGCATGACATACGGCCTCATTCAATTCCATGGATTCCTGTGCACATTCCTGCACAGGAGGTATTCGCATTCCTGCTGCTCTGATCTACGAGGTTTACGCAATCACGAGAGGCACTCAAAGACCACATGCTAATACTCATCCACCACCTAAAACCCTGGGAAAATGATGTTCTCTTGCCCGTCTCTCAATTAGCAGATCCAGACTTGCATCTGACTTGTACAAAAATATCCCATCTGAATGGACCACCATTTCAAATTCAGATTGAAAATTGATTTTGATTGTCCAATCAAACATTGGAATTAAGTGTCAAAGGATAATCGGATGACACCTCTAAGAGGATCTTCCCTGCGGAGACAGTGACGCTCTGCATTTGCTGCGGTGCGATTGGCTGGATGCATGTGTAACAGAACAGCCAGCTCAGCTCCGGAGCAGAGTCACGTCTGCTCATGGACTGTGCATCCTGGCTAACGAGGCTCCGTGTTGATGGAACGCGAGGAGGCGAAAGTAGCACCTGAGCACTCCTGCGGGCCTCATCACCCTAAAGTGTCGGGTTTCAGAGGCGGAGGCGGCGCGGCGCTGACTCGGCTCCTTGCCCCGCCTCCCCGCCAAAGCCTCGTCTCCTCTCACCAGTCTATTGATTTAAGCCACAGCACTTTACATCGGCGGTATCAAGCAATCAGCCAGCCCCCGGCCCCCTTACCATCCCCACCCCCAGCCCAGACAAGCACATCCAGAGCACTGCCCTGTATGCCTTCACATTCAAATACAAGGAAGCCCTGGATACAGTGATTCTTCTGAGCGCATAAAACATTTTCAGTAAAACCACACAACTAGATAAGGATGATTGCTGTTATTCTTAATTCAAATTATTATGAAAATGTTTTAAAAAAAACATTAGGCTCCTCTTAAGATAGTTGAGTATATTAGATGATTCACATCGTACATTCATATTGGAAGAAAAATAATTTTGCAGTGCTCTGGCCCAGGAACAGTGATGCTGGTCCACGGCACAGAAATCTCACATTTCAGAACTGTCATGCAGGAATCTCTCTTCGCTCCCTATTCCCCATCAGCCTCAAGGAATGCATTGACTGGCTTAGCTGAGAATCTCATTGACGACATCACAAAGCAGGGGTGACTGGACATTGCTAAGAGGTCATTAAGAGGGGGAACTTCAGCGTTCAATCAGAATCAAATCAATCATAACAATCAAATTACCCAGAGGCCTTTTGGTTTGCCGAGATGCCAACGCTGTTGTTACAATTATGCGATGAAAGAAGGAGGGGGCAAACCCTGACGCGGCTACACACTGATGCAAGCCTACCTAAACACTGAGTGCAGGCTGCAAACACAATCAGACCTGCAATGTATTAATCACTCACTCACTCACTCACTCACTCTTAACATTCCCATTAAATGCTACTCTGCTTGCTCATTATAGCATTGCATGCTGTGTATACACACAACAGCTCTGGGATCAGTAAGAATATGCAAAAATGTAAGACACGGAAGAAGTCCTTGATTAGATGCACTCCAAACAGCACAAATGAAGTCCCCTGATGGAGGTGTGCAGTCAGTGGCACAGGGGCTGAGTGAGGAAATGATAGCTCTGCAGCTGCCTGCACTCTGATGCTCTGGTCAACACCTCTCATACTGGACCCTGTGTAAGCTCCTGCAACACACACATACACACGTGCCTGACCTCCCTGTATGTGCAGCACCACAGCACTGGATGGATGAATGTGAGAGAGGGATATGCACCCAGTCGCACCAGGCTCTGCACAGTAGCGTGTGTGTGTGTATAGCATCTGATGTGCATCAGTGCCAGTGTGTGTTCCTCCTGTCCATCATTCTAGCCAGAGATCACTAAGAAACACTCCAGGGCAGCCTTTTCACACAGCTCACTGTTGCCAGGGCAACCGGTCCCTCCAACTCTCACTCCGTCCTTTCTTATTCTCTCTCTCTCTCTCTCTCTCTCTCTCACACACACACACACACACACACACATACACACACCAATAAGATGTGATTTTTTTATTTGCTCCTGATTTATAGTTACATAACCCATTAACCCTGTCACACTGTCATCTCACACTGGGATGCTAGCCACTTTCTTCTGCTCTCTAACATGCAAGCTAAGGAGAGTCAATGGGAACCGCTGTTCATACCTAAATAATTCAGCCTCTAGACCTTGTGACCCCCTCACTGAATTTAATGGAGCCAGTACAGCACTGCAGACAGGGGGTAAAAGAGGGAGGGAGAGAAAGGGGGAAAGAGAAACAGGGAGGGTGAGAAAAGGAAAAAAAGAAAGAGCAGGAGGCAAATAGCAGGATATACAGGGAAACAGAAAGACAGAGAGCTAGACAGGCAGAGAGACAGAACAACTGTATCTACTCCATTAACAGTTCTGGGATCAGTGCTAATTGTCATAATGAGAGTGTGTTGGTCTGCGTGCTTCACTGAGGAACATAACCAAGAGGACCAATTTAATCAGAGCATCTCACAACAGCATTGTTGGAATCATGGGCGCTGCACTCCTCCTTCAGGGTGATATCCTTCATTGGGATTCACTGAAAGCATGACCCCTACTTCCAGGTGAGAAATCTAACTTCTGAGACCTAAAAATCTGGCACAGCTCAGTTTTAGACTGCTGACTCTTCATTAGCGCAGCAGTGGAAGCACTTGCAAGCGTCTTTAAAATTGCTGTGCAGGCAGAGCAGACTCTGGGGAAATGAGGCACAAATCAGGTGCATTCAGCCCTGAAATCGATACAGACTGACTGCGCTTCAGAATCTCAGCTTCAGTACAGAGCCACGCTTCCTTATGGTTGCAGCAGCATCTCAACTGAACCACGCAGAAAAGAGATTCCACACAAATGAGGGACTTTACAGGATTTTGAAAATATCTGATGTTGCATTTTATCAATAATGATGCAAACAAGTTAATGACAGAAGAATTGTACTTGAATTTATAGCAGTGCACATTATATACAATATGCCAGATACAATGAGTTGACCTATTTAAAATGCACTTAAAGTCAAAGGTAATGGCATAAATGAAAATGCACCTATGACTGGGGTTACGTGTTCAATTGTAAGAATGTGTTAAACATGCACCATTTATGACAGAATATAAGTGGACATTTTGGATCTCTTCCATTAGGGCAAATTTGTTACAAACTGAAAACCAGCATTAGAAAAGAAAAGTGTGTGTGTGTGTACACATACCAACACCACCACAGCACTAAAGCAATCACATGACAGGCCATGATTCAGAGACTGACACGGATCAGTATTTAACGGATCTTTCAAGGCAAACAACACCAGACACATTCCCTCTGTCTGTGTCCACTGCAGTAACCCTGATCTCACTGCTGCCCACACACACACAAATACACACACACACACACACACACACACACACACACACAAACACAAAAACCCTGGTGCATACCCTGTACAGAGCTAATTATTGCACAAATGAAAGCAAGTAGGGAGAGAGAGAGAGAAACTGCTTTGACTTCCTGCTTTCACTTTGTCATAACATCCTCAATAGCCCTTCTCCTGCTGTCAGACGGAAAATACCCTTGTAGCAAAGTAGCAGGATGAGAGCTTTATTCCTGCGCCTCTCAAACGCTGCATCCGCTACAACCCCCACCACCCCCAATCTGATCCCCTGTACCTGTCCTCCCATGTCTCCTATCAGTAAGAAGCACCCACCTGCTCAGAGCCAGTTGCCAAAAATGCATAAACAACAAAAACACACAATGCAGGTGCCCCCCCCCCCCACCCATGCAAGCCTGCGTCCCTGACTTGTCCCCTGCAACGGAGTGGTGCGGGTGGGGTGGAGGGGGCAGAGCCATGAGTGCACAGATTAATTAAACAGCGGACTGTAACGAGGAAACTCACCAACGTAGCAGCTGCCTGTGGAGGTGACGTTGGAGCAGGGGCAGGCGAGGCAGGTGTCTGTCGGGGCAGCACCCGGTCTCCTGTAGAAACCTTTCCTGCATTCCTGACAGTTGGGTCCTTCCGTGTTGCCTTGGCAGTCCAGGCAGATGCCTGACAGAAAAAGCGCAGGGGGGAGAAAAAGAAGGAACAAATTTCTCAGTGGTGACTTAAGTAGCGGGGAATGACTAAGGCAGGGAAAGGGTTCATCCTGCTGCTCTGAAACACATGCTGACAGGAACGTAGACAGAGAAGAGAATGCGCCCACACACACACACACACACACACACACACACACACACACACACACACACACAAACACCTGCCAGGGTATTTTAAAAAAATAGTAGGGCAACAAGTGCCAACAAGTGCATGTGACAGAGAAGATAAAACACCAGGAAGGAACCAAGGCAGAAAGAATGTGTATATGTTCACCTGACCAAGCAAAGGAGGAGGAGTTTAATAACACAGCATTACATATATCAATCTGCCTGAGGGCATGTTAACTAGCTGTATATATATTTTCCTCTGTATTCAGCAAGGCAACAAAGTTTAAACAAAGCAAACTGCTAGCACCGTGCTGCAGTGCAAAAAACTAGAAGTAAACCTAGTTTTTTCTTCATTACTGACCATTCTCAAAAGCACAATGCACAAGCTACAGGGAAGTCATACAGGCTAATGGAGTCTCACTGAAATAAAATCAATGAGGGGGTCTGGGATCAATGCCACACCACTGAGGAGTAAAAGCTTTTCACAAGATTAATTTTGTATGATTTAGATGAGTGGTGTAGTGGTTAGGGACCTTGAATTATAACTAGAAGATTTTAGGGGCAAATCCAAGGTGGGAGCTGCCGTTGGACCCTTGAGCAAGGCGCTTAACCTGAATGCCGTCTGTAAATATCCAGCTGCATGAATGAATGATAAAATGAAATGGAATGCTGCGCAAGTTGTCCTACATAAGCATTTCTGCTCAGTGAATACACAGTACACACAGTCATGTAATGCAGCTGGTATCCTCAACCCGCACATTGCCTCTTCAGCTGCTGGTCCTACCACAAACCAAAGCTTTTTTAAAGATGGTGATCACCACAGTCGGACATCTTCATTCAATGTAGGGTGGGTAAACGCCACCATTAGAGGCGTGTCATTTGGAGAGTGTTGGAGCATAAGTTTTTTTTACATAATGGTAAAATATTATACTTAAACACTTCATTTTACATTTTAAAACAATTCTTTTCCATAAAGCTGATTTGCAAGCCATTCACTTTCTCCTTTCCTTAAAACAAAGTAAGCAGTGTTCTCTTTGAACATAGTCAATGGAGAGGTTATTCAGTTTCCTGCTTAGTGAATACCTGGGCTGCTTTTCACAGGGAAAGGACAGACAATGGAATGTGGACGTTGTTTTTTACTGATTGTAGGCTGGAGACGAATTTGATGAATTGGCCTCTGTGTTTGAATAAAGATAAGGGAAGTACCAGGGTGATTTTAAATGAGTGTCTGACATTAAAGACAGTTGCTGCACAGTATGCAATCAAAATATTAATGAGCTACTGCCCCCTTTCAATGCATGCAGAGGATGGAGCACCTGTCTAATTAATTAATGAACAAACGTTTATAAAAGCAAGTGAACATGACACAGTGCTTCAAAGCCAGATTGAGGAGCCAAAAATCAATTAGTCTGCTCTATTATACGTACTGTACAGCATGTGTGAAGATGTACATGTAGCAGAATTGAAATAGGCAACCGATTTAATACAAGTATGAAGTAAGAAATGACTAATTTCACACTGTATTTGAACACTACTTGTAGCCACCTGATGTTCTGTATGTGCTGAGTGTTCTATGATTTCTGTGCTTCCATCACAGATAATTGCAGTCAACCATGAAACCGGAGGGAAAGTCTCTGTCTGTTTCAGTACAATGTCATCTAATTCACTTCGTTGGCATAACCCATACACACTTGCATTGTGGAGGGACGTTTAGCAAATACATAAAATACCATAACCACCTCTGCAGCTATTTTCAACAGGATATGAACAATGTAACACATCCTCTAACTGAAACACCCTATTCAAACATTAAACAGTATATACCAGTCTACACACATTCTCCCACTTCATCCCCACCATCTGCCTTTCGACCATTTCTCTCTTTTCCTCCCTCTTTCCATTTTAGCCCCATCCCTTCCTCTCAATGCGATAAACTCTTTCTCTTCGTTCATTCCTGAATTTCCTCCTCCCTTCCCTCTCTCACCCCTCCCTGTCAGACACATGCTAGAGATTCAGAGGAGGCTTGTGCATGGCGTGTGCGTTTTATGAAATGGCTGCCCTGACCATCACACCCTTAATCTACACACTGGTCCATGAGCTGCAGCCCAGCATCACAGACAAAGGAAAAGAATAAAGACTGATTCCTGGGCAACTGAGCTAAAATTCACCTGCTCTTAAATGCACGACTTCTCCCCACCGGCTTTTTAATCTGATTGGACAGTGCCTGCTCCAAGTGTTCGAGGCTGATTAGGTAGCTCTCCACAGGGGTCCCTCCACCCCCAGCTAATCTGCACTCCATACGAGGCACATATTTCCATGCACAATAAATGTGAAAAAGGAGCAATCTGTGCTAGGCTTGCAGTAGGGGGTGTGTCCATCCTACTGTTTACAGCCAGGCGGCCTGAGGCAGAGAGCAAAGGCCAGCTCTGTGGAGACCGAATGATGCCACAAAGACACCTCCAGAGGAGGCGGTTCTGCTCGTGCTGCCAATGTGACCCGGGGGATTCAGGAACAAAGAGAGATAGAGAGAGACGCATCATTAGACTGCCCCCCTTCTCACTGCGTGTTACAGTAATGCCATTCTCTTTCATTCTGCTTCCCCTGTGCAACACCTCTAGGCAAGATCATATCCTGGTCATTACCTACCCAACCTTTCAGAAAGGCTGATTCAAGTTCACTGCCCCTGGTGTGATACAGAGTAACACTGCATATCTCACCAGCGTATTGCATTATTTATTCACGTACCACATGACATTGCCCAGGGCAACTGGTATTGCTTAAATATGTACATTAATATCAATTTATATAGCTGGGTATATTTACAAAACCTGCTCAGTTTAGGTTCATTTCTCAGGAGTACAACAGCAGTGCCCAACATTTTCTTCTATATCTTGAAAACTTCTAGTTGAGTGTCCAGTCTCAAGACCTCTATACCACTCTATAAGTGCCATACAACAGACACATAGGACACATTCAACATTGCTCCCTCAGTCCCTCAGAAAGGGACTCATTTGTGGCCACCTCCTCACATCTCTTTGCTCTCTCATCAGGGATCAGCATTGCATTTTAAGATGACTTTCAAAGCACTTCTCTAATAACAGGACAGTACCACCACACACAAAACAAGCATTGCAGAGTCAGTTTGTGATTGTATATATATATATATATATATATATATGTGTGTGTGTGTGTGTGTGTGTGCGTGTGAGTATGTGAAGCACCTAAAAAGAGCAGCTTGGATTCCGCTGTGACTAAACACTGTCCTGCTGAGAGATAAGAGTCATGCCAGACAGTCAAAAGCACTCTCTCTCTCTCTCTCTCTCTCTCACACACACACACACACAAACACACACACACACCACACATACACACACACAAAAGGAATAAACCTTGATAACTGAAGGTAGTCCTCTGTAAACTGACAGCCACTCCCTAATAGAGGGTAGAGAGGGATCCTCTCAAAGAGCAACACTGGTATCTTATCGTTCCCAGCATGCATGTCTCCACTGTCTACATACCCTCCAAGCCAGCTCATGGACCTCGGGGACAGTAGAGTAATGCAGGAATCGATTCTCAGATCAACTATAGAAGAGCTGTCATCAGTTTCAGACATCCTAGTCCTTGAGACTGAAAGAGCCCTTCACACCGCAGAGAAAGAACTCCTTTCTATCTATTATTAATCAGCTTCAAAGCAGGGTTCAGTCATATGTGCTGCATGGCAAAGGTTCACGATAACAGACCAGAGGGATTGTTTTCTTTCTTAGGGCTGGTGAGCTGGTCTACTAGCACTGAGAAACCTGGTGTTTGCTTGTTGAGCAGTGGGTGTATTTCTTGTATTTTATATTCTCATTACACTTCATATGCATTTTGTCCAGCAGGACTAAATTATTGATAGGATAATAAAGAGTAAAGATTAGGACCATTCAATTGCTGATCCCCGCATACCTCTGCAAAAGTGAGAGATGTGACAATCCTGTGAAAGTAATGAATGAAAGACCAATTTTCAAACAACTGTTTTTGAAAAAGAAAAAAAATAAGAAAATGATATATTTTACTTATTGAAAGGTTATGCCAGATGATATAGAGGTCTCTCCGGCAAAGAGGGGGAGGGGAAATAAGCCCTATGTCATTCGGTCAATCAAACAGCAGGTCCATTCATCACACATTCATCACTCCACTTCGGCAAGGTGCCCAGCAGGCCGTGTGCAGATTCAATTTGATTACAGCGCTGTGTAACCAACAGAATCCCTTATGTGGTGGTCTGTCACAGGCAGAGTGAGCATGGTTTGCAACTGTCTGGATGCAAACCCAGATCTCTAGCCACTAAACCACAGAAAAAAATCCATCTGGTCTGGTTTGGGTTGGCCTATAGCTGGCATCAGATAGGGGCACACTGCTGATAAAGAATAATTACTGTGAGCTGTTAGCGCATTTAGCAAACAGAGGATAATAAGCTTACAGCATTCGCCAACTTCGATCTGACACAGGCCAGCTCTGTGCGCAAAGCAAAAAGAAACTTAACAAAATGGCACGGTTGTGCCAGAATAATTACTCAGCTGCAATTCACTGAGGTTGCAGTCAGCATTTGAAAGGGAGGGGATTCTTGTCATTTCTGTGAAGTTTCTAAGATGTTTGGAATTTGCAAGGAGATACGTACCATGGATGTACATCTAATTTCCCTCCCAGTGTTTGTGGGCATTATGCTACATGCCCGATTACCATATTTCATAAAAAACAAATCCTCTCTGCAGTCTGTCAAACAAATTGAACAAACAGCTTAAAATACAATGCAACTGTACTGCTAGGTTGATGAATATTTATTCACATGTGTTGTTTACTCTATGATTATTGTTCAAAATTGATATTTCCCTGAGCAGAATTAATAAACCCAAAAACATATTGTGGGTATCTGCCATATTGTGGGTATCTATATTATTTTTACTTTGACAGCATTCCCTGACAAACAGTGCAGGTCTGATAGAGCTTTATATGTGAGACTTGAATAAATTTATAAGTGCAAGTATTTTCTATGAGATCCTGAGAGGTTGGCTGCCACGTTTGCAAAGTCAGGGTGGCGAGTGTTGCTCTTTATGGCATCTGCTAGTACATGACAGACTGGTAGAGAGGGTCACTTTACATGGATGTGTGTGTACATCATACGTTTTTATGAGTATAAAGTGTGCTAGTGCTAACGAGTGCCATCTTTGTCCCTCTCTCCTGGGGTGAAGTGGAGCAAAAATCTGTCAGTCATGAATCAATACACATGTTTTGAATTATATCCTGTCTTGACCCAAGCCAAGCAGTTTCACTGATTTCTACTGGGTTTAGGTCATTTACCTGCCTGCAGGTGGTAGAGTTGGTTCGGCTAACTTACCTGCCTGCAGATGGCAGTGTAAGTTTGTGTAAATTCCCTGGCTGCAGGTGGAAGTGTGGGTTCAAGTGAATCACCTGTCAGCAGGTGGCAGCATAGCGATAGGTAACTCACCTGACTGTGGGTGGCAGTCGTTGGAGTGGTTGTTGCACTGGCAGGGCTGGCATCCGGTGCTGCTGAATCGGAAGAATCCCGGGTGGCAGTCGTCGCACTTGGGTCCAAACACTCCAGGCTTACACGCACAAGCCCCTGAGCTGCAAAACGGGACACATATAGGGTCAAGAAGAGCAATAGATGGGCTATGTTTTCTGGAGGGCTACAGTGTCTGCAGGACTACTCAACCCTGGTTGCAGTGGGCCACATTGCTTCCAGGGGTACTTTACTCTGGTCTTGGAGGGCTGTACTGTCTGTCAGGCTACTAAACCCTGGTTCCAAAGGGCTGCAACATCCCAAAAAGACACTGACCTGCTCACAAGATTGCAAGACTCATGTTCTGTGTTGAGGTAAAGCTGACAGAACTTTAAAGGAGGGGCCCTCTGCCTATTACACTCTACATTAAATCTCCTGCTTTCTCTTGACCCCCTGAATCACTCTCTGTCACATGACACACACTCCACTACCTATACAAAGAGCCCCCTAGAGCCTCCTTATTCCAACCCCTACCTTTGTGAAAACAGCCAGTTTGCTCCAGCCATTGGGAGTCAAAGAGCCACATCTCATGCATTTCAAAGCGGTTTGACACTTCCATTTTTTTTTTAATTTAATGACCATGTTTCACAAAAAAAGCCCTTTTCATCTCTCCTCTGAAGCACATAGAAATGGGTCTAGACTTTATCCAGAGCAGCAGAACTGCCCCCGCTAACACACCCCCCAGCATGAGCTCAATATTATTGCGCTACACACGTGCGTTCCCATTGCCTTGAAATGTTATGTGGAGCCAATCCAGGAATTTAAATCACGCTGAACAATTGGGGGAGATATTCATTTCGCAGAACAAACGCGTCTGCTGGATGCTGTGCACGGTTGGACAGGTCTCTTTTATTGAAAGTAGCCCTTCAATAAGGTATGCTTTCAGCTCTCTTTTTCAGCTGTGGCTAAGGGAAGAAACCATAGAAACCACAGTCTCCCACGCATATGGATGGAGTAATTGGCTCTTTCAATAAACATGTTCTACCACTAGAGGGTGAAAAGACCATCAGACTGGTAGAGCTGTTGAACAGTACCTGTTCATTTCATTTATTCATCTTTTTGCTTTTATCTCTTACATCATTGCAAGAGGCATTGAGAACAAAACAGATTATAGCCAATGCCCTGGAGTGTCCTGTACAAAAACATGATCCTGGCCTGAAATGATTTCTTCCACAGCCCATGTGCTACATGAAAAGTGACAATGTTTATTGTGTTAACCATTTGAATGTAAGACATCTTTAACCAGGCACATACTTCACTCAGCACTCATTTACCTCAATTACATATAGTATACTGACAGAGGGAAATCCACACAAAGTTCACTAGTACACAGTTGTGTAGCTATAGCTTTCTGCCTGGGATTCACAAATTCACAAGTCCAATTCTGTAACTCCACAACACCCCCCATCTCTCATACATAGTAGCACTGTGAGGCTGTTATGTCACTGCTACCTGTCACTTGAGTCCAGACTAAACAGCAGCCCCCAGTCAGCCTGGCCCGGGTTTCGCCCACATGCTCGATCCGCCAGCCACATACTGGAAAGAACAGGCGCCAGCTCGTCGAAAATCAGTGCTGTCTCGCAGTGCTAGCACGGAGCGGCCAGCCTACAGAAACTCGCAGACGTTCAATTATGCACGAGACCCCCTGGAGCACAGAGGGAGTCTTCCATTCATGAAAAACCAGCCAAGCAGCGGAGGTGCTATGTGTTTGCCATTGAAGGCAGTGACTGCAGCACACAGATGCTGTTCTGATGGAACTCCTCAGCTGGTCCGCTCTAAAAACACCACCAGCGTCACCAGCGCAGCTCTGGCCATCTTATCCCAACTGATAAACTGCCAACAACTGCAAACAACACCCCCTGCTTCCATGCACAAGGCAACACACATTTTGACTGGGGCCTTGCAGACTGGGCACAAGGACAGTATTTTTTTTTTTTCAAATTTGTCCTTTTTTTAATATGTTTTTTCAACCTTGTTGAGCACATGATCTCACTCATGCATGCTTGACAGTGCACCTCACTCTGGGGCCTGTCTAAGTCCTCTCCGGGGTGCAGATCTGTGAGAACTGCAAATTTCCATTAGCGTGTTCCAGTAAAGCCCCCCACCCTCCCTTTTGCCTTGCACTACCCTCTGCTACCATAACTGAAAGATGCATTACTGACATCTATTTTTTATAGGAAGTGTATACAGTCTTCTGCTGCTGGGAGCATGAGGATTGGCAGTAATATGCCTTGTCTGACCCAATCAGTAGATTTTACTCTCCATGGTTCAAAGGTTAGAGCCCTTTGCCTGTTTTTGGGTTCATGCAGCCTCACTGTCCCTTCACTTACTAAATCAACTTCAATGTCTCTCATAAAAGATGTGAATGAAATCAATTTCTCTTTTTTTCTCCTTCTAAAAGTTAGTGGTAAGGAGAAAATACTGCAGGGATGATATTCAGAGTCCAACATTGAAACGCCTAAAAACCAACATGAGAAAAAGAAACATTTTCCCCAGGCAACGCTTTAATTTGTATACATGTCACACTGACAGTTGTTGCTATGCTGGAAGGATTCTCTGTTGCTTTTGGCTGCTCTCTTGATATCTCAGACAATTGAAAAGAAAATGTTCAATCTATACCTTGTCTGATCCCATAGAAGGTCACATTGGCATTGTGCTGTGCTCTGATGTAGGCTCATGTTTACATGTAACATGAGATAAACACGTTTTGCAGTGTCTGCATTAGAACAGCTGCTTCCCCTGCACAGGTGAATTTGAAGCGTTGCCTGGGGAAAATGTTTCTTTTTCTCATGTTGGTTTTTAGGCCATTGCTGTGAGATACTGTGGAGATGCTGCAGTGTGAAATGGAAGCGGACATTTCCCTCCGAAGCATAAACTCAACAGTGATGGAGGCAGGAGAGGTTACAGCACCTTGTTGAAAATCAATGAAATGAAGCACTGACTGAATGAGTGAGTGGCTGGTTGGTATGGAAATTTGCCTCATACACAGGGAGTTCGGCCCACGCCACAACACCTACTCACTTTCCCTTGCTCCCACGGGATCAACAGGCATTGGGTTTCCATGGCAACATGACAGAACTTCCTTACTCGGTAGTGTCACCATAGATACACAATTACTTGGAATGGGTATAAATGAGGGATAGGATAAGTGAGGAGTCGAGGGAATATGACATGACTACATTTATTGCAGGTGCAATACACTAAATAAATAAATAAAATATCTCTACATCGGTTGAAGATACAGGTGTCACAGAATGTCTTTGCAACTTTCGTCAGATAGAGGGACTAGTCTGTTCAGCTCAGGGCTACAGTCATCGAGTGGGGGTCAAAATGTTTCACCTGTGCTGTTAATATTGTGTAATATTGTAATATTGTGTTGTTGTGACAAAATGTAATGTTTTGTATTGTATGTATGCATTAAAAGAAAATGTGACAAGAAGCGTAAAAACAGCACCAAAAGCTGTGGAAATTAAAAAAAATTAAAAATTAAGAATTAAAATAAAGGTAAGAAGCTGTAGAGTGTACGAGAACATCAACCAACCTACTCTCCTTGTATTACTTTCTGCACGCATGAGGTTGAAGTGTTCAACGTCATTTTCTGTAAACAGTGTCTGAGACAGCAGTTCAATTTGTAGAATACTTGTGAATCCTGGCAGTGATCTTGCTTGTGGAGGTTAATCATTTTGGCCCGTTATTATGTGGTTATGATGAAAGTGAGTGTGAAATATTGGTAGGAAAAATCCTCTACTCTCCATGCAAGCTTCTGGAGAGTATTTTGCCTGAGGCTCTTGGGTGACTTTATTCTAGCTAATTATCAGAATTAGAACAAATCCTTTATTCACATCTGGCAGCGAGTCACTCTAATTCCAGGACAATCAGGACTATACTGCAATTTACACAGAGAGAGCCCAGGCAGGAAGACCCAACTCACTTTCTCAGTTACTCACCCACTCACTTACAGACTCATTCACTCATATTGAACTTAATATAAGACTCAAAAGAGTTGTCAGGAAGCGCTTTACAGATTACACTGCATATCAATATTGCATAAGAGAAATACTTCTGATTCACTTTCGTTCTTTGACTCCTTCTCTGTCTCTCTGACTCCATCTGTCTGTCTCTGACTCTGACTTTCTTCTTCTGACCCCCTCTCTGATGCCATTTGACTGCATCTGTGTCTAGCTCTAGGCAGCTATTGTGCTTCATAGGAACATATGCATACAGACCTCAGCAATTACAATATGTCATAGGATATGTTTGAAAGCCCTTTCAGAGGAAAGGCAGTGACTATGACTGTGGACATGCTGATGCAGACAAACGCAATGTGCTTCACCCTCCCACCAGGACTGCGAAACTGTGTCTTTAGGTCTGAACAGATGGAGGTAAATCTTTGGCTTTGTCCCAGAGGAAACCCGCAGTCAGCACGATTGACTCATTTGAGATCATCAGCACAGTATGCATTCTCTGCCGTCTTGCCCGTGCTGTGCTGTTATTAGATGATGAGGCCATCCACCCAGGCTTCAGCAGGAAGGGCATGACATGTCTGGCGCCCCCTGCAGGTGACCCAGAGGGAGGTGCTGCAGCCACTGGTCTCACTACCTGCGTGTGACAGATGGAACTCTAATCACGTCTCTCCTTTTCGACATTTTTTTTTTCTGCGTGCTGGGCAAAATGTATACTGCCAGCCAAAGAGAGACACATGTATGCACACACACACATACACACACACAATCTGGTCCTTCATTTCACAGGCGTTGCCATAGCAACAGAATGCAGCGCAATGGGCTAAGAGTCAAAGAACACTGCTACACAAGGTATGTGAGCCTAACCAGGCTGAACGGCCTGTTCTCATTAAAATCCTTCAGCCAGATTCACTATTTATGTGCATAAACCATTTTGTAATCTTGTAAACATTTTGCAATTCATTCATTTGTTCTTCTTTGGAATTTGTTCTTACTTACAAACAAATTTACAGACGTATTCTTTTGACATTCTAATAAAATTGCGTAACTACTAACCTCATATGTCAACAAAATGACTTCACAGTTGAACACATTTCAATGTACAATAAACAATGAAATATAGTAGGTAAATAAGCTGACCAATCACCCTATTACAGATAACATGCATCTAAGTTAGGAACAATTGAGACTCAACAAGGGTAAGAATGAAATTGGGTGTTCACGTATGTTTTATGAACTAGTGAAAAAAAAGTGTGACCTTTTTGTACAAATGTTTACCAAGAAGAATGTGCTCACTTCTACAAATATTTTGATGAATGAGACCTGTTGTTCTTACAGTATGTGCTTATGACTCATATGAACCAGTCGAGACTCTGTTTCCATGGCAGTACACTGTGACTGGTTACAATCTGTGAGTTGAAAGTAACACAACTACCCCACTGACACCACACCTTAGTAGGGAGGGGGCACAGAGTTGTCTCTTGGTATCAGCACGACTCAGGCCCACAAATACTGTATGTGACAGCCATCCTGAGTACCATGGGTTGCCTCTACATTCGTTATGCATCTATCCCAGACATAATCCCCCCCCAAATACCCCCGCCACCCCACCCACATTCACCTTCCTCCCAGCTTTGACTTTCTTCCCTCATTTTAGCCTCAGGCTTTGTAAGAGCTGACAGGCAGACACCTGCCCCTATGTATACACTCTCTCCAGCACCACTTGAATCATAAGATACTTCAATCCCATTTCACGCAGTCTTAACATCAAATATTCATGTGTAAATGAAACCCGTTGTGGCTGTTTGCCTTTTTTGGAGTTATCCCTACCACCTCACTTCCTTCACCAAATCTCAATCATCCCTTATCTACTTTTCTCAACTCAATTATGACCAGACTTTGTTGGCTTGAAAACACTTGAAAACACTGGCAACTTTAGAACAAAGGCATTTAACTAGATGTATGTATTGGATTTAATTCACTTAGCTCTGCTTAACCATTATACAGACTGGTAACACAGAAGACCTTTCTTCCTCTCAGATAAAATAGTGCTGAGGATAATTTAAGCTTCAATGACAGACCTTACAGAAGCAGTAATGAACATTTTGTCTTCCAACAGACAAATCTGGATTCTGAAAGCTTCCTTTTTAAGAAAGTAAAGGCTCAGAAAGCAGCTTTTAGTGTTTTATTCATAAAATGAGCATTACTTTTGCCCCATTGCTACCAAAACTTGCTTGGATTACTGTGAGGAGCAAAACTGACACTTTTACACACACCTTGAAGGGACTTATGAGATGTAAGCTTGTGAGTTAAGCCCTTCACTTTAACAAACATGCTTCATAAGATCGACTTCAAGTAAAGTGTACATAAGGTTAAAAGTTCAGCTGTGGCCAATTTCTACACTCTGTCAGAACAGTAATAAAAACAAACATCTAAAAAATGCTAAACCATCTGATTTTTGTGTTTGTATATGTTTGCAGGAACACTTGATTGCAGCTTCTGTATTGACACAGATGGGAGGGGACCTAATTTAGGCTAAGCGCTCAAATCTTGTCACAGTTGTGGAGACCTTAGTCAAAATTAAGAACTTCCACTCTTCCACCTACAGAACAAGAACAACACTCAAAATCTAATATATGCAACAGACACTAGACATATTTAGGGAAGCAAATTGTGACTCATTAAATATTTAAATATTCCGTGCTTTCACCAATCAGATAGTTGAATAATAACGCAACATGGGCTACATGCGATTAAATCAACATTTTTCCTTAACTTTGACTCAGAATTAAACACAAATGTGGCAATCACAGAAATGAATGTAACACTAATGTTAAATTGTGAGGATGGATAAATGTTGACTAAATGCAGGGCAATGCTTTTTTAACTTCAAGCACTTCATGAAGCATCAATTCTTTCAGTACAAATACTGACTCCAAGCAGAGAGTCAAAGAGATCTCTGTTGGCTCATTGTTTCAGGAAGGGAAATAAATAAGTCACTGAATTATCTGATATTTTATGCAAGGTTCTTAGCCTTTCGTTCATGAATGCTGATGAGAAGGAATGAAACGCTTGATTTGCCGTCATTTTGTTTTGTTGATTAGCAATTATTTGAACACTGATCCAAATCATAAATCGGTGAACTCTGGGCTGAATATTCAGACAATCAAACATTCACCCATACTACAGAACATACAACAGCAAAGGAACAGATGAGTGAGATGGGGGGGGGGGTAATCAAAGGGGGGACTGTTGCAGTAATCATCTGGATATAGATATGCAGCCTTGTTTTCATCTTGGGGCAGATATTAAGGAAAGCTCACAATATGAGAAGAGACTGAGTGTTTAGTCTCCCCAAATCCTACATTATCAGCAGACCATTGCTTATCTAGTGTGATATCAATCAACATTAATCACACCACATGTCACATGGTGCTGTCCAGAGAATTCTGCTTATAATACATACTGCCCTAAGAATGAACTCAGAAATCAAATGGTCCTGGATGAACATGATTCTGATAAGCAGAGTGAACAGCAAATGGCGAGTGAACTGTTCTGTGTTCCTCATCATCACCAATCTTTTCTGTTAAAACCACAAGACAAACTTCTCCTTTTGAAACAATAAAAATAATTTGGTTCTGTAATAAACTACACTGTATTGTTGTGTGATCTTTGACCACTACATTTTAAGACAGGTAAATGGAGCGATAACTCAGACAAATAAACGGAGAGACAGATGAGGCAGGGGGACAAATCACTACTCCTCCCTGCAGTTAAAAGACAAAATACCCTGTTTCACTATTCACAGTTAGCTTAGCAAATGCTCTTATTAAGTGATTTACATAAATTACAATTTTAACATGTCACCCATTTATTGAGCTAGATATTCAGGGTAAGTGCCTTGCCCAAGTACCTTTCTGTAGCCCATCTAGGAATCTAACCAACAAAGTTTCGGTCACAAGCTCTGTTCCTTACCACTGCACCATACTGCTGCCTCTATTTATCATGTATTTTTAATGAAGAGTATAATGGAAACTAACAATTCCACTACCTTGTCTTGTTTTTTTTGTCCCAGGTTCGAGAGCCAGTGTGTCTGCATAAAGGCTCATCATGGTGGCTGTGTCCGGCGAGCATGATAATGTCACCTCTGCCCAAGAACGAAATGAGAGCAGTTGCCAACTAACTGGGTAAGTATGGGGATGTTTAACCCTTTTCTCCCCACATGAATGCTCAGTACGCAAGCATGACAGTAATACAGGAGACTGTAGGGCACACATTTAATATCTGCAGCTGGAAAGGGGGACAACAGTAGATCGGTGCCGGTGAAAACAACTTCACTCTTTGTGGTTACACTGATCACTGTAGTGATAATTCTGCCTTTCTGTTGCTTTTTGAATCATTAACACAACTGCATTTAATACCATGCCTTGTTATGATTTGATTAATATTCATAAATACATACAGAAAACCAAATAAGTCAAATTAGTCCTGGAGCATTCTATTCAAAAGAAACAATACTACATTAAGTCTAGGCCCCTGACATGTATTCCTATGATGCATTGGTTGACAGAAGTAGTCCAATATCTCAGTGATGGGCTGCTCCTAAATGCAGGGGAGGTGTCCATAGATATAGACAAACTAGACTATTCCTCAGCATCAAAGCAAAAATCAAATGCATTTGAGAGGTGGATGGCCACTCTAAATAGAATCATTTTAGATTTGCCCTTAAAATACAAAAGGGCTGGCTAAAATCAATATTTGTCCTGAACTCTGAGTCACAAGTACATGCAAGTGTTTTTTTTCCTCGCATAGTTATGAATTCACTGACCTAATATGAATTGTTTTTATTGACAAACAGGTACTTGCATTAACTTGTTTGCTAAAGTAAAAGACAAATAGCAACTGAATTCAGGCTTTAGTAGAAACAATAATACAGGCATATCCACTGAGGACCTCGTTCCAGGGATGATGTATCAAATAGAAGTCTGCCACTGATTTAGTGATGCTCTACTGATGTGAAGGTCTGTACCGATGGTGGGTCTGGGCAAGGTTTCTGCAATTGATCGCTTAAAATAAGAGCCCTTCCAAAAAGGCAAAAAGGTCACGGTCTTTATTAGCCCTCTACTGCTGGACTGACAGAGCGTGTCTATTGGTCTCATGGGCTCGATTGCAGCACCTTCCTGTCAGTGCCGCGCGTCGGGTAAAGGTCTTGGTGAGGGTAAATGGTTCCTCAGTTTGAAGGGAAAACAAAATTGATGGTTTTGTCTGTCTTTTGCCTGGCTGTAAGGATGTGACTGAGGTGTTCTCCTGGGGTAGGGTGGTGGACAGGGACTGTAGTGAAATGCAGTTCCCCTCCTCTCCCCTTCCCCCCAATTAAGTTCACGGCACCTTGACTGAGCTTTGTGTTTAATGAGCGTGACCTGTGCAGTGTGAAACTCTGGATTACGGTCAAATAATATATGATCCGTAAGATCTCGTTGTGATAGTTACAATGTTTATCTGTAACAAAGAAGGAAAGCAATGCAAACCTAGCGACAAATATCACACAGTGTCTTAATAATACAGTGTACTGGCAGCCAATGTCCTTCTGCTATTGCATACCAGGGAACACCATCTTACTCACATCACTGGTTGTACCCTTGAGCAAGATAACTACCTGGTGTCTGTCGAGCCGGTGAATAAACAGGGGTAAATGATATTTTGCCCACGTGGGTGGAGGCAGTGTGTGAATAAGACTGAGGTCAGACCTGGAGTGGGGGTTCAGAACAATCTGACACTGTGACCTGACCCGGTCCTGTGGCATTTCAACCTTCCCACCATAACCCACACAGAAGACTCAATAAGCTGGCGTCAGAACAGGATTTGAACTGTTTGACTCTACTACCCAACCCAGTCCTACAGCATTTCAACCTCACCACTGTAACCTACATAATAGACTGTGTAAGCTTGTGTCAGTTTGCTCCACTGGGCCCGGGCCCAGATCCACCCAGCAGGCCGTGCTTTAATGGCTGTGTGTTCCCTGGCCAGGGGCTCAGGTGGCCTGCACTGAGTGCTCCAATGACAAAGTCCACTAAAGCGCAGGTGCCTGTCTCTGGGCGCCAGTGAGCCATTCTCCCGCACCAGCGGCCACACAGCTCCTGAGAAAACATTTTTAAAAGCAGGTCCAGCCAGCGCGGCTGCTGCACATGGACCACTCTGGTGAAAGTTGGTCTGTTTCCCCTGACGGGAGAAAAGGTTTCTTTCATTACATTCCCTGTGTTGAATGACAACACAGAGTAAACAGTGCACATGTCTGTCTGTTACAATGTATGTGTGTGACTGGGAGAAGGAGTGTGTATATGAGTGTGTGCTGTGTGTTGTGTGTGTGGATGTGTATATGTGTGTGTGGGTATGTGTCACAGGACTGTAGTTTGTCTCTGCATCAGCTTGTCATTTCTCATTGACTTTATAAAGTAGTGTGAATGACAGTCCCTGCAGGCAAAACAAACGAAAATGACGCAGTGTGTTCTGGGCCTAACGCTGACACTCCAGCTCCCTCTTCAATAATAGCTACTTTAATTCAAGCACCATGCTTTAAAAGCTCATGTTCTTTAGAAAAAGCTCCATTACCTCACACATTAGACTCCCTGAAATGACACATAAAACATTTCCACTGTTTCTTGAATTTTTTGAGAACAGTCTTTTCAGTCCAGTGGTGTAGAAAGTTGCAGGGGAAAAAAACCTAAATTTAATGACTTTCCCAGTGTGGAGGAGCCAGATGAAAGCAGTGGTATCCGAGCTGAAAAGAACCCCGTGCTCCCCTGTGCGGAGCCATTGTGCCGACTCGTTCTGCAGTGGGTTTCACTGCCACAACAGAAGAAGCCGGCTTTTTTTCATTTCTTTTTACGATGCCATCCTCGTAAAAGTGTTTAATGGTCCGTGTTCTCAAAGCTGTGAATAAATAAAATGTCCGTGTTGCTCGCAATTGGAAAATGTTTCAAATGCAGAAAAAATAAATAAATAAATGAAAAACAACAAAAATTAAGCTTGTGAAACTCTGCGTCATTTGCAAAGATTACATTCCATTATTCATTTGTCTGGCAGCAGGTCTTGCAGAGGTTACAGCTAGATTTTCACTGAAGCACAGCAGGTTTATCTTGCTGAAAGGTTACAACCTGGAGTGGATTTGCCCCTTAGGTAAATCACCACCTAAAATATCAGGTGATGTTGCTCTTATAGATCACTGTTAGGCAGTATATATAGGTGATTGTACTGTATGATGAAGGTAAAAGTTATCTTATTCATCGTTAGGCACTGCGTCCCTAATGGTTTCTATGATTATTCTGAAACACTACGTGTATACGAAACATGCATCACTGTTTTTCACTGTAGTGTTTTATAACTGATGTGTTGCTCAACGCTCTGCACCTGCTGCCCTGGTCCTTGTCGCTCAAGTGACACGTGCTGAATGGATCCTGCTGTGACATCCTTGTAATTCAGTCTGGATAAGAACAGTAAATACTAAACAATAAGTACTAATTATAATAACGCACGCGGCAACAGTCTGATAATTACGCCACAGGTGTCATGAGACTCAGGGGTGAGACACACCGCTGTGTCTGCCCACCCTCCTGCCCCCCAACCTCACCACCCCCTAAACCCCGACATACATAATGAGATAATAAATAATGACATAAATAAAAATATGTGTCCATCTCTTTTTCATATTCAGATTCAAATATACTTTATTTGCACAACAAGACCCTTACAGACAGATGACAGATAACAGAATAAAACATCAAAACACAGAATGATTAACCCTTCCCGTCTTCATAAACGGACTTTGGACAATACATCAAATCTCAGACCCATCGTGAATGGGCATCCCAGATGTTACACAGTCCTTGTATTTAGACCGTACCCTCCAGCTACTCTGACTATGACAGGCAGAGATATACTGGGCAGCAGGATTCATAATGTTAGCATTAGCCTCATCTCCCAAAAGCTTTTCTGTTTTTTTCTGAAGCCTGTGAATGAAGCAAACGGATTGTGCTGTGCAGAGGATTTGGAGCCATGTTTATGCGTTACAATTTCTTTAGCCTATTGGGGTCAGGAAAGGAGAAAATTATCTCTGTCATCAGCTCTGTATGGTTGCAGTGATCACCTGGCTAGCCAGGTCTGACAAGACAATGGCAAGTGTCTGTACATTGTTATCATGTGTCTTAGTTCGGACCCTTGACCCTCATAAGATATTCTGCCAAGCATTAGTTTCTCCCTCTCTCTCCGTTTCCCCTCCACATTCTTTCCCCCGCTGTCCCTCCCATACCTTTTCTCCCCTCTCATTTCCTCTGCCTCTGCCCCACCCTCTCTCTCTCATTCCTTCTCTCCTCCTCTCGCTCTTTCCCTCCTTCTCTCTCCAGCGTCTGGTGAATTGTTTCATTTGGGCTGATTACGTTTATTACACCTTAACACAAAAGAACATAATCTTCTGGCTCTGTTCGCTCCCTCTTTTCTCTCATGGTTCATCCCCAGGGGTTCACTCACAGATGGTGGTCCTCCACACCTCCGTACCCCCCCCCCCCACTCCCCCCACTCCAATAATCTGGCCTCATTTCCTCCTGTGCTAGTCACATCATAGCTTCAGTGGGGTGCTCAGCTACTGTTACTTAGCAACCACTGGCATTTACGCCAAGCGCCAGTTTTCCATCTCACCTTAGTTTACCATTCCCCGTCTTTATCAGTGGTCTCCAGCCTCCTTAGCGCCTCACAGACAGGCACAGCCGTCACCGTAAACGCCGCACCCGGACGTGACACTCTCTTCCTTCTGTAAACAGCAGCGTCTCTCGCCGCTTGCTGCGCTCTGATCTCTCCATCTGAGGAGGTGCAGATGCGTTTGGAATGAAAGCAAGAAAGTGGGCTTTTGGCAAGGGACCTCACTCTTACTGTCCTCTTTGTGTGCGCCAAGGTTTCTCATTTGTGAATCCCACAACGCAAGATGCATCAGACAGCTACGTGTTAATTGCAAGTCTCATACCAACAGACTGTCTGCTTGCATAATGTAAAGGGGGTTTGCAGATACTATGGAATCGTATTAGCAACCTTGTGCTCTGCATGTGCTTGCGTGTGTGTGTGTCTCTGTGAAAAATTGCACTTGCATACGTATGTGTATGTGCATGGCTCTGTGCATGAGTGTGTGTGTATGTGCATACATGCCTGTCTCAATTTCACCCTTATCCTTTTTGACAATGGAATTGTATATTAAAATAAAACACATTCGTCCGCAATATTTGCACAGACCACATTTTCAAAAGTGATAATCGATGCATGCTTACGATAAATGCACCTCATTTTGGCATGTATAGGAAAACATGCTCTCTCTCTGCAGTATCTCTCCCACTGCAGCGGAATGGCGACAGATGCGCCTGTCATGCCTTTATTTTCCCTCCACTTTGACACCCCCTCATCCCTCTCTCCCATTTCAGCTCAGCCGTGCGAGTCTGGGATTATGGCAAAACCAGGCCAGAGGTTAATAAATGTCATCGCTTAGGGGAGGAAAGATAGATTTCTCCAGACAGGGGAGTGCGTGTGGTCTGGGGGCGGTGGGGCTGGGCTGGTGGGTGGGGCCTGTTACAGCATTCCCTTGTGTCATTCATCCAACCTTAATCTAGAATCCCTATAGAAAAAAAAAAACTGGCAATTGCACTACATATTCCACTACAGTAATTGTCATTGTGGGATGTTTTATGGGGAAAAACAAGGCAAACCACACCTTATAAATTAAGAAAAAATTAAAATACACACAGGAGCTCTGACTAATGATATAAGAGGCCTACAAAGTGTCCTCTATATGTATGCTCACAGATGGGAAGTGTTACATTTTCCCCCACAGGAGAGTACAAGTATTTGACACCAATCCGCCACCCCTGCCCCACCCACCCCACAGGGCAGACTCAAACTGTGGGTGGAAGGAGGTCAGGGCGGGGTCAGCTAATGGACACTATGCAGACTGCTCTTTCAGAAACAGAGGTCAAATGCAGGATCAAACTAAAACAGAGAGGTAGGCCAATACAAACAGTGCTGAAACAGAGCGGGTCCCTGCACACACCCACTCAGGACATGCTACTCTCTCTGCTGCATTTCCCTATTCAGTCGACATCACTTCCTCCTGCCTCGGCCGCACTCCTTTTGCGGGGTCAGTGCTGCATAGAGCATCAAAACTCAGAGACTAACAAAGGAGTGAGGACATTTAAGACTTCTTTTTGGGATTTTTTCAGGGTTAAATACCTGCTCATTGTAACATAGTTACTAACTACCTGACTGGTTTCCAAAACATAACAAAGGAATTAAAATGGAAAACCTCAGCCTGTGGTTCCTGAAAACATTATTAGCAAAAATGCCAAGCACAATTAAAACTTGGAGTGTGTGGTGCCTTTAGCTCTGTCTCTTCAAGTCCGCTTCATTCATCTCAGATGCATCATAGACTGATTTCCAGCCACAGCCAGAGATAACATATGATTCTCAGTAACTGTGTCCAAAGAACTTTTTTCCCCTCACCAAATGTTCTTGCATGGAGCACCATGACTTTCCTTTTTGTCAACATGCTTCAGTTCTGCCATTGACTTTGTTTCAGTTTGGCAGTTACTGCAGAGCTCTGTAAGGTTTTAAATTCATATTCTCCCTGCAATTAGGGGAATACTTGTATAACTAAAGTGTAACAAAATTTTTAAGTGGAAAATCTATGCTAAATAATGTATAACAGAAGCTACTCAAGTATAAAATACTTGAGGTGCTTTTGTTGTGACATACTTAAATGTAGACTGTCTAAAAGGGAAAATTTAACTTAACTTTCTTCAAGCAGGTGCAGGGATCTGTGCTCTAACGGCCTCCTATAGCGTTGTGACCAAACAGTCACATCCCAGATGGAGCACAGTTCTCCCTGCACTGTCTAGCCATGCTTACCATCTCTGCTTCATTCAGTCACTTACCTATGATGACAACTGTGTGCTTCAAAAAGATAAGCGTGCAAATAACACAGGGAGGAGTGTTTAGTATAACCCTCTCCTCCCCTTTGCGAATAGAAACACCATGTGCGCTCTGATTGAGCAGTTCACTCAGCTGCTGCTTTTGATTGCTGGGCCTTTGTGCATATATTATCTCAGTTTTTGTGCCTCCAGATGTGTTGTCAGGTCTGACACATGGATGGTAAGGAAGGCAGTCCACTCCCCTCCCTGTTCTTAGTATCCAGCCACACTGAGTCTCCACCATCAGACAGCAGAACACAGGGGTACACAGCTCTGATGAGCCTCCTGTCAGTTCCATAATGAAACCTGGGGCCCCTCCACGATGGTGAAGAGGACATTTTGTTTGTCCTTGTTTAGGCTGGCTGCAATCAATGGAAATGCATTTACTTGCCCAGTCTACCACAGAACAAATGTTAATGATAATTTGCAAAACAAAACCCGCACTTAACACCAAATAAAGATATAGTAATAAATGAACAAATTCATGAGGAAAACATTAACATGAATTAAAGTAATACTGTACTGAATTCTAGACAACGAGGGTGTCTTTAACCATGATTGCCAGATTCATTGGAAATATTATATGGATGCCTCTGTTCTTCACTTAAATACCACAGGAAATACCTCTCCTCCTCTAAGCCAGATTCAGGGCCTCCCACTGGAACCTGATCTGACCCAGATTTTACCTCCAACCCATTCCACAGTGACATGACCTTTTCAGTGCAAAACCCTCTCCACTGCTACCTTAACCAATTACAAAAAAAACATATACACTGGGCTGGGTATTCACTCTTGACTTGTGATATTTTCGGTATAGGTTCCAGGGCATGCTTGGGGTTAGGTTCAAAGGAGGTAACCATCTCTGTTACCGTTGGGCCACAACAGAAACTCATACCACAGGCAAATACTAGCTGAAATATGAGGGTTAAATATGACAGCAAGAAAAGGTCATGGTTAGCACAATTCACAATGACAGATTATTGATTGTGTTAGAGGCTGATACCAGTCCCTCCACCCCCCAACACCCGCCAACAAACTCAATTTTTCCACTGTTTAGCAAGATGCCAACAAACAGCTTGGCAGCCACGCACTGATGAAGACTTCTATCTGAGCCTGTGTCTGTGGCTGCAGGCTGCTGGTCCAGACTGCAATAGTTCAACAGACAGAGGATATGATGCTGGGGGTAGTAGTTCTATCAATATGAGGAAGAGAGAGTCTCTGTGACCAGTTTTTATTATGATTCATTTGCTTGGCACCCTGCCCTCACACAGTACAGGGCATGTTACACAGGTTACATTTATACAGCAGGATATTTTACTAAAGCAATCTGGGTTAACGACTTTGCTCACAGGTGCAATGGCAATAACCCAAATGGGATTTGAACCTGCAAGACTCCATAACCACTATACCACACTAAGTACTCAGATGATTCAGCCACTGTCCTATCTGCTGTCTTTGGTGGTGATAATGGTGGTGCTGATTAATGGAGATGCACTGACATACTCTGCATTGAGTGTGGGGATTTCCTTCACCAGCTCTGCAGGTTTCATTAACCAGTGAGGTACTGTGAGCTTGGTATGCTGCAAACAGTTTTACTGCTAAGTATTTTCCCCGGGACTTCATCTCCATGTCCTCTGAACAGAAGGAGAAGCTGATCCTTATAAGGACTGAGACCCAGATGGTATCATGATTGGGGCTGGTATTTGCCCTCACTCCAAAATAAACATTTAGCGATACTGGACTTCTTCTGACAATGACCTCCAGTTTCCAGTGAAGGACTCACAACTGAGCAAGTTAGAATTAATCGCCCCTAATACATGCTCTTTACAGGGAAAGAGAATTCACTCTGCTGATACATACACACACACACACACACACACACACACACACACACACATGGTGGTCCCCCTGTATGAATGGGTTAGACTGCCCCAGCTGCAGTGACTGGTAACCCCCCAGCTTTTCACTAACAAAGACAGGGGAATCCAACAGCTCTAGAAAAAGAACTGTGAAACTTCAATGACAAGGTAATGTCCTTTAAATGAGATCTCCTTGTGTGGGGCTGAGGTTTAGAGAATTACATTATGAGCACTTCAGTAGGGAAGCTAGTGCAACTTCTCACACTGAAAAGTAGTAGTGAAGCACCATCCTTAAAGAATTCAGTATGCTACTGAGGGGTTGTGGGTTTGATTGCCAGGTGAGATAATGTTTTAGCACACACTGCTGAAAAAAATTGGTACCGTGAAAATACAAGCTACCCTAGATACAATATTTTCAATAGAGATGCCTGTATCAAATCATTTAGATGGTGAAAATATTATCAAGGGAAAATAGGGAAAGCTTGCTGAAGACTAATTTTATATTTATGAAAATCTCAACAAGAGGAGCCAATGCTGGCAGGTTTGCTCCTTTCTCTTAAATGCATACACATTGCACATGCAGAGTGTTGGGATCACGACAGAACCTAATCCCAGATAAAAACAAAACTATATGTGCAATGTGTATGTGTTCATGCTTGAGTGTGCACACGTATGTGTGTGTGTGTGTGTGTGTGTGTGTGTGTGTGTGTGTGTGTGTGTGCAGATTTTTTTTTTTGTGTGTGCAGTTTTTTGTTACATCAAATATGGCCAGGCACAGTGAAATTAAACAGTTTAATCCTTAGATCATTTATATATATATATACATGTAAATATACATTTTAATATACATATAAAATGTTATATTAAATATAACACAATAAGACAACATTTTGACAGTTTGTACTGGTGACAATTGTGTGTACTGATCTGTGTCAGCATCCATAGTATGTTTGGTAGCATGAACTGATGAGCAGTACAAAACAGCGTTACATAAGGAAACACTTTCTCTGCACCCCTCTTAATCCTCCCCCTGCCCCAGCCGACTGCACAGCTTTGTAGAAATGAGAACTCCGTGTACTGTCTGACTGTGTAGGTGACAGTGTGCTCTGTCTAAATGCAGAAGAAAAATCTGCACTATTAATGTTTGTGGGGCAAAACAAAGAAGAATATTGCAGGAAGTAAAAGCAAAAAACCAAAAAAAGCCCCCAAAGGCACACAATTGATTCTCTGACCAGTTGCACCCCTCAGGATAGTCAGACATGAAAAAAACAGCATCTATTTTTAGCACAAGATCAAAATCAGCATGCTGTGAGTCTGCACAGTTGGTGAAGGAAATCCCCAGACTCAATACTTTAAATATACCAGTGTATCTATAAGTACTGTATATACATACAGTATGAAGCCACCATCACAATCAACATCATCACCATCACCCTTACCAAATCCTGCACTCTTTCTTGTTATCCCTCATTCTCTCTCTTTATCCCTCTATTTCTTCACCACAGCTGTTCCCTTCAGGTGCTTGGCCCGCAGACAGTAGGGTCTTGCCCCAGTGCTGGAGCAGGCTGAAACAGGTTGTGTTTGGGAACAGGTGATAAATAGCAACCACAGTTCAGAGTCTCCTGAACCGCCTCCCTTCTCAGCCACCTCATCAGCGGCACACTCACAGGTAAACACAAGGTAAAAAGGAGGGTACAGACGGAGTGACAGGTGCATGAAGCACCTGCGGAAGTAGGTGAATTGAGCTCATATAATTCATAAAAAGGTGATAAATAGGGATTTCTGGGAACGGCAACACATCCATATTTATCTAACTGTATGGTGTTTGAAAACTCAACACAGATAACTGAATAATCTAAATAACAAGCAGTTCTCTATTAAGAGATTTCAGGTCTTTGAGGTGTGTCACGGTATTATTCAAATGGAAGCATTCCTGAAACGCTATATGAGCAGGCCTGCGGTGACAGGTCTGTCCAAAACCTGCAGTTAGACCTGCACCACTAAGTTGGTGTCTTGCGCCCTGTCGACAGCAGACCTGCTTGGGCTCGTATGAAAAATGAGAAGCATTCTGACATTTTAGAGGGAAAAAAATCACTCTAGGGCTCTAGGGCTCTGTCCACACCACAGATGAAAATCATGGGAAATGAAGTTCTGGGGAGGGCAGGGGCAATCGCACCAATTACAAGCATAGACACTAATACAGACACAAATATTGTATATGAGCACACACCTGCACGCACATGCACAACTACACATACCCTTAAGACTTCAAGGAAACAAACAGAGGACAAAAGAAAGTCCTTTGGGTTTTGTTTTTGGCTGTCTGTCCTAAATGTGTTGTCACCTTGTCATTCCAGGTTGTTGACACACAGACTGGCTGGCTGAGTTGCATGGGATTGCATAATTATCTTTGTATCAAAGGTGATGGGAACACTGGTACTGCGCAAGTGCAATGAGGTGCTCAGGGTACTCTGGGACATCTACGGATGTCATCTGATGTGGTCGTTTTATTCAGGGATTATTATTACCTGACTGACCTTCTCTCCCCAGAGTTTCCGCGTCAAAGTGATATAATTACAACACTGACAAAATCCATGATCATGTGAATCACAGATCAATCTCTCATACAAAAACAAATCTAACCATCTAATTCAACATGAATAGTTATTACACTTCTTTCTTGGTTGGCAGATGTCTTTTTCCCAGGGCCATTCACATACAGTAGCCTTTTTATCACAAGTCATCCATTAATGGCTATTTGTTTTCATCCACTCCGGTGCCCTACCCAGTACACCATGCAGATGCTGTTGCTGTTCACGCCCAATGGTGTGTTCTGTAGAGCTGTCCCACCAGAACCCAAACCCAGCTGGATTAACCAGTCTCTGTATGTACAGCATCCACAGCCTCTTAGGAGGAAGGGCTCATCCAGTCCAACAACTGGTGATGTCATTCAGTGACAAATGAACAAAAACTACTGTAATTTTCCCCTATAATATTGCATCATGCTACATCATTATGGTCTACAAAGACCAAAAACTCACGTAACAACAAGTTTGAGAAAACTTCAGGCTAGATGATGTCAAGATGAGATTAGATGAGATGATATCATTAAAGCAACATAAAGATGCAGTACAGTAGCAGTAGGAAAACATCCATCTGCTCACAGGAGGACCTGACTTATTTTACATGCAAGCAAGGCCTGTTTAGACATTTACATTACATTACATTCATTTAGCAGACACACTTATCCAGAGTGACTTCCAGCACAAAGGAACAGAAGTATATCTATTCAAGTTGAATAAGCAACAGTGTTAGACCAGGCTAACAATACTCACATACTTATGCAAGTACATTATGCAAGCACTATGCAAGCCCTACCACAAGTTAACCACAAGTGCAACCTGACTAGACAAGTATTCTACCATACATCAGTCACTAGATCACAGAATCCAAAACACATTGCGATACCACATGTAAAATTTAGGGGGATTCCATTTGTTTTAAACATCACTTACTGTGTTTCTCTGTTGTTCTCTCTTCACAAGCAGGGTGAAACATCAGCACAGGCTATTAAGACAGCCTTTCACACACAGGCTGCTCAAACAAGACTTCAAACACAGGTTGTCACACATATAATGCATCCCTCGGATGCATGCTGCTAAAAGCAATCCTCATGCGTGGGCTTCTAACACAGGACTTTAGACACAGGCTGTTAGCACAGGCCTTTCAGCACAGGCTGTTAACACAGGTGGTTACATACTGCCTGTGATGCAGGCCCAGTTTGGCCCTTACCTGTCACAGTGATCGTCGATGGCACCATAGGAGTCGCAGCCGCAGGGCAGACAGCCCGTGGAGCCGTTGGAGAAGTGCCCCTCCTCACAGTCCTCACACTGCAGGCCTGTGTACCCCTCCAGGCAGGAGCACTGGCCTGTCGCCCCATCACACTCGTACGGGTCCTGGACCCCCTCACCACTGCAGTTACACGAGAGCTCTGCGGGGGTGGACACAGAGAGAGACATGTCAACTCTCTGCAAGGAGAAATGGACAAATAGTACACACCTGCACATGCGCGCATACACACACACACACACACACACACACACACACAGACACACACACACACATGCACACACACACAAACTCATGCACACAAATACACAAATTACACAAAAATAATGAAAATAAGGGCACATGTAAAAGAGAAGAACAAAGCATGATTCCACATGAGGTCAAGGAGTAAAGTGTTATCATGAAGAAAAAAACAATAATATTCTTCTTATTATTGTTTATGCATTTGGCAGAAGCAGTTATCTAGAGCGACTTACAAGACTAATGTCATACAGTCAATGTAGATCAAGCCGAAAATCAGTAAACAGTAAAAACAGCACCCAAGGATTATCCTTCAGAGCAACATCCTAAAGCTTGTGAATAATCTATGAAAGCAACATTATCTTGAATCATAGTGTTTACATGGTATAAATCAGACAATGACCCATAAGAGCAACATTAATCTATATCACAGGGAGGTAGAGAAAAATTCTGTTGATGTGTAAACACACAACATTGAAGTACATACAGATTATCTCAAGGATGCCTGTCCAGGCAGAAAACTTTTTGTTAAGGAATTTGCTCCCTGATGTACACCGAGAGATTACTTCAAGATTACTCTGAGACAACATCAAGGTTCCTGGGACTCCTGTTAGAGGTCATAGGATTCCGCCTTTTGGTGAGGTTGTGGGTTCCTTCTACTGTAAATCCCTCGCCTCCTTACAGAAGGACGAAACTCTTGTTGTAACTGTTATCCTAATTACAAAAGTAAATAACAGCACTTACATGGGCACCAGCACTGATATACATTTGGGTAGCCCCATTCTTTAATAGCCATTTAAATATGCAAAAGCCTAGTATTTCAAAAACATTTTAGAGGGACAAAGCTTTCTGTTTATTCATCACAGAGAGATGACCTTGGATAGTCTCTCGAGTTTGAGATGAATATGACTGGTTTGTTTCTGTTTGCATTCTTATTCCCAGGAGCAAAGGTCATTTTTCATTGGCTTTGGGCACAGCATTGTGCTTTGGACAGCAGAGAAAGCACATTACCACAGACAGATGTGCAATTTCACAAGCAAGCCAGCATGGGGACACTGTGCTTGTTTCCCCCTCTCTCCATCTCCTTTCTAATTCCTTTTTTTATTAAAAATTAAGCATGCCTGCCATGCGGGTTCAAGATTTCCAGGGCTTTGTATTCTACTGACAGAGCTTATTTGAAATAGAACAAATATTAAAACATGAGCTGAAAAACAACCCAACATTTTCTGCTGATGGGAGACTGTACGTGCTTCTCCTAGCCATGAACAAACACAGTGTTCTCAGTGGCTCTTGTTAGATTTGATTGAAGCAATGTTGGGATGCAGCACACGCCACAGAAAACCTCCCTCCCTTTCTCTCTCTGTCTCTCTCTCCCTTTCAATTCCTACGTCTCACTGTCTCTCTCTTCTTCTCCCTCTCCCTCTCACTATCTCCACTCCAGTCGAATTGCCCCTCCATAGGACAGGTGTGAGAGAGGGGGAAAGCACTGCAAGCGGTCGTCCCAGCAACGAGGAGGTGTCACACAAACAGCCACACCCATCCATCATGCTCACAGCACAGAGGGAGAGCCAGAGGACCTTTGCTACGAGACACTCCATCAGCGCTGTGAGGAACTGCTGAAAAAAAAAAAAACAAAAAACGCAACAGCACTGTCTGATGATCAGATTTCCCCTGGGGTCTATCAGCGTGCCTTCATTCACAACTGCATTTAACACTGCATTCAGATACACAACCAGCAACATGCCTAAACAAACAAAACCAAATGCACGCATACACAATCACAGATGACCACATTCAATCACACATGCACTCGCACAAAAAGACACATTAGCATTGCGTTTTTGGTATCCATCTTTTCAGACAGCAAGAGATGAGACCACAGCTGCTCACTCCCAGAGGAGATGGGTTTGTTAGAAATGTGTGATCTGAGAAGAGGTGTAGAGATGGAAAGAGAGAAAGACAGAGGGGGAGAAAGAGAGGAGAGTGAGAGAGGTGAGGAATGGAGTGTTCTTTTTTATTTTCTGTTTTATTGATTACTTTTTCAATGTGTGTATATATATATATATATATACATACGTGTGTGTGTGTGTGTGTGTGTGCGTGTGTATAATTATTATCACCAGGATTTTCTGTTACAATTGGTTATGTTGACAATTACTGTGCATTCAGGCAAATAGGTATGCATATCGACTTATCACTGTGAGTAGAGGAAACTAAGGAAACTGAAGCTAAAGTTAAACGCAAACTACACCTGTTTCCATTCAGGTTGTTGCAGTGACCAACTCCAGTCCCTGTCATGGACATGTAGCCCATGCAGCATACATGTCCCCCATCACTGATCCCACTTTTATTATTTCTGTATGTTGTGAAGTCAATAAAGCTGGGGAATCTGAATCGGAGACACAGAGATGAGTGGCGGGTGGGCGTAGGAGCAGCCTCCAGAGCTGCACCCTCTCCCCGGCACCCAGTAAAATAGGACACAGTGGATATATTTAGCGGCGGAGAACAGCCCGTATCTTTCACACCAGCTGACTTGGGAGCTTGGTGACTCCATCAGAGGTCACCTTGTAGAATAAGCAACATGTGATAGACTTGCAGACCCTTTCCCACTCACCTGCCCACCCCTCTGCTGGGTGACCCCGCCTGCCACACACAAACACGGCCCTCGTCCTTTTGCTGCTGCTGTTACTACACTTTGTTCTTATCAGAGAAGCCACAAGAGCAGTAGACTTGGGCTTTGGATTTGCTGTTGCTAAGGCGACCTGGGCTGCCTCTGTTTGAGGACGACAGAGGGGTGGAAAACCCCCAAGCGAACCTGATAGAAAAACACAGGGGCATTGTGGGTAAACAAGCCCTTTCACTTTCTGAGCAACTCAGACAGAAAATGAAACCCTGGCAGGGACAAAATTCTAAAAAAATCCCAGACTGTACAGAAACTTATATTATTAGATAAGGTCTGGGTTGTGGGGTTCTGGGTTCTGGTGGCGGTGGAAATATTCTGTTTCCATTGGTAATTTGCATGACCTTACTAAGAGAGAGCAGCTGGTAACTGCAGACACTCCTGCAGCCTGGGTCAATACCCCCTTCAAGAAATACCTTTTAGGTCTGAAAAGACTGCTTCTTTAATCACCTGGATCCATTTAGTATTGAAACATTAATTGCTTTTAAGCTAAAGCGGATTGGCCGTAATAACACCGCCCCCTTGTCTATACCCGGCCCCAAACTGACGACCGCAACCGCAACAGACACGGGGGAATTTAATTAGCTCTTGAGACACGGGAAATCGGGGTCCAAGCCACTGCGACAGGATCACGCACACATCGATTATTCAGTGCCACCTGAGCTCAGGAATTCAGAGGAACTTGGCACTGTGGCTCTGTAAGGTATCACTATGACTCTGCAAGGTACCGCTGTGATTCTGGTAGGTGTCTTTATGCTGTGATGCACTGGTAACACCATTTGTTGATAGTGAATTTCAAACACTGGCATATGTTTATTCTGATTTTCTTACTGGTTTTTTGAGGAATGCATTAAATTCTCTCAGAGAAATATTGTTTTTAGTCAGGTCATTCTCTAAAAAAATCAAAAAATAAGGGAAAGTTTTTGAATGCTTACACCTGTGCAGGGGCATCTAACTGGAATGTGCTGGGCACATCAAACCAAACATTTACCCTGGGTTTCATTTCCATAACTTCAACTTTTCCAGAGACTTTAAATTTTAAATTTCAACTATGAAAATGGTGGTTGGGGGGGGGGGGTTGGGGGCATATTGATTGTTTTTCAGAGAATGATCTTGGACAACCTTTGGACAGCTGAAGCAAGCAGCCCCATCACACTGAAAGTGAAAGTTTGCTAAGAGTGATGATTAAAACACTGAAACAGCTGAACTTAGGAGTGCTGAGATGCTAGAGAACTCTGTACGGAGGTGCGTATTCTCTTTTTTCGAGTATGAGTAAGCAGATTCTGTAGACTGTGTCTCACATCGACATCAGCCCCCCATCAGCCTCCACCCCACCACCAACGCCACACACTGAGCTCCTCTCAACAAGAGAAATTTACAGAGCCAACATGCAGAACTGATGCCTGTTTTTCCATGCCTTCATGTGCTTAAAGTGTAGCTAAAACAGAGCAGCTCTCATGTTCATTACTGCAGTACTAGCAATAATCAAGCTGTGCTGATGCAAAACAGCAATCAAAAAGATCCAGCGACAAAGTAATTGAACTGTGTGCGGTGTTACTGCTTCTGAACCCTGGTCTTCGAGGACCACTTAGTCTGACCACTACATTCCATTACTGCTGAGACGAAAAAAGCACCAACACTGTTACCTTATTACTAATCACCCTGAAACAAAGGTTCCAAGCTATAAAAAACCTTTCATACAAGTGGCTTTAATCAACTCATATATTTCAAATGGGCACATATGAGAAAGTACATTCCCTGTTGTGTGAGACAGGGTTGTAAAATTTTACTTATTTACAGGTGAAAGAATGGAGGTATTGTTGGTCTGCCAAATATAATTAAAACAATTCCAGACAGCGGCAAGCAGTTCTCTGTACAGTTTTGGCTGATCCATTTACACCTATGAAAGGCAATGTCTGCCCCTGGATCCAGAACCAGACCTTGGTCTTTAACTCAATGAGCTAATTGTATCTCTTGTTGTGTTGAGCAGATGGTGATTCAACACGTCCAGCAGACCTCAGTTACACACTAACACATGTATACAGATACATACACAGACACACAGACACACTCACTGTAGCTATTTCCACCCTGTCAGCTCCAGTCAACAGGATGCACGCAAGCCTGGCCAGGCTGGTGTCAAGAAGGTGCAGAGGACAAACCCAGATGGGAATGTGCCAGAGGTGGGCATGTCTCAGGGAGGGTGTGGTACTGGACCCCACCTGCAGAGAGCAGGGCAAGGCAGGCCTGGGCAGGGCCAGGTGGGGTGGAGTGGGGTGGTTGAACTCTTCATATGAGCAGGAGCCTAATTCAGCGCTGTTTACATGGCAGTGACATGCTACAACAGCTTGTTTTCACCACACAGGGAAGTGTTTCACAATGCAACTGGCAGATTGAGTTTGCTTTCCATAACCGTGACCTGACTGTCTTAACCTTAAACAGTTGCTACTAGTGCATCCCAAGTGTTACGTAACAGAGTTACACAAGCCTGTATGGGCGAGCGCAGACACATTCCTGCCTCAGGCAGCTAGCGCATTGTCACATAAAGCACAAGCCGCATGAGTCCCTGCACTGTCCCTTACACAAGCTCACACTCACAAACACCTAAACACATACTCATACATACATATACAAACACACGACACCTGCACAAACACACACATGTGCATACACAAACACATACATACATATTCATACACACACATGCATACACAAACACATATACATATACTCATGTACACACACAAGCAGAAACACAGACACACATGCACACAAACACACAGACACACACACATGCATATCCAGTAGAGCACCATTATCTGCTGAGCTTCACAGATACAAGCACCCATCTTACTACACAAACACAATGACACAGACACAAATGAATCCCACCACACACTCATACAACCAAACACACACCTCTACTTAATCACATACATATCCAACCACACACACATCTAAGTACACACAATCCGTTACATATATACCTAACCACATACAGAGTTCAGGGCACACAAGCACAAAGCCAACCTTAAACACACTTGACAAAGGTATGACAGCATGCACACACAGATGCACACATACTGTTTAATTGTATTTGACTTAATAGCAGTTCCTTGAGGACTTGTACTGAAAATTGTTCATTATCGTTTTCTCAACGTATTTTAACAAAAAAACGATACTTGATTTGAACAACAAGCGGGCATGAAAAAAATTCAGCATCTGTGATGTTTTAGGTAAGACATGCAGGTGTGAGGCAGAAGGATGACATGCCACAGTCCAGCTTAGGTTCAGTGTTTGGTTTGCGTGCTATGAGGAGAGGGTGAAAACGTTTTCAGTGCCGGCTGTCTGTGAGCCCGGAGGCTCGAGGCGTCCAGTTTCTCTGCGTCACCACCTAGCGTCACCCACACTGACTGTCAGCTAACCACAACTGCTTTGTCACATTCCACAGTAAAGGACACATTTCCCAGTGACTACCTACACGAGGCGAGCTGAAGTCTTGACATGAAACCGAAGCGGACACTGCGGCGTTCCATTGCAAATGTGATGAAATAGAAGCACAGGTCTAAGGAAGTGCCTGCATGACGCCTGATGACAAACCTCAATATAGAATGGGATGGGAAATGTTCCCCAGGGCGGATATGGATGATAATAAAAATGAACGCGAGGTGCTTCACAGTTGAAAGGTAGCTAGAAAGTGAACCCGCGCACCTTGGTATCGTTATCGATCACCAGCTCAGCTTACAGTCTTTTCAATAATGCAAACCCCACTCACTGCATTCCTCCAGGACACAGATTTCACTGAGAAGCGTAAATCAACACTGAAAGTAAAGTATAACCACCCTGCTTTAATGCCGACCATACCAAGTCAGAGCAAGGATCTGATTTACTGACTGGCAGTATGACTCCCTCTTGGTGAACCATGCCTGTATGTTCCTGTAAATCTCAATGATCACTGGACCGTTCATCAGCAAACAACCGGATGGGATCCCTGACTAATGCCATATCCTAAATAAAAAGGAATGTATGTTCAAAACTCAGTGAACACTGTGTTAGAAATACATTTATTATTAACTACAAAGAATTTAAAGTATGAGGACATGAATAGTAAATTTCGTGTGTGTGTGTGTGTGTGTGTGGAAGAGTGGAAGAGTCTATGTGCATGCGTGTGAGAAAGAGTCTTGTGCATATTGTGTGTATGAGTGTGAGTGTGTGTGTGAGAGAGAGAAAGAGAGATTTAATGCATGTATTTGTATGTGTGTGATCTAGGTATAAAACAAAAATATTTCCAAAATATTTCCTTCATATGACAATGAATGACTTTTATAAAAGGGTCCTCCATTCTCAGGGATGAAGGTTTATGCTGACACGGCAGCCAGCTGAGCACCAAGGCCGCAAGAGGAAATGTGTTTCATTGAGAAATTCCTTTCCTATCCATTTACTGATTAAACAGAAGAATGTAGCAGCTTACATGTTTGTTGTCAGTACTGCAAGGTCTTTTTGTCTTTTTGTCTGTTGGGGCTGTGGTAAGCGGATTATCCAGAAGGGTCCATTTCCCCCTGTCCCCTCTACCTTCTCCTGGCCCGGCACTGATTGGGGCCGCCCGCTGATTCTGTGGGATTAACCGCTCTCTGAACCGGGCCTGGGCCAGAACAACACATAACTCTGCTGCCTCAGCTGGGGAAAGAGACACCAGCTGCTGTCAGAACAGTGGAGTTTCTCACTGTCTCCAGACACCATCCAAACACTCATGCTACCCTTACCCAAGGCAGCACACAAAGCTTAAAATTGATATATCATCCTTTTGTGCAGCTGTTTATCCGTTTGTGCGGCTGTATATTTTACTGAATCAGGCTTGTTCAAGGGTACTCACTTCTCAGGCACACAGCTTCCTAGCCAGATTCCACCCCATGCTGAGAAAGTAGCACTTTTCAGCTTTTCTCAAAGCTGACCAGCAACTGGCTTACAGTATTATTGCATTACAAAACTACTGAGTTTTATACAGCACGGATGTGTGGTAACCTGCATTGATGCTGATGTCATCTCGTATGAAGCCTTCAGTCAAATAAATCAAGGAACTGGAATGACTGTCACTGTGACAGCTTAGTCATACCAATGCTGGCATATCTCAGGACCTGTGGGAGAAATCAGGCAGGCACATAAGCAGGCACAGGCAGGTGTGTGTGTGTGTGTGTGTGAGAGAGAGAGAGAGAGACAGAGAGAGAGAGAGAGAGAGATCTCCACCCACACACACATTTTCTCTCATTCTCAAAAGCTCTTCCTTTTCCTCTTACTTTCACACCCTCTGTACCTTTCTCTCCCCGTCATTCTCCCTCTCCCTTGTTCCCTCCATTCCTCTCTCCATGCAGAGGCTACTTGGTACAGTTCAGTTACAGGGCAACAGTGAGACAGAATGTGTTGCAGCTGAGACTTTTGGCTGTGGCTGTGTTGTTGCTCTTCTGCTTGAAGGACCTGATGAGCAAGGACAGACCACTGTGAGCCTGCAGTGTGCACACAACGGAAGATTAACCCTTGAGTTTCCTCTCCAAAGCAAAGAGGTTAGTCTGCACCATCCAGCGTGTGGGTTCAACCTCTCCAGGACTGGAAAATTATGTATCAAAAAGGTAGAGCCACTCTCATCCAGTCAGCTTGCATTACATAAGCGCTTGAACTGCAGACTCCATTGATACTTCAGTGTTTATAAAATAGCTGAATCAAAGCTCAACTGATGATTCATTCATGATAGCCATGACTTTTTGTGTCCACACCAAGATTGCACAGGTGAGGTGACTGTGTGGAAGGATGGGGGGAGCCACCAGCAACTTCAAACTTTGCGCGTGTGAAGTCAATGACCTTTTTTAACCCCACATAGAAGACTGCCTGTATGGTCACATGATGTTGTACAGAGAAAATCTGCATGATCTGGCAGTCACTGAGATGAGGTTGCTAAATGCAGATACTTCAATCATTGCTTTAGGATTTTCAATTTCCAAAGGTTCACACATAGGGCAAAAGTAATCAGAGAGAATCATTAGGTTCACTTGAAACATGCACCTCTACAGGAGGCCACTGCTAACAAACAGATGCAGGGATATCCATGCTTAAGTGTTCGATTGCGTGCAAACGCGTTGCGTAACCAAATCTCGCAAAGTGTATATGTGGCTTTAGAGCTTACTGTAGCCCAGAAACCACTCAGCCTTACGCCCTCACAGCCTGATCCAGGACCTGTGCCGTCTGCCTCAAAGCCCCAAAGCCTTTTCCTGAAGGAGGCAGAGACATTATAACGATTTTGACATAATTTCCACCAAGTGAGTTTTGAAGGTCTTCCAAGTTCTATTGCACACTGTCGGGTCTCTTAGACAGCAACGCACCACATGGCATTCCAGCCACAGGACTCAGACCCTGCATCCATACGTAAGCTACATGCTGTGAAATGCACCTGCATCCTTTCAACACAATGGCATCGTTGTTATGTAAATTAAGACCTGGCACCAGGTGAAAAACAAACTTAGAAATGATTCAGAAATCTGAAATACGTGAGGGGTTTATTTTTGTGCAGTGAGCTTGATCCCATGGCAGCGGAACACCCCTTGACCCCACCCCCCGGCCACCCAGCCCCCCGGCCCCCCATGACCCCCGAGATCCATCAGGGAAATGAAGGCAGGCTTCCCTAACGGAGCCCTTCTGGAGAGCAGGCGGCCAATCAGGGCAGGGATTAGAGGGCACGAGCGCTGGGAAAAACTGATAATCTCCACAGGGATGGTCCGCTCTTCTGGGGGGGAGGAGAGTGGGGCCCAGGATGAGGGGTACCAGCTACAGGGTCAGGGTCATACAGCCCTCCTGTGCTCTCCAGAGACCAACGTCCTATGAGTAAGAAGCAGAGGAGGCTGGGATATGGCCTTTAAACAGATCACTGTCCTAATCCTATTTCTGATTGTATTTTATGATAAACAAGCTTGCCAGTTTTAAATAAGGAGCACCCTCCATGGGCTAGATCCTTTAGACTGCAAGGGAAGGCCTGTGTTGATCCTGTAATATTACTGCATCTTTGTGCACTTCAGATTTTATTTTATTTCCAAACTAAATACATGGGTCACATTAAACCATTTTAATAATAATTTTAAAACAATTGCTTTTTATGATCTCACATTCTGCAGTTTTCATTCAGCACAAAGAGCAAACAGAAGTCCTGCCAATTAACAGGCATCCCGAAAGACAGAAATGTGAGCAACTTCTTCGCTAAGAATGTTACTAGATAACCAATAATGTGGCATATGATGAACGTCACAACATCAGAGCCACAGTCCACCTCAGAAGCAGCCGGGGCTGTGATCCTTATGGAGATCATCTTCTACAGCTCTGCAGGGGGGAAGCCCTGCATTCCCCCCCAGAACACTTGATTAAAAGCTTGGCAGCCCCAGACTGGCTCATCACTTTCACTGGACATCATTCATCTGAATGAGTCGAATTAAACGGTGGAGGAATTTACTAACAGAATCCCAGATTAAGCCTGTGGTATCCATTAAGAGCAGTGAAATGACCACAGGTCAATGTTAATGGTGTGACCTGGCGCATCTTACCAGAATGAATTTATGCCTTTCGTTATAATAACGATTTTTCCTCAATGTTCTTGTGCTAAAATTAAGGGGATTGAGAGAATCATCCTCTCACAAAAAAGAGGAGAACATCAAATAAATTATTCTCTCCCATGGCAAATGCTAGAGTAGTACTGAAACCCCAATGACAGAAATTAGAGGCACACAGACTCAATTTATCTTCAACAATGCATCAGAAACACAGACATGAGTGTTGAAGTTCAGGACCAGAAGTCATACTGGAGAAAGCAAATGGTATCAAATGACTGTGCTACCTCTAAAGAAAACTAGGTTAACAGGTTAGAATATTTCTATGACACTTCAATTCAAATCTACACCCCAGTTGTGGCTTGCTGGATCTGTTTCCATGAGCCACAGAGGCACTCGACCTCAGAGTTGCCAAAAAAGCATCCCCCACCTTGAAACGTTTTACAAGCTGCAAAAAGAACATTAAGGGAACGGTTAGTGGGAGGATGTACAGAGGGAGGACGCGAGCCTGCCTGCCCGTCTCGCGGGTGCTGACAGCAGAACTGTGACGAATAGGCCCCAAATCACTCCCATCATCAACGCATTCATGGGGGGTGCAGGAGCAGGGCCGCCTCAATTATACATCTGGATCTTCACGCAAGCCAAGAGAGACACTGGTGACACAAAGCTGGCCTGGAACAGGGATGATTTCATAGGAGATAAATAAAAATCGGCAGGTGGGGGTGGGGAATGTTAAGCTGCTTACGTGATTCCTCTTTGGTTGATTATATTAAATATTAGTGCATTGGTGCCTTGCATTGTTTTCCTGCCTGTCAGCATGAGCTGTGTGCCCCTAGGTCTCCTTTATTATTATTACTATTCTTAATTATTTGCATAACAGACACTTAACCAGAGTGACTTACATAGCTGACACATCATCCATTTATACAGCTGGATGCTCATTGAGGCAGTTCGGGTAAGCACCTTACCCATGGGTACAACAGCAGTGGTGCACCTGGGAATTGAACTGGCAACGACTGGGTTATGGGCCTACACCACACATCAGTGCTGGTCCTGTGTATTATCCATGTATGCAGCTAGGCATGCAGTTAAGCAGTGCAGGCTAAGCACTATGCTGAGGGATGCAAGCACACTCAGGGTTCAACCCTTCAGCCATGTGCTTTCATGTCCTGGAATGTCACTCTGCTGTCTGCTCATTTGCATTTACAATTGAGCAGCACAGACATGGGGGAAGGCTGCCGACTGGGTTATGCTATCCAATGAGAAATCAGCCAGACTGCAGAAACCATTGTTCTCCCTGTGACACTTTTCCCGTCCCCCATTAGAAAGATTAACAACACAAACAAACACTCATCTGCTTTGTGCCGCTGATCAGCACTGTGTATCAGTAGATCACTATGCTCCTTGAGGGGGTAGGCTGTTCTGAGACCAAACACACACACACAGGCACAGACACACACACACACACACACACACAGTGTGTATGTATGCACATGCTGAAAATTATAAGACATTAAATTCTATCACTGTAAGAAACTGAAATAATAATTGCCTTAATGTTCAATGGTTCAGTGGCCTGTCAATAAAATCCTTAAAACAATTGGCATGCACAACAAAACACCAGAATCCACCAATTTGACAAAATTTTGCCAGCAAAGAAATACTGGTTATATTGCTCTACATAAGCAACATTAGTTCAGCCTTGGACATGAGGTTGTTTTTTTGTTGCCATCTGTGCTGGTATCATATAAAGTAGTCTTCATACACACAGAGAGAAATCCTCATAATGTTACTTTAGTTTCCTAGTTATCCAAAGGTCATGATTGGTATAGACATCTATACATGGCTTCCTCTTGCTGTGGTGTTTGCTGCTGTTTCTCCCCTGGGTAGTAATTCTCTCCATGTTCAGTTATGGCACAGCAAAGGAGCAGCAGTGGAACAGCTGACCGTTACACTTTTCCAGCGAACTGCTTGTCTGGTCCTTTTCAGGCAAAATTCATGGGAAAAATACCTAAGTGCGGCGCAACCCTGTGCTATTCACAGCTATAAAACACAAGATAGTGGTTGGAGAGACCAGAGGTACGCACACACACATCCACACCTCACACACCTATACATACTACACAGACACATGCCTGTACTTACCACATACATACACATGCACACACACACTCAGAGAGTCCTGCTCTGACAGATAAGGCAATGAACTGTAAGCTCCCAATGAACCTGTGTGTGTATGTGGTATGGATTGTGTCAATTTGTGTGTTTGCGTGTGTGTGTGTGTGTGTGTGTGTGTGTGTGTGTGTGTGTGTGTGTGTGCGCGCAAGCATGTGTACAGAGCCCCTCTTCCCAGGCACAGCTGGTCTGAATTTGAGGGGCTATATAGCTACTAAAGGAAATGAAGGAAAAGTTAATCACAAACTTTCCTGTTTGGTTCCAGCAAAATCCAGAACGATAAAGAAATACATGCAATCAGACACTGCAGGCTGCGTCCCTCCATCTGTCCCCTTTTACACACCCTCTGCCTGTTCTTTATTCAACCAATGTCCTCATCCAGGACCACGTGTACTGGATTTCACTGAAGCAATTAAGTGAAAGTGCTGTGATTTACGACACAGCAGGGACTTGGACCCACCAGCTTTCGGTCCAGAGTTTGTCTGACTGCATCTGTTTGCTCTGGGAAACAGGACTGTGTCCTGTATCTCTGTTTTTTGTACCCGAGAAATATGGAGGAGAAACTATCAGATGAGAAACTCTCACTTTTCAGAAGATCGGAGTATCCCTACGGTCACATGGACGACACAGGAGAGAGACAAAGCGACCGGCTGCCATTCATTTTCAGTGAAAGTTGGTGATTTACAGCGACAAGAGACAAGTGGCTGTTGCAAAGCCACCTAGGCCGGGCTAAAATAGACTAGAGGTCTATTTTATGCAAATACTGACCGATGCGGCACGGCGACTACCAATGGGAGTGAAGGCAGTGTGACACACGTTGCTGAAACAAATGATCCAACATTTTGATTAGTTCTGTAACCTAGTAATCACAAGCCAGGAACGCCCATAAGCGACAAGCGACAACGGCTCGTGTCATCCGTGTGACCGTAGGGTAAGGGTTAACCCCAGGAAGAGTGGAAGAGGGGAACAGAAGGAGAGAGAATGTACAGAGCAGGCTGGTACGTGAGCTAAAGCTATAAGGTAGAGCTTGAGTTCAAAAGCTGCTTGCGAGCAAAAAAAAAAAAATACAATAAAAGAAAAAACATGGCAGCTCTTTCAGGTTAGAGTCTGTGGATCAGCGAGTCATTTTTTGGAAGTCATTTCCATACTTCCTGGCCTAATTATCGCCCACTCACAGAGAGGCTGGATTACAGGATTGGTCACCTTTCCTGTTAGTTGGAGAACAGTTGTAAACCATTTGTTTTTTTTTTTCCCCAAGAAACCACAAACACTTTCAGTTTGAACTGCCTATCCCTTCAAGTATGGGGAACTGGTCTAGCCAGCTACCTTGAACACCCTAACAAAAAACACTAACTGAAAAGAATTCCACCCAGTTCCAATGAATTGATGAGTGGCTGGCTTGCAATACAAAATGTTTTCACGTCGGAGGTGATCTTGTTTGCGTGACTACATGTGGTTCGCAGACTAACAGACTAACGGTTGTGATGTTGATGCCTCCAGCACTTGAAGGCTTTAGTGTTAGGCATGTTAACATGCTTGGACGCATGAACTGGAAAACCTTGTCTCAGGACGAGTATTAACACTCCTCAAGTTTGTTGTGACTTTCGGGGGAACTGTGAACAGCATCTAATTGGGTTTGTGAATTTCTCCCTTTTTTAATTTTTTTTAATGTATCAGACAAAAAGGGCTCTGGTAAGCTGAGGAGAAATCCCAAATACAAGTCATAAAAAACAGACAAAAACTAAATTAAGAGTACATATAAGCAGAACATTAACCATCAGAAAAACCAAGTAGGAACTGTGAGAAAATGGAGACAATAAAGTTTTACATCAACTAACAAATTCATTCCCAAATCTGAATAAGCTGCAGACAGAATGCATTTACTAAAAGCTGCATTTGGTGAAAAAATATCTCTGACAAAAACACTTCCACTGTCCAAATATGCCAGGTTGCTTACAGGTGCAAACCCTGTTTTGTCCAGATGTCTGTGCTGCAACTGCTGACAGCAATTTTGCCAAAAACTGCACTGGGCAGACAAGTGTCTGGAGCTGTACTTAGACTGAATACCAAATGCAACTACAAAAACATGAATAGGCTAAAAATCTATATCTGACAGCGTGTTGTGAGCTGTAGCATATGACCTGATGCTAATTTTCACCAGTAAACTAAAGGTGGGTGATCATGTTGCTTTCCAAATGAATGAGATTATAGTATTTTCAATCAAGGTCTCATGAATCTGAAATTGTGTCCGAACCAAAGACATCACTAAATGGAATCATCAGAGGCAATCACTAGGAGGTTGCTCAAAGATTCTGGCAGTATGTAGCTGTTACTGTTTGAATCCATGACTACTCAATCATGAAAACCATGATTGTGGTAAAATTCAGGTATTGTGATGGATTCCATTTTTGCACACCTATATTGAACACTTCTTAACTTCCTGAAAAGAGTTCAAGAAAATGTAAAAATCAGACACGATAGGTTCCCTATTAGCAGATAAGAACATTTCACATTGGTCCAAAATAACTGCACTTGCCCTGTGGTGTAGCAATATATGGGCTCTGTTTAATGGCGGTGCTTATGAGTACAATCCTGCACTATAAAAACAGCTCTAAAGCAGGAGACATTGCTGTCATGTTTTATAGAATAGAATAGAATAGAATAGAATAGAATATATCTTTATTGTCCACTAGGGTGGAAATTTGTCTTTGGCTCACCAAAACACAAGAGCAACAACTTAAGAAACAGACAGGCAGTTAATAAAAGTTCATATCAATGTTGTTTTTAAAAATCTGTATAAACCTATTTGCAATTAATCAGAAAAGAATCATTGGCAATCAATATTTTTATATCAAATCCAGGTTTATTATAAATAACATGGGCAACTTCCCGTTTCCACGCACTCTTCCTATGTTTTTAATTTCTCAAGTCACTGATCTTTTTTTCTGTGTTAGTTGTGGATTTGGACTTCCTGGGAATGTGATACCATTACACAGAGGAACTGTGCAGCTACTTGAGGAGAGGGAAAGAGAGAGGTGGGATGCCAGCCAAGAAGGAAAAGAATAAGGTAGAATGTGAGATCAAGGAAGAGATATTTCAAAATATGATCAAGCCATTGTTCTGCTTTGTTAATTGATTGTAGTTTGTGTTTTGGCAATATGCAGCTTGTTTATCAAGCAAATTAAGCATTTTGAATTTAAACTACATTGACAGACCATGAAGGTGACCTGTTAATAAAATGTGTCTCAGAGGTGTGTGTGTGAAAGAGGACAGAATGTTAACAGAGAAACCAATCATTTAATCAATGACTGCTTGACTTACTGTTTAAGACAGAGACGGGGGAGAGCGAAATAAGTAGAACACTTTCCTAGTATTACAAACAGAAGTATAGCTTCTGTTTGTATTTTGTATTAGGAGAGAAAGGTGGGGCAATCCTTACAAAGACATAGTGAGAACACAGTAAAGCAGGGCAGGCACATGTT